>BLBF01000022.1:21897697-21976092 GCA_015471245.1 Laticauda colubrina | reverse complement strand
TCTATCTATCTATCTATCTATCTATCTATCTATCTATCTATCTATCTGCAGGTCTTGTAAGATTGAGAGTATCTTGATGACGTTTCAATGAGATCCCACTCGCCATCTTCAGGCTGGTGCTTTCGGCTTTGTGATTGGTTGATGGAGTTGATGTTTGCAGATTAGCTGGCTTTTTTGTAAGAACATGTGTGGTTGAGGTATTGCTGTATGTCTATCAGCCTCCTGTGTTGTAACAACTGGGTAACGGGCTGTGTGATGACCTTCTGAGTTCTATGTTTTGACATCCTGGGTCTTGTGCTGTAATCTCCTGGGTTGTAATGGCCTGGGTAATGGGCTGTGTGATGACCTTCTGAGTTCTATTGTTGTGACATCCTGGGTCCTGTGCTGTAATCTCCTGGGTCATTGGCTGTGTTGTAACACCCTGAGGTTTTGTGGTGTAACCTCCTGAGTTCCGTTATGTAATATCCTGAGTGTATGGCCGTGATGTGACATTCCGGGTTTTGGTTTGGCTCTGAGTTTGAGGCCTGGCTATGTGTTCATGGCGTGTGTCAGTTTGCTTGGTCTGGGTGTCGGGGTTTGTGGCAGCTGGTGATGCAGCCATGGTCTGGTTTCTGGATGGTGGTTACCTTTTGTCTATGGGGTGGGTTTGGGTTTGAGTCTGGTGAGGGATATTGGTGGTGGCGTCATGTGTTGTTTTGGGTCTGGTGTTGGTTTTCGTGGCTGGGACACGTTTCTTGATAAGGGCTAATTTCCAGATGTCTGGTAGGCAGGAGGTATCATCCCATTTATTCATGTTATGGGGATGTGTTTCTTTATTTTGATGGCTTCCTTGATTATGCTCCTGTTGAAGTGTTCAGTATTGGAGATTAATTTGGTTCCCTCAAAATTAATTTCATGTCCTGTGGCTTTAAGGTGCTGGGGAACTTGCCATTAGGAGCAGCCTGCGGGCAGCCATGCCTTGCCACAAGCCGCTCCTAATGGCTGATCATGGCGGAGCGTGGAGGCCTCTCTACCCCGCTTTCAGACTGCTACCATCCGGCAAGATGCAGAGGCTGGAGTCTGTGCTGGACATCGAGGCGTGGTGGTAGCAGAGAAGTGGCCTTTCCAATGGGTGGAGGAACTGTTCAAGCACATTCATCCACCGGCAGCATTTCAGCCGCTTCTCGGATGGGGGAGCCAACTCTATAGGTTCCATGGTTCCCGACGGCGCTGGCACCTCTCGCCAGTGCTGTCACCAACAACAGCGGCAGCAGCGGTGGGACAGAATCCGCTGCCGACGAGAAGGGGTCCATATATATTCTTTTTTTCTTTATTGTATAGATAATGATTTGATATAAAATTAGATAAGTTGGAAATGCAATTATGACTATGTATGAATGTTGTAACCTGGAATCACATTGCTCACTTGAAGAGATGTGTAAAAAAAAAACTTTAAAAACAACAACAACCAAGGGATTCCCTCTGGTAAGGGGCCCTCAGCCCTCCAAGGAAACGTCATGTGATTGGCCAAGGGTAATCAAATGCTACAAAAATGAAACACCAGTAGACAAGAAACTCCCGAGGAGAGGAATAGAAGACTTGTGATGCTGCGCAAGAGAGCTACTACATCTAGAACTTCACACAGTACAACAGCGTGAGGCCCAAGTACAGGATAAGAGAGATGGAGTTACTACATATAGAGCTTCAGAGACAGTACAACAGCGTGAATCCTGACTACAAGATAAGAAAGATAGAGCTGCTACATCTAGACATTCAGAGACAGTACAACAGCGTGAGGCCTGACTACACTATAGGAGAGATAGAGCTGTTACATCTGGAGCTTCCTGTATAATTTTTATACTCTACTTATACTTTTAAAACCCTGTCAATAAAATTACTTTGATTTGACACTATAGATATAATTCATTCCTTTTCCTGTCTAATACAAGATTGGGATAAAAAATACCTGGGCAATGCTGGGTTATTAGCTAGTTAACTATATAAATGCATTTATATGTGTAGTATGCATGTATGCAAAAATTAAACTATCTTTATTTTTGTAAACTAAAGAAAACAGACTGGATGCACTCTGTCTGATCTAAAGATTACTGATTGTCCTAGTTGGTCTTCTCTATCACTTTCTTTAGTGGAGTTGTAATAATTTGCTTTAAAAAAAGTTTAGCATTTGCTTAAGACAAAATTAAATATTTACTATATAACAAGACATACGCACCTTTATAGCATTCATCTTCAGCAACCACTCTTTCAAAAACAACAGTAACTACCTGTCGGACTGTGGCTGCTGCAGTATTATTGGTGATATTATCTTTTGTAAAGTGTAATCGAAAACAAAGAACAATTGCCTAAACAGTAAAAATTAAAACATACTCATTAGTCAACAGAAAAGCATTCTCATTACTCAAGAGAAACATCATAATTTTTGCAATTTATAATTTAGTGCTGTAAGGCGCTGAGTCAAATTTGTTTAATAAATAAAATAAAATGTTTTTCTGGAAATGATTCCAGAAACTATTGTTAAGGAAACATGGTATTATGTGTATAAAAGGTCTTCTTCACTTTAGGAAGGCTTCCTGCTTCTTCCTCCCTTGTAACCCTACCCTTCCCCTTGGTGAAGAAAGTGCCTCAATGAAAACTTTAAAAGATGCCCCTCTCCTCACCCCCTAAAACTTCACAAGTTGAACCAGATTGCTGATATCTGTGCCTCAACAGTAAAGGAAGAGTAAAGGAAAATGTGAAATTGATGACTTCTGGGTTAAAACAAGAAAAGAAAAAGGGAGCCCCCACTGTGCATTGGGAAAGTTGAGGTACACAAAAAAGACAAAAGAAAAGGTGAGGGGGAGGAAATATGGGCAACTTCTGTGTGCTTTCTGCATATTCAAGTTATTTGCAGATTGTGGGCATACATGCATGCATCCATTTATACTTTTTATAAAAAGGACACAAGCTGGCACTAAACAGTGGCATTTATTTTATTAGAAAATATACAATAGGAAAGGAAATATGATTAGACTTATGGGAAAAAATAGCTTACAAATAGACAATAAGTAGGTTTTCTACTATAGAGCCTAATCCTAGGAAAAACATAAATTGAATAGGGCTTTAAGCATATTAAAAATAAAATCCAAATGCACTCTTATTATCATTTGCTGCCTGTCTTACCTACTCCTTTCCTATGTAGATCTGAATATATCACACAGGCTGCAAAAATATGGGCAGAAATTAGAGGGCAGAAATACTTAAGTTTGTGTGTGTTTGTGTGTGTTAGTGGTCATTGGGATAGTTGCAACTCTGATAGTATGCCTAGCAAACATTGCTCAGATATTACATATTAAATGTGCATGGCCCTGCATACAGTTCTGGAGTTAGCGTGCAAAAGCTCTCAAAGGCATTGAGTTGAGAAAGTCTTATAAAGCTGTTACTTTCAGAATTACATCTGAGAGGGACTCAGAATTCAGGCAGCATAATCAAAATGGAATTTCAGATTTTTTAAAACTTTGCTATAATTATAACAACAATCCAGAAACCACATTTTTTACTTAAGGAAAGTAAGTAGCTAAGGAAAAGTATGCTAAACATTTACAGAGTTATTGGATTGCTTTTTTTCTCATATTAAAAATATTTATACAATTGATCAGTAATAGGTTCATATAAGATTTTCAAGAATAGAAAGAGAAAGATGTGAAACCTCTTAAATAAGATTGCAGCAGTAATGTAAAAATCTATAATGATATGTAATTTTCCTGTTGATTTCCCTTGCTGTGATTGTATACAAAAGCATGGCTAGAGAAATTCAGAGAATGAGTCATCCTGATACAAATAAAATGAGTTGATGTCATTTTATCATTAATTAATTCTGAAGAGCACAAAATGATTACCTTAGAAAGCACTTCATCGTGGACAACAGTATTGGTTGTTAGTAATACAAGAACAGTTTGAAGCAGCTTAAGTTCCTCAAGGCTATTTTCCATAAGTTGCCAAAGCATATTAATAACATTTCCAGCAGCAACCTTGGAAGAAATTGAGACATATAATTACTATAAATGCCTAGACACAGAGCTAGGGCTCACTCTTTAAATTGGTGTTGGTTTGTAAATCTCTAGAGCAGGGATGTCAAACTGGATTTCTTCAAGGCCCAGATCAGCACTGTCGTTCTCCCCAGGCTGGTGGCAGGGTATGTGTGTATGGGGAGATGGAACGGATGCTTCCTGTACCACCCTGGCAGCCAAAACGGGGCATGGGGGCTATGTGCAACCCCTTGTGCCCTGCTTTTGGCCTGGACTGTGTCCAGCAACACTTTGGCAGCAAAAATGGGCACTGATGGGCTCATTTTTAGCTTCCATGCCCTCCTGCAGCACTCTCCCAGCCAAAAGTGGGGCATGCTGAGGCCCTGTGAGGTCTCCAAGTAGCCCATTTTTGGTAGGGAAAGCACTGCTGGAGGTTGGGGAGACCAAAAACAGGCCGTGCAGGGGCCTCGGAGGGCCCACCACGGCCTATTTTGGCTAACAGAGGCACCATGGGTCGGTCCTTTGATATTTCCAGGCTGGCTAAGGGGCCAGATTTAAGCACCCTTTGAGTTTGACACCCTGCTCTAGAATGATATTGAAAGTATTTTGCTTCCTATTTTTATTTTTAATATTTTCATACGTATTAAAAATAATGTTAGGTGAGGTTTCTAAGATGGTCCTTGCTAATGACCACTTGTTTAGCTACCATTCAAACTTAGAATAGCACTGAATGAGTAGTAGTTATGACAGATCCTCACATTTACAGCCACTGCAACATCCTTTGGTCATGTAACTGTGATTTGCAATCTTCCTTGCTAGCTTCTAACAAGCAAACTCAATGCAGAAGCCGGCATGAAATTATAGTCACATGAGGACCTTGCTTAATGATTCACATAGTCCTTACTCAACAACAGCAACTGGGACTGCTGGGACTGCCATCATTAAACAATGCAGTCATATGGTTGTTTCTTTGTTTATAAGTATGTGGCTCAATGATGGAGTTTCCAGATCTAATTAGAATCATTAAGTTAATTGCTAAGGAAATAAAATACAATAGGCTTAATCTTGAATACATATTATAATATTATGAGCTGTGATGGTGCAGTGATTAGAATGCAGTACTGCAGGCTGCTTCTGCTGACAACCAGCTGCCTACAGTCAGTCATATGGTTGTTTCTTTGTTTATAAGTATGTAGCTCAATGATGGAGTTTCCAGATCTAATTAGAATCATTAAGTTAATTGCTAAGGAAATAAAATACAGTAGGCTTAATTTTGAATACATATTATAATATTATGAGCTGTGGTAGTGCAGTGATTAGAATGCAGTACTGCAGGCTACTTCTGCTGACAACCAGCTGCCTACAGTTTGGCAGTTTGATTCTCACCGGATCAAGGTTGACTCAGCCTTTCATCCTACTGAGGTTGGTAAAATGAGGACCCAGTTCATTGGGGGCAACATGCTGACTCTGTAAACTGCTTGGAGAGGGCTGTAAAGCACTGTGAAGTGGTATATAAGTCTAAGTGCTATTGCTATGATAGATTTGTTCCCCAAAGTGTACATATAAGTTAAAGACACGGATTTTCTTAAATTTAAAGCATGTATTAACTTTTATTTAATTCTTTTCAAATATCTTATAAATAGGATTGAGTAAATGATCTTAAAGTATCAACCTTAGTAGTAGTTTTTTTAAATCATAATTTTAAATATAACGCTGGGTCTTGACAGAAAATTCCCAAAAACCTTGCATATCTTTTCCTACTTTTTTTAATGGCTTCTGTTATATTAGCTGTTATATTAGCATCAATAATAGCTTCAATCAGTATGTAGATAAAACATGCAGCCTAGTACAATTTCTTATATTTCCTATCATGCAGCTCATACCAGCAGATACAGTTGTACTGTCCAATTTTAATTTCAAAACAAACTCATCTAATAAGAAAAGAAAGCTGGCTTCTCAGAACTAAATAATACATGTGCTTTAGAAGACTTTATGTACCTAAATTAAACTTAATTATATTAGTACACATTAATTCTCATAATGCGATCTTTAATTCTGAAACTGAAAGACCAAGTGTCTAGTGAAAAAGTATTTCCAATATTCTGTATTAGTATTACACTGGTCCCTCAGTTTTCTATTATGCAAATCTGAAATTTTCATAATTAATTCCTTAAAGATAAATAATACCATGAAATATTTCCACTGAATAAAACCAATTTGGTTACCTTAACCTTACCTCTGAAACAACTTCATGAGACATGAGCCTCTGGATAGCAGCTAGACACAGCTGAGTGATCTTTGGTTCTTTTGTTCCACAGCCCATTAGAAAAGGCTGAACCACTTCTGAGCTATTCTCTTTCAAAGCTTTGAAATTGAAAGAGAAAACACAAGCAAGCAAATAAAAAAAATAAATCAGGAATACTAAAGATATATTTATGATAAAAATATATATTTGATAACATATTTAGACTAGTACATATTTAATTTATGCTATAATTAAGCACCCTCCAATTAAATAACTAAAAGTAAATAATAGTAGAAAAACAGTAATAAATCAACACCTGTAAAGAAGCTGCATATATAACCCAGATATCAAGTTATTTTAAGATATCTTCATGTACCTCAAATGAGAAATATCATATTGCTATACAGCTGTCCTTAAGACTACTTTTTCTTACCTATTAATGGATGTTAAAAATTGTGAAAGCAGAAAAAAGTTACAACTGAAATATATTTTTTATACAACATGATTTTACATAATTCTTCAAGTTAAGTAACATGTATGTATGTATACCGGTGTGTGTGTATGTGTGTGTGTTTGTGTATATCCATCCATCTATCCATCATATTGGTTTTGTTACCAGGGAATATTCTGACATTAGCTTCTAGTACAAAGTACAATAAATAATTTTATTGCTAGTAGCATTATCATTTTATTTTTGAAAATAATCATCTTTAAAAAGTTCTTATTTTTTTAGTTGTAGAACAATAAATAAAATAAAAGATCTGGTTTATTAGATAACTGGCAATAGTCCACTTGATAAAAATGGTCAATTTATTATGAAAATAGAATTATCTTTGCTGAAAATGCAGCATTTCTAGAAATATATTAGGGTTATAGTATTACTAATATGATGATGACTGAATTCAAAATTAAACAAACTGGGAATGAATAAAATAAAATCTTGTAGAAGAAATAATTTGTTCTCAAATTATCTTTCTAAAAAAACTTGATATGTATATCATATATATGTTTTCAAATACGTAGCTTACACCTGCTATTTCAATTAGTTCATAAAACATACCTTCAATCTCAAGTAAAGGTTATCACAACCAACCAGTGCCAATTTTCATTTAAACTTTGCATTCCAGAGTACATTAAAAATAATTTCATTAGTGCTAAATTACGGCCGATTATTTTTAATGCTGTTAAGCAAACATGCAGAACACTTGGATTAAAGTGTCATACAGTAAGTAAATATTGCCATTCCAGGCGAATTTATTCTTTGAACATATTTTTTCCCATATTAAAAAAGCAAATTCTGTTTTTTGAAATTTGTTTATGTTATATATCTCTTCTGATGAGCTGTAATGTAAGTACTGTTTCAACATTTTATGCTTACTACCTCAAGATATCGTAATAGAGATTGGTATGTGGAAGTGGAAGAGTGTGTTGAGGGAAAGGCAAGAAAGAGACAAGCTTGATAAACTAACTTTGAGGCTGGAATTTGTTGAAGAAACAGAAAGGTGAAGAACTGATAGGCCAAGAACTGGTAGAGTGGAATGGTCGGAAAGTGACAGTTGGAAGATAATGGACATTGCAAATGGAGCTGAGCTGGGCATCTTAGAATGAGGAGGAGTGCTGGAGGAGTAATACCTCCTTAAGATTTTTTGGTCCAGCTGGCCTGGCTGGTAAGGACCCCTTTCCAAGGTTCACCTTGTAAGGAACCCTTTCCAAGGTTCCAGGAGAAGATGGTCAACGGTTTTGAAGGTGGAAGAGGGCTTTATGCCCCAATGGCAGATAAAACGGTAGAACCATCTTCTAGGAGAAGGGAAACTCTGATTTCAAACCTCCACTGCCTTCCAACTGGAAAAGGCTGCAAAAGTCAACCTTGAGGCAAAATCCAGAGCCGGTTCCGGAAGCAGTTTGTGACTGAGTACAATCACATTCTGGTAACTTTCTGCTTGGGTAACAGTTTATCCTCCATATTAAATCATCCTGGCCTCATGCCCTGGAGAGGACACTCCAGCTTTGCATACAGCACTGAAACAACACGGGAAGTGGCAGTTACTGGTTTCATAGCACAATACCATAGTCTCTTGAGACTGAAGGATGCCAATTCATTCCTTCAGAAATAGACCAGCATAGACCCATGTAATGACAACAACAATAAATACAAAGATCCACAAATAGATATAGAACGACTGTGGCAAAGGTAAGCAAGGATAGCAGCAATAGTAATAGGTGTCTTGTGTGCAATCCAAGGGTGGGATTTACCGGTTCAGACTGGTTCAGGTGAACCGGATGTTAAATTTGCATCTGGTTCGCTGAACCGGTATTTGAATCGACTGGCTGGCCCTGCCCATCCCTCCCCTCCCAGAAGTCTCCACATGGCCCATTTTCGATGTAGTTAAGTGCAGGGTCTGCACAGAGGCTCTGTGAGGGGGAAAAACAAGCCTTCCAAAACTACTGGAAGTCCAGATATGGGCCTGTTTCTGGCTTCCAGAAAGTCTGTAGAGCCCAGGGAAGACCATTTTCGTCCTCCCAGAGACCCAAGGGAAGCCTTTGGACCTTTGGGAAGGCGAAAAACAGCCCTCCCAGAAGTACCGGAAGTCCGGAAATGGGCCTGTTTCTGGCTTCCAGAGGACCTCCAGAGCCCGGTGGAGGCTGTTTTCACCCTCTCAGAGACCTGAGGGAAGTCTCTGGACCCTCGGGAAGGTGAAAAACGGTCCTATCTGAAGTTGTGAAACGGGCCTGTTTCCAGCTTCCAGAGTGCCTCCAGAGCCCGGGGAAGGCCATTTTTGCCCTCCCATAGGCCCAAAGGAAGCCTCCGGAACCTTGGAAAGGCGAAAAACGGCTCTACCAGAAGTACCAGTAGGCCACGCTCACCATGGCCACACCCACCCAGCAACTGGGCAGTGAACCAATTGCTAGGATTTTTTAATCCCACTACTAGTGCAATCCCAAAACAACTAGAGCACTACTTGAACACCAGTGGCATTGACAAATTTGCCATCTGTCAATTGCAAAAGGCGGCTTTACTTGGAACAGCTTCCACCCTGAGATGATATCTGTAACACCATCAAACATCCATATCTGCTTATCCCAAGTCCTTAGACAAAAATGCCAAACCCAGTCTGAACATTTGGCTGACTGTATGATAATCAATAATAATAATACAATAGAATTCCCTTTAACTCTCAATGATTAATTCTATTAAAGTTATGTTATCTATTTACATAAAGTACTCATTCTATTTGAAAAACTACTAAATTATGTAGTATCAAAGATAAGAGTTTTTTTTAGTTTACTAGTTTTGGCTAAAAATCACTCCCAGCAAGCTATATTTTAGTTTCAACTGAGTTAAAAAATTAAAACTGTTACTTCCAAATTCTAAAAATAACGACACTTAATTTCACATCAAACATAACAGATTCAACTCATATAATTTTTTCATAAAACCATTGTTTTTATTTATTTTGTATGAAAATAATTACCTGCTAGGATGTCAGTGTGTCGTGCTGCTATTGTTTTTACTTTTATTATTCCTGACTCAGCAGCCTGTGAAAAAATAATTAAGAAATCAGTTTATTTTACACTTTAAGTAATTATTTGTATAACGGCACCTTAAAATGTTATTTTATTGTTGCATAAATTGCAACTATAAAGTGTATACATACTCATAGCCTAGTTAAATTTTACTTAAATTAGGTGTATTGTACATATTATATGCAGTTTCTCATCAATCATGGAAATATGTCTCATCTGATTTCTATTTTTTGGAAAGTAGGTGCATTGTTTGAAAAAAATGTTCCAAGCAAAAAATCCTTGTTTATATTTTCTGTTTAAGCAAATTCCCTTTCAAACAATTTTTTTAAAAATTAAATCCGTAAGTTTAACATGCAGTTTAGTTCATAAAGGCAAGCAGTGGGAGAGTTTACATGCATGCACAACTTAGGTTAAGAGTCTCAACTGGCCAGGATAAAGAACTGGATAATTTTAAAGAGCAAGAGGCTATCAGACATTGTACTGAGATTTGGAGAGACACTTATTTATAATATGACAAAGCTAAAGTGAATGCAGATTTTAAGAATCATTTTGTAAGGTGTGTCATCCTAAGAGTTTGGAATACATATGAAACAAGGCTCTTTCCTACATTTTTGGTTTTCACCCAGGAAGGTTTTTTTTTAAAGTACAGCAATGTGTCAACTGTCCCATTCATTTAGCTAGCAAAGAAAGGCTCTTGGGCCATTGTTTAACCAAGAGTACACTTTACTGGACCTTAAATAGATACAGAAGAAAAGTCAACTCTGATATTTTCATGCGTAAAAAGCATAATTAACTTTTCCCTTGGCCTGCCCATAGTTGTTATTCACTGTTGAATCATTTGCAGTCTTTTTTGTCTGAAGAACAGAGTTTTCATTCTGGCAGACATTCCCAAGAAATAACCTTGGGAAGCTGGCATTCTTTTATCACCCCCATCCCCTCTTCTCTCCCACTGTTGCTAAATGTCTGTCTCCGAGTGGAAGTTGCAGAGCACACTATTTGCAGCCATGACATGCCACCAGGGATGGGATTCTGCCAGTTTGCACCTATTTGCTAGAACCAGTTGTTAACATTCTAAGCAGTTCGGAGAACTGGTTGTTCGAAGAAATTATTGGCCTAATCCTGTAAGGAAGGCAGCAAGGAAACATTCTGGTGATGCTTACAGAAACTGCCTCTCCGTTAACCCTTATTACATTCTTGGTAGGACTAGACTTCCTGACTCAGGAGCGTCTCTAGAGTTTTTTTCCCCTCCTTTGCTGGTACTTTGCTTGTGTGGAGTGACCATTCAAAGTTACAATGGCACTGAAAAAAGTGACTTATGACCATTTTTCACACTTACGACTGTTGCAGCATCCCCACAGTCATGAGAGGCCAGGGGAGGAGATGTGTGCCTCAATGTGAGTGATATTGAGTTGGCCATGCCCAGCCAATAATATGACCTCCAAGCCACATCCACCCAGTCACATGACCACCTAAGCCAAGCCCAGCACCTAAGCCACACCCACAGAACCGGTTGTTAAAAATTTGAATCCCACCCCTGCATGCTGCCCTTATAAAAAGAACTTGTCCTGAAATATAACAAACAGACATACATCATTAATAACATGAGAATAACACTATTGTAAAAAAATCACCTTGGCTTGTCTGGATACTGGGCATAGAATGTCCAGGTGAGTCTAGGACAAGGGTGTTAAACTCAAGGCCTGGGGGCCGCATCTGGCCCATGAGGTACTTAGATCTGTCCCATGGGGCCAACCTGGAAACAGTGAAGGACTAGCCTATGGTGCCTCTGCCAGCAAAAATGGAGTTGAGGAGGGCCACATGCAGTCCTCATGAACTCTGTTTTTGCTGGCAGAGTGTTGCAGGAGACTGTTGCAGCTGAAAACAGAGGTCGGGAGCCTGTTTTTGCTGGCAGAGTACTCAGGCCACAACAAGCGCCTCTGACACGAGTGATGTTGAGCTGGCCATGCCCACCCTGGCCATGCCCACCCCAACCCCCCGAAGTAAAAAATAACCCTGATGTGGCCCTCAATGAAATTGAGTTTGACACCTCTAGTCTAGGGACACGGGCATTTGTCGTTTCTACCTATTCTGCCTCTCCTGGGGTAAATCCTTTGTATAAGATTAAATACTGTAACTATGTAATACTATGGAACCGAGACTCAAGGATGTCTTTCACCTCAAAATGTTTATCTCCCTCTATCCAAATGGGGAGATGGTTTAGTGTCAGGTTGCAAATGCAAACTACGAACAGCTTTCGTAAACTACAATGGAATACTGGATGGATGAATCTAAAATTCTTTGGTAACTTTAACTCTACTGTCACTGGATTTATGATCCAGATGATGAGAAAAAGTCCCAAGTACTTGGGACCCAACTTCTTGAAGAATTGCTTTGACTGCAAAATCTTGGTGGAAAGGTGCACCTTATGCCTTATTCTCATTTTGAAGCACACTTTTCCTGTCAGCTTTAAGGGCTGTATTGGCATGGATTTGTGACCCCCTTAGTTTTTTAAAAAATGGTGATGGGCAGGATGATTTGAGCAAATGCAGGGACAAATTGCCAATAAAAGTTGGCAAATCAACTCTGCAGTTCATCATCCAAGGTGCTTCACAATCTAAAATTATGTGCACCTTTCCAGCATCCATCTCTGTGCTGTCCTGTGACATTCGGTATCCTAGGTAATCCAGTTTTTTTTTATGAAAGTCATATTTGGACAGTTTTAAATAAAGCTGGGCTTTTCAAGTACCGCTCTGACTAATTTCACATGTTCTTCAATTATTTTGGTGTAAATCAAAATATACCAAACATCTTTGTACAAATGCTTGTGGCAGGATCTCATTTATCAATTCATTGGATGATGGGGTAACCTCTATGACCTCAATTCCTTTACGAACACCTTTTTTTTGGTTTTGTTTTTTCTTTGTTTGGTTGTCCCGGGAATTGGTGTGAGACACTTGGCTACTCTCTGCCCTTCCTTGCTGTAGCAGAAATATTTGGTAGGGCCTTAGCATATTTTGCCTATCTTGGAAGGGGCTGTACATCTTCTTCTTCCTCTCAGGTGGATGGTGGCCTCAGCTCTTTCATTCCTCATGCTCATGAAACTCATTCAGATTGATTTCCACTTCACTGATCAGATGCTACCACACTTATAGGGTTTGCAACATTCCCCGGGATAGGCTGGTGTAGTACACCTCTTTTCTCAACCCTTCTTGGAAATGGGTGATCAATACACATTCAGGCCAGTTTCCTAGGTAATTGCCCAGCTGGCAGAAGTCTTGAATGTACTCTGTTACTGGCTGCTTTCTTTTTAATGGCCTAGATGCAGGTTTCTGCATTGAGGTTGATTAACTCTGGGGTTTCCTCATCATGTAGTGACATCAATCGTTCTGAAGCATATTCCTCCAGGTTGACAGCAACAGCATTAACATGGGCTGCACTATCTGGATATAACACTCTGTAGTGCTGTATGTGATACCAAGCCTAGGCTAAGAAATGAGCTTCAGCCACTCATCAAAATGAGCTGCAAAGAGAGATAGCTGGTGGTCTTCACGAATCAGGTTAAATCCCAGAGCCAGGGGCCCACAAGCTGCCTGCACTACCAGGGCTGCTGAATGAGCTTCTGGTGGATGAGTAGCAGTAGCAAGTGCCATTGGAAGGGTGGTGATGGGTTTCAGTACTGGGCAGTGTCTCCTGGTGTCACCAGGGTGCGGACTTCCATTCTCTCAAACTTCTCAATAGTTCCACAGTTGGGCTTGGGATGATGGCCTGGAACTTCCACTCTGTGGGGTCATCTCATTCTGCTGCCTGTTGAGTCTTCCAGTGGCTTTCCTGTACCACATTGACCCCTTGGGGTGTCTTCAGCGTTGGTCACCCTCTCCACCTCCCAACAACCACTGAGTCTTTAGCCCCTGGGGATGGTGATCTCCTTTTGCTCTTTTGAGCAGTCTGCTGTTCCAGTTTCTTGGCTTTGGTTTTCAGGTGTGCTCCAGCGGTTTGAATGCCTGCTCCCCTCTGGGAAGGACCCAGAGTTTCTTAAGTCAGGCTTTCCCTTAGTTTCTTCTTTTGCTCCTGACCCTTCCCCAGGGCCAACATTGTTGCTCAACTTCCCTGGTGGGGTCAAGGAAGGTTGTTTTTTGAGAGTTGGCTTAATGTCAACTGTTCTGTCCATTTAGCTAGTCAAGAAAGATTCCTGGGCCATTGTTTAACCAAGAGTATACTTTACTGGAGCTTAAAGAATTTTATTCTATTCTTAAATGATTACAGAAGAAAAGTGAAGCCAACTCTGATATTTCTGCATGCAAAAACCATAATTAACTTTTTCTGCCCATAGTTATTATTCACTATCCTATCACTTGCATTCCTTTTTGTTTGGAGAACAGCCTCTTCATTCTGGCAGACGTTCCCAGCAAATGACCTTGGAAGGATGACATTGTCCCAGGTGTCGAACCAGTATTCTTGCCATTCCTTACAAATCCCCCCCATTGCCTTCCCCCATCCTTCTCAACATTGCTAAATATCTGGCTGTGAGTGGGAATTGGAAAGCAAGTCGATTTGCAGCCATGACACAATGACTATAAGACCAGCCTGATGGACTTTTGGTGAAATATATTTTGCTTAAGGTGAACCCCATTCAAAGTTGAAAAACAATTAGAGTTGGAAGTAAAGTTAAATAACATTATGTTCTAATTTTCTATTCATTCGTTCTATCAAAATTTTGAATATATAAAATGGATTAGCAAATTAATACAGTACTAAAATCTTATGCATATTTATTCAAAGTAGTTCCCAATGTAGTGAAATCATTTCTGATAATGGTGTACAAGATTGAAAAACTAAAAAAAATGATTTCAAAAAACTCAAATTAAGTTCAAGAATAATTTGCATTATTATACATCTAAAAACTTGAATCAATATAGCCAGAAAAAATTTGCTTTACTTTGTGACTTTGTTTGAAGGAGATTGGGCATTAGTACCGTGTTTCTCACATAATAAGGTCGGGCCTTATTTTTTTTTGACCCCTGAAAAAACGGCTAGGCCATTTCTATCATCTTTTTGGGGGTGACTTAATTTCCTCCCCCACCTAGAGCAGCCCATACACACGTACCTCTCTACAAGGTCGTTTCTATCAGCCGATTGAAAGCTCCCTTGAAGACAGAGTCCCCAGCTGCTTCGGGGCGTGGCATGGTTGCCCCTGTCCCCTCGCCTTTAGGGCAGTCTCTTTCCGGCGATGGAAGCTCCCCAAATGCGGTCAGTAGCGACTTCGATCGGCCAGAAGAAGCGGCCTGGGGCGAGCGCACACACACACTCCCCTCACCGCGAGGCCACTTCTATCTGCCGATCGAAAGCTCCCTTGAGGACACAGTACCCAGCTGCTTCGGGGCGAGATGTGGCTGCCCCTTCCCCTCGCCTTTCGGGCAGTCTCTTTCCGGTGATGGGAGCTCCCCAAGTGCGGTCAACAGTCACTTTGATCAGCCGGTAGAAGCGGCCTCGTGGCGAGGGGAGTGTGTGTGTGCACTTGCCCCAGGCCGCTTCTATCGGCCAATCGAAGTGACTGTTGACCGCACTTGGGGAGCTCCCATTGCCGGAAAGAGACTGCCCTAAAGGCAAGGGGACAGGGGCAGCCACGCCTTGCCCCGAAGCATCTGGGGACATTGTCCTCAAAGGAGCTAGCTTTCGATCGGCAGATAGAAGCGGCCTCGTGGCGAAGGGAGTGTGTGTGTGCGCTCGCCCCGAGGTCGCTTCTACCGGCCGATCGAAGTGGCTGGTGACTCTGTCTTCAAGAGAGCTTCTATCGGCTATCAGGGTATTTATTCTAGCCTAGGCTACCTGCAGGGCACTCCTAAAGGCAAGTTTTCTTCCCCCCACTCCCGTCCTTCCCCCCCACCCCCGCCCTTTCTCCCCATTTCTCTTTACCTCATGTAGTTCTAACGAACGTTGTGAGAAATGGTGGGGAAACACATGGTTTTAATAGGCCTAAATTTAGGTGGCGGGACTTAATTTCACCTCATGCCTAGAAATCATGCTGGGCCTTCCTATTGGTGGAGGCCGTATTGTTGGAGAAACACGGTACTTACCTGAACGCTGTTTCTCGGAGAATCGACAGGAGAATCCAGACTGGGTAGTCTCATGTCACGTGCTCTTCAGACTAAGTTGAATTCTGAGGACACACCTCCCTGGTAACAGTCCCCAGTCGAAATGAAGGTGAAGCGAATTCAGTCTTCTTTCTCCATGCCAAAGGCAACCACTCCAGGACTCTGGACCAGACAGTCCACAAGATGATACTGGATTCTCCTGTCGACTCCTTGAGGAACGGTGTTCAGGTAAGTACCAATGCCCATTTTCCACTGAGTTGACAGGAGAATCCAGAGTGGGACATAATAAAGCTGGCTGTCCTGTCCCAATATCCTGCCTCTTGGCGGGCATCGGTCTGGTCTGGAGTTCCCGCCTGACATGTACCCCTTGCAGGACCTGCGTGCTGCAGATTACTTCCACAGATGCGAAAATGTCTAGTCTATAGTGCCGGATGAACGGTGACAGTGATAACCATATCACCACCCGTCATATCTCCTCCACAGAGGCCTATATCGCCCAAGCTGTCTTCATAGCCTGGTAGAGTGCGCCATAATCCTTCCGGCATCAGGAGGGCCTGGAGCTCATATGCCTTGGCAAAACAAGCCCTTAGCAAGTATTTAATGGTGGAAGGTGTAACCTTGTGTCCCTGAGTTGATGGTTGAAAAGATACAAACAGATACCAATCTTCCTGATAAAAGTGGTTTGTTTAATGTAAATGCAGAGGGCCCTCCTTACGTCCAAGGTATGCCATCTCACCTCCAGAGCATGCCTAGGCTCTGGACAGAAATCAGGCAAGATCAACTCCTGCGAATGATGGAACAAGTTCACCTTAGGTGGAAAGGCAGGGTCCAGCCGCAGAACCACCCTGTTCTAATGGAAAACACCCATGTCCTTCCTCACTGATAAGGTAGCAAACTCCTAAATCCTTCTGGCTGATGTAATGGACATCAGAAAAACCACCTTATACGTTAGGAGGCACAGGCCAGCCTGTCGTAGAGGCTCAAGCGGTGCCACAGTTAGAGCCTGTAATACTTTTGGTAGGTCCCAAATGGGGTACCGGTGCACCAACGGTGGCTTCAGGTTTCGTTGCACCCCTAAGAAAGGCTCTCACTCTTAGGTGCTAGGCGAGAGAGGTCAGGTGTCAACTCATAAACATTTTATATACATGTTTTATAGTTGACAACAGAAAGAAGGGGGAAGTTTCAAAGAGCAGGCAGCAGTGTGAAATCAAAAATACACTCGTCATATTTTCTTCAAAGACTGATTAGATGGCTGAAGCTTCTGCCGTGCAAAAATCTAATTGGAGAGCATGATTTATGACTCTTGGCTATGGATGTTTTTCATTGGATGATACACCCAGAGGGTTGGAGGGGAAAGCAGGATTAAGGGTGACAGTGTATTATGTACCTCAGAGTTGGCTACACCCAGTTTAATGCAGGATGTAGAAAGTTAACTTCAAATAAATCCTTTTTAGTTTTCTTTTTTAGAGTGTGGCTCGAGGCTCATGATTTAATTGGAGTAACTGCCAGAATCCTGACAGATAGCTAACTCTGAGATACTTAATTCAATGTCACCCTTGATCCTGCTTCCCTCCCCCCCGCCTCTGAGTGTATCATCCAATTAAAACATCCACAGCCAAGAGTCATCAATCATGTCTGGTTCCAGGACAATCAACACACCTCGACATAAAGAGATAACCTGGAGTGGAAGGGGACAAAATTCTTTATCCCAGAATCCCTATGCATCCTAGTTCTTCAGAGGAGCCACGACACCAAACCAGCAGGCCACTTTGGGTTCTTAAAAGACTTTACACTTGGCTCAGAGGTAGTTCTGGCAGCCTGGCATAAAGAAAGATGTGGATAGATATGTGAAAAGTTGTGCCATCCGTGCCACAAGGAAAAAATGATCAGGAAAACCCCCTGGATTGCTACAAATGGTAGTGAAGCTGATGAGGCCAGGGGAGAAGATTGCAATGGACTTCATAGAGGAGTTGCCGAAAAATGGGGGAAACATGGTGATCTGGACTGTAATAGACTTATTTTCCAAACAGGCACATTTCATACCTTGCAGTGCACAACCATCAGCCCAATAGTTAGCCAAGCTGTTCCTGAAGCACATCTACCACCTACATGGAGTACCATGGAGAATTATCTCAGATAGAGGGGTCCAATTCACAGTCAAATTTTGGAGGGAATTCCTGCAGTCTATTGGGTCACCCCAGGATCTTAGCTCGGCCTTTCATCCAAGTACCAATGGGGGGGGGGCAGAGAGATTGAACGCCATGGTAGAGCAGTATCTGAGGTGCTATGTGAATTATCAGCAGTCCAATTCGGCAGACCTCCTGCCTTTCGTGGAGGTCGCGTACAATAATGCTGTTCACAGTACCACGAGACTAACCCCCTCAAGGTAAGTGGCATGGACTTCATCCCAATGCCTGAGTATCCAAGGGGCCCCCACTCAGTCAGCTTGACCAATTAGATGTCAACACTGAAAGTAACTTGGGAGATTGTCAAAAAAGCATTGGTAAAGTAAAGTAAAGTCACT
Organism: Laticauda colubrina; assembly: GCA_015471245.1. Classification (NCBI taxonomy): domain Eukaryota; kingdom Metazoa; phylum Chordata; class Lepidosauria; order Squamata; family Elapidae; genus Laticauda; species Laticauda colubrina. The sequence continues at coordinate 21,957,702 of BLBF01000022.1, read as the reverse complement.
TCCTGCATTACAGACATGGACCTGGTATCCCCTGCCAATTGATGTGAGCCTTGGTGGCCACATTGTCTGTGAGGAGTAGAACATGTTGTCCTGAAACCTCCTGCTGGAAGCCTTTGAGGCCCAACCGAGCTGCCCTGAGCTCCAGCCAGTTGATACTGTGATGCTGCTCCTCTTGTGTCCACCACCCCTGAGTGACCTGTGATCCCAGGTGGGCTCCCCAACTGAACAGGCTGGCATCAGTTGTGATGGTCAGTCTTCGAAATTCCTTGAAGCAACAACCCTGAATGATGGTCCAGGAGGGAGCAAAGTACCCTTAATGGCACTCGAACCCTCACTGCTGAATTGCTCCAGCCTGCCTTTTGATTGGGAAGTGGAAATCACTGTAGGGACTGAGCATGAAATCGTGTCCAGGGAACTATGGCAATACAAGAGATCATTTTGCCCAGGGGCTGAGACAGCAATGTGAGAGGAGCCCCTCTGGCTGACAGAATCTGGCTGGTCAAGGGCTTGATGCTGTCCTGTCACTCCTGGGAGAGAAAAACGTGTTTGCTTAAGGTGTCTATGATTCACCCCAAGTATACGAGCCAGGTTGTGGGGACAAAATGCCATTTGTCCATGTTTATTGAGAAGCCATGCTCCCTGACGATCCCAATTGTCATATGCAGTTCATCTTCCACTTGTAGGCACAAGGAGGACTTGATCACGATATCGTCAAAGTAGCACTGGATCCTGATGAGAAGGGTTCTGAGGTATGCTGCCATGATCTTGGTAAATGTTCGAGGAGCTGATGACAGGCCAAACGGGTGGGGGGGGATGTAATGAAAATGGCAGCTAGCAGAGCAAAACCGCAGGAACTGTAAGTGATTTGGATGAACAGGCACATGGAGGTAAGACTCCATCAGATCCACAGAAATCAAGAAGTCTCCATCCCAGTCTTCCAGCTGGACTCCCTTGCCGATGAACTGAAATCCACGATCGTCCGTGGTTTCGGTTTGTGCTCTCCCATTGGAGGGCCCTGATCAACTCAATTTGGGGCCGGAGCCACCCTATCGAGGTGGCGAAGAAAGGAGAGACCGCCAGTTGCGTTGAGGAGAGCCGCATCTCCCCTCCTTGGCTTGGCAATACTCTCCTCTGAAGACAGCTGTAGCGGTGGCACCCTGAAGAGGTGAGCTGACTGGGGAAAGATGGTGCAGGAGAGGAGAAGAGGATGTCATAGAAACCAGGAGAATTGGGTGCAATTTTAAAATAAAAGATACCCTGGAATTAACCCTTAAACAATTTTTAGGAAAGGAACTAAAGCGGCGGATCGAGAAAGAGAGGAAATAAAAAAAATGTCTTTCACAGCTGAGAGTAGCTTTGAACCATGAAAGGAAGAAGCTGGAAGAAGATATTCGTTTAAATTGGATAAATATATTTTTGACACCAAAGAGGCATAATTAAAACTGGACTTAAAGGTGTCAAAGGAAAAACAAAAAAAATATTAATTGTATATTTGGCTCTATTGGAATTTTGAAGTTTAAAAAGCCAAATAGAAAAAAAAGCAAAAGGGTGAAGTTTTGACATAACAGAAAACTTGACAGCCAAAGAACTTAATTGCAATCCTTTTTAAAAGAACCTATTTTCAAGAATTTGACTTGATACAAGTAAATGAAATCTTGATACAATAAAACAAAGATCCTGGAAAGTGAAAGTAGAACTTTGAATACTGAAATAAAGAAAGAAGTAAGAAGAAACTATTTTGAGACTGATTGGCAACTTTGGTATAAATCTGACACTGGATTATCTGATGAATCTAAAAAACCTGAAGAGAAATTATTTAAAGCTGATCGTTGGAAATAAACTTTACAGATATTAATTGAATTAAACTACTGGACAGAAACGTAAAAAAAAAGGCAGAATCTCTTTTGGAACTAAAAATGGAACTTGGAAATATGAAAGAAACACTACAAGAAAAAGGTGAATTGTTGGGCTTTGCTTTATAATTTTTAGAAATGGTGATTCTAGAATATGAAGAACAGAAAGGAGTGCCAAAAGAGGAGTAGTTGATCAAAGAAGAGGCCATCTTTAATGAACATTTGCAACAACAAATTTTAAAGCAAGGGGGAAAAAGAGTGGGAATTGAAAATTTGAGATTCAAGGAGGTAACTAAAAAGGGGAACACTTATAAAACTAAAAATAGTAAAAAGAAACAGCAGAAAAGTAAATTGTGGAAGGAAGCTTTAAAGAGGGAGGGGGACGAAAACTGGAGTGTGAAAAGAAAGGGGAAAATGAAGGGGAAAAGAAGCAATAAAAACAGGATCAGGAAACAAAGAAATATGGAAATTTTACAGAAATTAAAAAAAATTGTTTATTCAAAAGACAGAGAGATAATGGTTAATCAAAAATAAGAAAGGGGATTCTGCAAAGTGATGAGATATAAGATAAACAGCTCAGAAGTTATAAACTACTTAGAAAATAGGGAAATAGACATTATTAAAAAGGATGGGAACTGATATTTTTTGCTATTGGAATGTTCTTTTTTTTTTCTTTTAAACTATATACAGAGCTAAATGGAATAAATGTGAGAAAAGGGAAATTATGATAAGTTTATAAAATATGTTTAATGTATACATAAAATACAATTGAAATGAATTATGAGGATGGTTGTAATGAGATTAATATCAATGTCTAGGATGAATTGAATAGATTAATTTTTCTTATTGAAGTTATCAATAATTTTTATGAAACTGAAAAGGGAAAGTACTATGCGAAATCTAACCCTAACCTAAAAGGTATATATGCTATGTAGTTGTTAGGAGATTATTATTATTAACTTTATAGGTAATAAAAGTTAAAGGGGAGGTAATTAAAGAATATGCAAGCTACAGGGGTGACATACTCAAATTAGTAATTGTGGGGGGAAAATCTTTTGAAATGTTTGAATGAAATTAGAATTTGTGGAATGATGAAACAAGAATATGTGATGAAATTGCAAATCTGACAGATAAAAGTACAATAGTATAATGATTTTGAAGATATGAGAGTTATTTTTGATTCAAATAGGAGGAAAGTATTTGAAAAAATATAATAGAAAATATGTAAAATATTGGTAAGATATGAAGTTGAATATGAAAGATGAATGTGTAATTATGGTCATTTTTGTATGTAAATGTGACAACCTGGAATCATGTTGTTCACTAAAAAGAGATGTTTTATTTTTAAAACATGGAAAACTTAAATAAAATTTTATTAAAAAACAACAACACGAAGTCTCCTTCCTGAATCCCTTCTAGAATGGAATGCATCTTGAATCTTCTGTAGACCAGATTCCTGTTGAGGCCCTTGAGATTTAGAATCGCTCTCCATCCCCTGGAGGCCTTTGAGTTAATGAACAACATTGAATAGAATCTCTGCCCCCTCTGGTGCACTGGCATTGTTTGGATGGCCCGAATGTCCAGCAAATGCTGAATTGACGATTCCATGAGGCCTCTCTTTGCTGGATATTGGAAATGGGGCAGCGGATGAAACCTTTTGAGGCTGAAGAGAGAAACTCGAGGGACAGCTCTGCTCCTATTGTCTCCCTGATCCAGGCATCTGTCGTGGTCTGCTCCCAATGATATGTGAATATACCCAGATGGCCCCCTATGGGAGGATCCAGCTTGATGTCACTTGGAAAGTCTGAAAGATCTATTGTTGCCACGAAAGGGCCACTTCCCCTGTGATTGCTGTCTGCCTCTGGATCCAAACGTTGGCCCCAATCTGCCTGTTGCTGTTGGGGAAAGCTTGCCCCAGCCTCCCCCTGCCTTTAGGAGTGTCCCCTAAAATAGGGCAAAGGGCGGTAGTCTTCTTGCCTGCCTTGAGATGGAAGAATCTTCCATTTGTCTCTGGTTTCCACTAAAAATGGATCCAGAGATTCCCCAAATAGCTTCTCCCCCTTGAAGATGGTAGAAGCTAACTTCCACTTATTCTTGTTGTCCATATTCCAATGACGGAGCCACAACATTCGACGGGCCATGACCGAAGAGGCAATGGCCCTCGAAAAAAACTTGGTGCCATTCAGTGTGGTGTCTGACGTAAATTTGGTTACTGCAATAATCTTATTAAGGTCCTGGTGGACTCAAAGGTATTTCGCAGGGATCCTTCCCTGCAGCTGCTTGAGCCAATGCAATGAGGTCCAAGTGAAGAAAGAAGCTGCCTTGGAAGCTTTAATGGCCAAGCATCAGCCTAATGTGCTCTGTGAAGAGACATCTCCTCCTTCCTTTCCTCAGCTTTAAGTGCATCAGATGGTAATACGGATGACGAGATCAAGGCTGCTATCAGTGCATCCACTGACAGACCTGAATTGCATCCAGTAGTTCAGAGTCTACTTTGAAGAAAGATCTTGTGCACAGCATGGCATCAGCCTCTGTGGTCTTCTCTGTAAAAATGAAGTCCTCGGATCTGACTCGTCTCAAGGGGTGTCCTAGACTACTGGCTGCTTTCTGAGGTGAGCCATGCTCTTAGCCTTGAAGAGAAGAGGTTTAAATAGGCTGGGATGGAATAAGCTTTTGGTGGCCAGGGTGTGAGATGATTCACCTTCATCACATAGCTCTCTCTCCAAGGCAGAGGACTGGCTTCTGAATGAAGGTTGAGGAGAATGAGACCAGTAGAGTAGCTCCTCACCAGTGTAGAGCCTCTGGTCTGATTGCAAATCCTGCTCAGCCACTGAAGTGGGCAACCACTGCCGCTGCTGAAACTCTGCTGCTATCTCCTGCCTAATAGCCTGTGAGATCGAAGCTCTGAAGTAAGATGGCATTTCTGGAATTTGAGGCTTTCCTTCACTATAGGAGTGAAGGTAGCCTCTGGGACAGGCCTTACAGTAAGTTGTTCTCTTTCTCCAGGAGCAACCATAGCACTTGTAGAAGGTGGGAAGTAAGCAGGCGAAGGTCCTGCTGAATATATTGCTCACCAGAGCCCCTTGGAGACCAGGTTTGTACCTGCAGGTTACTGGGCCCTGCAATCTCCTCTGGCTGAGGCCTGCCCTCAGAAAAATTATGGGCAGCGGTGTCAGCAGCCACTTTGGCCTCTGTTGACTGCTTCTGATGCTCTAAGTCCTTCCTAGCTTTCTCAAACTCTTTATCTAATGCTTTATTCCTTCCCTTAGCTTGCTTCTCTTCAGCCCTAGATGGCTTTTTGGAAGCAAGGGCTCTGGCCTTAAGCTCGGCTGCAGTCTCTGACCCAGCTGACCTGGATCCAGCTGGCTTCTTCCTAGTTTTGGCCCAAGGCAAAGGTGATAAAGGGGCTTTCTTCTGGGAGGAAGTTCCCTCACCATCAGTCCCTCCAACTTCCATTCCGATACCAAATTCCCTGTAACTCAGAGTTTATTCCAAGACTGGTTCAGCAATAAGGCAAACACTTGCAAATTGCTTTCGCTTTCTGTTTCAGAAAGCCCCTTCCGCAAATGTAGTATCGATCTGGGCTTCTTCCAGCAAGCCAGAGGTTGCATATTAATTGTTGCAAAGGCAGTCTTACAGCTCCAAAGGCAATCTGCAACTCCAAAGGCAGTCTTAATCGACATGCAGCTGCCACAGTTCTCCTCTAGCCTTCAGAGAACTGCCAACTAGAAACAATTGTAACAAGCGCTGGAGTGCTCAACAGCTGATTTGCTAGTCACATGGCAGTCTTAAGCAGAAGCACTGCTGCCGCGGCTATTTTTTAATGGGAGTATGATCTAATGATCAATCAGGGACTCCAGTCCCCTTCCGCAGCCACGGAAAGCTTCCAGAGGGCTTCTGTCACTTTTTCCAATGATGTTTTGTCCTCCTCTTGTAAAGAAATCGAATGGAAGAATCCAGGGAGTAAGAAAAGTCTCTAAAGAACTGAGACTGAGTTGAAGAGTGGAGACAGTTACCAGGGAGGCGTGTCCTCAGAATTCAACTCATTCTGAAGAGCCCATGACATGAGACTACCCACGATGAATTCTCCTGTCAACTCAGTGGAGAATTTGGATTTTTAACAATCCCAATTCATTAAGCATAATCACCCAGTGGCAAAATAAATATATATTTTTGAATATTTTCTCAGAGGTACTTTGCATATAAAAGAAAACTGTAGAATTTACAGTGTGAGCTGCACAGAGTTGAACTGGAGTTGGGTGGCATTGAAATGAAATTGTACTAAGTGGTCTAACTATGGAGATAGTCCATTTGCTATTACTATTGTATAAATAATAAAAGTTGTCCTTAAATTAATTTCTGCTGGCAGTTTACAAAAAACTCTTGGCAAATTCCCTTAAGACCCATCTTTTCCTCTCCCCTGAACATTCATCTTTAAAAGGAAACAACAATCAGATTGGAATAACTTCTAAATGAAGTTATTTCCAGAAAATTAATGTTTCTGTAGAAAAAAGAGGACAAAGAAAATAGATGTAGTCCTTTTCAAGAAACACCTGAAAAATTTAAGAAAACTTCTTTTAAGATGATTTGTAAAATGAACTATTGAATGAGCTGTCCATATTTTTAGTATTAACTTTACTAAAGATTATAATAGTAAAAACCAAACAAACTGAAAAAGATAGAATAAAAGGAGAAAGTGAAGAAAAAGAAAAAAAAGAAAAAAAGTAAAACATAAAAATGATGCCTACATTCTTCACAACAAGTAAACAATTTAATAACTTATCATTTTCACTTAAAATACAATACTGGTAATTGACTTCTTTTTCCTTATCTTATCTGTAAACAAATCCGTAAAACATTGCCATTTTAGGCCTGATGTTAACAAAATTCATCAGTAGAGATAATATCTATTTTAATTTTGACCAAATAATCCAATTTATATATTTTTTTCTTTTTAACAATATTAATCTTTAATGCATTCAAATGTCATAGGACTTTATTTCTTTTCATTTTTTCTTTGTTCTTTCTCACAAGATTTTTCAAAACTATAAGCTTCTTTTGTAAATTTGTAACTCCAATATAGTTAATTTATCCAACTCATTCTCTTACTTTATTAAATTGTTTTAATGATTAAAACATGCCAGTTTCTTTTCTCTGTTCAGTGTTGCAACTTTTTCTATGTCATTCTATTAGTTTGTCATTTGTAAATCCACTTTCAACTCACTTTCAATCTTATCAGATAGAACTTTTGCTGTTCTGTAACATACTTTAGAGATAGTCTAGCCATAGAAGCAGATACTATTAAAATCAACTTCTGGGTCCATGTTCAAAAATATTCTTCAATATGCCCATTAGAGTATCTTGCCTCATTCTGCAATTGTAAGTCAAGTTTAAATGTTTCCTTTAATTATAAAATTTAGTTCTCTATAGTATTCAAGGTCAAGACTTAATTGCTTTGCTTCTTTCAAACCCTAATGCTTTTCAACTTGCCAATGAACTGGGGGGACGGGAAGAGGGAAATAGAATGCCGAGAATGTGTGTAGATATGCAGAGATGTGACAGCATGGAAACCATCAAGGTCACCACTGCAGGTGCTTAAGAAAGAGATGTATTATTACCATAACAAAAGAACATCTGATAATTGGACAATGTGATCAGTCAGGGGTGGGGAGAAGAGGAAGCTAATGTTTAACTAAGCAAGCAATTGCATGGGAAAACCAGAGCTGGATTTGTTTTTCAGTAACAACATGGTATATCCAATAAAGTTTTACTTTTGGGAATTCAAATTTCCTGAGAGTGTTTCCTTGTTTTGGGTTCGCTAGTTGGACAGCTGACATCCAATTTTTAAAATCTTATTTAAAAAAAAATCAAAACAAAAGCATTTTCCCACAGGAAGGATTCTTTATAATTAATTCCAAAATCTTATTTCAAATTTATCTGGACCTTTAGTCCACTTATTACTTTCTAAAATCAAAATTTTAATTCTTTATAAATTTTGTGATTTATTGCATTTAAAAAAAATTCTTAAACTTGTAGTTAAAAGTGATTTCGCTAAGGATTGAAGGAAATTCATGCAGTGCTGTAAAGCTTATTAACCCAAAGATTCCTAATAGTTGAAAAGCAGCTTACAAGCAATTTCCAAAAGTGATCAGAAAAGGAAGTATGCAAATTTAGTATCTTTTCAAAGATGCCAATCACAATTTGAAGAAGATGGTTATTCCTTTACAAACATCTCTGAATATTTTTCCCAAGATGATTGTCACACAAATGTAGAGAATATATATGTATTCTCAATAATATATCATTATCATGTATGTGGTTGTGAACGAAGTAAAAATGACGTTTTTGAGAAATGCTGAGAATTGAGAAGAATTAGATGGAAAACAGTAAAAGATTTGATAATCCTTGATGTATACAGTTGTTATACAAAACCAACAAGACTAATTCCATACTGCTTTGAGTGTGACAATGAAATAATGCCTCAAGCCATGGAAATCCAGAGGTTTCATTAGGCAGTATAATAGCAGGCATGGGTTCCATTCCTGTTGGCACTGGCTGGAGCTGGCTGAAGTAAAGAGTCTGAGAGTGAGTTGATATTGTTGAACAAGTGTTCAGAAACTGAGGAAATTAAAAAAATGCTTGCTTGACAGAAAAGTCTTTTATTGTAGGTTTAACAGTTAAAAAATCCATGGACATGTCCATAGCGCTTTAAGCAAATTGTTGAATATAAAAATGTGCACTCTATTATATCTCCATATAGAGTGGCTTCACAGTTGGGCTGTCAGGCTGCCAACTTAAAAAACAACGATATCTAATTTGCATGTTTATCTTTGCAGATTATCTAATGTAGAATGTGTCAGTGTGCAAATATGCTTTAGAAAAAATCTCAGGTCTTCATTCAGATAAATACATTTTTGTTATTCTTATATTGCTCAAAGGCTCTACTATTGAAATAAATAATAGTTATTGCTTCTTTGCTGAAATATGTCTATTTGCCTTAGCCAAGTCATGTGCAAAAATACAATTTATTTGGTTGTTTATTTTATTTAATTTATATCTCCTCCCACTTCACTTTTATGTGACTCCAGGTGAGTAAAATATGGAATACACAATTGTAAAATAAAAATAAAACACAAAGTAGCCAAACATTTATGTGAGCTATTCCCAGGCTTAGGCATAAGAGAAAGTTTTCAAGATTTTACAGAAGTCTAACAATAACAAGGCAATCTAATCTCAGGAGTGATGATATTCCATAGGACAGTTGCCATGGCAGAAAAGGTTCTCCTTCTGAGAACCACCCGCCAACACTCCCTTGCCAAAGGTATCGAAAGCAGGCTCTTCCTGCCAGATTGGGTAGAATTGGCAGAAACAATTAGTAAGGAACTCTTTATCATATAACATAGTAATTTCCTTGGATAATATTACTGAATGATAAAATATCAGTCTGTGTAGACGAGGGGTGTGAAATTTGATTTCATTGAGGGCTGCATCAGGGTTGTGCTTGACCTTGGGGGGACCATCTTGACATCACTTGTGTCAGGGGTGCCTGTGGCGGCCCAAGTGCTCTTCTAGCAAAAACGGGTTCCCAAGCTTTGTTTTTGGCTGCAATGGCCTCCTACAACCCTCTGCCAGTGAAAACGGAGCTCAGGGGATGGATGTGTGGCCCTTCCAAGCTCCATTTTTGCTGGCAGAGGAACCCCGAGCTGGTCCTTTGCTGTTTCCAGCTCAACCCTGAGGGCCAGATCTAAGCACCCCACAGGTCAGATCCAGATCATGGGCCTTGAATTTGACACCCCTGGAGCAGACTATACCTCACACATTTTTGTGGTTCCAGGATAGAAATTGAGGAACCAAGGGTTGTTTTAAATCTTGTTTAGAGGACTCTTACAACAAATGTACACTTCTTTTGCTGAGTAATGTTGTGTCGCCGGCAGCAGGTGCAGACAGCTGAGGTCTCGGAGAACGAAGACTCAGATGAGGGGCCTGCGTGTGATGCAGTGATGGGGCCAGGACTATCAGAGAGAGGAATGCAGCCTTCAGAGATTGTGGAGGCTGGCAGCAGTGATGCAGAGGACCCCAAGGAGCTTGTGCCAAGGTCGCGCATGCACAGGGCTGCTCGAAGGAAAGAGCAGCTGCAGCAGGACAGGCGACTTGGAAATAAGGCTGCAAGATAATGGCCCTTCCTTTCAGGGATAAAAGCCAGCCTGGGTGACCGGAATTATTTGCAGGAAACAAAGAAATTCTTGCACTTCAAGCCTTGTGGACATTCGGACTATCTGGTTTGTGTTTGGAGACTTTTTGTTTTGAATAGTTCTTGGCAATTTAATCTAATGTTCTTGGCAGCCTTGAACAACCTTGGCAAGGCTCATTCTTATCAAAGACAAATAGTTTCATAGCTTTTTAACTGTGAATGAATGGAATTTGCAGAGAAACATTAAAAGATTTTGCTTTTACCTCGGTTTGGTGTTTGTTTCCTTGGAACAAGGTTGGGGTCAGAACAAGTAATGCTATAATACATTAGAGCTGATACTTGCCAAAGGTGGGACTTCCGTTGATGGGAATTCAATGAAAAAAGAAGCTATTTAATTACCTAAACTTTAGGCTGTAAAGTTTTAAGTTCAGTGTTTAGGATCTTTAAATATGGAGACATTTAAAATCACAATACTATACAATTCGACAACGTAACTGCTGTCTTCTGGCAATTGAAGCTTTCTTAAAGGGTAGGCCTCAACAAAGGATATCATAATAGTTTAAGCATGATGCAACCAAGGTATAAATAACAATTGCCAGATGGGGCTGATTCAGACATAGCTGCTATTCATCTAGCAATCTTTATTGTACTTTATGTATGATTTCACATAAAGCATTCATATTCTGTCTCTAGATTTCTCTTTGAAGCTAGAAAAGGCAATCTGGATAATATAGCTGCTGGAATGGTGCAACAAGACTAGGACTGCATCCTAAATAAATTAAAATTCTGACAATGGCAGTATTGGCAGTATTAAAAATATTGTTTATCACATTTTGATATTATTTGATCCCTAATTGATCAATGACAACTATGTCTTAAGATTTCAGGTATGGAAGAGAATGATATGTAAATGACATATACAAACTTACCAGTAACTACTGTGGATATTGCGGATACATCTTACAAATCTGAAATCTCATCCAAGTTTGAAAATCTATCTGTGTAAGATTACCCTACTTCTGACGGCCAAGTGGGAGAGTTAATATTATGGTATACAGTGATAAGTACAACAAATACCTATTTATCTATACAGGTAGTTCTCGATTTACAACAGTTTATTTAGTGACCGTTCCAAAGTTACATAATTACAACAGCAGTGGAAAAAGGTGACTTATGACCATTTTCCACACTTACGACCACTGCAACATCCCTATGATCATGATCAGAACTCAGATGCTTGGCAAATGAATCATATTTTTGACAGTTGCAGTATCCTGGGATCATGTGAACAGCTTTTGCAACCTTCTGACAAGCAAACTCAATGGGGGAGCCAGATTAATTTAACAACTGCAATACTAACTTAACAATTGCAATGATTCACTTAACAACTGTGGCAAGAAAGGTTGTAAAATGGGCAAAGCTCTCTTAACAAATGTTTCACTTAGCAACATAAATTTTGGGCTCAATTGTGGTTGTAACTTGAGAACTACCTATATATGGAAAAAATAGTAATAGCACGAGTATATATAAACAGAAGTCTCCTTTGGTTATGACAACACTCCTATTATCAAGTCATCTTCAAACAAGAATTTGAACTGAAAATTACCCTATAAAGAGAGCCAAATTAAGCATAATGTATTGAGAGACTACTTTGAATTGAAATAGATATCTAAAAGACAACATGCAGGAAACAGAACAATATGCTACATTCAGTACATGAGAGACAGGAGATAAATTAATCTGAATAAGGCACGCAACCGACAGACAGTGTGGGCAATGTAAAGGAAGCGATGCAATCGGACTACTGTGGCGAAGAGAACCACGCGTCTTAATTCAACTGTTTTCAGTTTACAGGGAGAAAAAGGACGATACTATCATATCCAACGACTTCGAGATAATCGCTCCAGGACAAAAGAGAAAGAGAAGCCAACATAATTTCACACACGCACCAAAAGAAAGCCTAATACCGAAGAGACATCTCCGCGCCAAGTCCCGCTCACCTCTTTGACGGGAGGGAATTTTTTGCGGCACTCCAGACTCAAGGCCCGTAAGTCGCCCTGCATATTTTCCAGCAGTTTCTTCACGGCCTCAGGACTGCTGGTGCCGGCCATGGCTTTGCCGGGGGATCAGCACAGTCGGGGGGGCAAAGAGAGAAGGCCCACAATGACCAGCCGGCTGAGCCAGCCTCACCCGTCTTTCGAGGGGCGTCCCCGAGTCACGAAGTCCAGAAGGAAAGTATTGTTGCCTCAGGAAGGCAGTCCTCCTTCTCTTCACACCCCCCCCCCCCCGTAGGGGCCGGTCTGGCCTCGTCCACGTCCACTTCAGTTCCCACAATGCCAAGCGTTACGCACGTCAGCCCCGCTTCCGCACGCGGGGCCTCGGGGGAAGAGGCGGAGCGGGAGTGCTGGGCGGCGACTGGACGACTCGGAGAGGTTCCCCCAAGCGGCCCTCGGAGTCGTGTGGGCTCTGTGGGAATACCGTTATTTTTGATTCCGCGGCAGGCAGAGTGTCACTTTCGGGGCTTAATTGGTGACAAGACTCAGTCCCGGCACAAATGAAATGCCCAGTATTTTCCTCATCTACAGCATCGGCCTTGGATGGATGTGTCTGTCTCTTTAAGCACTGTTTTTCGGTTTGCTCTGTTAAAAATAAGGCGCAAAAAAGGGAATGGCTACGTATATCTTTTATTTGTAGTTCAGTTGGCTTTGCTCTTGGGTAAGTACAGTATATATAAGATTGCCAGCTAACGAATATGGTCAGCAAACAACTGCTCGAAGTAAATCTCCTTGCCTGATTTTCGACTTTCATTTAGGTTTGTTCCTGCGAATATTGTGGGCTTTGGTCTTTTCTCGTATATTTATTTCCCCTATTTTATGCAGTATAATAGTGTAGTTCCATCAAGGTTTTAATCTAAACTATCTTTTCTTTTTTTACATTACCTACGGGCAGACGTCTAGTGGTCTATGTTGCTTTCCTTGTTTAGAATAGAGACTGCTTCAGGAAATTAATAAATATCGCTATATGAAAGTGCATATGTCTTCTTGGAGATACTAAAATCTTTTCCTTGGCTGAGTGTCTTTTTAAACATTCTGCATTCTGTTCCAACTTGTATACCTGCTTCCCTGGAGCAGTATTATGAAAATGTTTAGTGTATTAAAGATTGAGTTACTTGTATTTTCTTGGTAAATGCACAATATGTGTTAAAATCCTCTTTTCTTAAATGATCAGTCATGGAAATACAGTTAAATTATCTTATTCTGCCAACTCCTCTGTGCAAATTTGAACTCCGTACAACACTTTAAAGGATTTTGCTAGACTACTGCTGTTTATTTTAGAGCAGATTAAAAAAAAAACAACTATGGCTCTCTAAATATGGATTTCTCACTTCATTTCAATGTTGCTAGGAGCTATGATTGGACTACAGCCTTGAGTCTTGTTAAGGTATGTCGTTGAATGGAAAAATTAGGCAACTCACCTTTCATATTCAATTCAAAGCATTGCTCCATTAGAAATTAAGAGGCGTGTCAATGGTATCATGTGATATAGATGGCTTTAACAACATGACAGTAAAACAGGCATATAATTATGCATATGATTAAATTATCTGTGTTTAATAAAGCTATTCACATGCATAAAAGTCTTAGCTTCTGAAATATTTTAATTATCATATCCTGTCACATGGCCTGTAATTGAACCTGACATTATTTTGAGGTAAGAATGCACATAGCTATTCAAGAAACTAATGGTGATGCTGATGGGAATATATTACAGTATATAGATTAAGTAGTAACTCTTGATTTTATTTCATATATGAGTTTGCTTTGAAATGAATTGTGAGACTTTGTGATCTTGCTTTAATTACTTTAGTCATTGAAGCTATTTCCTTTTGGGATAAGCATTTTGCAAGATAGGAAATAAGAAATAGTAAGCTGAAGAAAGGCATAAATTCTTCAGTAGAACCAAGAGCTGAGATGGCACAGTGGTTAGAATGCAGTACTGCAGGTTACTTTTGCTGGCTGCTGGCTACCTGCAATTTGGCAGTTTGAATCTTACCAGCCTCAAGGTTGACTCAGCCTTCCATCCTTCCGAGGTCGGTAAAATGAGGACCCAGTTCGCTGGGGGCAACATGTTGACTCTGTAAACTGCTTGGAGAGGGCTGTAAAGCACTGTGAAGTAGCATATAAGTCTAAGTGCTAGTGCTATTGCTATAATAGGTTTGTTCCCCAAAATATGTGTATAAGTTAAGACATGCATTTTCTTAAACTTAAATCATGTATTAATTTCTATTTAATACTTTTCAAATAGCTTATAAATAGGGTTGAGTAAATCTTAAAGCTATCAACCTTGGTAGTAGCTTTTTAAAATCATAATCTTTATTAATGCTGGGTCTTGACAGAAAATTCTTGAAAGCCTTGCATATATTTTCCTACTTTTTTAATGGCTTCTTTATATTAGCATCAGTAATAGCTTCAATCAGTATAAAGATAAAACATGCAGCCTAGTACAATTTCTTATATTTCCTATCATGCAGCTCATACCAGCAGATACAGTTGTACTCTCCAATTTTAATTTCAAAACAAACTCATCTAATAAGAAAAGAAAGCTGGCTTCTCACAACTAAATAATACATGTGTTTTAGGAGACCTTATCTCCCTAAAATAAGCTTAATTATATTAGTATACATTAATTCTCATAATGCTATCTTTAGTTCTGAAACTGAAAGGCCAAGTGTCTAGCGAAAAGGTATTCCCAATATTCTGTATTAATATTACACTGGTCTGTTTCTCAGTTTTTATTACTCTGGTCCCTCAGTTTTCTATTACGCAAATCTGAAATTTTCATAAATAATCCCTTAAAGATGAATAATACCATGAAATATTTCACTGTGTAAAAGCACTGTGAAGCAGGATATAAATCTAAATGCTATTGTTAGTAAGCTAAAGAAAGGCATAAGAAAACATATCTAAAACAATCTCAATACCATTTACTATGTTTCATTGTGCAAAGTGGACGTGTGCATCTTAGTGAGCATGACTTATGACCAAAATTCTTGTCTCAATTGTTATAAATTGAAGACTACCTGACAAAACAACATGCAATCATTATAATTATTCCTGTTTAAAATAAGGTTATGATTTGCATATAAGCTCTTTTTCTTATGATTCATCTTTTTATAATTCCAGACTGAATGCATACTTCCTTGAAATATGACTAAAGCTAGATTGCAGTCCCAGTTATGTTACTTGTAATTCATGTACATAGTTACATTAATCAAGTTACTATTACATAATACTTAAGTGAATATTACCAATAGCTTCAGTATATTTTTTTCTTTAATAACTATGGCATTTAGGTCTAATGAGATCTTATGACTGGCATTTCATTTTTTCCATTTCTAATTTACTAAATGTAAATAACTTTTTAATTATAACTTCTATATTGCAATATATATATTGCAATATAGAAGCTATCTTGAAGCATGTATGTATGTATGTATGTATATATGTAATTGTTAGGAGTTAAAAATAACTTGATGGCACATAATCAGTCAATCTATGTTGTAAATTTATTTTTCTGAAAATGGATTGAAACTATTTTCTAATTAAAACTAATTTTTTAAACTCTAATTAAAACTATCCAGTTATTACTTATTTGTCATATGTGTGCATGAAAAGAATCCATTATTCCATAATATTTAATGTGTGAAGGGATCTTTGTTAATATTATAATTTCCTGTAATAATTGATATTAATCAGTCAAGGTTGTGCTGACTGGTTCAAGGTACTGAACTGAAGACAAATTGACTTATCAAACAAGTTTAGAAAAATGAAATGGAAGCAGTTCTGCACCTCAAAATTTATTTATTGTCACAAAATAACTTTTTTAAAATTAAGAGTTTTAATTTCTTAAAATTCAGTAAGCATGTCAGTGTAAGGCTATGATTGGCACTGGAAAGACCAATCTTTAACTTCATATTGTTACAGAATCTCACTGGGTGGCTTTAGGCCAAGATATATTACCTGTGTTGAGCAAAAGGCAGAATGTTAATTTAATTAAATCTTGACTTTGCATAATATCCTCTGGAATCTGTTTGGTTTATTAAAGTTCCATTTCTAATATGTCCTTTAGTCTACCAACTACCAATGGCATTTATGAATTTAAAAAAATAGTGCGGTGAAAGGAAAACACCACTCTCTTTTTGAGTGACATAGAACAAAGTATATTTTCACAGACTCAGTGGCTGCTGACCTTAAAGGTTGTTCTGAAGAAAGTAAAGATAGCAGTTGCAGAAGAAGGTTGAGGAAGATGCCTGAGAAAAGCCTGCAGATACAGATTTTGTTACAAGGCCTGTACAAACTTCCCGCCCTTCTATCCTGTATAGTCTGCATTTGACTGCCCAGGCAGAGAAGGTTGCTGATCCTTAAGCCATTCTCAGAGGGAAGTGAGCTAGCTAAAATTAGGGGGTGGAAAATGCTGTTACCTCTATAATCATAATATTGTTGGGTGTTAACTTTAGATAAATTTGTAGGCAAGTTTATCTGAACATGCATATATGTCTAACTAGATCATAGTTCTGCTGATGTACAACACTAGAAACAGTACAAAAATAGTGAAGGCAGGTTAATGAAGTGGGCAGAGCAATAAAGCATGTTTGAATACAGTGGTACCTTGATACTTAACTGCTTTGAAACTCATTGAATTTGGTGCTCAACACATTTTAACATGAACATTTTGTCCCAGTACTCATCACTTGCTTGGTACTCAACACACAAACTAGAATTTGGTGACAGTGGCCTTGTGACCACCATTATTCCTTAAAAATTGTTTGATGCTCATTGTTTTTAGTACTCATTGTACCTCTCAGAACCAACTAAGGACGAGTGCTGAGGTATCACTGTATATGTATTCCCATAAGAACCCTTTTTAAAGGACCATTCAAAGACAAGACAGGGGCCATACACATCTGGGGTTGGGAATGGGAGCGCTGTTTCAAGTAGCAGAGACTGCAGCAGAGAAAACCCATTTCCTGCAACCCATCAGATGACACTGCCTGATCAATCAATTTGATGCATATCAATTCTGTCCAATTGTAAAGGGTGGGCAGAAACTATGGATACAGTCCTTTAGACAGACACTCTGCCATGGATGAATTTATAGCAGGCAACTAACCCTTGAATTTCAATCAAAAGCTAATTGGCAGCCAGTACAAGTCATAAATCAGAGGGATTACATGAGTGTAGCCAGTACTGCCCATGGTGCTGTATTTTGGGTATTGCAACTTCAAAATTGTCTTTAAGGACATCCCCAAATAAAGTTCACTGCAATTATCCACAGGTGCAGTGATCCAGATATGAGTGACTTTCTGTAGAATATCCTGGTCCAGAAATGGGTGCAATTGGTACATAGGATTTTCCTGGCCATGATTTCCACCTGCTCTTTTTTTTGTATCAATTTTATTAATTTTCTATTAGTTACATTACTTAGTGCTTAATAAACATTGTGTTGTCTGGGTATTTAATTTGCTTAACAATACAAATGCTATTCTTACTCTCCATCCCTTTTTTCCAACCATTGGTAAAATAAATTCCAAGTTTGATAATACTTTGTGTCTTCTTTCTGTTTGATTTTCAATGTAAGTCTGTCCATTTCTACACAGTTTAATATCTTCTTAATTATCTCTTCATCTTGAGGTGTTTTTTTCAGCTTTCCAATATTGTGCAAAGATAATCCTAGCTGCTGTTGAAACATGTAATACTAAGCAACATACTTCTCTTATTAAGTTTATCTGATATCATCCCTAATAAAAACAGTCCAGGTTTAAAATCTATATATTTCCCTATTATCTTTTCTACCCATCTATGTATTTTTGCGCATTTTTTTTCAGCACAAGTCCGCCACATATGATAAAATGTGCCCATCTTTTGGTTACATTTACAACATTTGCTAGACCTATTTTTAAACATTTTAGCCAATTTCATAGGTGGTAAATGCCATCTATAAAATATTTTATATAGATTTTCTTTATAAGAAGTTACCATTGTTAATCTACAGTTCCTTTCCCATAAAATTTTGCCAACAATTCTATGTTGTAGCCAATCCTTTTTTTTTTAATATAAAGTTTTATTGATTTTTAAGGACAAACAAAACAAACAAAACATAAAAACATCCAGCTTTCTTCCATAAATATACAAACAGTGTGTTGGTTGGTTTACAAATTTTTTGTGCATTAATTTCATAGTCTCAATTACAGTTACATTGCATAATAACTCATCAGAAATTGAATATCCTAGTATTATTAATCAATCATTTGACTATAATTTTGTTCATTCATACTTTGCGAGAAAGCTATACTTAGTTTATTTTATAACAATTCATATAGTCCTTCCAAATCTATCTTAAAAACATTTCATATATGTAATAATAATAATAAAAAAGAAATACATCTTTATATATTCATTATTTTCTATAATTCTACATATTCTATTACTATATTTTGTTATCTAGCCATTGATAGAAAAGGTCCCAAATTTTATGATTGTTTATCCTCTTGTTCTCTAATTTCAAATGTCAATGTACTGTTTTAGCACATTCCAGTATTTTCTTAATAATTTCCTCCTGCAATGGTATTTTCTCATTTTTCCAATTTTTAGCAAATACAATCCTAGCTGCTGTTTACAATCAAATATTTTAAATCTTTGATGTATGTATCAGGTAGAATTCTCAATAAAAATATCTCTGGTTTTAAATCTATATGCTTTTTAGTCATTTTTTCCAACCACGTGTGGATTTCAGTCCAATATTTTTTTGCATCCGCACAAGTCCACCACATATGGTAATATGAGCCAGGTATCTGATGACATTTCCAACATCTTTCACATTTATTCTTGAACATTTTTGCTATTCTTGTTGGGGGAAAATGCCACTTGTAAAACATCTTATACAGATTTTCTTTAAATGCTGTTGACATTGTCATTTTATAATTTTGAGACCACAATTTTTGCCATTTCTCTAGATCAATCCCATATCCAAAATTCTTCCCCAAACAATCATAGTTTCTTTAACTTCTTCTTCTTCTAGTTTAATTTCTAATAAATATCCGTACAATTTTTAAATCACCTTTTCATCAGTACCTGTCAAAATCTTATCTAAATCAGTCAATTTATTATGGAAACCTTCTGTTTTGAAGTCTTTTTCATACCTTGAATGTATTTGCGCGTAAGAAAACCAATTCATCTTTATACCTTGTTCCTTTAGTTTTTGCATCGATTTAAGTTCACCCTTTTCGTTCAAAATTTCCCCATATTTAACTGTTTGTTCCTTCTTATATGTTATAGGATAAGAAAATGCTTCAATAGTCGATAACCAGACTGGAATTTTCAAATAACATTGTCTTTTAATCTTCTCCCAATTTAACCACAGAGACTCCCGTACATGATGTCTTCTAAAATAACCCTGTATGTTGTAGCCAATTCTATGTTGTTTTCCCATTGTATAATTGTCTTTTATTTGTTCATTCTCCATTTTTAAATTTAACAAAAATTTGTATACGTTTCTTAATTTTTCATCAGAGTTCAACAGTATCTTATCAAACGGTGTTTGTCCTTTATAAAAAAAGTATTTTTTCTTATCTATATCATATCTAGACTGTATTTGCAATTGAGGCAACCATGATAATATTATGTTCTTCTTTGATTTTAAATTCCATTTAGTGTCTAAAATGTCTGTATGTCACATTTTTTTCAAACTTTACCAGATTTGGGTATTTAAAAGCTTCCATCATTGAGAGCCATTCTGGAATTTTCAAGTATATTTTAGGCTTTATCTTTTCCCATGTCAATATTAATTTCTTGTGTTGTGATTTTGAAAATATCTATGAATTTTATTTTTCTCATACCATAGGAAGGCATGCCATCCTAACTGTAGATTGTGTCCTTCTGAATATAACCAACAGTCTCTTGTATTTGAGAGTTATCCATTCTTTTAACCACATTATCACACATGCTTGATAATATAAAAGCCAATCTGGTAATCCAAACCCTCCATTTTCTTTAGCCTGTTGTAACATTTTCAATTTTATTCTCGCTTTTTTTCCTTGCCAAATAATTTTCAGTATTAATTTGTTCAAATCATCAAAGAATTTCTGTTCAATTTTTACAGATATTGTTTGAAACAGGAAAAACAGTTTTGGTAAGATATTTATTTTATCATGGCAATCCTTCCTAACACTGACAAATGTAGATATTTCCATTTTTCCAAATTTAATTTTATTTGCTTAAGTAGTTTTATCTTTTAGCGTTGCATATCTTGTTGTTAAGTGTATTCCCAAATATTTATCTTTCTTAACAATTTGAAAATCCACTTTTTCTGCCAGATTTTCTTTTTGTTTTTGTGTGAGATTTTTAACTAGAACTCTAGTTTTTTCTGTTTATTTTCAGTCCTGCTACATCTCCAAATTCCTCTATCTCTTTTAACAGCTTTGGGGTTGTCTCTAGTGGTTCTTCTACAATAAATACCAAGTCATCTGCAAATGCTTGCAATTTATATCTTTCCTCTCTTATTTCCAGTCCCTTCTTAATTTCTAAGATTTCCAACTGCTCTTTGAAGCAGGACTGTAAGGTCCAGGAAAAAAAAAATCACAAATAGGGAGGTGTGACCCTACTTGGGATTAAAGATAAAATTAGCCAGTCTTACTAGGGTTGAACCTGAGTTGATTTTTCCTTATCCAAATTTTCATCACATCCAAGTACTTGATAGCTTTACTCTGCCAGCCTAAGATTCATGTGCAGTACTGATGCTGCTTGAGATGATGAATTACCAACCTCAGCAGTCTTGTGACTGTTATTCAGAAGGGATGAAAATTCCAAGTACTGTTGTACCCTACGTTTCAGGGGCTTTGGCTACAAACATTCTCTGACTGAAACTGATTATAATCACAAAACACAGCATCCCCACTCCTAATCCCTCTTGGGAATTGAAGATCCCACAAATCAATGGTATCCAAAGCTTTTGAGAGATCCAGGAGTAGTAGAAGAGTTGCAGCAACCCTCCCATGCCTCTGCTAGAAGTTATCAAAAAGTGTGGCCAGTATACCAGTAGTCCGCCCCAGTCTGAAATGTGCCTGAAACATTATCAATATAATCTCTTTTTTCCAGAATCCACAAAAGGCACAGCCTGATCATCTTCTCAACTTTTTCTGAAGTTGGGTCCAGCATTGATTTGAGGAGGGGCACACTGTCACCTTTAAGAAAGGCGAAATACCATTGGACCAATACCATTGGACCAACATTGGCCTATCATTCCCCAGCTGGTCTTCAATCAGGAGGGACAGAGATTAAGTTAACTGGTTGGTCTTACAGTCCTGGGAACTCTTGTTTACTTTCTTAACAGTTAAAGAGTCCATCGTGTTATAGGTTGAACATTTGAAATATCAGTTGAGTCAAGTGTTTTAGCTTAGTCTGCATCATGATGTATCAGTTCTCAGTTGGACTGGTTGCAGAATCCAAAGCATGGGTTGTCTCTGCTTACTTGCTTGAAGATTGAGTCAATCAAAGCTTAGTCTCGCCTCCTCAGCATTCCCAGTTTTGGACTCAGTCTTCATGCAAGGAAGAAGCACGGAGAGAGTGCTGCAGAGGAAGAAAAAATTAATCACGCTCTGGATTCCACAGACAATTCAAAAAAGAACAAACAGAGGCAAATTCAGCAAACTGTGAGGCGGCTGAAGCCATGACTCGAAAGAGCAGTTTGGCGCTTAGAAGAAAGCCGCTGCAGCTCCTAATGAGTAGGCGGGCTGGTACTTGGCCATCCTGAATCACAGAGGGGCCCAGAGGGAAAGGCAGACTGTCACTTGGCTATTCTGAGGCCATGAAGCAAAAACGAGGGAAGCACTTAGAAAAGAGCTGCCATGGCCCCAAACAAACAGGTGGCAAAGAGCTCCGCCATCCCCAAAAGCAGCTAGAGCGTTCCAAAGGGAGGGGGTCCCAAGCAAGTAGGAGTGTCCATACTCAGTTGAGGTTGAGCATACTCTCAAGTGGTCATAAATCATCAGACCGTGGCAGCAGAACTTCAGCAAAGGTGAAGCTGCCTGTCCCAAAGAACAAAGAGGATAATATGGCTGAATTCTCAGAAATTGAGACAGGCTTGGAGGATCAGGGATCTGTTGACCCAA
This sequence comes from Laticauda colubrina, assembly GCA_015471245.1. Classification (NCBI taxonomy): domain Eukaryota; kingdom Metazoa; phylum Chordata; class Lepidosauria; order Squamata; family Elapidae; genus Laticauda; species Laticauda colubrina. The sequence goes on along the minus strand of BLBF01000022.1, from coordinate 21,935,492 downwards.
GTCCAGCTAGAAAACGGCTCTAAAGGACCTGAGGCTTCTAGTAGAACAGCAATGATGGATGAGAAAGAAAAACCTTTTCACAAGATTTCCAAAATAATGAAAGGGAGGCGTTAAAGAGACAAAGCGCCATTGAAAAGAGTTTTGTAAGGGCAGAGAAGGAGGTGAAGAGGAATGGAAATTCCCATGCTTCAGCAAATGGACCAATAGAAACAAAGCAACAAGACAATAGCACCTGGGCTGCAACCCCAAAGGGAGCTGGTGAGCAGTATATTCACCCAGCTCTTCGTTTAAAAGAGAGTGAGTGTTTATCAGAGATGCAGAAAAGCTCCCAGGACTTCAGTAATAGTTGGGAACCTTTCCCCAAGAGGAGGAGACTGGCATCAGAATCCAGTTTTACTCCTACAGCTGCAGGACTCAGAGCCTAGCTTTAGGGATGAAATGAAAGCCCTGATGTTAGAAGTACTAACAGAGGTCAGGGAGGAGCAAGTCCTTCAGCCTAACCCAATGAATAAGGAAAGAATACCCGATAAACAGCATCTCTTGCTAGGCAGAGAGATGGGAGAAATTGAGTTTCCACATAACCAATTTAATTCAGTCATATACTCAAAGAGAGGCTTCAGTCTCAGGGGGAGGAGCAGAGAAAAACAGTATTTTCTGATGAGGAAGAAGAGGTGACAGAGGTTCCAGCATTCACTGATTTGTTTTGCCAGCAGTGGTTTAAGAGGCTGTTAGGTAAGGCCAAAGCAGCATCTTTGCTGGGACCTGGGGACTTCCACAGCATCAGAGGTATCTGCACCAGATTCATCAGACCCAAAAGATTGTCTCTTTGCACACACCAAGGTGGAATGCAAGATGGTACTGTCACTTGAGCTGTTCAAGGAGGTTATGGAAGGACAACCAGACCAACCAGCGGTATTCCTAATACCAGGTGGGAATGGAAGGAAGAATTACAACGTAGAATTGGTGAAATGATTCAGATCCCAACAATAGATGAGATTCCAGTTTGATGTAGAAGCAGCCACCAGCAACCATCTTAGCCAATGAAGCAGAGGGAGGGAGAGGACAAGAAGGCAGAGCAGACCCTCCAGACCAGCGGTTGCCACCCGGTGGGCCATGAGAAAATTTTGGTGGTCCACAGAGAAATCTCATTCCCAGAGCACCTCCCCAAAGCAATTAATCCAGGTTGTGCAGAAACACAAGGCTGCGCCATCCACATGGCCCACAGGAATGCTCTCTGCCCACTCACTCCTTACCCGCAAACTTGCCTGCTAAACCAGCAAACTTGCCTGCTAAAATTGCTATTTTTCCTTTTTCTGACCATCATCTGTTCTGCTGTGCCGGGAAATTTAGATTAGCAAGGAAGCAGGAAATGGTTGGATATTTTGCTTTCTAGCTAGTTTTAGATCTTCAGCTCTGCTTTTAAGCACAGCCGAACCTCCCTTAGGACTGAAGGTTCTGTTATTCAGTGCAGACTCACAGCAAGCAAATTTGAGAGACTGAGCTAGCTGATGGCAGTTAGATAGATCACTGAATGATTCTGTGAGCAACTCAATCTGCCTGCCTGCTTTGCCTGATTTTGGGTAAAAGTTGCTCTTTTTTAATAAAAAATTCAATATTTATAATATTTACATACAAGCCATGCCCAACCAGTCACATGACCATGAAGCCACACCCATAAATTAGGCTATGCCCACAGAACCGGTTAGTGGTGCCTGGGATTTAAAATTATGAGTTTGGTGGTTCCTGAGGTCCAAAAGGTTGGTGACCAGATGGTTCACCAGGCAGCAACATAGGTAATAAAGGCAACCTCAACTGCGTCATTTTTTTTAAGTAAAGCAGCCCTAATATGGCTCCGTCAGATGCAGGAAAGGGCTCCACCTAGTGATCTTCAATCATAACAGGATTCGAACAAGATGATTGCAACAGTGGAGCTTATAGCTGACACCCCTCTTAATGGTGTCAAATACACTACCAAGGCTATTGCAGCTTTGGTGGCAGTCAGCTGCCGGGTTTGGCTCTGCCATTGGCAGTGGACTTGAAGCACAAGTGGAAACTAGCTTTTTCCCCAGTTAGGGGGAACAAACTATTTGGGGGAAGCCATTGAATCCATGTTGGTGGAGACAAAGGACAAGAGGAAGATTTTGACTAGAATATATGGCCAGAGTGGCGGTCTTCACCTTACATGTGGAGGAACCCTTTCCAGCCACTGGGTGAAGCTTTGGTCACAGCATCCCCTGAGGCTATATACACATACACAGGCCCGACAACCAGACAGAACCGGATTTAGAGACGGGGTGGTCAACGATTTCAAGGAAAGTGACCGTTCAGGGGCTCCACTCGCAGGCCCTTCTACCACACAAAGTGATAGCCGGAGCAGCGCACCTACCTGCGGAAGACTGGGCCTCTTTGCTGACCAATGGGCAGCAACAACAATGGACAAATGGGTCCTGAACACAATAAAACAAGGCCTAGCTTTGGAATTTTTTTCCATACCTTCGAATGCCTTCAGAAAGTGAAATATAAGAGACAGAGCCAAAAGGGGCATCATGGACACAACAGTTCAACATCTCTTGGACATTCAGGCTGTCCAACCAGTGCCAAAGGACGAACAGGGACAAGGGTTTTACTCAATCCTGTTCATAGTCCAAAAGGCATCGGGGGTGGGGTGGGGGTTGGAGATTGAATTTGGATCTCAACAGACTGAACAAACACAGAGTGTATAAAAAATTCAAGATGCAATTCCTACAGTCAATCCTGGGGAATGTCTGAGAGGGAGATGTCCTGGTGTCAATAGATTTCACGGATGTCCAACCACATCAAAGGTTCCTGCAATTTTGTTACATAGGAAGACATTACCAATACAGGGCCCTACTGCTCCGACTCTCCACAGCACCCAGAACATTCACTGAGGTACTGGCAGTAGTAGTGGCCCATCTCAGAACGATACCCATACATGTCCAATGCTACCTGGACAACATATTGATACCATCCTCCTCTCCCCTAGGGGCGAAGGAGGATTGTAGAGACCCCAGTACGAACATTACAGGAATACGGGTTTTCCATGAACTTTGAAAAGAGCCTTCTGGACCCAACAAGATGACTGCAACACTTGGGGCAATCATAGACACCCACTCCTGTGAGGTTTATTTATCATAGGAGCAGCGGAACAGTATCAAAACAATGATAGGTCAGGTGATCACAGCACCAGTGGTGGACCTGAACCTGCTATCGTAATTGCTAGGGAAGATGATATCATGCATCTCAATAGTACTTTGGGTTCAACTGTACGCAAGAACCTTACAATGGTTCATTTTACCTTACCAGAGAGTGGGCAAGGACAATGTAAAAACCAAGGTATGAGTCCCACCAAAAGTCAGGCAATTCCTCTAGTAGTGGAAATCACAGGCAATGACCAGGGGATGTGGATTCAAGGAACCTATTTGAATGACCATTATGATGGACACCAGCCTGTTTGGCTGAGGGGCCCACTGCTAGTCTCAAATCACACAAGGTCAGTGGTCCAAGGCGGACCTGAGAAACATCATCAACTGGCTGGAACTCAGAGTTATGCACCTGGTCCGAAGGATATTCAAGGCAAGTACAGTGGATCAGCATGTCCTAATCCTGAAGGACAATGTGGCCGCCAAGGCACTTGTCAACAGGCAGGGGGAACCCACTCCCGAGTGCTCATGCAGGAGGTGGGGCATTTAGGCCACTGGGCAGAGACATCTATCAATCAGAGCAGAACATATATCAGGGAAAGGAGAATGTGCAGGCAGACTGGCTCAGCAGGACAATAATCGACCACTCAGAATGGTGTCTACACCCAGAACTTGTTCAGAGAATTGTCATACGGGTTCAGGAAGCCAGTCCTGGATCTGTTTGTGTCCCCAAAGAACATGCAATTGCCGAGATTATATTCAAGATTCCCAGCACAGGGGTGGAAAGAGTCAATGCCCTCTGAGGGGTGTGGCCAATATGCATTTCCCTTACTCCCATTGATTCCAAGAGTAATCAAAAGAGAATAGAGAAAGAAGCAGAGGTCTTACTCGTAACACCCCACTGGCCCAGATGCCCATGGTACGCAGATCTGGTTGATCTGTCAGTAGCCAGACCATGAGAATCTTTCCAGACAGTTTATCCCTGAGCCGGGGGCAGTACATCACCCAGAGTACAATGGCTCCAATTGACCGTCTGGCACTTGAAAGGGCCACACTGAGTCAGCTAGAATGTTCAACCAAAGTCATATAGACACTACAGGCTGATAGGAGGCCTTTGACCAACAGAATTTATGATGCCATTTGGAGAGCATTCTGTAGTTGGTGCATTAAAGCTCAACTCGAACCAACCATGGCGTCAGTGACACAGATGCTAGACTTTCTCCAGGAGGGTCTGATAAAGACCTGTCCTCCAATACTTTAGGTAGGCAGGTGGTGGCAATATCATCAGTTTTGGGTTGTGGAACCTTTGAGTCTCTCACTTGGCATCCACTGGTGATCCTGACTGGTTCATCAGAGGAGCAACCAATTAAAAACTGCTAGTGATACACAGGTATCCCACCTGGGATCTGTCCAAAGTGCTGAAGGCACTCATGATAGAGCCATTCAAGCCACTGTGGTCGGCTAGTTTACATTTGCTCACTTAAGGTGGTTTTCCTAGTGGCCATTACATCGGCCAGATGGATATCAGTACTAGCAGCCCTATCCATTAGGGGGGATCTTTGCATATTCCACACAGAGTAGCATTGAGGCTAGATCCTACCTTTATCCCAAAGGTGAATTCTGCATTCCATAGAGTGCAGGAGATAGTACTGCCGGACTTTTGCCCAAAACCAGTCCATGGGTTAGAAGTGGCATTCTTTGGATGCTAGAAGGGCGATACACATATACATAAAGAGAACAGGCTTTATTAGGAAAACTGAATCAATGTATCATTCCAGCTTGATTCTTCAGGATACAAGGTTTCACCATCGACCATACGTTGGTGGATTAGGGCATGCAGTGCAAAGGCTTATGAGATCCAGTTGTTGCTACTGCCCGGCCGAGTGATAGCCCATTCAACCAGGAGTGCAGCCACAGCTGTGGCTTGGCACATCCAGGCCTCCATTGAGGAGATCTGTAGGGCACCAATGTGGTCATCAACATCTCTGTTCATCAGGCATTATGAACCGGATGCCTTCGCATCAGCAGAGGCAGTCCTTGGAAGAAGTGGTGGGGATTCAGGACCAGACTACTACCCACCCTTAGGACAGCTTGCTTTTGTATGTCGCATGCTTGCATTCTCTGACCAGTACAACTGAGTGTTGTCTTACCTGAAACGTATCTTCTAGTTGTACTGGAGGAGAATCCAAACCTATCCTGACAATGTCGATCCCTGAGTTCAGGAGCATCCAGGAAGAGCACCAAGAAAATATCCAGTCAATCATTTAGCTTTCATCAAAAACTGGGCATGCCCAGTAGGAGGCGGAATTAAGCTTTGATTGAATCAGTCTTCAAGCAAGGAAACAGAGACAACCCATGCTTTGGATTCACTTCCAGTACAACTAGAAGATGCACTTCAGGTAAGACCAATGCTCTTTTTCATGTTTTCACCAAAAATAAGTATTCTGAATTAATTGGGGTTTAATTTAGCATAGCAAGTTTGTATAGTGAGTTAATTTATATATCACACTAATACATGATGTGGTTTGGTTTTGGACTTATGCCAAACCCACTTAATATGCAAACACAATTATAGTTCTAATAACCATAGTTAAGCAAACCATGTCTAAGCAGGCTGTGAACCTTAGTTATTAATATGAACATGTTTTTTGAATATTTTTCTAAAACAGCTGCTTGGAAAATACAAGTGTGTTATATAATTATGAAACTGATTTTATAAAGCAATGCAATGTGTGAAAGATATCAAAATAGTGGTGAGGCATTTCTGAGATGTGGACAATTCAAATGTAGTCAATCCTATACATATTGCTGATAGTATCTTAATCAGTTTGGAAGAATTTAGTTTGGTGTAAGTATATGTAGAATTGTACCAGGTTTTACTTATTCATGCCATTGTACTGTTCTAAAAAGACACACTTTCAGAACATTCATTTTCAGATCTTCAAGTTGGCTGAAAATTTGGCTTGTGGCCAATATTTGTATTTGATTCAATGATGGCATATTCACTATTAAATGAAGATTTTTATTTCTAAAACCACACAGCAATTATGAAAGATTTGAAAAAAACCAAGAAAACTAAATAAGGCGTTGAATAGCTTTATTGAAATTTTTATAAATAAAACATGCGCATTTCAAATGTAAACCCAAGTGAACTCAAGTGCAGACAATTTTCAACCTCTGTCATGCAGGAGGCTAGCTTACATTGAAAAAAAGCAGCTTTAAAATTCCAGGATTAAACACCAGCTTTTAATATCAAAGTATAAAGCAAAGCCATGTCCACAAACCTAATTTTATCCTGGTCAAATGCAATTTTAAACTTTTAAATGCTAACATAAATAAATAATTTACCAAAATGTGCACTCACAGAGTGAACTTTATTTACAATACACAATTTATAACCTATTGTATTTGCTTAGTTCAAGTGAAGATCATACTTTTTGCTTTAACAATGGTGGGACCTTAGGTAGTAGATATGTGAAGTGTGCCTTCACACTTAAGAGAGTTTCTATCAAAGACAGTATTGTATATGAATCAACAATACTTTTCTTTAACTATCAAAGGGAAAGCGGCAAACAAAAACGTTTCAAACAGTCACACTTATTTTTGGCATCCCATACTCCTTCAACACAATTAAAACCCAATTCAAGGTATGTATACTTTATCTACTTACTGTACAGGTTCTGACTCTCGAACATGCAAATGCCAATTCTTCTATATTAAGTAAAGTTACCTTTTGAGATAAGATGTAAGGCTATGGTGAATCCACCAAGAACGCACATGAAAAATTATCAGACCTACCTTTGAACCAGTTTGCCCATTAACAAATTTGAAGGCAAGTTATATGGAAAAGTCATTTAAGCTTGATGCACAATCATTACTATGAATACAGTATACTATTAAAAATCGGAACCTATTACACTGTACGTAGTTTGTAAACTGTCAAACTACTAAAAATTGGGAGGAAGAGAAGGACTTACAGCACAGTCAAAATTTTTGGACTGACACCAGATTAAAGTTACGCACATCTTATAAACAAGATAACAGGGATTATGTTTACAAAGTAGATCCAACAAGCAATGAGGGATACTTACATTTAATTGAAAAATTCAATTCCTTAATGCAGCATGAAATCCAGAACCTGTTCCACAGCAGCAGTAAGATGAACATAATATTCTGGAAGATTACTTTTATTAAAAAAGGTTAAAACACCTTTTCCAAGTCATTTTATCATGATTAAGTTTTTTTTAAATCAACATTTGAGGGAGACACTTGAAAATCTGACATTCCAAGAATGCTGCTGCATTGAGTTGAATATACTAGTCAATGTTTTGTTACCGGTCTAAGGACATATCCACTGAAAAACTGAGGTTTTGCGGTAATAATCGGAGTATTGAGACAAAAAAACAAATTCAAAATTGTCAATATTAATTTGCATCCAAAACAAAGAAACTGTAATTCATCCAGATTGCAGCAGAAATTGTAAAGGGATTTATTTTGATTTCCTATATAGCTTGTAAATACAAGATTGCAAAGATATTAGAGACAAATTCTAACGTTTTCATTGTGTTTCACTTCAGGTACTGCACAAGTTAAAAGGTAACAAGGATTTACATTCTGTTATCTGAAATTTCCCATCTCAGATTTTATTTTTAATTTGGTGAATAATTTCACTTTTTAAATTGAGAGCTCCCATCTGTATGGCTTCTAGTTCTTCGATTAGTTAGTGTGCATACAATTTTCATTTTCTATATCATTGTCATTCTCATTACTGTCTTCATCACTCTCTAATGGAATGCCTGTAGCAGCAGAAGCACCTTGTTTAGTTTCCCGATCAAGAGGGAAAAAACCAGTTCCACTGATTGTGTCCTGTCTCTGATAGAAGAGCACATAGGCTGCTTTGGACTGCAAAAAAAAAGGGGGAAAATGTTACTTATCAAAGTTAAACTACCCGTTTTAATTCAATTTTCAATTTTATTATAGTAAAATATATTCAAATTAAGGACAATACAATTCATTCTATTGCTTTCATATATAAATAACTAGTCTCTACCTTTGGCAAATAGTTCTACTGATACTGCATTTAATTCTTAGGTTTTTAGTAATGGTCGGATGTTTGCACATGGATAATACATGCAGAAGTAGCCCATCACAAGGCATAAATGAAAACTGACCATGAGAGAGATGAATAAAGAGGAAGCATATTAGGAAAACAGGATTTATTTTGAATAAATATGCTACAAATCAATTAAATTTGATCACATGGAACTAAGGGCAGGGCAGGGAGATATAGCCATTAAACTAACTTGAGGCAGTGGATAATCTCAAATACATTAGCTCACTGAAAAAAAGACTAAAAAATCTTTTTTGGGCATAAGCTAAAAGCAATTGAAAAGCAATTCTTTTTTCCTAAATCTGCCAATAAAACTTTAAAATAACACTTGGAGAACATCAAGTCACAGCAAAGGATGATTTTTATGTATTTGTTTTTCCAAACCCAGTTCTGGCTGCAGCCATGCCCACTTTTCCTTTTGCTCAGAATATCAGCAGGTAAAAGAGCCAATTTAATGTCTTTTTATACCACCTGTTAACCTGAAATGAGTTGAATAGATTCCTACTGAAGTCCTTGACCACAACTGAGTCCAAAGCTTCTGTTGCTAAGCAAGACAATTGATAAGTGAGTTTTGATCCATTTTATGACTATAATTGTTAAGTGAATCACTGCAGTTAAGTTAGTTCATTTAGTGACCATTTGAACTTACAATGGCATTGAAATGACTGCTTTTCAACCTACAATCATTGCAGCATCTTCATGGTCACATGATCAAAATTCAGATGCTTGTCAACTGGTTCATATTTATGACAATTGTCCCAGGATCATGTGATCAACTTTTGCAACCTTCTGACATATTCACTTAACAACTGTGTTTTTAACTTAACAACTGCAGTGACTTACTTAACAGTGGCAAGAAAGATTGTTAAATGGGGCAAAATTAACTTTATATCAAAGGAGAAGCTCCTCACTTAGTGGCTGCTGCAATGAATATGAGAAGCCCAGCCAATGTTTTGAGCACGGTTAACATCTCCAGCCCAATTAGTTCTCCGTTCACACTATACACACCTGTCAATTTACTAACTCCAGTTACTGCACCAGTGAACATCACACATCCAGTCACTATCACCTCACCAATGAATCTCCCAACACCAATGACATTAGTTGGCCATTTAAATATAGCCATGAGACCCGTGGAAAGCATGCCTTTCTTTCCCCAGGCATTGCCAACCTCTCCCCACAATAAAAAATAGAGCAAAAACTTCATGCAGAATTAAAAAGAAAAATAGAAAATGGGGCTGCTGTGTGTTGTTTAATGGACTGCTAAATTGGCCACGCCCACCCAGTCACATGACAACTGGCCACATCACCCAAGCCACACCCACAGAACCGACAGTAAAAAAATTTGAATCCCACCACTGCACACTGCTTATCTTCATACAGTGTTCTCTTTCATTTGAGGTAGCTCCAGGTTACACAAGGCTTTTGTCCTTGAAGTGGCTTTACAGAATGTTCTTCTACAGCTTCTGCAACCTCTGTAAACCATGGAATAGCATAACCTGTTCTGTGATTTTCAGAGGCCCTGGAAGCAGTGCAAGAACATATACCTTCATGAAATTCCCAGAATGTCCAGAGCTGCATGACAGCACACCTCATTTTCATGAGGATTTTACAACCTCCAAAAATTATGCAAGAATAGGGCGTGCTACCAAGAATAGTGGTTGGATATTGGTGAATACTGGTATGTCACCCAAAATATTGTGGCATGTCACGTTTGATATAGGTTTGCCATCACTAGAGATCTTACTTCCAGGAATGAACTGAACCATTTAAAGTCTGTTTATAAATTTATTGCTAACATTTCATAAAGAACGGAATCTAAAAATAGACTTTGTATGCTGCATTGCTTTCTGAAATACCTCCTAAGGTCCATACAATAATATTGGATGAAAAATATTTATTAAATAAAGGTACAAAGTATTTTCAGTGATGTGCACAGGATAAGAAGCAAGGGCACTCTGGTTTTCTGGATGAAATTGACAAGATTAACTTACAGCATTTATAATGGTGCTTTAGATTTACATTTCCAGATTGGCTGCATGAACAACAACACAATTCATAAAGTTTTATATTATTACAATGTGTTTTATAGCATGGTAAAACATTATATCACTCTTGGATCTTGTTCCTGTGTAATAATGCTATTTTTTCTGGAAACTGATACTTGCCACAATTTGTTCTTCAGATGCAGTCGACACACTGCTGTCATCAAAGTAGTACCACTTCCCATCATCTTTATTTTTTGCAAAAGCAGTATCTAGAATAAGAAAAATCATTTTACTCAAAATGCTAACAACAGCCATAGTAACCACAAAGTCATACATATAAAATACATTACTTACAATGCCCTCCTCCCATGCCTCCATAGTGATTTGACACTGCAATCAAATTATAGCGACAAGGTCCTGCATTTGGATTAATTAGGAATTCAGACATATCCAAATCACTATTTAAAAAAAAACAAACAAGATTAGTTTTCAAAAATTCTATTATCAGTAATTATCATTTTCTTCAATAATGAAGAAAGCAATAAATGAATCACTAAGAATCTAGGAGATTGAAGACTTTGTAAAAAAAAACTACAATAATTTATCAACAGATATAGTTTCTAAAATTTAGTGTGTCACACTTTTCTTGTAAAAGATCAAGTTAAAAAGTTGAAGTTCACTTAGTTACAACCAATCTCATGCCATATGTAAACAATACCTGTATGAGGAAAGAACATATATATTTGCTTTGTATTTCTTGAAGCATATAAATCTAAATAAAGTGATCCTTTACTTATTTGGTGTATGTATGAATGTATGTATGTTTGTATGTATGTATGTATATGTATATTCATCATTCTGTCAGCTACTTCATGCTGCTTCAATCAAACAAGCTTAATTCATAAGCACGTTCATATTTTGTTCAGAAGCATTTTTCTTTTAGGTAAGAAAGAAAGGTTTCTTACTCTGATCTACCTCATAAAACTGACACATAAATCAAAGTAAATGAATAATTCTATATAGATGGATATAGGACCAAAGTTTTGTCTACATATGGAGTTACTTGGCGTGATTACTTAATGTAGGGAAATGTATTCATATTTAATTAAAATACTGGAGAACAAGCAGTTTTTTGGATGAAAAAGGCAACATAATACTATTCAAATTAAAGTATACTCATTTTGTCTATATAATAAATGAACTTATAGTATAGTTCTGAAACTGCAGAAAAGCAAGAATATTTCTGTCATTTCAATATAACATACCCAATGGCCTATGCCTTATCTTCTTCCTCTTATTTTAGAATTTTTTAAAAATCATATATGTAGGTTCATTTTCAGGCAACTATAACCTAAAGTATTGTTAAATTCCAAATGTAATAATTATACTTCCATAATTTAGTTATATCACTATGTATATTCACCAGAATAATAAATATTATAGAATATACTATTATACTGTTGTAAGCTTTTGCAGCTGGCATCAATTAAACAATTATGAGCATTTGGACTAAATGGCCATGATCAGGACAAAAGAAAAAAAGGCCATGGCCATTCAGCCTGAAAGCTTATCCCTGATTCATTATATAATATTATAAATACCTAATATATATTCTTGCAAACATGTAGAATAAATGTTTGTAAAAGTACACCAAGCATATCAACAGGAAACACAAAGCTATCCATTAGTGATATGTTCTCACTTTATTGGGAAGTCAACCAATGTATCCAATTTATCTCTCATGTATCTGCTGTAAGAAAAACGTTTTAGATGCACCACTAGTACTGGCGGTAACGACCACAAATCTAGTTTCTTGGTAGCTTGCTGATGTTCTTTACAGTTTGGGCAATACCTGGAGAAACCAACAAAACTTGTTAAAGACTTATTTTACAATTAAGTATGTGGCAAGAAAAATATGAAGATAAACTTTTCTTACTATGCTTAATTTATTAAATGCTTCTTACAAATTAAAACCTTAGAGATATATTTTTTCTGCTTTCCCTTAAACTTGTGGAAATATACTATCAGTCCTATTATGCAAATACTGTAGTAAAAAACCTTTTTTACTTTTTCTTTTTCCTTCTAGTCTTTAAGCTTACCTATGAAAAAGGGGGACATGGGGCTTGACTACTGCTCTTGGGCAGGAGATGAAGGAGGGAAGGATGTGTCTGTCTAGCTTAACATGAAGTGCTTTCCATCTGCAACCCAAATGTGAGTGGGTGGCTGGTGGGAGTAAGGTTGCTTATGTGAGGAGAAATAAAGGAATTGCCTGAGACACAGGTGCTGAATGCTAGCTAGAACTACCAAATCATAGGTTGTGCTTATCTCACAAAGTTTTGTGATTTTGCTGTATCTTCCAGAGATACAGTATGTCTGGTATATGTTTCAGAACTTGCTTCTACATCATCTTAGCTGTCCAAGAAATGTAGCTCTGAGTCTTCTCCAATACCATAGCCCAAATGATTCAATTTTCCTCCTATCTAGTTTTTTCATTGATTCTAGCAACAGTAGCTAGCTGTGGGAAAAGAAGAATATGAATTACTGATAATCCTCAATTTAGGTTCACAATTTGGATCAGAATGTTGAATGGAGTGGTCATTAAGCAAGATATCATGTGACTGGTTCAGTCAATGAACACAATCTCAGCATTCCTGATTATAGTTGTTAAGCAATCTCAGGAGTTGTTAAATAAAGTCCCAATGTGACGTGCCTCAGGAGTATGAGGGAGACCTGGCACAGGCTGTATGAAAGTTGTGGGGGTGCTGCAGTATTATGTGAGTGCAGTGCCTCTCCCCCTCTCCTCCAATGAAAAGTAAAATGCCAGGGGAGCCCCAGCTTCCCCAGTCCAGCCTTACTCTAGGGCAGCAAGGAGAAGCCAGAAAGCAGGCAGGCCTTAGGGATATGGCAACCACTCCAATCTGACCTTTTCCTCGTGCATGGTGATGGCAACTGAAATATTCATGCCAGCAAGTACCCTCATAGACAGTGTGGCAGCACTTGCTAGTCCCTAATTTGGTGTGGGTTTTGCCCCCACCTGCATCAGCCCCAATGATTGGGGTTGGACTGAGCAGGGGGGGGGGGAGGCGGCAGTGGAAGGACATAGATGACGGTAGATAAGTGGGGAAGTTGCATTTGATCTTTTTAACATCAATTGTTAATTTGACATTTCAATTAATCAAGAGTGGTGAGCTTGATCTTTCTGATAGTTAGGAAGCGACCAAATTCATCACTTTCTTCTTTAGTCTTTTTTGATCAGATATTTCAGATATGTCATCAGCATATCAAAATTATTGATGGTTTTTTCTCCAATCTTTACTCTGATTTTTGATTCTTCAAGTTCCTGCTTCCTCATGATCACCTCATAAAAAGGTGAAAGAATGCAACCTTGCCACATTCCTCTCTGTATCTTGAACCAACCAGGGTCTCCATATGGGTGTTTGCATAGTGGCTTCCTGACTTGTGAAAGCATCCGCACCAACTTTAACATGTATGTTGGTGCCCCCAAATCTTCCAGGGCTCTTCGCCACTTTAATTATTGATACAATTAAAGGTTTTCTTGCACTCAATAAAGCAGATGTAGATGTTCTTTAAACATTGAGATTTTTTCCTCATTATCCAGCATATATTTGCAAGTGCCACAACTCCTGAAGCCAACCTAAATATCTGTTAATCCCCTTTTGATGGTTGGCACCAGATATTGTATTATCTGAAGAGGAATCTTGCTAGCATGAGGGATAAGGGCAATTGTGCAGCAATTGGAGTGTTCCTATTCCAAAATGATATAATATCATGTACATTAACATGATTACTTTAATTTATAATTATGAGTTTATACATATTTTATTATTTTATACACACATACATATTGTTTTGAATTTTATTGTGAAAAAAAAGAGTGGTAGCCTATAGCCTCATATACAAATGTGTTCATTACTGTCATTGTGGGAGGACCAGATAACACATTTGGAGATACCACAACAAGAGACAGCTATATGCATACACTCATGTGAATAAATATCATTTATTTCCATAAATTACAGTGTAGTATTTGGAGCCATTGAAGTTTACAGATAAAATTTCCTGTACTGGTATACAGGTACACTGGCATGGGATTCATAGGATAAGCATATGTTGAAATGTTTTGTAACTTCCTCTACAAGTTACTGCAATAAATAGTCCTCTCTTTGACCTAATTAATTACTGCCGATATGTTAATTTCTATTTGGTAGAATTATAAATCTGGGAGTTCATTAGTATTTTTTCTACACGTTAACAAAAAAGAGAAAAAGAGAGTGAGTTATGTACAGTATTACATAACAATTATTTTTCAGTAAATATAGGTCTGGTTAAATAACTAGATCTTTAGAAAAAGATTATTCTTTAGGAAGCGATTGACATGTACTGTAAACACACCCACATCATATCTGAAACATCTCTGCTCTTTGGAAAAAAAACACCAGCCACACTATTCTACAATGTATACTAAGCTTAGAAACTATTAGTAAACTATCAGAAAAATGAAAAGTATAGAAATTTCCGAAATTTTGCTCTTACCATGGATCTTCAGCACCCAACTTTTCCTTAGTTGTAAATAACTCAATGCAATCTTTTAACTTCACAAATGGTTTTTTTGGAGGTCTATATTCCACACTTTCATGTTTTTCAAAATCCTAAAGAGAAGTATTTCTTGAGTTAAAAGAACAAATGAAACAAAATTCATTTTAGTGATTTTTGTCTTTCTGTAAAAAAGAGCTATACGTTTACTAATGGAAAAATATGCCAAATTGGAAAGTAGAACTTTGCTAGTTTTAATCTATTTGGAAGTCTTTGAAAAAAAGACATTCATGAGTGAAAGTATTATTTTGCATGTTCCAGTTTCATCTAATTTTGTGGAGGGAAATTTGGATAAATTATGCAATGGGGTGAAAGGAGGATAACTCAATTCATTTTATACCTTTTCTTCAGGAAGGGAATTTATCATGACAGCAAAGCATGCAGATGATTTTTTTATGTTAAACCCAAGTCTGATCGAGCAGACTTTCATTTGTGCCTCAGGTGATATCTTCTACATCTTGGCCCATGACTATTTTGGCCCAGAGAAAATGAATCTGATTTGAAATCAGCAACTATTCTCAGATAATGGATAATCAGAATTGGAAGGGACCTTGTAGGTCATCTAGTCCAACCCCACCTCGCCCAAACGGGAGACCCTACACCATTTCTGACAAATGGCAGTCCAATCTCTCCTTGAAAGTCTCAAGTGATGGTGCTCCCACAACATCTGAGGGCAAGCTGTTCCATTGGTTGATTGTTCTCACTGTCAGAAAGTTTCTCCTTATTTCCAGGTTAAATCTCTCTTTGTTCAGTTTCCATCCATTATTCCTTGTCTGGCCTACAGGCTCTTTAGAAAATAGCTTGACCCCCACCTCTCTGTGGCAGCCCCTCAAATATTGGAAGACTGCTATCATGTCTCCCTTGGTCCTTTTCTTCACTTGACTAGCCATGACCAGTTCCTGTAACCGTTCTTCATATGTTTCAGTCTCCAATTCTCTAATCGTGCTGATTGTTCTACTATGTATTTTTTCTAGTCTCAACAATTCTACTGGTAAACTCTTTGATAAAACATTTCATTTTTAAAAATTGGCTGCCAGCTGACAGTAGATACTGTCCTTCCTTCCTGAATGTATACAATTTTTACAATAAAGTAGTTTTCTTCCATGATAAACTGACTACACATAATTTGGAAAGATCAAATAGATTACTCTAATTTACCACTTTCAAACAACGTGGCAAATATTTAGGTAGTGTAACAACTGTTTTTTCTCTTTATTAAATATCACATACCTCAGCAGCATTTTCATCAAAGTATCTTTTCTTGAATTCAGGATCCCAGTCCAAAGCCAAGAAAGATCTTTCTAAAAGGAAAAAGATAATACAAGAATTTGAAATTATGCATTAATTTCAATTAAGGAAATATTACACTTCTGATTACTAATTATATAATATTAAATTATAACTCTGAACTTTAGAAAATCATAACCATATTGATTTAATTTCCACTTTTAAATAAAAAATATATGAATTTTATTTTGCAACGCAATGGAAATCAACTACCAAAAGTTATAATTTTATATTAAAGTGCTCAAATGGGTACATGATAAGAAACTTTTTTTTGAACACACATATATAAAACATCCTCAGCATCTTGCTCAGTTGAAACAAAATACAGATGGATATATAGAGAAGAGCAACCAGGATGATTAGGGGACTGGAGGCTAAAACATACAACGAACGGTTGCAGGAATTGAGCTTAACTAGTCCAGGAAAGAGAAGGACCAGGGGAGACATGATAGCAGTCTTCCCATATTTGAGGGGCTGCCACAGAGAGGAAGGGGTCAAGCTATTTTCTGAAGTGCATGTAGGCCAGACAAGGAATAATGGATAGAAACTGAACAAAGAGAGATTTAACCTGGAAATAAGGAGAAACTTTCTGACAGTGAGAACAATCAACCAATGGAACAGCTTGCCCTTGGAAGTTAGTTGTGGGAGCGCCATCACTCGAGACTTTCAAGAAGAGATTGGACTGCCATTTGTCAGAAATGGTGTAGAGTCTCCCACTTGGGCGGGGAGGGGGGGTTGGACTAGATGACCTACAAGGTCCCTTCTAGCTCTGATTATCTGTTATCTGTTATTATAAAGGATCTTAAAGGACGAATAAGACAAGACTGGTGTGCCTTCCTCTTCCTTCACTTTCTAACCTGTCTGTTGATATTTTGAGTACCTTTCCTTCTCTACTTTCCCCACCAATGTTTCCCACATATCACCCCATCACAAATAATCTGCTTGTTGGAATATATGCTTCAGTCCAGATATGGATCACCTGGAATGGGCTTTTCTGTGCACTATTGTGAGGAAAATTGCAAAGGCTTGATGACAACTTCAGAGATTTTGAGAAGTGGCAGCCTTGGACACAGTATCATGGTTAACTTCTGGTGGGATTTGGATAGTGGAACTGTAAGAATCAACTTATTTCTAGACCACTCGGCAACTTTTTATACTATCAACCACAATATCTTTTGTGATTGCCTTTGATCATCGTATCATAATATCACTGTATTATGATAATTTTCCTATATTTTGAATGGGGGGATCTAGTGGTGGCTATAGCAGTGAAGAAATATGGCCGGTAGGGGGTTCCATATGGAGTACCCTCTCCTGTTTAACACCTATATCAAGCCAGTTATCAAG
This sequence comes from Laticauda colubrina, assembly GCA_015471245.1. Lineage (NCBI taxonomy): Eukaryota > Metazoa > Chordata > Lepidosauria > Squamata > Elapidae > Laticauda > Laticauda colubrina. The sequence goes on along the minus strand of BLBF01000022.1, from coordinate 21,917,985 downwards.
CCAGTAGTTCAGGGTAAGGTATCATCTATATACTTATTACAGTTATCTGCATATCTCTACTCTGGGGCAAATGGAGCAAAGGGCATAAACCTTGACTCAATGTCTGGAGGCTGTAAGTTTGGTTTAGTAGTTATGGCAACAGGCTAGAAAGCAAAAGACCTTGAGTTCGTGTCTCATCTTAACCATAAAAACCACGCAGGAGACCTTGGACCAGTCACTCTCTCTCTCTCAGTCTAACTTACCTTACAGGGTTGGTAGGAAAATAGGAGGAGGAAGTTGTGTTTGGTATGTTTGCAGCCTTACGTTATTTGTAAAAATAATAAAAGCTGACATATAAACAAACAAATAAATTAAAAGAGGACTAGATGTGTGGAAATAGGCTCAGATTCAACCCATCCAAAATGGAATGGTTCTTCATTATTTTCTGAATCTTGGTTCCTAATACAGTATGCTCCTCTTTGGATAGCACATCCTTAATTTGGGGTTCTTTTGGATTCAAAGAAATGGTTGTGAATACCAAGATCTTTGATAAGTTGCATCTCCAATCTTAATAAGAATGGGAGGGAGGGGGAGAGGGTAATTACTTTAAATAGTAATTCATGTCTGTCATCCTCCACTGGGTCACTGTGATTTGTTTTGCAAAACAAAACATGACAACTATTCAGATACCCACAAATCACTAATAATGGCATTGGTGAATAAAGAAAGAATGGTTTCTTTTGATTACATGGTTTATGGAGCCATGTTTAACTTGTTTAATGGGAATCTGAATGCTCTATCATTTGGAAGAATGTCATTATTGTTTCTCTATAAAAATAAAAAATGGTAAGAATGAGTATAAAAACTACAAGGATTTGTTTGTTAAATTTATATAGCAAAGTGGAAGGGGAAATTCTGACTGAAAAAGTAAAAAAGCCAACAATGAGCAAACTTTGGGAAGTGCATTGTGGTTTTATGTTAGGGGATATATAGTAGTCTGAAATGTAAGATTTTACATTGCAGCAACATATTTAATGCTTTTTAAAAATATATGTATTCTATTTATCATTTTCATTGCATACCTTTGGATTTACCCTAAAAGTTGACAAATATTATTTATTCATTGACCAATCCAATTTATTCTGGTATAAAACTTACCATCTAGTCTAAGTTGTCTGTCATCAAATCGTATATGCCTAGTATCATCTTTGACATAATTGATGTCTGTATTGCCTAAGCTGTTGAACTGGAATGTGAATAATCTTTTTTTGTGCCCTATAAGTTGATCCTTGCAGGAATCCTCTGTACATAATCCATTTTCAGAATCATTATCACCTCCCACAGAATCTTCCGACTGACTGTTTTCATTTTCAGATGGCAGTTCTTGATCCTGGCTAGATTCATCATCTTGTTCATCAGTTTCCATCTCACCTATGATGGAAGACATAATGATATCTTTGACTTTTGGATATGTGGATTGTAAAATCAAGACATAAAGAGTTACAGCATGACTATCTTTTTCTAATGAAAAATTCTGAAATATAAATTTACAAATTTTTTGTGTTAGAAGCTGAAACACATGCATAAAAGTAGATTAACAGAACTGTATGTAAACTATTCTCATTGAGAAACCAGGACAGGTAAAGTCTACCTGATTTACCTTAAGTTTGAATAATTTATTAAGCCAAAAGAATGTTAATAATAATAATAAATAATATGGATTCTAATCAATTTAGATATTTCTTTAAATATTATAGGATTGAGGATATCACTGGCTTTTAAAAAGAGGTAAATGGTTTAAACTCAAATATTTCAGAACAATAAAGGAGAAAAACTTAAGAATCCGTGTATATTCTATACTAATCTATTTTAAGCAATTTCCAACTTATTCTACAATATATGCTAACTACAAATTAAACTATTAAAAAAATAACTCTGATTCTTTAGAATTTTATTCAATCTTTCTGCTAGGACTTTTCATAGATTTAATTAAGTGTTTGCCCATTGTATTTTAAGCCAAATAATTAGAATTGTATAGCATGTCAATGAAACAAAAAATGCATATAAATGGCACCATTCTATCAGATGAAAGAGCATTGTTATTGCAAAGCTACTTTCTTTCACAATTTCTCGATATAAAATACATTTATTTTAAAAGAGAGCAGAGCAATCTCATGAGACATGTAAAGTATTAAACTTTTTAAAATAACATACTTTTAACACAATACACACTAACTGTGAATTATAATATACAGCATATGAAATAAGATTTGATTGTTTGACAGTAAAAATGTGCCTTATGTTTGTACTTTTTAGCTTCATAAGCATTAGGGAGTGACCTTTTTCTACATTTATTAGAATGTTACTAAGGATTATGGATTAAGGATAACCAAGATGCTGAAAGGCAATTGACAAGACAAAATAAGCTTTAAAGGAAGACAACAGAGTTGAATGTTAGAGCAGTTTTTTAAATTCAAGCCTTACTTGGAGATCCTTCTTCATGAATTCCATTTGGACCATTACCATTGATACTATTGTCCTTGCAGCACTGGAGAGATGCTTCAGTGTCTTCTGTTTCAGCAGAGGTTTTCATATATCGACTGAAATGCACAAATCAATTATTATACCAACCTTCTTGTTACGATACTTTTTAAAACATTTTATAATGCAATGAAATTAACCATTAAAAAGTTTGGAAATTGAGTAATGCTGCATTTGTATTTTATAGTTGTGCTACAGCAGCATAACTTGATAAAAATTGCTCTACTTTTACGCACTGGAACACTCCCCCTTTCATGTATCGATTGAACCCAATCTTACTGAGCTTTCATAAGATTGTATGCCTGGCCTAGGGCCCAGAGCATGTTAAAGACCCAGAGTGTTAAGGGCCCCATTTCTTGACTGTATTAACATGCATGGTAACAGTTCTATTTGGTGCCACCAGAATTTATTTTATATTGTTTATGTTGTTTTTAATTTGTTTTTATATTCCATGATGTATGCTCAGAGCCATTTATTGAGATGGATGTAGAAATGAAATGAAATACAGTTGTGCTCATAAGTTTACATACCCTGGCAGAATTTATGATTTCTTGGCCATTGTTTAGAGAATATGAATGATAACACAAAAACGTTTCTTTCACTCATGATTAGTGTATGGCTGAAGTCATTTATTTACTCTTTTTAAATCATAATGACAACAGAAACTACCCAAATGACCCTAATCAAAAGTTTATATACTTTGGTGATTTTGGCCTGATAACATGCACACAGGTTGGCACAAAGGGGTTTGAATGGCTATTTGAGGTAACCATCCTCACCTGTGATCTGTTTGCTTGTAATTAGTGTGTGTGTATAAAAGGTCAATGAGTTCCTGGACTACTGACAGATCCTTACATCTTTCATCCAGTGCTACACTGACATTTCTGGCTTCTGAGTCATGGGGAAAGCAAAAGAATTGTCAAAGGATCTGTGGGAAAAGGTAGTTGAACTATATAAAACAGGAAAAGGATATAAAAAGATATCCAAGGAATTGAGAATGCCAATCAGCAGTGTTCAAATACTAATTAAGAAGTGGAAAATGAGGGGTTTTGTTGAAACCAAACCACGGTCAGGTAGACCAACTAAAATTTCAGCCACAACTTCCAGGAAAATTGTTCGGGATGCAAAGAAAAACTCACAAATAGCTTCAGGTGAAATAGAGGACTTTCTGAAAACATGCAGTGTGGCTGTTTCAAGATGCACAATAAGGAGGCACTGGAAGAAAGATGGGCTCCATGGTTGAGTTGCCAGAAGAAAGCCATTACTATGCAAATGCCACAAAGTATCCTGTTTACAATACGCCAAACAGCACAGAGACAAGCCTCAAACCTGGCACAAAGTCATTTGGAGTGATGAGACCAAAATCGAGCTTTTTGGCCACAACTATAAATGCTACATTTGGAGAAAAGTCAACAAGGCCTATGATGAAAAGTACATCATTCCAACTGTGAAACATGGAGGTGGATCGCTTGATGTTTGGGGGGGGGGGTGAGCTACAAAGGCACAGGAAATTTGATGAGAACTGATGGCAAGATGAATGCAGTATGTTATCGAAAGATACTGGAGGAAAATTTGCATTCATCAGCCCAGAAGCTGCGCATGGGACGTACTTGGACATTCCAACATGACAATGATCCTGAACACAAGGCCAAGTTGACCTGTCATTGGCTACAGCAGAATGAAGTGAAGGTTCTGGAGTAGCCATCTCAGTCTCCTGACCTCAATATCATTGAGCCACTCTGGGGAGATCTCAAACATGCAGTTCATGCAAGACAACCCAAGAATTTACAGGAACTAGAGACTTTTTGCCAGGAAGAATGGGCAGCTTTACCATCTGAGAAGATAAAGAGCCTCATCCACACATACCACAAAAGACTTCAAGATGTCAAGGAACAAGACAAGGGTGCCCACTATCACCTCTGTTGTTTGTGTTAACCTTGGAAGTGTCAAGCAGAAATATTAGAGAAGAAAAGGATATAAAAGGGATGAAAATTAAAAAGGAAGAATTTAAGTTGCAAGCATTCGCAGATGAACTGTTTTTCATCTGAGAAAACCCACTACAAACAGCATCAAAATTGATAGAAAAGATAGAGACATATGGAAAGATGGCCGATTTGAAAATAAATAAATATAAGACAAAGATCTTGATAAAGAACATGCTATCAAGATAAAAGGAAGAACTGGCAGATCTACTGAAAATTCAGGTCACAAATAAGATCAAGTACTTGAGGATACATTTGACAGCAAGATGCAGTACATTAAAAGAGAATAATTATGTCAAACTTAAGCAGCAGATAGCGCTAGATTTGGCGAAATGGGAAAATGTACAACTGTCATTAATAGGGAGAATATCAACAGTCAAGATGAATATCCTACCCAGAATTTTATATTTGTTTCAAACAATTGCAATTAGGTTTGGAAAAGACTACTTTGAAGATTTAAATAAAATTGTGTTGAAATATATGGCAAGGTAAGAAAGCGAGAATAAAGTTAAAACTTGCAAGATGTCAAAATAAGAGGAGGATTTGGTTTGCCTAATAGGGAGTTGTATTACCAAGCTCCAAATTTGATGTGGGTTAAGGAATGGATAACATTAAGAAATACTAGATTATTGGCATTAGAAGGACATGATCTGTTGTTGGGGTGGCATGCTTTTCTATGGTATAAAGGAACTAAAACACAGGGGTATTTTAGAAGACATTATATACAGGAGTCTCTGTGGTTAAACTGGGAGAAGATTAAAAGACAATGTTATTTGAAAATTCCAGTCTGGCTATCGACTATTGAACCATTTTCCTATCCTATAATATATAAAAAGGAACAAACAGTTAGATATGGTGAAATATTGAATGAAAAGAGTGAACTTAAATCTATACAAAAATTAGAGGAACAAGGTATAAAGATGAATTGGTTTTCATATGCGCAAATACATTCAAGGTATGATAAAGACTCTAAAACAGAAGGTTTCTACGATAAATTGACTGATTTAGAAAAGATTCTGACAGGTACTGATGAAAAGGTGATTAAAAATTGTATGGATACTTATTAGAAATTAAACTAGAAGAACAAGAAGTAAAAGAAACAATGATTGCTTGGGGGAAGAATTTTGGATATGGGATTGATTTAGAGAAATGGCAAAAATTGTGGTCTCAAAATTATAAAATGACAATGTCAACAGCATATAAAGAAAATTTGTACAAGATGTTTTACAGGTGGCATTTTCCCCTGACAAGAATAGCAAGAATGTTCAAGAACAAATCTGAAAAATGTTGGAAATATCATCAGACACCTGGCTCATATTACCATATGTGGTGGACTTTGCGGATGCTAAAAAATATTGGACTAAAATCCACACATGGCTGGAAAAAATTACAAAAAAGCATATAGATTTGAAACCAGAGATATTTTCATTGGGAATTTTACCTGAAATATATGGTAAAGAATTGAAATACCTGATTGTAAATGTATTAACAGTGGCTAGGATTGTATTTGCTAAAAACTGGAACAATGAGAAAATACCATCACAGGAGGAAATCATTAAGAAAATATTGGAATGTGCTGAAATGAGTAGATTGACATTTGAAATCAGAGAACAAGATGATGAACAATCTTATAAAATTTGGGATCTATTCTATCAATGGTTAGACAATAAAACATGGTAATGAAATATGTAGATTCTTAGAAAATAATAGATACATAAAGATGTATTCTTTTCTTGTTATATTTACAAAATGATTGTAGGATAGATTTGAGATGATATGAACTGTCATAAAACAAATTAAGTAAAATATTATTTTGTGAAACATGAATGAATAAAAGTATAGTCAAATGATTAACAATGATATTAATGTATTTAATACTTGATTGAAAATATGAGAATATATACAATGTAATTATAATTGAAGACTACGAAATGGAAGCACAAAACAATTTGTAAACCAACTGGCACACTGTATGTATATATATGGAAGATGGCTTGGTTTATCTATGTTCATCTTAAAAACCAATATTTTTTTTTTTAAAAAAAGACTTCAAACAGTCACTGATGTTTAAGGGGTCAATACACCATATTAAGAACTGGAGTATGTAAACTTTTGATCAGGGTCATTTGGGTAGTTTCTGTTGTCATTATGATTTAAAAAGAGTAAACACAGTTGATTGATAATAAATGGCTTCAGCCAACCACTAACCATGAGTGAAAGAAAAGTTTTTGTGCTATCATTCATATTCTCTGAAAAATGGCCAAGAAATCATAACTTTTGCCAGGGTATGTAAACTTATGAGTACAACTGTAAGTCAATAAATATGCAGCATCATGCAGTCATTGCTGACCCTTCTTTTTAAGATTAACCAGGGAATCACAAAAAAGCAGCTTAAAGTTTTTTACCTTTTGCTAGATCTTCATTTGCGATGTGCAAATATTTCCAATATAAGTTAAATGTAGTGTAGCATTTTTCTTGCACACTTACCACATTCTTAATAGCAGAAGGTTATACAATTTATCTTCCGTGTTATTTCTAGGCACTGCTATAAGGAAAGGTTGTCCAAAATGTGTTGAACCACTATGATGGCTGTAACCACTGTGACGAAACTTTTCCCTTAAACAAACTGGAATTACAACTTGCTCTGTATCTTCAGTTCTATTGATGGCTATTTCAAATCTAAAGCAGGAAAAATGAAGTCAAGCAAAAACACAAAATACTCATTTTAAATTAGGCCATATTTTAAATAATTCAACTAAATCACATACAATTTATGAGAAAAATATTGTTATGATTTTTACATTTTAACTTACACATAAATGTCATCACGTTCCATAATACTGGTTAGATTTTCATCCATTGCAAATATTCTATGAAACCTATGATTATATATATCAGTGACGATCATCTAAAAAAGAAACACACTTTATCTTACATTTGTTTAGATATATAGATAATATTTAGTTTGATGTACAATCACCTAAGAAATATCATACCTTGTCTGCAGCAACACCAGACAAAGTTGATAATGCGATGCAGAGATCCTGTATATTTCCAATTTTTGGTACTACTACTTTGTACTAGAAAATACAATACAATATTGTCATTCTTAAAACACAAAGAAGATAACTGGATATAATCCCTAATATTTTAATATTGAAGTAACATAAGAAAATGTATATGAAAAAGAGCTTTTGAAAATATATATAGTTAGGGAGTTAATTTTTGAATGAGTTGTAAACTTATATGAATCAAAGTCCCTAGTCCATCTTTAAAGGAAAGGAGTTACCAGCTATGACAGTGGCTGAATAGGAAATTTTTGGTGGTGGAAAGGAAATCTATTAATAAACAACTTGGTGATAAAATCCAATTGCCTACAATGAAAAGTGTACAGCCTGTTCCTCTTGCAACATTTAAACAAACTAATGCTCATATCCGAATTTCAAAATCATTCTCCAATTTATACTACTGTTTTTCAAGCTACAGTAAAGTATTATAATATCCCTTCTGTATATGATTTATAATGAATCCTTACAACTCATTAACTGATCTAGTAATTCTTACCCCAATACAGTATGTAGGCATTCATTTTATTATTAGTTTGCTGTACCTTTAAGATATTATTTTCCAAACAAATCAATTTAATGAAATAAACAGATCTGAATAAAGAAAAATATATTGAATTTTTCCTACTCTGGTTGCTTATCTAACACACAACAGGTTTTTCTCGCACAAATTGTAAACTGCATTTTTCTGGAACAAATGTTTTCAAAATTTGCCCCTGACAGAATCTCTATATACTGTAGCACTAAGTTCCAGTGCACTACAAACTGGAAACAATGATGTATTTTATTTCCTTTTGAGGAATGCACAAACTCAACTCTCCACCAGGGGTGGGATTCTACCAGTTTGCACCTGTTCGCAAGAACCTGTTGTTAACTTTCTAAGCAGTTTGGAGAACCAGTTGTTAGAAGAAATTACTGGCCTTATCCTGTAAGGAAGTCAGGAAGGAAACATTTTGGTGTTGCTTATAGAAACTGCCTCTCCATTAACCCTTATTACATTCTTGGAAGGACTAGACTTCCTGACTCAGGACCGTTTCTGGAGTTTTTTTCCCTCCTTTGCTGGTACTTTGCTTGTTTGGAGTGACGGTTTAAAGTTACAATGGCACTGAACAAAGTGACTTATGACCATTTTTCACACTTACAACTGTTGCAGCATCCCTACAGTCATGAGAGGCTAGGCAAGGAGATGCGTGTGATATTGAGTTGGCCACATCCAGCCAATAACATGACCACCAAGCCATGCCCAACACCTAAGCCACACCCACAGAACCGGTTGTTAAAAATTTTGAATCCCACCCCTGCTCTCCACTTCATCATTGTTAAAGGAAGCCTTGTAATGTATTCTGCCAATTATCTTAGGAATACAACCTCATTTTAAAATCAAAGATTCTTGAGAATGGCAGCTTGACTATAGTGCTGTTCCTTAACTTCTATCATGTACCAGACCTAATCAAACAGATTTGAACAGATAACATAATGAGAATATTGAAACAGATATATTTTCTTAAGTTATGATCAAAGATGCAAGGATTGGGACCTTTATCTAATAACTTTGCTTAACCCAGAAGCCCAACCTTGATTCTTTTTTCTTCCCATAATTTATATAAAATATCTGATACTTTGTTCAGTTTTGCTCAGTTTTTTGGTCATAATTGCCACCTGAGGTAGTATTCAGCAGGTTCTGACCAGTTCTGGAGAACTAGTCGCAGAAATTGTAGTAGTTTGGAGAACTGGCAAATACCACCTCTGACTGGAGATTTTACAGTATCCTTCCCCTACCACACCCACCAAGTCACGTACACAGAACTGATCGTAAAAAAATTTGAATCTCACCACTGATTGCCACCATATGATTAAGATTATGGATAGAATTATGTCCCAAAAGCAATGATAAATACTGGGTGATTTTCTGAAATCTGAGCTGAGAGATAGGTGATTTCTTAACAGAACGCAGAACTATCAACATGGCTCTAGAAATATGGTTAAATTATGAAGGAAATGAAAATTATATTTAAAAACTATATTATTTAACATCAATCATGTTGAAAAATCAAAATGCTTTGCACACTTTTTGTCTTATAATAGTTCTAGTATTCATAACAAATTATTGTGTTGTATCGCTGTAGTAATCATAACATCAAATATTATTATGATTCAAGGGGTGAATAGCTTCCATCTTTACAATGGAACTATAAATTACGCAAAATTACAAGTTATATGCATAGTTAAGAGAAAGGACCATAGTATCAAATTGAAAGTATGATTTGAAATTCATAAAAATAAACAAAATCCATTTCAATTAACACATTGCAACTACTGCTGTAAAATATGTCATAATTTCTCACCTGCATGGGTTTGGAAAGTGGATCAAGTCTAACTAAATAAACTTCCAAACTGCGTTCTTTTTTCATAGGTAGAGGGAGAGTTAAATAACAAAAGGGATCAAATGTTACAGAGATCTTGGCACATTCTGGACAAACTAAGGTTGATTTAAAAAGTCCATGAAATATATCTACAATGATGGAATCATTTCGTTTCAAATGGTTCTCCCAAGCTTCTTCAGCAACTATCTAAATTAAGACAAAATTGAAATAGTACAAATAACTTTTAGGAAGCATTTCACACTTAAATGAAATTAACATATCATGCACATACCTATATGTACGATATAGAACTTAACAATAAGTACTTTTCAGGAAAGATAATCATTTAGTATCTTTATATATTATCCTCTTTATATTATGTTCATTATGGATGCCAAATTATCTCAAACAAAGTTGATGATAATTTTTGGGGTCTTTCATTGGGCATAAAATTCTATTCAAATATCTAGTAGGACCAACTGACCAAGGGAAAGAAATGGAATCAAAAGTAAGAATCTTTAATCACAGTATCTATGCAATGCCATTTTGAGATAGTTAATTCCCTAAATATAGGATATGAAAGCATTCATGGACATCTCCCCAGTCCCCATAAAGCATATTTGTGTTTCTCTTTTTTAAATGGAAAAACTGGCTTCCATTTATTAATCTTATTCCACTGAAAATTTCTTGGAACATAAAAATAATGAACAATTATAGACAAGTGCATTGGAAGCATTTTTAGCAACATACAAAAAAAAAAGAGAATGTTGCTGTTGCCTCTGAATCAGAGGTGGTATTCAACCGGTTCGCACCTATTTGGGAGAACCTGTAGCAGTGTTTTGGGATGGGTTGCAGAACTGGTGGTGACCCCTGGCTGGCCATGCCCCTGAACTGGGTCGCCCAGTTGCCCGCTTGTCCTGGTTGCTCTCCTAGCTTTCCCTACCATGTGATGGCCATGGCACAGCTCGAGCGGATATCCCAGGGCTGCAGCCTTGGGATATCCGCCTACTTGCCCGCCCTCCCGGAGCACGTTTTCTTCCTTTTCCCGGCTGATGTGTCTCTTCCAGCCCAGCCCAGCCCTGCCAGCTAGCAGGTGGGTGGGCAGATGTCCTGGGGCTTCTCGCCACCTTTGTTCCGATATGCCTGCAGCAGCCCCTCGGGCTGAGCTGGGAGCCGCCATTCCAGGCTTCTACTCTCCCGTTCTTGGTTGATGCCTCTTCACCTTGCCTGAAGTGGCTGATACTCCTGCCCCTCACCTTCCCCTCCCTTGCTTGCCTGAGAAGGTAAGGGTGACGGCAGGGGATAGTGATGCGGCTGGGTCCCTATCTTCCCCCCTCTCTCTCCGTCTTTGTGTGTGTCTCTCCTTTAAAGCTGCAGCTGGGCTTTCCTTGGTGCTCTTTGCTACTTTCATTTCTTCTTTTTGGAATCCAGACTGACTAGCCAGCCACACTGCAAGCGTCTCTTCGGGCAACCTGTCTCCCCCTCCCTCTCCCTCTCCTCTCACGATTGGCAGCTGTGGTGGGGCCGGGAGGATGGCGTGCACACCCGAGGTGAAGGAGGAGGAGAAGGGTCACTCAAAGGGATGCTTCCAGCATGACTGCCGATCCTTGTTCAGCCAGTCTTGATTCCAAAAAGAAGAAATGGAAGCAGCAAAGAACGCTTGGCCAACTGTGGCTTTGAGACAGACAGAGAGAGAGAGAGAGAAAGAAGGAAAGAGAGAAAAAGAGGGAATGAGAGAGGAAGGAAGAAGGACAAGAAAGAAAATAAAAAGAGAAAGAAAGAAAAAAGTGGTCTGGGGGTGATTGTGCAAAGTGCCGTTGAAGCCGCTTAGACGAGGCCCCCAGAACCGGCGGGCAGTAGCGACAGCCTTACTGTGCAGGAACTTCCCTTTCTTTCTTGGCTTTTAGATTCCTATCTGCAATGCAACAGGCAGCAAAGCTAGGTTCGTCCCCTGATCTAGTAGCTGGAAATGGGAGTGGAGAGAAACTCCCATTGCCAAGGTACACGCAGGTCGGAGGGGTTGAAGAAATTCAAACTTCAACCTCCCGGTGTGGTAAGAGGCTTTGGGCAAAGGCTGGAGGGAAAGGCCTTGGCTTGCTCACACTCTCTCCTTCCCCAGTCAGGAGGGAAAGGGATGGGGGCCTGGAAGGAGGAAGCCATTCTCTCCCGCAACCCCCAACCCCAATAGCTGGACAAAGCTATGCAAAAAGCCAGCCCGCACCAGCACCCAGCTTCACCAACAACAGGCTTGCAAAAAGCAAAGTGGCTCTGCCTGCAATTAAGATAGACTGGGCAAGGGGAGCACTGAGGAGACCACAGGAGGGAATCCAGGCAAAGGGGCGAGGGACGGCATCTGAGCAAACTGCACTTTCTTTCACCCCACCTTCTTTTGGAGAGCTCCAATCGACTCCCCTTCTTCACCTCTCTCACTCTCCCCATTAGCCAGCCTTCCAGCAGGAGGTGAGTGGGTGGGCTTTATTGTGTTCCAGGCATTTCCCACCCAAATGGCACGCCACATTTGCAATCCCCCCCCCCCGTGGGGAAGGCAGCGGGGGGGGGGGAATTGGGTGGGGAGGTAGCAGAGGAGCTGTTTTCAACTTTTGTGGTGTGGAAAGTCTCCCTCTAGTTATGCAGGCAGAGGCACACTTCTCATTTCAGCTTCCTGTTGAGATGTTGGCAATGTCCACATTCCTTTTTGTGGATAAGCTTGCCTTTTATCTGACCATTTTCCTGGCTGTGGCTCTCACCTATGTTTCCCAAGGTCATTACTACTGCAGTGTGACAGATGTGGATTGAATTGTCTAGATTATGTAGATACATTTTTTGCATTTATAACATTTATCCCGATCATATAGATTTATTACCTAAAGGGTACATTACCTTATCTGGTCTTCCATCAGCATCTTTTAGCTGAATATAAGGCTTTTTTCTAATACGATTCAAATCCTCATGCAAACCATCTAAAAGAAATGCCAGCAATTCTTGGCAGTCTTGTTGCTGATATCCTGAAAACTGAGGTGCAAATCGTCCTACCTGTGTCTAGAGAATAAAATATTTTTATAGTGGAGTCATGTGACATTGCAAAGGCATTTTGTTAAATCAAAGAAAAATGTATTTTGATCTCATGGGTTTTAAAATGTATAATTGTAATACTGTGAAATAAGATTGAAGAAAAGTAAAGGAGTTACTGCTGCAATTTATAGGAATCTCCCATCAAAACAACAAAAACAAGCAGGTGCAGTTTTCAAGGGCCTATTTTATTAATATATCTACATTTTTTATTTTTAATATTTTAAAGTTTTGAAGAATCATATTACTGAAAGAAAATAAAACATTATAGAATTCAACTATGTTATACTTACCTTAAAAGCTCTTGGAGTAACATAGCTGTATTTTCCTGACCACATCTGCTTGATGAGCTCTGCGTAAGATTTTGCAATTTCACCTCTCATTCCTAATGGATTGTCATAGTTTAGCTCCTCTTGATATTTATCATTAAGGAAATATTCTGTGAGTGGAGGTGTATTGCTGAGACACTAAAAATGAATATGAGTAAAATTAAATACTTCTGTATTATGCATAGTGATAGAGTCTCTCAATGCCATCTTCAGTTTTCATATTTCCTTATCAAGTGTCCTTTTTCCTTTCCTAGTCCTTATATTGATTCGGTGCTACAACAGGTGTCCAAACCACATTGTCATGGCAGTGTTACGTGACATATCTGGACTACCCCCTTTTGTTAAACCTGGCTTGGGTGTGGCCAGCATGTGACGCATCTGGCCCATGGGCCGGGAGTTTGATAGCCCTGTACTACAATACTATTTTAGTACCAGTCAGTAGACAACTAGTTTTCCCAAGTATACAATATCTTTACCAATTAATCTTTATGCCTGAGTCAACAAGGCTGAACCATATTTGTTGTTGAAGACTCTTGAGAGACTAGTTCTAGGAGACTTAAACTTCAATATCAAGATTAAATTTATGTTTTACTGATATAAATTTATGTTTGCTCCATCCCATAATTGGTAGACGAGGTTGCCTTCAAAGACTGGTCCCACCAGAGAAAAAACACTTCCATGTCAAGGTTTTCTCCACAGTGGCTTATGATTTTGTGTCTGAAAACATTACTAATCATAAACACATGCTTCATTTGGTTTTCTTGATTGGACAGAAGAATGGTAATAAAACAATGAGAAATTAATATTTAGCCTCTGTCATGACTGAATGAGTCCTATGAGACACCTGATTTTTCTCCCCTGTAAGAATGGAAAACAGACTATTTTGAGATTATTTTAAATTCATGCAGAAATGGATAATTTGTAGTTTACTGTTAGGCTCCAATGTCAGTAAAATCAACAATATGCAGGTCATCAAGTTCCTCATGCTAGGTTGATTAATATAACAAAAAACAGGCTCTGGAATATTTGCCTAAGGAATCGTGCTGCTCTGTTTGTGCTGATGATTGGAATGCAGTTGGAGGAATAACTTGTGCTGTTCAACTGAATTCAAATAAGAACTAGTTATTAAACCCATTTTATTGAAATAATGGGGACTAGTGAATTTTTCCACCATTGCATTTTCTCAGGGTAGAAATATTAAGTATTTTAAAGGCTACTAAACTTAAAGGCAAAGATGATAGAAAATTATAAGTCCATATGTGACAAGATGATTATGTTGATATACTGTAAAACTATTCACAATTGCAATTTGGACCCCACAATTATACAGTCTCAATAAAAAAAAATCACCTAATCTTATTAGATAACTAGGTTGATTAAAACTGTATTTGACCTTTATTAAGATGCTATATAATATCTAATAAGGGTTTAATTACACACAAAAAAATCATCTCTTTTCAGAAAAAAAGATGTATCAGTCTCTTCAAGAAAACTAATAATAACAAAAGTAACAACCACCACAAAACATGGGCACAGAAGGCAACTAGAGATCTGTTATCAATATTTGATTCCTGGGAAGGTACTGCTGTAAGTGACTGCTTTTCAGTTCAGCTCTTGGTTGGGTTTCAGACATTAAACAGTGGGGAAATCATTTGCTGATTTTCTTGGAAATTTCAGAAGTTTTAAATAAGAAATTCTTCTGAGCAGATTACTTCTACTATATTTAGAGATGTTTTTCATATACAACTGAAGTACACCAATACTTGTTCCTATTTTCCCCACAACATTTCTGTGAAGAATTGGGATAGTAAGAGTGTAATTGGGATAGTAAGAGTGGTTCAAAGTCACCCAGCTGATTTTTCATGTCTAGAACTCACAATCTCCTAGTTTCTAGGCCAGCATCTTAACCACTACCCCAAATTGGCTTTTTCTGTTATTTTTTTCCAGATTAAATGTAATCTATTCCTAGATATAGGCCCAGTTTCAGAAGGCAGTACTGGTAAATTATTGCTCTGCCCTTTCCTGTTGCTGTAAGACATGCTATAATGTCTTATAGGTAGTCCTTACTTAACAACCATTTGTTTATCACGTTTGAAGTTGTGATGGTGCTGAAAAAAGTGACTTACAACCGGTCCTTGCCCTTAGGTCCATAGTAGTATCCTTGCAGTCAAATGATCATGATTCAGGCACTTGGTAACTATTACACATTTACTATGGTCACATCTTGTGGTTACATGATCATCATTTACAACCTTCCCAGCTGGCTTTTGACAAGCAAAGTCAGTATGGAAACTGGAAGGAGGTTGCAAGTTGCAGTCATGTGATGCCTCATTTAACCATAGCAAAAAATTCATAAAACTGTGTGTGGTCATCATGTGATGCCTCACTTAATGACCACACCATTTAATGATAAATTTTTGGACCCTATTGTGGTCGTAAATCAAGGGCTACCCTGTATAAAATTCTACTGTATTCCTCATATTACCTATGAAACTGATGGCCTAGGTTATTTGGAGTTATGGAAAAAAATACAACTAATGCATACCTGTCTCTTTATATCAATTCCAACTAAGATAAAGGCTGAGATTAAAACATTTGAACTGAGACTCAACTACATGCACCTAATGAAACATAATAGATGCAATTCAGCTGCCAGCTTTATTTTCCTTCATAAGTATTTTTTTTAATGTTCTCCTCTCTTTTTATTTTCTTATGTTCCTGGTTTTTGGCTCTGTTTTTAAATAGTTTTTGATTAATGGATATGATAGAAATTATAGAAAAACAATAAATAAATATCAAAGAAACAAGTCATAGACAAGCAAGATTCTATAACTATTTGCCTCCTAATAATATTCCCTATAAAAGCATTTAAAAATCACAGAAATCAATGCAAATTTGAAATTCTTGTTACGTTTCATGAGCAAAAGTTCCCATTCTACTAGCAATCCTCATTTTAAAACCTCTTTATATAATGAAGTAAAATCTTATTTGATATGAAACACTTACTTGAATTGCTGAATTCATGAAACACGTATTTCCCAAATTACTAAGACCACAAAGACCGGGCTGCTCATTGTGTCTTCCTGGCTCTGAGTAGTCATAATTTTTATAAGCAGTGTATGAAGGAAGGCAGTAGTTTGAATTTTTCATGCTGGAAGAAAAGATATTTACTTTGTAATTGCATGAGCTATAGTTGTGTAGCTTAAATGCATATGTAGCTGAAATATTTAGGCTCTGAATTTAAACACAATAACAATAAAAATTCTTCAAACTCTTTTCAACTTTTGATTTAAAAAGTAGCATTTTTTGATATTTCAGCTGAAAAGTTAAAAATTTTGGCACCACCAGCTATATAGCATAGTTAAATTCTGCTACTGTTAAATGCTAAAAGCTGGAAACAGCAAAACTTTATCAACAGGCAAGATATAAAGATTTCTAAGAATAAACTGCTAAATACATTATAATTCTGTTTTTAGATTAACCACTATGCCAGCACAAAATGAAGCAATAAGCATGGAATAATAAAGGCTCCATATATTAAGCATTGTATTTTAATTTGTTTTATAATTTCACATATCAAGATATACATATATGATCTATTTATAGTAGGAAATATTTTGAGAATTAAATAGTATATTATATTACATTAAAATATAAAACTAAGAAAAACTAGAGTATTGCAAAACATAAAAAGCACCACAGTCTTCAGAATCTTGTTTTGCTTGCATATGGATTTATAGACATATTAATATATGCAAGTGAAATTTACATGACATATGCACAAGTAATTGTATCAACATTCCAGCCACAGAGATAGATATGTGACTTGTGAGACTAAAACAGTGGGTTGGTTACACAGGTAGTAGCTGCATCTGTGCATGTACAGTAAATGCACAGTAAACTTACTAAAATGTAATGAATATTTTTAAACAGTATTTATATATTTTCTAAAATAAATATTTTTAAAGGAAAAAACTCATTGTATTATATACAAGTTTATTAACTATCCAACACTGAAATGATGTAATAAATGTAATCATACATTTTCCCATTTAAATCTGAATATTAGAATTAATATTGCTTAAACAATACAAAAACAAAAACCATCTTCTAGTTCTGCATTAGAACCATGATTATGACATAGCAGACTGGAGGTTATTGCTGTGGAACAATACCTTCACAATTTCATTTGTTTTTTCTTCTGTAAAAGTATGTTAATAACAGTATAAGGTTACAAATGAACATAGTTACATAGGAACATATATGATAAATTATCAATTCCAATAGGTAATTCAGCATGGGATCTTTACTATGCAGGCTGTCAATTAAATATACATTACATGACCTGGAATTCAAATAGTGATGTATAAAGTTTGGTTTTACTGGCACATACACTACTCTATACACTAAACTTTTTATTCAAGGAAAAACACTGATACATCATTAGAGATCTAAAAACTATAATACTGTTAATATTGTTAATATATTCTGGTTAGAGAATGGGGAAATTAATTAAGGTACTGAACTTACAATATAATATATAGAAAAAGATATAAAAATAGAATTTCTATAAATTTGTGAAGAAACAATTTTAGCAGTAAAGCAGAAATAATGCTTAATATTTATGTTTTAAACAACTTTCTCTATTTTTTCCCACTACTTTATATACAATATTATGAAAATAAACAGTAAATAATCAAATCAATTTTGGTAAGGGTTCTTATTTCCTTGGGGGAATTTTTTTTTTGACCACCACCACTCAAAATTTTTGTACTCCTTTTAAATTAATATTTTAATTACAATATCCATATAATTGATACCATTCTTATTAAAAGAATAGTTATAGTAGGAAGCTTATTCATGATTGATGAAAGTAGTAAAAAGAAAACTTTGTTTTAGTGTATCAATGCTGTAAAGTGTAAGTAAGTATAGAGGTCTTGTAAGTATAGAGGTTGCACTACCTGTATTGCTGAAATAAAACAGTAGTACAACAAATTCAGAAAGTAGTTTGAAGTTAAAGGTATACATATAAAAGAGCTGATTTATAAAAGTAATCCATCAAAATTGCACGCTTCATAATTTTCTTTACATTTTAACTGAGTTTATAGAGAGAGAAACATTTAATCTGAGGCTTTGGGGCACAAGAAAAATAAGCATATTTAGCGAATTTTCAGCCTATTTTACTCATTAAGTAAAGTATTCAGAAAATTTGGGGGTGGGGGGAGGGGAAGCATGATATCATACAGATATGAATGGTGTAACAAGGAATTTTAAAAAAATAAAAAATGCAGTGATCTTCAACTCTAAAAATCAAGCAAGAAAAATCCTTTGTGTTAAGGCACATAGAGTCACTGTTTAGAGTGAGATGGATGGTATACTAATTTAATAAATGAATGAATGAATGAATAAATATGAAGCAAGTTATATCAATACAGCACCAGTGGAGAATAATAGTGTTTTAAAACAATTACTTTTTTTAGGCTGATAAATAGTAAAATACAATGGCTGTATGTTTTAAATGCTGTATTAAAAACGTATCTGTGAGTCAATATCAGGTAAAAAGGATATTCTAAATTAGATCTGTCAGTATTTAATCAATATTTATGATGAATAAAGTAAGATTTAAATTCCTATGAATTCAGCACAATTCAGTTCCAACTATGTTGGACCGTAGCTTAAAAACAAAAGGCTAATCACAATGTACTACAAATGGATCCCTTACATTTCTATTCAAAAAAATCAGCTCAGATGAGTTCAGTACAGTTTTCTCTCACCAAGATGACTCTATCTATAAATAAATTGTGAAGGAGGAGGAAAGAATATAAGCTTGTTCACTGCACTATGTCCATCATTTAACAGGACTGCATGCATAGAAACTGTAACTTGCTAAAATGCCCACCTTTCTTCCAAGCAAGCCCAAACACCTGCTTTTAAAAATTAAAACATGATAGGAGCACAAATAAAATCATAGCGATTGTATGTGGAATCAATTTCTAGGATTGCATCTGGATTTTACCAGTACAGTAGGAAGCATAGAATTTGCCAAAATAAACTATTATCTCCAAGTTATTACTTAGCTAAACTTTAGAAAAGTGTTTTACAAAATCTACAATGGAGGAAGCCTCTGTGTTTTAGAACTACAACATTGTATAACTGAATTAAGAAGCTACTCTTAGACTGCATTAACTTAAAATATAAAAAATACCTGCCTTCTAGTTATCAGACAATTCCATTAAATGGAAATACAACTGTCCTTTTTATAACAAAGTCAAGACAATTTTATATTTTTAAAAAATTTATATTATATTTTAAAATGAGATTAAAATAGATAACTGTCTCATAACTTTAGACATTGTGCCTTTTTATATAACACTGTCACTATTCTAATAAAATGATAACATCAATTGAGACCTGGTTTACATACATCAAATAATTTTTTGAGTTTATGATACACACACACACACACACACACACACACACAGTACAATAGACTACAGTTAAATACATGTATTTGTCTAACAGAGAGTTGGGGCTACTCACAATTAGTAGAAGCACAAATGCCACTTGGCCCCATACGAAAACTCCCTTCTCATAAATGCAGTATTTAACTGGAAGATATTGTATAAAATATTTAGAAATATTACTATGAAACACTAAAACATTTTAACAATTGAGTCATAGCCACAAATTTTGAGAGGCAACATTGCATTTGTAACTACCATTTTTTTCCAGTACATCTATCAGAAAGCAATAAGCCTAGTAAAAAGCGTATATATATTTTCATATTCGTAATGAGCTGTAGAAAATGCAATGAATTTAACATATAACTCCAAATTAACTAAACTGTTTGATAGACAAATGTTTTAAAACTACTGTAGTATATTATATTTCTGTTAGGAAAACAGAAGCATGCAATAATAATAATAATAATAATAATAATAATAATAATAATAATAATAA
>BLBF01000022.1:21832520-21897687 GCA_015471245.1 Laticauda colubrina | reverse complement strand
AATAATAATAATAATAATAATAATAATAATAATAATAATAATAATAAAGCATATGCATAGCTTTTGTCATTACATATAATGCACATACTTAAAAAAAAATCACAAAAATCTCAAACCTTCCCCAAACTAGGAGAAATCCCTAAACTAGGACAACCTGATCAATATGTTACATGAGTATTGTTGCATGTGGTCCTTTCTTGCTAAAGAATTTGCTTAATGTCATGGTCCCAAATCAGAAAGTGATGCTACAAAGCATTTTACCGTTCCTAGGTTCTGAAAAGCAAAGCAGAAACACTTCTCTCAGCTAATTAGGGTTTTTGTGTTCTTTAAGTCTTGGTGCCCCCTACATTTCCATAGCAATAAACTACATCCAAGTTATTTTTCTAGACTTATAAACAATCGCTGTTTTAAACTTTACTTGGATGATTAAAATTAAAAGTTCTTTAAGATACAGTGCTTACTTTCTGTTGTTGATGTTGTTATAATTATTTGATAGAGATGGAGAGATCTTTGGTAAAGTTGGAAAATTGGATGCACCTGGGGACCTTTAAAAATATGAAAATGTTAAATTAGATAAAAATGTTGAGATTGTAAAATTAATAATGAAAAAGGAAAAACTAACATGAAGCAATGTATGTGAATAATAATTAAAAAAGATTCTTATGATCAAAATAACAAACATCCAAGTACTCTAACTTGACTATTTTCAAAAAGCATTAAAAATTATCACATTTAAAACCCTCAACCAAATTATAGGCATAAATGGTCAGCCAAATCCCAAATTAGGCTTTAGCAAAAAAAAAAAAAAATGACCTTTACCAAAAATTAGTTTGGAAGCTATTTTATAATGAAATGGAAGTCATTAATAAAGGTGCATCAATCTTGTCAGAAAAACTATGGAAATAAGAGCAGGTTAAAGCACGCGTTGAAATTGAGGTGTGGCGTTTGATATGACAATGTACATGTCATCTCTGATATTTAAATTATTTTGATTTTTTTTTAATTTTGATGAAATAAGTGCTGAAAACCATGACTGACAAAAGTAGATGGTACCAAATAGGATCAGAACTCCCATATTTTGCTTTATTGGAACAAGGGTACACTTGTGACAAGAACATCAGAATTCTCCAAAACTCTTCAAATTGAATTCATCAGCATCATTTGCTCTATTCGGTGGGTGTGGCTTGGTGGGCACATTTTGTGCACATGCAGAGGCTTTCCGACTCACCTTCTGCAATCCTGTACTCTCCCTGTTGCTTCAGCAGCTGACACGTGGCAATCCGCTGTGCCACGCAAAGCAGCTGAACTTCAAAAGCAGGGAATAAAGGTGAAATGGGAGCCCAGGTGGGTGGGCCCAATAACAGCTCCTCAGAGAGAACTGGTTTGGTCTCCGCTGATCTTCGGTATGCCAGAACACAGCCAAACTGGTAGAATAGCATCACTGGTCTAAGCAGAAATAACTTTCAAAAGAATTCTGCAGAATTTCCACATCTTTGCAGATATCTATGGAGAATCTGACAGTACTTTGTCTGTAGTGTGTAGAAGTGCTTCCTTCAACAATGGAAAGTTGATATAGTTGTCTGCTTCCAAAGTTCTTTCAGAATGGCAACTTGGCCAAAACAGTTCATTGTTTTTTAACAATATCTATAATGGTGTCTAAAAGGCCTTGAACAAATAAGATCTGTCTTATTCATATGGCTGAAAATATCTGCTAAGGTTAAAGAATGAACTGCTCTCTATCAAAACTTTGAAATAGGGCTTTTCTTCTGTCTCAAAAAAAGTTGCCTGATGTTCAATTAAGTGCTTCAAGACTTCTCCAGTGGAAGTCAAGAAACTTTTGTGTATTCAAGAAGAACTACTTATTCTGCTCCTCTGTCTTGACAAAGCTTCTTGAAAAGGTAATAATTTAAAGTCTTGGCTTTGAATTAATGACTGTTGTGGTTGGAAGATTCCTTGATCAGTCCATACTGCTGTAGAAAGTAATGAATCATGATGATGTGATGCTGCTTTCTTCATGAAGCAGCAAAAACAGTTTCCAAAAATCATAAATGCTCCATTTGTGCACCAATTACTGAGATTTTTCCTTTTCTGTTCATCAGTTTGGAATATCTACAGCATTCATAGTTCCTAAAAGAGACCAACAAAATTGGAATTCTATGGTGGGATTAGCATTCACATAATAGGTGAAAACTGAGAGGTACCTGATGTGAAAAATGAATGTTTCTAGTTTTTATCCAATTGCATTTTGATGGGAAATGGTGCAGCTGCCAATTCCTCCATGACAAAATATTACATTTTAGTGATGACATCATTCAAAAGAATGCTGCTTCCATTTTCTTTCTCATTCTAAATCACAAACCACCTCAATTACTGGAAGGATGCTTAAAGACATCAAATTTTAGCTTTTTGAAATTGAATGTTCTTGTCACAGAAAAAGAGCCACATTTATGTATTTTCAGAAAGGCTGTGACCTGATCTAAACAAAAACACATGTTCATAATCATGAGGGCAATATAAATTATCTTTAATCCATAACAATGAAAACTGTTCTAAATGTTATGGCATGACTGTGATATCTCATCACATACAGCAGCATTCTGTGCTACCCTACACCTTTGTTTTCAGTGAAATAATATCCTAACACAGGTAGTCTGCAACTTACAACCATTTAACAATGGTCAAGAATGGCCATGAATAAGTGCCTTTTGAGTCATAAGGCACTCCTGGCCATTACAAAACATTGCTTTACCAACCCTGCAATCATGTAATAATGATCAGCTTGCCCTTATGACCAGTTGCCAAATGCCCTGTGATTACGTGATAGCCATTTGTAATCTTCTCTGTAATCTTCTCTCTTTTCCCAGGAAGTTAATGGTGAAGCTGGCAGAGAAGGCTGCAAACTGCCGTCACCTGCCAAGAAAAAGCACTGTATCCCAAGGGAAGCTGACCTCCTTTGGTGGGGTGAAGAAACGGAGCCAAAACCGTGAAGATTTTGAATCTGTGCCTGCATCCTGCCAAAAGAATTTCCTTAAGGAACAGTGGAAAGCTGAACTCCTTCAATAGGAGAAAGAAACAAAACCAAAATATTGAAGATTTTGGCATTCTTCCTGCATACCCCTGAAGGAATTCCCTTCTATGCAGAGAGGGAGTTGAATTCCTTTGGCAGGCAGCTCTTTCAGCCAGCCGCCAGAGATGAGAAGGAGTCAAAATCCAAGCAGGGAGCGGAAAATCAGCATGGTAATATTAGGAGAATGGAGTATCTCAGGTGGGTCAGAGAGGTTCTGGGAACCCTGGTGTAGGCTTTGTGCAAGTATCTCTTTACTTAGGGGTTATAAATCCTGCCTGGAATTTTGCTGAGAGGACTTTCAGTTATTGAGTGAGAGCAGCACACTAAAGTCCCACTGCACTTACGGATGCAAAGAGGATGTAAAACGTTAAAAAAAGCTTGCCATCCGTTGGAAAACGCTATGCATCCATTGTGTACTCATTGCATACGTGTTTCATATGCTCTATCTGTTGAGCATCCGTCCACTGCGATTTCATCCGCGCAATAAGTTTTGAGCTGCACAAAACTTTGTGAACGGATGAACTTTCCGCCGTATATGATGTAAATCTGCGACATATAAGCAATAAACGTTCTATGTCTGTTATCATCCGTTAAACGTCCACTGTATCCTCTCTGCATCCTCTAGGCATCCTCGCAACTCACATCTGCTGCAGCTGAAAACGGAAAGAGGGAGGAAAGAAAAGGTACATGGAACGTCTACACAGCGTTAGTAGCACGGAAATAGAAAGGATGCGCAGTGAATGGTTTGCATCCGATATACATCCCCACGGCATCCCCTTTGTTTCCTTTAGGTGTACGTGATGCATCCGCTTCATCCACTATGCGTCCACTTCGCAATTATCCCCCGTAACCCATTCGGAGGTGTCATCCCCTTCCATCCGCTTTCATCCACTAGGCTTCCGATGAACATCTGTTTAACATCCCAGCTACATACTACCCATGTCTGTTCTTTTCCGTTCTTTTCCGTTCTGTTTATGCAAATTTTCACCACGTTTTGGAGCAGATGAGAAAGGATGGAGCCACTCCCGAAATTTTGCTCGCCCACTGTGTCCTTTATGCATATGTTTTGCGTCCGTCGGCCAGTGGGACCGGGCCTTTAATAAGGAAAGGAGCATGGCATGCCTAAGAGGGGTGCAAAGACTCTGGGAGATGTGGTGTTGTCTGCATGCAAAAGTATCTCTCTGCTCAGGGGCTAAAAATGCCTTGGATTTTGGCAGGAAGGACTTTCAGTTCCCGAGTGGAGGTTCCCAGGTTCTCTTGCATTCCTTATCTGGGATTCTGTACAAGTAATGGCACACAAAATCACTTAACAATCAACACTGAGAATGCTGATATTGTAGCTACTCATGTGAAATCTTGCTTAATGACTGCTTCATTCAATATCTGAAGTGATAGTCCCAATTGTGGTTGGAAGTCAAGAATTACCTGTAATATCATTTGATATAAACAAAATGTTCAACAATGTTTAAATTAGAAGGAAACGAAAAATTTTGAAGGTGTGGTTGAGCCATGCTCTATTTTAGAAATATAAAATAGAGTTTTATATTGTTATATTTATATTCTGTTTCATTTGTCATTGTATAAAATTTATCATATTTTTATTTGTAAACCATTCGGAATCACTTGGATAATGACATGGGTGGTGTGTAAATTTGATTAATAATTAAAATATTAGTTGAAGATGCCTTTCAATCAAATGAGCCTCATATAGAAATTTTGATAATGGTCTTAAATTGGTGAAAAGAAAAAACACAATTGCTGTTATTCAACTCCCATTTTTTAGATGATCTTAATATACATCACTGTATATAACAGACAGTAGGCCATATTTCACGAACAGTTCACTTTGCACTCTAGCATTCCAACTCTACTTATTATCCTCTAGATCGGGTGTTGGCAACCTGCGGCTCTGGAGCCATATCGGTTCTTTGGGCCCTCTGCTGCGGCTCCCTGTCCCATCACTGACTGGCCCCTCCCCTCACCCTCCCCTCCCTTGTCTGGCCTGAGAAGGTAAGGGCAATGGCGGGGGATGGAGAAGTGGCTGGGGCTGATTCTCCAGCGCCTCACTCTTACTGGAGCTTCTTCTGGCCCTTATTGGTGATGGGCATGTCTCAGTTGCTTGGGGGGACACGCAACCTGCTCTTCACCCTGAGACACTGGCCTGGCCTGGCTGCAACCTATGCCAGTTTTGCTAACATGAGAGCTGGCATGGTGGGAATGGGATCCGGGAGGATGGGATGACAGAAAGAGGGATGGGCCTGCAGCGCTCAGACATGGCTTTAAGAGGATCAGGGCAGCGGGAAAAGGGAGCTGATCCTGCTGAACTTTGCATACCCACCCCAGGGATCACACTCAGAGAAAGCCAGAACGCCCTCATCAAAGATGTTCGCCTGTCAGCCAGTCTCCTCCCTCTATCTCCTTGTCTCTCTGTATGTGTGTCTCTCGCACGTGCACTTGCTCTCTGTCTCTGTGTCTCTTCTCTATCTCTCAGAAAGCCACGACTGGGCCAAGCCAGCAAGGTCTAATTGGGGCTCTTCGCTACTCCTTTTATTTTTTATTTTTGGAAATCCAGGCTATCTGAGGATAATGATAATTGAATGTAACAGAATTGCTCACTGTAGATGATTGATTTCCTTCCTCTTTTGAGCCCAACTTGAGTTTGGTATACAGTGGAAGCAACACCTGCATGTAAAAAGATGGATCTCCCGCAGATTACTATTTGGTAATAAAGAAACTAAGGTTACTGAGAATTGATGTAATCAAATAAATATATAGATTGAACAAGAAAACTGCCAAAATTCATCCTTGATGGAACCCTCTCTGCATGTTTATTGCCTCTGATAACATTATTTGCAGGAAGTGTTTCAATGCAAACAGTCTGAAGGAAAAAAAAGCTACTGCTTGTATTGCAGTTTTGTCTACAACATAGGTGTCAAACTAGCCGTGTCACACTGCTGTTACATGATGTATCACAAAGTTTTTCCCATGCAGGAAGCTGGGGTGGACATGGCCTGCACATGATGCATCCGACCCATGGCCGCCAATTTGAAACAAGATATTTGAGACATATTCAAAAGATAAATTGAAATCTAGAGAAACCATGCACTGGAAGGTTGCAGTTCTTGTATATGCTTCTGGGTAAGATGATGAAAAACAAGTATGCAAGTTGAAGCCAGATTTTTCAATAATTTCTTTACCTCAATCCAAACCAATTAGCTGGATCTTATCTGTTTTCTTTTTTATCGATGTGTATGATGATGTATGATGCTGATTACCTTCCCTGTTCAATCCTCTACTATCACTTTGGTTGATAACTGTAAGCAGAAAAGCTTGTATTGGGGCCCACCACTTGAGATTCAGTTTTATTGCTTTTGGCTAAACTTGGTCAATGTCTGGAACCTTGCTTGTCTTCAGAATTCTCTATGTATCCCGCATGGGATTGTTCTGTGAAAAAAGCTAGTGTGGTAGTTTAGAGATTTTAGTAATTCATGGTAGCTGGAGATGTACTCTATTATTGCAATTCTGTAATTGTGTAGGAGAGTGTTTCTCAACCTTGCTGGCTGGGAAATTCTGGGTGTTGAAGTTCACACATCTTTAAAGTTGTTGAGACTGAGGAACACTTGTGTAGGGTGTAGTTTGTCTGGCATGGCCAACTCTGTATTCAGTACTATTATTTAGTATTACTGGGAAGTCATTCCAAACATGACTTCTTTTTCACATTGAGCAGTGAATGAACTACATTGTGGGAAGCAAGTAATCATCAACAGTGGATCATTCCCCAAAGCTGCATTTGGCAGGACAGTCCCAATGATGGGGCTATTTAAAATTCAAATGGATAATTGTCACAAGATTAAACCTCAGCTCTTTGGCAACCTCAGATCTCTGGAGTTGACATATCTAACATTTCTCCATTTGATCAAGACTTAACTTCTAATAAAGTCTGGTCATTGGCATTCATTCTTAAAATCATCTACTTTTTTTTGCTTAACATTAATATTCTTTCAGAAATTGCTATTATTGTATGAGCTGTAAGCAAATACTCCCTGGGTATAGGTTTCTCATCTGGTGCTATTTATTAAGGTTCCAGTATCTAGCTTAAGGTTGATTTCTTTAATGTTATCATTAATGGCAACACTCTCAAAAAATGAATGAACATTAATAGAAGAGAAATACAATATTCCTCGATTATAATTGCTTTTGATTTGCTGCTTATGTTGCACAGTGGTGAAATGTGTTGTTTTTCCTCTGCCAGACATATGCTCCCCTAATATGAAACCCCCACCATGATATAATAATTTTTGATACATTTCTAAAGTAAAAAAAATGTAAAACAAGTATCAATCAAAAACAGGTGTTTTCTAAAATCCAGTCAGCTACAAGGTTAGGAGTTGTTAATTTGAATATTTATAGTTTACAACTTCTTGTTTTGCAAAACTCTGCCATCTGAGGAATAGTCTTATTTCTGTTATCAAGTTAACCTAATGGTCTAGTAGCAAAAGATGTTACCAAAAACAAACAAAAATATTGAATCCCAAAAGTTTTCTTAGATATCATTCTGTATTTAGATATAACTAGACAACTAGACAATCTTGTTTCAGAGGTATTTCCATATCAGATTACTCAACAATGGCAGAGTATGATTTGATTGCTTATTCTATGACTATTATTAAGTGTTGTACATTATGATTATCACCCATCCGCTCCCACTTTTGACTGTATAAGTGTAATTTTGTCGCTTGTATCCTTTACGATTTATATTGACTGTTTCCGAGTATGATTTGATTGCTTATTGTACCCTATGACTATTAAGTGTATGTACCTTATGTTGTGCCTTGATTCTTGACGAATGTATCTTTTCTGACAGCATTTGCACAAAGACAAATTCCTTGTGTATCCAATCACACTTGGCCAATAAAAGAATTCTAATTCTAATTCTTTTAATGTACTGGGAAATTCTTTTAAAAATGGAGTTATTCAGAGATGTAGCTACCTTGAAAGGAGCCCACATTGAACCATTAAGCAGAGACAAACATCAGCAGTTGATCACAGGAAATGTTTTATGACATTTTGCATTATGTCATTAAAATGCTGTATGTTAATTTTTATATCATAAAATTAAACAACTTCGATACTACATGAAAATTTTAGCAATGTACATATGGCTAGACTGTTCAGATACCATTATTTCTTTTTTCACAATTATCCAATATTAGAAGGAAAAATAATGACCAAATAATCCACAGATAATTAAGTTTTGTTTAAAAATTATCAGATACGCCAGAGGTTATTAAATTCTGTTTAAAGTCCCATATCAACAGTACTAAGTCTTATTTTTTTAACACCACAATTAAAAGTAATCTTTACATGTAGTCTTCAACTTATGACCACAATTGAGATCAGAATTTTTCTGAAATGTTGTCATAAAGCGTCACTTAGGGATGGTCATCCTGGCACTTCCTGTTGCTGTCATTTACTGAGAATTACAACTCATAGAGTATCCATGGCCCAATCAGAATCTGAATGGGCAGGGGAAGATGAGATGGAACAAGGACAGAGAGCGAGAGGGCAACTCCGTTTGCCTTGGAAGAAACTGGTGAAGGGCAGAGTCAATCCAAGCAAGGCTTTTTGGAATTAGATAGGCCTGCAGGCAGGGAGAAACAGAACTCAGACAAAGGGCAAGAACCACTCTCTACTGGTACAAGGGCTTGGAGAGTGCACAGAAGGCGAGATCAGCTCAGACGGAGCAGGCCACTCAAGAGGAAAATGCCCCACCCAGCTTCACTGTGCACACCTGAGGAATGAGACTTAAGGAGATGCTGTGGGCGGTTTGGACTGATTATCTGGATATTTTGCTCCCTGAATTCCTTGATTTGCACTTGTTTTACCAAATACATTTGGGATTTATTGCTGTGTAGCCTTGGTGCAGACAGCGCTGGGCTGGACTAATTGCAACCAGAGGCTACTTGTGGGGGTTTATTATCACCTTGCTTAGGGATTTGTCAGCAACATGGGAGCGTTTGGGGAAAATTTGGAGCACAAAAGGACCAGTTTGAACTGCCAGTTGTTCATGTTATCTCTCTGCCGTGCCCTGGATCATCACCATTCCAGGCTTGGTCTCTCCCAAAAGCCTTGGTAAAGAAACTGCCTCCTCTTCAACTCCCCACATTATCTGCCCCACCATTATGTCCTT
Organism: Laticauda colubrina; assembly: GCA_015471245.1. Taxonomy (NCBI): domain Eukaryota; kingdom Metazoa; phylum Chordata; class Lepidosauria; order Squamata; family Elapidae; genus Laticauda; species Laticauda colubrina. The sequence goes on along the minus strand of BLBF01000022.1, from coordinate 21,888,430 downwards.
TTAGCTGCTCTGCAACCTGCCTTGCAGGGTGGCAAGTAGGTCCAAAACCACACTCCTCTAGGGTTGCTTGCTGTACTGCAGCTCAGGGGCTTTTGGGGCACCATAGCTCTGGGACTTCAACAAGCAGCATGGTGCAAAACCACAGTGGCCTGGAAAACCTCAGCCACCTCAGTCCAGTCCCTGTTGCCTTTGCCAGCTTGCCCTCCAAGGCCCCTGCTGTCCTGCACTCTGCTGTCCCAGCCGACCCTCGCTCTTTTCTTGCTCCCACTGCTCATGAGGGCTGCCTGTCCTGGCCCTTCATGAGGCAGCTGCTGAACATGTGAGACTATCTTCACAAATCTCACAAGGAAGCTGCCATGAATAATCTTGGGAACTACCTCATAAAGGACCAGACTGAGCATGCCTAGTCAGTAGCAGGAACATAAAAATCAAGAACTAGGGCAGTAGGGCTCACCAAGTGCAGTAGGCCAAACGAGCATAGATTGGGGGAGACAGGCAGATGGGTAGAGTTAACAACCCCCTGAAGTTGTTTAGTGTGGGCAGGTTGTCAAGTGTCTGAATTTTGGTTACATGTCTGTTGGGACACTGAGGAGCCATATCTTTGGGGATCAGTCATAAGTCCTTTGTTCAGCACTCCTAAACTACAGTCACGGAACACATGGTAATAAATCAGAACTAGCCATATAGAATAATTATAAATCATAACTATAACTATCTTTCTATTTTGATATGCAATAATTTATATAATCACCTACGAAAGCCATTTATTACAACTCCACTGAACAAATATTTAATCAAATATAATACCTTTATGTGACAAAACCCAGAACAAGTTGCAACAATAAGAAAAGTTAACATCAGTTTGAATATTCCTTAGTTTGGGGTAAGTTTTTGCTTAAAAATAATCTGAAAAAAGATACAAAGAATGAATGTTCCTTGTAGTCTTAAATGTAAATTTTATAAAATGTTTAAATCAAAAGCAATGGAGAACGCCAGTAGAATCCAAAGCAAGTTTCTAATTTTGATTCTAGATTAGGCTAGAAATAATTTTAAAAAGTGAAGAAACACAGTTTTAAATTATGTGATACTCAATTAAAATAGTGAAAGGTGCAATCTGTCTATCCCAATTCTGCCATGTATTAAATCCACAGAATCACAGTATTATGGAATTGGAGGGTATGTCCCCGTACCTTTATATCATATTTGTCACTCTTCTGTACCTATTCTAATTTGTCAATATTTTCCTGGAAATGCACAGTACTCTACATATGGTGTCACACTTGTTAAATTTATCAACATGAACAAATGTAAGAAAACGGTATTTAAATCAACTACATTGTCCTATCATTTTCATTGCTGCAGTGTCTTTAAGATCATATCTGAGAGTTCTTAAAGAAAACACAATGGTGATGGTTACAGGTCTATGTCACTTAAACACCAAACTAGTCTAGAGATATCTAGACTATCATCTGTCTATTAAAAGTATAAGTATCTTTGATACTGATAGACTTTGATAATCACTATTAGAGTATCATCTTTTCATTTTCCTCTTTTCCTGCTTTAAGCTGTCAATATTCTTCTGAAAATATAATGATCTAGGTGTGGTCTCACACTTTATAAATTTATCAACATGAACAAATAAAAGAAAGCAATATTTTAGCTGACTACACTGTCATGTTATTTTCAGTGCTGAAGTGACTACTCCATTCCTTTTATAGCATAATTGTTCCTTCCTTCTGTTTATTCCCAGATGCTCTACGTTCCACCCAGTATCTACTTTGGCCTGAATTGGGTGCTATCTTTAACATAGATATATAAGCCTCCATTTTTGAAAAGTCAAACTAGTTTCTATTCAGACTGGTAGGTAGAATCTGTCTTACATTTGCTATTAAAATGTTCACTGTATACTCAGCGGCAATCAAGTTCAACACTTCTATTTGTTAATAACTCTAATGTTCATTGTGACCAGGAGGGTACTATCCTTTTCTTGGATAATCACTTTTCAGAAACTTCTAAAAAAGTTGCCACATTCTTATCAGTAGCTGGAGCCTGTTGGAAACTATCTGGTTTCTCCCTTATGCTATTAATTACCTGCTAACTGCTTTGGGATTTTCTCACTATTTTAAAATTTCTTATTATAGTTCTTGTATCATATGCTGGTATTTACTGTGTTTGGTCTTGGACCATTAATAAATTTTTATTATACATTCCATGTAATTAGCCATGCAAAATCTATACTTCAGTTTTTTATAGATCAATGCATACATACATACTACATAAATACATACATACATACCAATTAAATAACATAATTTATAGATGAACACTATTTAGAGCCAAATTTATTGGTTTAAAGTTTCCCAATGAATTGTATTACCAAAAGAAAATTGAAAACAATCTTAGGGATGAAGCAGTTTGCTTTGATGTTGGAATGATCTGATAATCCCAAAGCTCCTTCAAACTACAGCAGATAAGGCTGTTCTGGAGATATCATCATATCAAAAAATAAAAAGCAATTATCAGCAGTTTTTTCTGAGATGTTATCAGAGCTGAACTTCAGAAAGTAAATGATACAATATAAAATTAAAATTGAATTAATTTCAATGTCGGTTTAATAGCAATTTAATTTAATTTAATTTAAAGTGTTAGTGTAATTATTTTAAACAATTCACCCTTCTATCACACTACAAGTAATAATTTGCTGATAACTATCAGCATTCCAAGTAAACCCTCTTTCCAATTCAGAACTCCAAGACAAAGTCCATCAAAGTAAGAATTTATTCGAGAAGTCATGTTGGCACATCTGGAAAAACCCAAGTCTGAAATCCTGTTTTTTCCTCCACCCACACGAATACTCATACCCTGCCCCGTTCAGTGACATTCACATCGCATGGCCCAATTCATCTCCTGCCTCAGTTGCCACCAAACTTCAGTCATTTCCAGGTGTAAGCAGCTTGTCCTTGATCTCTCTTGTGAAATAATGTTGTTGTGGCTATACTCCCTTTGCTACTCTCCCATTCCCACAACTCATCTATCCCCCACTGTGGCAGCCCTAAAAATCTGTCCCAAGATGGATCCAGGGCTCACAATAACTTTCATAGAAGCCCTGGGATAACACAAAATGTTTTCAGCATCAACCTGTCAGATCCTATATCTTTGGTAAGCATAAATAATTTCTTCAACTGATCTAGTTTCTCTTTCTGAAAATGTGCTTCAGGGGTTACTTGTGCCCTCTACTGCCAGCAATCCCAGAGAGCATGTTCAATAGCAAAGCAACAGCATTGATTCTATATCTATCACATTAAAACACAATTTTTGCAGGCACAACTGTTTAGGAATGAAAGCCAGGTTCAAATTTCTGTTTAATTACCAGCAAAATAGAGATTCTCATGGACAACTGTAAAACAGTAATTAGCTATTTGGAGAAGCAATAGCACTTAAGACTTATATACTGTTCCCTAGTGCTTTACAGCTCTGTTTAAGCTGTTTACAGAGTCAGCATACTGCCCCCAATAATATGGGTCCTCATTTTACCTACCTCAGAAGCAAGTATAGAAGCCTTGAGCTAGTGAGAGTCAAACTCCTGGCAATGAGCAGTGAGTTAACAATACTGCATTCTAACCACTATGCCACCTAACAGCTAATCATTAAGTTAAGCATTTTGGAAAAAATATTTAAATAAATAGAAAGCAAGAAATATCAGGAATTAAAATAGCAGATAGCAATAGCACTTTGACTTATATACTGCTTTACAGTGCTTTACAGTCCTCTCTAAGCGGTTTACAGAGTCAGCATATTGTTCCCAACAGTCTGGGTCCTCATTTTACCGACCTCAGAAGGATGGAAGGCTGAGCCTTGAGCCAGTGAGACCTGAACTGTCAAACTGCTGGCAGCCGGTGACCAGCACAAATAGCCTGCAGTACTGCATTCTAACCACTGCATCACTACGGTTCTTAATGCCTTATTGATAAAATCCATTTTCCTACAAAGCAGGATACGTGTGCAGGCTTACATAACTACTCTTATAGTAGAAGTTTGCCTGCTTATCACTATTTTATTGGGAAAAGAGAGGACTACCCCATGTATGTATCCCTTTTTTCCTGAGGAGAAAATGTTTGACTTGACAACCTAATGCAGTGTTTGTCAACCTTGAGAACTTTTAAGATATGTGGACTTTAATTCCTGGAATTCTATGAGTTGAAGTCCACACATCTCATAGTTGTTAAGAAGAATCACCGACCTAATGGCTGAATCTTTTACAGTATAGAGAATGATCTATTCCCTTTGCCATGATTTTGCCATGTACTGCAGAGTTGGTGTCAAGGCATGAATTTTGTCCCTACATTTGTCATCATGTCAAACTTCTAATAAACAAACTATGTAGACTATCCCATTCTTTTCCTTCATAAGCCAGGAGACATAGTTTCATTAGACTTTAGATAAATGCCTAAGATTATCAATAAAGGTCTGATGCCATTCTGGTGATAATGGATGTCTTCTTTAAGGCAGCCCATTTCAGTCTGTGCTGTGGCCTCCTATACAACCATGAAACAGTTTATCTGTTCAAGTTGTCTAGAACTACAATTTGCACAATTTGATTTTTATTAGAGGCTCATAATTCATAGTTAGTTTTTTGAAAGTTTCTATTTCATATATAGGATTAAATTTCACCAATCCTATACTCATAATTCACAGACTGATGATGAAACAGAGAGAAAACAATGTCACCTTAAAGCAATACACTGCTGTATTTTCCTACCAGGAAAAAAATCAACCTGACCTTTTACCTGTGACTAAATTCATTTATGCCACCACTTAGATGTAAACATTTCAGGCCAGCTACAGCTACTTACATCTACTACAAAACATTTTGCTCCTCTTCTGTTTCAGAGTTCTCCCATTTACTCCCTATATCTCCCCTAACCAAAGCTTTGCAAAATCTATACGAGCTTAATCTGCTTGGATAGCCATGCAAGCAGGCTGTGCAAAAGAGGAGAGGATATGTTGAAAAAAAGAATGAAAGCAATTGTAGAAGTAACAAAAGACATAAGAGAATTATTCAAAGATGGGTATCAGTGGTTGACTGATGCAACTGAAACACTACCCTTCTGCTTCTTGCCCAAGGTCAAGAGGAAGGAGAAAAAGAAAGGCTAGAAAGGGAGATCTTACCAGCTTAGTCGAAGAAAAGATAAAGAATGCTTCCCTAATTATAGTGAGTCAGGAAAATGGAGCAGTGGATATGTTTGAAATCTTGTGAGCTCCATTTGATAAAGAAATGGAACTAGAAGTGGAGGCACAATATCTTTTAGCCACCCTACCACTAGAGAACACAGAGATGGACACATCTGTAAAGAGCTATGGAATTGGTCTTCAGAGAAATATACAACAGATGTTACAAACACAAAGAAGCATCCTTGAGCCCTGAAAAAGGTGGTAGTATTATGGAGAGATTCAGTGTGGTTACTTCCTGATTCTCTGATATAAAACAGAGGACAGGAAAAACCCAACCAGATTTGAACAATCCCATTACTATAGCCTTTCAATAAAACTTAAGTCTAGTTATCTTATACAGTCTGCTTCCTGATTTGAACAACCTTAAAAGGTTAATGGAATACCTCCAGATATAGTGGGAGGGGGGAGAAATAAGGAAAGTTGACATAATAATGTCAACACTGAGTCTTCCTATTTCAACTATGAAGAGAATAACCAAATTTTGATTGGCCTAAAATGTAGAGGGGGGAATAAACTCTAGAACACATTTATGTATTTTGCAAATCTTTCTGCATATGGCTATATTTTTACTTTTTATTTTGCAACAACACAACTAATCTAGTTGAATTATGTCTGTAATTTTTTACTGTAAGCAAGTTCCTCAACATAAGAATAGATATATGAAGAGTCAAATTTATTGCTTTGACTAATGAGAGGATAACAAATTATTCAGTCCTTGCATCACAATACAGGTCAAAAGACAGCCAATAATCATAATGCAACAAATATAACTATTAACATGAATAGTGGTGACACACTTGCAAATACAATACTATTTCAAAATTTAATCCAAATTTCTTAGAAGTTATAATCACAACTAAATTTCCATCCTGAAGAACATTCATTTTTCTTAAAACTGAACAGTTTTAAGCCAAATAATTTCACAAAACTATCTTTCTAAATTACAAAAATGTTGCTTTCAGAATAGAGAAGGCTTGGGATAAAGAAGCATAAGTCCATTAAGTGTAAGGCATTAATTTCTTTAAATCACTTACTTTGGAGCTGAAGGACCTCTAGGCCATGTTCCATCTTCGTTTTTTTGTTCTATCACTAATACCTATATGCAACAAGAGACAAACATGAACTTCATTTAGTTTAGAACAATGAGGCATAATTTATATTTACAGTTGGTCCTTGACTTCTGACAATTGGGCCCAAAATTTCTGTTGGTAAATGAAACATTTAAGTGAGTTTTGCTCCATTTTATGACCTTTCTGCCACAGTTTTTAAGTGAATCATTGCTGTTAAGTTAGTAACATGGTTGTTAAATGAATCTGGCTTCCCCATTGATTTTGCTTGTCAGAAGGTCACAAAAGGCGATCAAGTGATCAGTTGGGACTGCAACTGTCATAAATATTAGCCAGTTGCCAAACATCTGAATTTTGATCACATGGCAATGGGGATGCTGCAATGGTCATAAGTGTGAAAAAGTCATAAGTCACTTTTTTCAATGCTGTTGTAACTGAATATTTGCTAAATGAACTGTTATAAGTTGAAGACTATACTTATCTGTATGCTGAAGCATGTACAAATGATAGATTTTTCAATTATGCTAATATTATGCATTTTAACATTTTTACCTTACCCATTAAATTCAGATCAAAAACTGTATTTAAATCATTCTAGAATGTTGGTAAAGTTTCATTTCTGGTATACAGGTAGACCTCACTTAGAAGATAGTTACTGTTCAAAGTTGCAATGGTCATAAAAAAGATACTTTTCGTCTAAAGCCCACAATTAATTATGACCTTTGTAGCATCTTTCTCAATCACATGTTCACCAGTAGAGTCAGTTAGTATATACTGCCCTGTGCCTGACCTAGAGAATAAGAAACAGGAGGTTCTAGATGGCAGCATACTATCAGTCAACATAATCAAAATAAATAATATTTATATTTTCAAATTTAGGGCCAGAAATATATATCATACCTGTCCTTGGTATAAACCAGCATCCTGTATGGTACTGTCTGGTTTATTCAAAGGTTCAAAGGTATTACTCATATATTTGTTCCATAATCTTGTTTCTTTTTCATCTGGAATACTGAAGGTTTTTCTTATCTCTTTTTCAATTGTATCTACATGTACAGAAAAACATTGGTAAATAATTTATTTTAAAGTACTTTAATTCTAGGATTCCTAGGTGGCTTATGATAATAATGCAAATAAATGCACAATAAAATATATATAATATAAAAATGTGTATCAAAATTATCACTAAAATATTTGCAATGAAAGGCAAAACCCAAGATAGCCACTTGCCAATGTCTAAAGATTGTAAAGTTCTGAATGAGAGAATATAAAGTTAAAATTGAATCTTAGCAAGACATAATAGGTGTTTATTCATTGGAGGATTCAAGTGGTTCCAGTGGTGACTCTTAAAAGGGAAGCACTACCAGCTGCTTGAAAAACAGGTAGAGGTTGTGCTATGAGGACTTTGCCACAGGAATTCCTGTCTACTTCTCACACACATTACTGCAAAGCACTTTATGTAGAACTGCATTTAGAGACCATTTATTATCTAGCATTTGTCAATTGGAACACATCACAACTGTGTTCTATATTGGCTTCTTATAAGCTTCCAGAGCAATGTAAATCTGCTGATGTTTACATATGTGGCTTAGATATACTTTTAGAACCATGTTGATTTAATCCAATCTATTTTATATTGTCCGGAAAAATAACTGAAATTTACCGACTTCTGGGTTGTGAGAGGGGCCAAAGCCTAGAAGTGCTACTTTGTTGTAGCAATGGTGATCCTCTTGAATGGTCTCCACTGGAAGTCAGATTTAGCCCTGACTTTAGGGCTAATAATTTCTCATTGAGAAATGACCTTTTCTGGAGGTATTTGGGTCTTTCTGAAAACATTTACAGATGCTTTTTTAAATTTTCTGTTGGAATGTAGGTTATTTTGAATACTGTATTACTGTGAAACCATAGGGAGTCTAATGGAAATGTTGCAGTGTAAAAATGTGATAAATAATGTAAACAAATCTCTATGACTGCCAGGCCTGTGTTTCTTACAAAATTAGAGTAAATTTGCTGATTCAATGTTGTCATTACAAGCAACAAAGAATTTGAACTTAAAAAGACACTTTAAAAGAAGTTTGCAAATGATTTTGATTGTTGACCATACCTTGTTGACCATACAAAATACACCATTATTTTTAAGTAATAAGTTCAGCCATTTGTTTCAGTGAAATAAAATTATTTGAGCTCTAGACTTCATTTAGAATTGAAAAAGCTAGGACAGTAATTACTAAAGCTTGGTTTAGTGTTATGTAGAAATTCAAGCAATGTCTGAAAGAAATTATGTTATGCATTTCAGATGGAAAATTTAATTTTTCTGGGCTAAGGTACTTTCATTTATGTTAGAGAAAGTTTTCCCACTTATGGTCAAATAAGAATAATACATTTTAGAAAAATTAGTGCATGCAGTATACTTTCTAAAATAAAAATTGTAACATTTGGATCATTTTAATATATCAAACTCAATAGTTAATACAGTGATATACCATAACATTTATTTTATGGAAGCAATGCATGACAAATAACTTATTTTTAAAAGTAATTTAGCTACATAGTGATAAGAAATTTCAGTGGTCATACCTATTGTATCGGCTTTACTAAATCTTCGTGTCACTACATTGTTCATATTTCCATTTTCACATAATTTCAATTCTGTCAAATAAACTTCCACCTTGCAGTGTTTGACAAACATACCCTGTTCGACTACCTGGAAAATAAGTAGATCAAAACTGAATGGAATATATACATTCCTAAATATATAATACACAATTTTCAGATGTTCAACCTTTATTTTAGAATTAGATGCTTTATAAGCCATGTAAGGTTGTGAAAATTAGATCAAAATTTAATTTTCATTTTAAACATAGGTTTATAATGAAACAAACACCCTCCTTTTAAAAAAAATACTATTCACAATAGCAACATAAATAGCTTATTGTCACTGGATACCAGCAATATTTTTGAAATTGGATATATTAATTTCATTTTTATTTAGGAAAACAATCTTAACTTTATTCTTCAACATAAATTACTCATAGCCAACAAAACTTGGAAACTGAGGTAAGCAGAATGTTCACAATCACCTCTTGTATATTTCCATCTGATCTTCTATGCTGTTACTGCATAAATCAGCCATGTAGACTGTCCTGAAAATAGCCATCAGCTTGGTATGTGATTCATCAAATAAGGCAAAAAAGGAAGTACCAAATAACTGCTAGAAATCATATACTATAGCAACAGAATCAATGAATTCTCACTAGGGGGAAGGGTATATTAAAAGACAAATGTCCTTAGCTTTTGAAAGAAAGCTGAATTTAATATATAAAGCTTGAACACCAAATAATATTTATATGTACGGTTACTGGTCTACCACTAAGGTTGTATTTTTATAAATTTTTCTTATTATTGCTAAAGTTATAGACCCATGTGCATGCCAGAGTTTCAAAGAAGTATTAAATCTGTCGCATCAAAAATCATTTTCCTAATGATTTTGTCTTTTTCTTTAGGAAAAAAGTGAGAATATTTAGAGGTTTATACATTTCCAACAAGTCACCATAAGAAGCTATAGAAAAAATAATTTACATTACAAAACATATTAAATCAGCCACTGTAAATTGTGACAGTATGGTGAAAAATATCTATGAATTCTCTGAAGCCACCATAATCATGTATCACACATGCACAAATATTTAAATGGCCTGCAGAAATCTTTAACTTTAGCAGAAATACAGTAACCTATAACATTCTCAGTTATGCAGTTTAAAAACTTAGCGTTATAGAATACATTACAAAACATAATCTATGTATTATATATTATAAAACATAACTTATTTTATCACACTTTATTAAAGGTATTAGGATTAAATGATTATTGTCCTCAATAAGCTAGATTATTTCAATTACCACCAAATAATTTCTATATTTTAGCACTGAATTAAACTTCCACAGTTTATATTAAAGTTTTGTATTTTGATCAAGAAGTTAAATATGCATATGAATTCACACTTATTTATTTCAGTAGAAAAAAATATTCACAGACAAAAATGATAAATTAAAAGGCCAGTATTTTCATAGCTAAATAGATACACTTTGTAACATTAACTTTAGCCATTTAAATGTTCAGTATAAAGAAATACTGAAAGCATATACATGTTTTAAGCATATACATCACTTCTCTTCAAAACATATATTTATTGAACAACTATGGATTGTTTAGGATTAAGTTAACAATCTTATTGCAGTGAGCTTGTATGGATACTGGCAAAGAGAGGCTAGCTACCTCAAGAAATATTTCCTAGGGGGGAAAACCCATACATATCCCAAGTAAGAAGATTGAAGAGATATACAAAAGTGGGAGATGTTACAACTAACAGTACAGTCAAATAATTATCTTAATAAAATGCATCAGCTATAGCTACTTCAGCTATATATCTTGTTACAACAAGCAAAAATCAAATGTTAATAACGCAGAATGTTCTATAGAGTCTGGCATGCAAAAATTAAGTGCAGACTTAAAGGACCAGATAAGAAATATAAACAATAAAGTGCAAATTAAATGAAATTAGCATGCATTACCTATACACTTAGATTAGAATTTGCTTTGCTGTACCAAGAAAAGAACAAATTTAAACTTTATCTACAGAAGATTGTCAAAGAACAGGGAATAGAAATATTTTAGGATTACTCAAGGAGAAACAAATGACAACAAGGCTAGGATTTGAGATAACTGATATTTTAATATAAGAAAAACTTGATGGATAGTTCTTTGTTCTGAGTTTTATGAACAGTGAACAAATTTAAATGTTAATACCAGAAGTAGTTAACTCAAATAAAGTTCAATGTGGCTTGGGGAAAAATATTTTTGTTCTTTTAGGAAGGTGGGGAGATCTTATAAACAAAGAAGTTTCAAATACTGTTTTAACATTTCAGTGTTTTACTATAGGAGGTACCTTGCGTGCAATAGGTTCTTGACCTTCCAGAAGAGTATACCAGCTAACTAGTTTGTTCCACCCTTCAGTTGGTAAAAGAATGTAGTCCAGCTCATCAATAAGATGCTCTTTAAGAGATTGACAATCCCCATCTATGAGGAAAAAGTATTCATGTTTACTTATAGCCAATATGGAACACGTATTAAAATGCTGAGATCATAATTGAGAAACTTTAAAAAATAAATATAACTTAGTCTGTGATGGAAGTAAGCCAATTTCTGAATTACACTGTCCCCCCAAATATTTTTATAAGAGATTCTTAGAAATATACTATTCTACTAAATATTTGATACACAAAGGGTAACTATTCAAGTTACTGAAACCTCAATTTAATAACTTTTAATATATTTTCATCTATTTTAAATTTCAGAAAGTTTAAAGTTTATTTTGCTTTTTCAGTACAAAATAATTTGTATTTTTCCCTCTTTGGCAGCAGAAACTTGTTTTATGAAAATTCTGGAATATTTTGAAAATCCTAGAAATATTAGCTAATTGCAATGAATATTCTTGCAGATTTTAAATTAAATATTTGAATCCCATGAATTAGGACACAGGCTGTGAAGCCACTAAGAAAACTGCAACAATAAACTTTCTTGTTAATATATTGAGACATCTCAGAATTTTTTAAAATAGCAAACACAAGTAAATTACCTTTGAGAAGTCCAGAATTATCAATAGGACCAGGATAAACATTCTGATCTCCCATTTGATACTTGTCCCAGCTGTCAAATCCAACATACTTTTTCCACTGTTTGAACCAACGACTATCCACTAAATACCTTCAAAAGAAGATGGTAGATATATATATATTCCACAGACCTGCATGATTTCTCACATAGTTTCTCAAACATAGATGACACTATATATCAGGACATGAGTCTAGTAATCAAAACTTTACACATTTTTAATAAATAATTCTGGTGCTATATTTATATAACTCTATTTACACATACATTTTTATAGCCAAGCAGGATCTCAAACAAATCCACATTCTGTAGAAATTTAAAAGAAAATACTGATATTGCTTCACTTCTACCTAGTTTCTGCCACAGGTAGCAGCTAAACAAATCCAGATGTTTGTGTTTGCTAGACAAGTTGCTCAAGTGTTTGTCTACCGTGCAAATCTAGGTTCTCTGGATCTATTGTATTTGAAATCAAACGAAACAGGTTATCCTCACTATTACCATTTGCCATACCAAGGTGATAAAAAAATGTTTTGCTTGCATTATATTGATTATTTTAATACAATTGGGAATCTGATGAAATGGTTCTATCCTTTTCTGGTTTTCAGAAGTTAACTAGTTATTCCTCTTCTGTCATTTATACTGAGTTCTCATATGGAACATATCACTCTGTTCTTAAACCTGTTTATCAAAGTGTTTGTGAGGATATGGATCAGCTACTGATATTCAGTTTTCCTTTTCCTTTATGAATTCTGCTATGCCATAGATATGGGGGGATTTGAAATTTCTGTTTATTGGGAGTTTTTTGGCATTCAAATAAAAATTTCAAATCAAGCAGAAAAGGAAAGAACCCTAAAAAGACAAGCTAGGACAACTAGTTGGAGTTGTTGCATGAGTGCCTGGAGCTGTGGCATAAGCTGTGGCATACAACTGTTACCAAGTGACTCCTTAAAGAAACTCAGCTTTTTTTCTTTTCACATTGTAGCTGTGGATCACTGGAAAACATGCACTTTAAGGAGCATCAAGAGGATGCAACGAGATCATCTGGAAAGTGGAGTGGTGCACTGTCAATTACTCTTAACACAAATATTTCTATGTGGGAGCCCAGAAAAAAACTGCAATTTTTATAATGAGGTACCAACAGATATGTTATGCACACCCATTCCCATTGACATTTTGATTCTGAATTTGAAGTACAATACATTCCAATTTTCCAAATATTTTCTCCCAAAGTCTTCCATGATTATTCCTGGCTCTCCAATTAGATACAGTATCATCACTTCGATACCAAATTATCTAGAAATACTCAGGTGGATTTATTCTGCTTTTAAACCTTTGCTATTTTAATTCAAGCTTAATAAGCACTCACCTATGATTTAAGACTGGAAATTAGATTAATGAAATAAATTACCTTTAAATTAAGGATTAGAATTATGAACAGTTTTAAGAAACAAAACATTTAGAAGATATATTTAAGATACAAACTGAAGTGTATTACAGGTAAATTGTCTAAGACATTACAAGCAACAAGCTTTTTATTTATAATGAAAGAAAACAACATGCCAAACTTGTTAGCATGTGAATAATAGAATTTAACTTTATAAAATTATAATATTGTAACTGGAATGAGAGAAAATATTGAAAACTAGTAAGGTAAAATCATATTATTTCTCTTATTATCCTAATAATTACAATTGCTAATATAATAGTAATTCTAAATATTGGCAATTAAGGTTCAGTTCTAAAACATCCATTTCCAAATCTAATAACAATATAAATGAAAAGTACAATAGCTGACATTTTAAAAAACATCTGTCCAGAGATCCTCCAGAGAGATCCAAACTTCACATAGAAACAATCTGTATATAGTAAAACCTAGCTAAATTTTGTGAATCTTTCAGTCTTTAATACCAAGTAAACATAGTTATAATTATGAAGTGCCTTAACCCTGGGTCTGATTTCAGTCAGTAAGGGGTACAATATCTTGTATACTGCTGGAAACAAGATAAAATTGTTTAGAGTACATTACAAAGTACATATGCATATGGAGTACAAAATATACCAAAACAAAATATTGCAGGGTACTGAATTTGTATGTAGTAAATAATTGCCTAGGCTAAAATATTGTATGGTTATCAAGAAATAAAACCAAATACTGATGTATACCATTCTAAACTTTTGGAAAAAATGTAACTAATAGAAATAAACATAACTATTCAGCAATTCATTTTTTCTCCATGAAAGAAAGAATGCTGTATTTTTCTTCCTCTGATAGAATCTGGGCAGCTATCTCTGCCCAAAACTCAAATTTATAAAAGTTGGACTAAATTGTAATTTACAGACTTAATATATGGTCACAATTTAAGATATTTCCTTTCCCATCAACAATTTTATATATGAGCAGTTATAGAGCACACCTTTGAATTCAACATGTAAGAAGCCAAATTGTTTAACGATTGTTTGTGTTGGTGAAAATATATACTTGACATTAAATACTGTAAGAATTGTGCAGATTAACATTTAAAAATAACACTCCAATTTCAAATTCTGTTACTGAAAGGTAAAATTCATAGAAGATATTTCCAAGTGTGTATGATTAGATTGTTAATACCAAAATAACTTTCAAAAACTTAAGCTGATTCATGTACTTGATGGATCTGGTCATCTGCATGGAGTTCACCACACAAAATCAATGGCAACGGAAGGCAAACTGGCATTTTTACTTATTGCTCTTTCTCTCCTGGATGTACTTCCTATTGCCACAATATGTATACTCATTAAGTGAATTCCAAGCCAATCTGGCCTCATTGAATACTGCAAAATCAATTATTGTATGGTGCAGGACTATACAACTTCTGCTGGCTTAAGGATTGCAAACAAGATTTTTGGGGATGCGGAGGGTTGTACCTCTGAAAATGGCCAGGACCATAGCCCATTTTGGCAGAGGGCTTCAGGAATGTTAAGAAGTGAAATGTGTATTTCACAAAGACTCAATATGCTATAGTTACAAGTTTAATATCCTTGCAAACTCAAAATGTACACATTTATGAGCCCAGCCTTTCAGAAAAGAGTGCACTTGGAGCCGCAAAAGGGATGTTGGTGAGTCTCTAGTTTGCACTTTTTCCATTCCTACAGAAGCCAATGAATGGACAATTAGGACCGAGTGTGCACAATCTACTGTTTTCCTCCCATTCTGAGGAATATATTTATAGCAATGTAAGCTGTACCTTAATCCATAAATACTGAAATATTAGTAAGTTAAGATTTAACATATTAATACAGAAGGTTATAAAATCCAAATTTAAAGTAATAAAACATTGATATTTATGTAGCTAAAATCTAAATCACGGTATGAGATCGAACAGCCTTTTTCTTCACAGATCTTAAACTGCTCTGAATTTAAGTGACATCTTGTCTGATTTTGGAGCCAACCTAGACGTTATAGATGGGTATACAGTAATTTCCTTTTTGAGACTAAACTAATGGACATAAACTCTGCAGCAATGAGTTCTTTTAACAAAAATACATAAAGCTTCTTTTCTGTATTGCCCCAGATCTCCTAGCATTTTAGATTATAAGATTTTAGGTACGAGAATTTAGGAGGAAAAAATTATTCTCTCTCCACTTTCTCAGCATCCTTCAAAATTTTATAAACCTTCATCTAACCCTCCATTGCTGTTTTACTCCCTTTCTGCAGTCACTGTTACGACCACGAAGTTAGGGAATTCTGAAGGGAGTGGCAGAGAAGGAAGAGCCCAGCGTTGTGTAAAGAACGGGTGAGATATAAACCTTAAGAAGTGCCCGCAGCCCTCCCATTGATGATCAGTCCAGAGAGACAGGCCTTACCATGGAAGTTCCTTGAGAAGCTGCTCTCAGAATGAGAAACCTTGCCCGAAATACTCACTCATGCCGTTCCTCCACCTAGGAGGGGTTGCCAGCGACCATTTGAAACAATGGGAGAAAATACCTGGCGGCAGCAGCCACCTTTGCGTCCTCGCAGGTGAGGAGTTAGCGCCATGCCCGCAGCGCGCTGAGGCAAAGCCCGTCATAGGCACCGGAGGGACAAAAAAGGGTGCCCGAAAACCTACTCCCGGGATAGGAAGGCGTCTCCCGTGATCGAACACGGGGGCAAGAAGGGTTGCCGCCTCCCTCGCCAAAGGGCGCTCAGGCAGGCACCGCCCGCACCTGTCACCGAGAGGGGCCCTCAAACATCCCCCCCCCCCCCCCCCAGTTCGCCACCCCTTCCTTTTTCCTCACCAGGTGTCGCCCTTGCGGAGAGCCGTCTTGAGCAGCGCCGCGATATCCGAGCGCTGGGTCTCCAGATCCGCCGCGCCTCCCTCCGCCATGTCTTCCAGCCCCGGAGCGGCGGCGGCAACAGCTGCAAAAGTGACGGCAAGCAGGCGGCAGCGGCGGCGGCAGCGGCGGCTGCAGGAACAGGAGCGGCGGCAGTGGCAGGGGCGGCCCGCGCTGCATGCTGGGAGTGACGCCGCGCGGCGACCGGGGAAACGCCCTCCACGACCCCCTCCCACTTCGGCAAACCCATGGATGGCAGCGGGAAGGAGACGAAGAGAGCGCGTGAGAGTTCGAAACGAGAAGAGCGGCGGCTCGGCCAGAGAGCATCCCCAGGCTGCTGGGAGGACTCTACAGCTCCAATGAGATAAAAGGCAGGGCACAGGTGCGGGGAAATGGAAAGAACCTAAAAGGCGGGCCGGGGAAGACACCGCCGGCGGAATGTTTTGCCTTTTCCTATGTTTGCGTTTAGGGGCGCGCAGGACTTCTGCAACGTCAGGCTATTGAAGCCGCCTGACCGCCCAGGCGAGTTATAGAAAATTGGCAGGTTCTTTTCATCTGTTTATTGTGCCATAAGCCGCCTTATACTCAATTTGCAAGGAGCAGTTTTCTCGGTTCTGGCGCCTTGACAATTCGTTGAAACTACGGCTCCAGGGATTCACCTGAGTTAAAAGCATCTTTCGAGCCACTGATTATTGAGCCGAATTGTAAAATTTGGGTTGCGGACAGTAAATATACAGGGGACCGTTGGTGTTGATGAATTAGACGTCAAGATACCAGTGTTCTGTAAGGTCAAAAGGAACAACCTTGGTAACTTAGACTGTTCTTCTAATTTCTGTGAAGCTGTAATAGACTTGAATGCTTCTTTTAACGTGTGGGAAATTATTCTTTGGCCTATAGCTATATGAATGAGTACTTGATAGACATGCTATTTATTTTCTTTAATAAGAATGCAATCTTCAAATACATACAATAGAGTACACAGTAAACCCCAGTGAATGGTGTAGGCTGTTTTCTGTGCTTCTAAGCTGAGATAAAAATAGAAATTCTAGAACATCTAGAATATAAAACAGGTTGATCAATGTGCATGTATATATACATTTTATGCTAAGCTGAGTTGTGGAAAGCAAGAAAGCCTAGATCAGGGGTCTTCAAACTTGACAGCTTTGAGACTTGTGGACTTCAACTCCCAGAATTCCTCCTCCAAACATGTTAGCTCAGATATTCTGAAGTCCACAAGTCTTAAATTTGCCAAGTTTGAAGACCCTTGGCCTAGATTATTTTAATATGATTATATTTCTCTACTTAGCTTATGACTCAGAGTAATATACATTATCAATAACAGTGATGTCAATAAAAACTAAATTATAGAACAATAAAACTCATATAACACCTCATAGATGCTAAGGGAAAAAAATCCTCACATCTTAGGGATGTCACTTCCAACCCAAAGTTTTTGCAAATATACATAAATAAAAAATGACCTTAGACTTCCGGTTTGAGCCTCTTTGGCAACAGCCCAAAATCCGCGATCATGCGCGGTTTCAATCCATGATCACCACCAGAGCGCCCCGAACCGGCTGGTTTCAGGGCTAAGCCACTTCGTAGAGGTGGTGAAGAGGGGGGAGACTGCCAGCAGGGTCAAGGAGAGCCACATCTCTTCTCCCCAGCTGGCCACAACTCCCTTTTCCGAAGGCGGTTGTAGCGGTGGTCAGAAATGGCCACCTCAAAGAAGAACTCGACCGGAAAAGAAAGTGCAGGAGGAAGATAAGAAGAGAAAATTTTGACTGACCAGGTTAAACTGAAAAAGCAACAACATAAGGTACCCTGGAATTTAAACTATAAAAATAACATTGTTCCCAAATAAGATTTTGAAGTAGCAAAGGAGAGAGGGAAGGGAAAGGATTTGGTTTTTTTTTTTCTTCCTCCCTTCCTTATACTGATAACTAAGATACTTAATTAAGGAATTGAGAAAAATCTACCTTGACATTATTAGGCTTTTAAGCTGAAAATAAAATATCAAAGGGATAATAAAGCTTTTTGGATATTTAAAAACTTTTAAAAGCAGGAAGGGAGAGAAAAAGAATAAAAGGGCAGGATCTGGAAAAATGGAGGAGACTGCCTGGAACTAAAAGGAATTTACAGTGAAACCTTAACAAGATTCCTAAAAGATACACTTCAACTGAAACTTTGTAACAAATAATAGAACCCCAGGAAGAGAAAGTGGAAAAAATAAGCAAGAAGAAATAGCTTTGGATTATTTGGATTACTTGGTGATTTTTTGATTTTTGGCTATTGCATTTAAATGATCAAAATCAATCGGGTGAGTGTTTAAAAGTCTTTAAAATGGCACCACTTCTAGAAGAACTGAAAATGGAACTTAAAAAGTACAAAGAAGATGCACAAGAAGGGAGAGGTTCTTTTGGCTTTGTATTTCAACTCTTAGAAATGGAGATCTGGAACTATGAGAAACAAAAAGAAACTTATACAACAAGAAGATCTGGACAAAGAAGAAGCCATCTTTAATGATCAAGTAATGTTATGTGGGAGGGGAGAAAAGGGGGGAAAGAGAGCGTGGAAAGTCTAAGATTTGAAAAAACAACCAAAAAAAAGTATAGTTGGAAAAATAATTACAATATTAGAAAGCAACAGAAGAGGGGATCACAGAAGAGAGAATTAGAAGTAGAGAGACAAGGGGGAAAAATGAGGATGGAGAAGAAGGGGGAGAAGAAGGAAAGGAAAAGAAGTTATAAAAGACAGAAACAAGATACAGAGAAACAGGGAAAAGGTACAAGTATTGAAAGTATAAGCCTGTTTAGAGATAATGGATGAAAATTTAATTGAAAAGAGATTCTGCAATGGTACATAAGATAGTATTGTGATATTAGAAATAGAAATAATTTTTAGAAAATATGATGACTAAAATGATGGATAAAATATTTATTGTAATATAGGTAATAAAGAAAGTGAATGAGAATGAAATTAGGAAAGAACGAGAACATTTTAATTATTAATCATTTATAAAAATCTAAGTGAAGAGAAATATGAAAAAAAAGAATTATGGAAAATTTATAAGTGTTCACAAGGAAGCATGATATTCAATTGAAAAGAAAAAGATGTCAAGATTTTAATGAATAATAATAGAATTGAATTGGAATGGAATGAGTGTTTTATTTACATATATATATAATTTTTTAAGAATATAGTGTGTACTTTAAGAATGTACCAAGCAGAACTCGATTGGAAGTTATGTATTATATTGATTGTTATAATCTTAAAGGTATAAATTGAAGTTTAAACAAGAGTTGAATGGATAAAATTAAAAGATATAAAGAGGTCATATTCCAATTAGTAACTACTGGGGAAAATTTGTTTAATGAGAAAAGATAATATGAAATTGAAACAGGACAGACAAAAAGTACAAATATAATGATTTGAATTGAGATATGAGATAATTAAAAATAAAGTTGAGAAAATCAAGGGAGGGGAAAAACTACGTAGAAAACGTTAAATAGTAATGAGATATGGAATAGAATACAAGGATGAACATGAAATTGAGTTTGTGGCTGTATGAAGAAGTGATAACCCGTTATCAGGCTATTCTCAAAGAAAGATGTTTTAATTTCTCAAAGAAATTATGTTTCTTTTTTTTTGTGAAAACCCAAATAAAATTTATTTTAAAAAAACAAAACAAAACGACCTTTAATACTTTCCAGGCAAGCAGGATGGAGAGATTCCAAAGAGCATCTGTCTTTGAAGAGATTTCCAAAAGTTGGAACAGCAACAGAGGAGGTACATAACTTGGGTCCTGCAAATATCAGAACTTATTGATGGGCAAATGTACATCGAGACAGAGGGTTCACAAGTTTCCTTTTCCTATGCAGTGAAGGACTATGCAGACACAGTAAAAAATCCAGCATGTTGAATTGTACTTGGAAGCTGGTGCAGCTTTTAGAATAGGACTTTACACAGAGACCTTCTTAACTACTGACACACCTGCATTTTGGACCAGCCAAAGTTTTTGAATGATCACCAAGGGCAACCCTGGCGGAGTGCATTGCAGTAATTGGAATGCAAGGTGACAAAAATATGAATGATCATAAGTCAGTTTTCCCAGTCAAGAACCAGGCAAAATGAATAGACAAAATGAAACCTTTTGAGCCATTGTTTCAAGAATCTAAGGGGACTGTCACATTCACACATTGATTCACCTTTTGTTATTCAAATTTATCCTTTTTTTTCTTTTTTTCAAGTTCAGTCCTCATTTGTCCATTTTCTCAAAAGAACGAAACATTTTCAATGTACTTTTGTGCCTTTTTACTCAATTCATGTCATTTAGCACCAATATATTTTTGATCTTATTTTTGTTTCTACCAGCAGCTTCTTCATCACTCTATTTTCATTGCTTTTATCGTTTAGTTTCTCCCAACATACTTGACTGTAATATCCATAAAACAAAGTGAATAGAAGCCCACTCTTATTTAAACAAATACAAATTCTATGTACTTGCTCCAAGTATTTTCCTACTTCATTTTTCCTGCCATTATCTACATACATTCAGCAATTAACATTTATAGATGACTGAATTATCTGGATGAGAATTACTATTGTTTGATTTTATTCTAATATTAATGCTTGAAAGATGAATGTGATGCGTAAAAGATAATTGCTAAATATTGCATGTTCTTAAAAGGTTTGCAATTTTTTAAATTCAGAAAATGAAGGCTTTTTGTGCCTTTAGGATAACTATATTTTTGTTGTGGGAAAAGTGTCCCTGTTATTTTTGATAAGCATCTTAGATATTCAAGACTACACTACACTTGAAGGGTTAGGGTTAGGGTTGTAGTTCTGACCACCGGCTAGGTTTGCCCTCCTGCCCTGGTGCTATCCTGTCCTATATATCTGGCTGGCTCGCCCCATCCATGCAGCCCAGCTGATTTTTGTGCCTTGCCCAGTCCACTCACCACTGCTGCGCACACAAGGAATCCCTCTGTTATTACAGCCATGTGAAAGAGAGAAGCGGGTGCGCACATGCACGCTCACATTTTCAGTTCTGCACTAGGCAAACCTGTTGTTACAGTATGTGAAGCCCAGTTCTGTTTAGCATCCCATCATGACTTCAGGATAAAGCTACTTTTCGAAAAAAAAGCACTTTGTTCAGAGACACAATGAAAATCAATTCAAATTTCTGAGATTTACATGTAAATCATCATCATCCTCTTTTAACAACCCCATAATCCTCTGCACCTCGCAGTTTGAGCAACTGAATGGAGCTGAGTGTTTACTAGTTGGATGCCCTTCCTGTCACCAATGCAGAGTTTTTTTTCAGCAGATATATAACCCAGTGTGCCCAGAGAGAAATATCGGCCTCTACCTAGGATCAAGCTCACAGCCTCCTGATTGTGAGGCGAGAGGTCCACCTTCAAATGCTGCAATGCAACCGCACCACTCTGATTTACATATAAATACTTTTCCAAAGTTCCTGTTCAGAGATCCAGGAGGTAGCTGTAAGCATCTCTGCTGCACTGGGGCAAAAGTCTGTCTTTTTAAGAATAAGGACCGATGCAGATCTAATTATCTCACAAAATTCAAGTACAAGGAGATCACCAGGATAGCATCAAGCTACTTGTTCCCTGGTAGTATTCTATTTCCTTCTGAAACAATCATACCACTCTTTTTAAATGTACATTCCCTTCCCTAAAAGCAAACATAAAAAGTATTATGGAATAAATACAGGTAGTCCTTGACTGATGACCACAATTAAACCTGAAATTTCTATTCCTAAATGAGACATTTGTTAAGTGAATTTCCTCCCAGTTTATGACCTTTCTTGCCATAGCTGTTAAGTGAATCACTGCAGTTGTTGAGTTAATAACCTGATTGTTAAATGAATCTGGCTTCCCTATTGACTTTGCTGTTCAGAACATCGCAAAAGGTGATCATTGCAATCATCAGGACACTACAATCGTCATAAATATCAGTTGCCAAGCACCTCAGTTTTAATCACATGACCATGGGGATGCTGCAAGTGTTGTAAGTGTGAAAAATGGTCATAAGTCCAATACATTAGGCTCAGTACTCTTCAATATCTTCATTAACTACTTAGATGAGGGAATAGAAGGGGAGCATACCAAATTTGCAGATGATACTAAGCTGGCAGGAATAGCTAACACCAAAGAAGATAGGCTCAAGATCCAGATGGATCTTGACAGACTAGAACACTGAATACTGACAGACTAGAATATCTAACAAAATGACATTCAATGTAGAGAAAAGTAAAGTCCTATACTTAGGCAAAAAAACTCAAAAGTACACATATAGATTGGGTGAAACCAGGCTCAATAGCAGTAACTGTGAGAGGGATCTTGGAGTCTTAGTGGACAACCAGCTAAATATGAGCCAGCATTGTGCAGCAGCAGTCAAAAAGCTAATGCAATCCTAAATTGTATTAACAGAGGGATACAATCAAGATCAAGGGAAGTACTGATACCACTCTATAAAGCCTTGGTAAGACCTCACCTAGAGTACTGCATTCAGTTTTGTTCACCACGTTATAAAAAAGATGTTGAGACTCCAGAAAAAGTACAGAGAAGAGCAACCAGGATTATTAGGGGACTGGAGGCTAAAACATACAACGAACGGTTGCAGGAATTGGGCTTGGCTAGTCTAATAAAGAGAAGGACCAGGGGAGACATGATAGTGGTCTTCCAATATTTGAGGGGCTGCCACAGAGAGGAAGGTGTCAAGCTATTTTCTAAAGCACCTGTAGGCCAGACAAGGAATAATGGATGGAAACTGAACAAGGAGAGATTTAACCTGGAAATAAGGAGAAACTTTCTGAAAACGAGAACAACCAGCCAATGGAAAAGCTTGCCCTTGGAAGTTGTGGGAGTGCGATCACTTGGACTTTCAAGAAGGGATTGGACTGCCATTTGTCAGAAATGGTATAGGGTCTCCAGCTTGGGTGGGAGGGTTGGACGAGATGACCTACAAGGTCCCTTCCAACTCTGATTATCTGATTGTCCCTTTTTTCAGTGTTATAATTTCGAATGATCATTAAATGAAATGTTTTAAGTCAAGGATTACCTGTAAAACCTTTTTAGCAAGCTGTTTTCAGCTGCCAACTATATTTTTGTTATATTATTTGATGGATCTGAACTGCAACCAAAAATACTCTTAAATATGCAAACTTTTTTAAAAGGACAAGGTAACATCAGATTGCATTTTTTCCTGAATTCTAACTATGTATATTTTATAAGATAAAATAGGATCAATGAGGCGTCCTCTGAAGTTTTCCTTTTAAAAATCTTATGATTCATAGGTAAATCAGATCAGATGTTACTAAAGGCCCTGTCATACTGGCCGACGGATGCAAAACATTTGTAAAAAGGACACAGCGGACGAGAAAAATGTTCCATCCGTTGTTATCCGCTCTCAAAAGGGGCAAAAATTTGCATAACCAGAGTGGATAACACGGAAAGGAACGGATGGGGGGAGGACCCAGGGCGGATGGAAAGCGGATGCTCCACGGAAGCCTAGCGGATGGCACACCCGCAAGGCTTCCAGGGGGCCGCAGCAAAGCGGACGCGGAACGGAAAGAGTGGACGCCGAGCGGATGAAGCGGATGCACAGCGGAAGCCTAGCGGATGCCTAGCGGAAGCCTAGCGGATGCCTAGCAGATGCCTAGTGTTCACTGCGCATGCGGGGAGGATGCATTGCATCAGCCGCGGGGATATAAAGGGAGGCAGCTCCCAAGCAGGTCACCATTCAGAGGAAAGACCTGCTTCCAGACACATCGACTGCCTTGCCAGCCTGCCCTGCCTGCCTGCTTGCCTGCCAGCCTTGCTACCTGCCTTCCTGCCAGCCTGCCTGCCAGCCTGCCTGCCAGCCTCCCTGCCAGCCTTGCTGTCTGCCTGCCTGCCAGCCTTGCTGTCTGCCTGCCTGCCTTGCTGCCTGCCAGCCTCCCTGCCAGCCTTGCTGCCTGCCTGCCTGCCTACCAGCCTGCCTGCCAGCCTTGGTGCCTGCCTTGCTGCCTGCCTTGCTGCCTGCCTTGCTGCCTGCCTTGCTGCCTGCCAGCCTTCCTGCCAGCCTTGCTCCAGCCAGCAACCTCACAACTATGGGGAAGAAGAGGAAGCCTCAGCCATCTGCTACCAGCCCTGGCAAGAGGGACAGGGCCACCCTCCCACCCCCTGGCCTTCACTCTGCTTCTGCTGGGGCTTCTGCAGCACGGGCTCGCTCTTCTGGGGCTGGGGCTTCTGCTGCTTCTGCTTCTTGAGGAGCTGCTGATGCTGCTTATGGCGGTGGTGCTTCTGCTCGTGCTTACTCTGCTGTAGCTGCTCCTCGTCCTGCTGGTCCTGCTCATCCTGCTCGTGCTCCTGGTCTTGCTCGTGCTCCTGGTCTTGCTCGTGCTGCTAGTCCTGCTCATCCTGCTGGTCCTGCTGGTGCTCCTAGTCCTGCTGGTGCTCCTGGTGCTGCTGGCGCTGCTGGTGCTTACTCTGCTGCTGCTGATCCTGGTCCTGCTGGTGCTGGTGCTGCTGCTGGTGCTGCTGCTGCTGCTGGTGTGGAGGAGCAGCCCTGACAACCTGGAAGCCCCTCTGATGAGGGTCCATGTGGTCCTGACAAAGGGAGGAAGAGGCAGACGCGAGAACGGGAGAGGAGGCAATACAACATCGAGGAGGAACATGAGGATGAGGTGCTGGAGTGGCTGAGAGAGAATGACTATCTATGGCGGAAGGGACACAGGCTCTACAGGGACATCAAAAGGTAGCAGGCTGCTTGGAGAGAGAAGGCGGAGAGCCTGGGCTACACTTCGGAGGTGCTCCTCGGCTGGTGGAAGCACATGCACACCTGGTATGGGAAGCTGCACCTCAAGAAATCTGGCCAGGCCGCGGTCAAGCTGATGGACAGAGAGACCTACGTCATGGCCAAGTGCAGCTTCCTGGAGGGTGAGATTCACCACCGAGGAGCAGCCCCTCTCATAACCCTCTCTCTCAGGCAGCCTGCTGAGAGCCAGTCCTCTTCCGGCCGAGAGTCAGCTCCTGTCTCCAGGCAGGTGTCTGTGGAGCGTGCCACAACGGAGAACCCGCGGACAGCTGTTGTAACCGTGGCGGAGCACATGGAGGACTCCTTGGTGCAGTGGGAGAAAGGAGACGGCACTTCCACCACAGTCCTACCCACATCCACCCCAGCTCCACCTCCACAGAAAGGCAGAGAGCCAGACAGGAGGGCCAGAGCCACACTGTCCTGCTGGAGATAAGAGACACCATCAGGAGCAGCATAGATCTCCTCTCTCAGCTGGTCCACACCGACTACTCATCCTCCAACCGCAAGCCCTTCCTCACCTATGTGAACCAGACCCTCATGGACATGGCGGAACCCCAGTACTAGGTGGTGAAGGACCGGATCACCGATCTGTTTCACAACCCTCCAGATCCAGATGAACCTGCTCCCACCCAGTCCAGGTCTGCTCCTCCACCCCAGGTGATGTCCCTCCCATTCCAAGGCTTTCCACAGGCCCTCACCTACCAGGGCTACGGCTACCAGGAGGTCCAGCAGCACATGCAGCAGCCCTTCCCAGTCCAGGCACAGACTCATCGGACGCACCGTTGCCACCAGTTCCACTGATGCCACCGATGCCACCCACGCCACCGATGCCACCCATGCCACTGATGCCACCGACGCCACCGACGCCACCCACATCACCGATGCCACCCACGCCAGTCCTCACACAGCTGCAGACCAGACAGCCCCACTACACTGCTCCTTCCTCCACCCCACAGCCAAGCCCGGCCTCAGTACATCTGTTGTCGGAACTGGGACTGACACCCCATGGCATGGAGGAAGGAGCTCTCAACATCACAGGGCTGAGCCAGCTGTCTGAGAGCTTCCTCAACACACCGTCACCTGTTGTCCTCTCGGGGCCAGGCACCCCAGTGGGGCTTCAGACCAGCACTCCAACAGCAGCCACCTCCACAGCACCTGGACCCTTGACCCCTGAGACTGGGCACACCTCTGAGTGACAGAGAAGAGTGCCAGAGACTGGGTGGCTACCTGTTGACTTTATTTGGACACTTGACTTGGGTCATTTTTCTTTTACAGCTTGTTATTAAAAAAGATTATCTTTGCTTCACACACTTGCTTCATTTATTTTTGTAAATAAAGTCTTGGTGAAAACTTTTAGAAATGGTTTAAGCCTTTGCATGCTTGTGGGATGGGTAAGGATAGCAGTGGGATGGGCAGGGATACCTGTGGAATGGGTAACAGCTGTGGGATGGGCAGGGGTACCTTTGGGATGGGTTAAGATAGCTGTGGGATGGGCAGGGATACCTTTGGGATGGGTTGAGATAGCTATGGGATGGGTTGAGATAGCTGTGGGGATAGATAAACCTCCAGTGCAAGCATAGTGGGACTGTATGGTCCACCCTCCCAAGTACCACACCTTTGGTCCTTTATTATCAATAATAATGTAATCATTCATCCACACATGTCAACACAAACACAACTCTTTATTAAACGCCCTGTTCATTGCAGGCCCACCCAACATACATGGCCCAATCTCATCAGTGTGATGAGACAAGCTGAAGGAAGCACCCATTAATCATCTATCATCCTGTCTTGCCACTCCACTGCTCCAGCTGGGGAGTTGCACCAGTGTTTCAGGAGGTTGCGCTGCTTCTTCCCTTCACGTGAGGCTCTGTTGGGGCCTTGCACATTCTCAGTGTTTATCAGGTTTCGCCCTTGCCTCCATTCCCCAGGCTCCATGTCCCCATTGCCTTGTTGGAGGTCCACGAGCCTGTTCTGCAAGACTGGGTAGCGGGTGCACATGAGATTGTGCAGGATGCAGCAAGCTTCCACGATCCTCCTCATGGTCTCTGGGCGATGCTGCATGGTGGTGAGAAGTACCTGGAACCTGTTGGCCAGGATGCCAAAGGTGTTCTCCACCACCCACCTGTAGTTGAAGATCCTCTCTTCACAGGTGAGGTGTCTTGAAGTGTAGGGCTTCATGAGGTAGGTTCTGAGGGAGAAGGCGTCATCCCCCACGATGAAGTAGGGCACATCTTGCGTGTCATTGGGCAGAGGGTCTGGATCTGGGAATCCCATGATGAGGTTGCGTTCCAGCCCCTCCTTGAGGTCACTGGCGTTGTATACCTGGGCATCTGAAGCTGAGCCGTTGCCTGAAGCATCGATGTATATGAACTTGTAGTGAGCATCGACCATGGCGAAAAGGACGATGCTGAAGAAGCCCTTGGAGTTGAAATAAGTGGACCCTGACTTGGCTGGAGCTTTGCAGGCCACGTGCTTGCCATCTATGGCTCCAACGGTGTGAGGGAAGTTCCACTTCTGATACCACTGCTCTGCAACTTTCTTCCATCCTTCTTCAGTGGAGGGGCACTGGAGGAGCTCCTCCAGGTATTCTTCAATGATGGCCTGCACCACTTCTCTGACCACAATGCTGATGGTGTTGTGTGGCACCCTCCAGCCATACTGCATGCTCCAGTAGGTGGTCCCTGAGGCCAGGTGGTGCAGAGTGAATGCCACCTTGAGCCCAGGGACCAGGCTGGGCTGGAAGTTGGTGCTCTGCTTGGTCAACCTGGGTGTCAGCCGCTCCACAACTTTGTCAAACATGGCTGGAGGCATCCTAATGAAGTTCTGGAATGCACGAGTGTCTTCGTTCCTCAGCTCCACCATCAGCTTGTTGTATAGTCCATACTCTGCTGTTCTCCTGATCCATCTTTGGACCCAGACGCTTCTTGGCCGCCTCCTTTTCTTCCCGTAGTAGAGTTAAAAGAGCCTGTAGATGGCTTCACACTGTTGCAGAACGATGGTGGCTACCAAAAGGAGTTTGTTACGATCCATGGTGGACATGACTGGATGCTGTGGAAGAGCAAGAGGCAGATGAAGGCTGTAGAGGTCTGCACAGCAGGGCTGCTCATCTGAAAGTGAGATCCAGGTGAGTTGCTCCCCCTTTTTATAGGCTATATAGGTTTTCCACTAGGTGTCCTTTTGCATCCTCTAGGTATCCTCTAGACATCCTTAATATCCGAGATAGGTCCCCTCTGCGAACATTATTTCCGTTTTAAATGCTTTCTTTGCGAGCTGCATCTGCTTTCATCCTTTCTCCGTGCTACTAACGCTGCGCGTCCGTTCCGCCTCTGTTCCGCTTCCTCCCTGTGTCCGTTTTCCACTGGAGCAGATTTGAGTTGCACGGATGCGCAGTGGATGCCTCGCGGATGTAGCGGACGCGTAACGGATGACGACAGATGCAGAACGGATGTTCCCCGTATGCCTAGCGGATGCAGAACGGACGCGTTGGATACATTTTCCGCTCAGAAAGTTTTGAGCAGCTCAAAACTTTTTGAGCGGATGAAATGTCAGTCGACGGATGCTGGACAGATAGAGAGGAAGAAAAATGGACGCAGTGAGTACAAAACGGAAGCATCGTGTTAACCAACGGAATGCAAGTGTTTTTCTCCATTTTACATCCTCTTTCCATCCGTTGGTGCAGTGTGACAGGGGCTTAAGTTTGATTCATATTTCAAGAAATAAATTTTTGAGGAGCTTAGGCAGAGAGTTGACCTGTCCTGAACAATCCTGGAGAAGGTTGAGACTTCTTCAGGATCAGTTGCTGTGAATTCAAGGGCTATTGAAAGAGACCCCTACTACTTGGATGCCATACATATTCAGGACTAGCACCAGCAGTAGCAAAATATATTGGTTTCCAAGCAGAGTGAGAGTAAGTGAAGCCCTCTCAAAATTGTATATAATCTGTAAGTGTTGCAATCCAGTTTGAGAAAACCTGGTCTAACTGTAGGCTTATTCCCTGGCCTGCTACATGTGGGAAGAAAGCTTTAGAAAACTATGTTCTCAGTAATTTAATGAGACACAAAAAAGTCCTTCTCCTGGAAAAAAATGACATTTAACAATAATATAGCTCAGGATCAAGAAACCTGACATTTCCAAACCAGTATGTGCTGCCACCATAATTTGAGCAAATTCATAAACTTGTCCCAATAATTTATTTTGATTATTTCTCTTGTTAAATTAATGCTTCCCAAAATTTTCTTTTTTAAATAATCCAGAATATCTGCTATTATATGAGAAGCCTGGTTTATTAAATAAATATGGAGCATTTAAGGGTATACATGCAAACTGAAATGTCATAAATAAAAAGAATATTGGAACTTATTACATAAAAACAGTTCCTATGAGAAAATAATAAAACATTTTATTGAATTTTCATGTCAGAGTATTTTATGCATTTTCTTTCCACCATTTTTTCTGTTTCCCTCTGTTTATCTACATTTTGTATCAATTCAATCTATATTGCATTTTACAAAGACAAAAACAAAATCTCAGATAATTTACCAATAAATTAAAAAACAATCACATGAAAAAGAAACACCATTCAAGTCATGTAAGCTGCAGTTCTAAACACACTTGGAAATAATTATCAGTGTAAAGAGGCTTAACTCTTAGTACAGCCCTCAATTTACAAACATAATTGAGCCTGAATGTATAAAATTATGGTTGTAAGTTGTGTCAGTTGTTAAGTAGATCACCATGTGATTGCACCTGATTTTATGACTATTTTTTTGCTGTGGTCATTAAGCAAACATAAAGAAACACTGCTATTTTTAAGCAAATGGCATAATTCTTAAGCAAATCCACTGATTGCAATAGAAATTGGGAGTAAACAGTCATTTCTGGCAAAAAAAACCTGCTTTCCAATCATAAATTGCTATCATGTTATCATGAGATACTGCAAATGTCTAAATGCTGTGCATTGAGGGAACCCAAAATATGATCATGGGGCAGTTGGTGTCACAACTTCAAACTCAGATCATAAGTATCCCAGGGGAGGTATGTTACGGACAGATACTAAGTGACTAGTCATAAGTCAAGGACTTCCTGTAACATATATCAAGGAACTAAAATAGAAATGAGGAACTACAACTATTCAAAAGAAAATCCCATTGCATTTGCCAGATTTTTTTTATCTTTAACTCTGAGAAAATATTTTCATCTATACCTAACTCCAGAGACTGAAAACTTGTTGACATGAATTCTGAACCTCTTGTCAATTTGCAGCTGACATAACTGTTTTTTATACCTTCTTTCCACAAAGCTTACCCATTGCTTAAATTTCTGTAGCACCTCTGTTTTACTCTTTAGTAAATAGCAAAACCCAAACCTGCTATAGTCATCTACAATGACCAGCACATACTTAACTCCTCCTAAACTGGTTTGCATTGGGCCCACCAAATCTGCATGTACCAGCTCTACAGTTCTTGTTGTCTGCCTTGTGCTACTCTTGCTTCTTGGGAATGCCTTGGACTTTGATGTTTTGCATACTGCACAATCCAAATATGCCTTACATCCTTTTAAATGCAGGCCCGCTGACAGAACCATGTCTTCAGCACCTTCTGGAAGAATGTTAGAGTGGGGCCCAATCTAATCTTTGAGGTAATGATGTTCCAGAGAGGGGGAGCCACCATATAGAAGGCCCTTTTTCTGGGCCCAACCAGAGGTATCTCCCTAGGGGATGGGACACGCAACATTCCTTGCTTCATGCTCTAGTGGGTTGGGTAGATGTGACTGTCAAAAGATGATCCTTCAGATAACCTGGTCCCAAGCCATGAAGGGCTTTAAAGATGACAACCAGCACCTTGAATTGCACCTAAAAGCAAATTGGCAACCAATGCAGTTCCTGCAGGAGAGGTGAAATGTGCACATTGAAGTCTGCATAAAAACATGGAGGCCGCTTATTTTGCACCAACTGAAGCTTCCGGATGCTCTTCAGGGGAAG
The DNA here is from genome assembly GCA_015471245.1 of Laticauda colubrina. Taxonomy (NCBI): domain Eukaryota; kingdom Metazoa; phylum Chordata; class Lepidosauria; order Squamata; family Elapidae; genus Laticauda; species Laticauda colubrina. The sequence goes on along the minus strand of BLBF01000022.1, from coordinate 21,857,367 downwards.
CCTCATGTCGAGTGTGTTGCAATAGTCAACATCTAGGCCGTGAGAAGGGCTTGTTGATCCAGGAAAGGGCGTAAATGGTGCAAAACCTGTAGTTGTGCAAAGGCCCTCCTGATCACAACTGCCACCTACTCTTCAAGCATGAGTCACGAGTCAAGGAGAACCCTCAGATTATGCACAGGATCTGTTTGGGACAGTGCCACCCCATCCAAGACCAAAGGTGGCAATTCTGCAAAGAGACCCAAATCTAGAGCCATTCGGTCTTGCCAGGATTCAGTTTCAACCCGTTGCTCCCCAAATCCCTTCCTAAAGATAGAGGAAAGATCCATCCCAGAGGTGGATGAGCTGACCTTGTACAAATAAGTATGACAACTCACCAGGTTATGAATTCTCTTTTCCATTATCTGTAGGAGAACTGATACCCCAGACTAGATCATCCAGTGTATCCGTTTCAACCTGGAGACTGGATGTTTGTAAAGACATGGGGATCAGTGCTCTCTTTGGATGAGAAGTGGAAAGGACAGTTTCAAGTGCTCCTGACCACTCACACAGCACTAAAGATAGAAGGCCTGGCATCTTGGATACAACACGCCAGAGTAAAGAAATACCCATGATCTGCCATTCCTGATTCTTGGACTGTGCAGCCTGTGACTTTCTCAGAACATTTGGACTTAAGTTATTGCTCCAGAAACAAAAGTCTCTGGAACCAGACTCGTATAAGATGAGAAATATCACCCTCTGATAGTTGTTCTCTCAATTAGATATTTTCCCCAAGTATTAGTGGTTACCAATATTAGAATTAAGGGAATCATACAATGATTGCCACTAGCAGACTGGGAGTTGAAGGCTAAGCGAAATAGACTTAAGCAACTGTCAGGATAAGACTATAGGGGAAAGCTCACTTTCATGAAGTATCCACTCATTTACCACGCTTGAAAAGGCTGTACTAAAGGAACTTATGGAAGGGTCTAGAACCCCCTTATTGCAGACAAAGGGAGTATTAGAGACATTAAAACAACACATATAAGGAAGACTCAAGCAGGCCTAACTTGGTGTCAGTGGTATTGGACCAAGCAATAGACATACCAGCTGGTTTTAGAAGGACACATCATACTTTTCACATGCTCTCAATCTTCTTATACCAGAACATTACAAATTTCTTTGCCAGCCCAGCCAGCTTATAAAAATTATGAGGAAAGGAAGGGGTGGACTGGTTTGGCCTCATTAGTCTTTGGGTTGTTCTTTCCATGGATAGGGGGATGGGAGAAATATATGGACTAATTCTGGATATAACCTTAGTGGACATCATCTAAATTCATTTGTAGCGATGTCAGAAATGGTCTGGGGTGGACTTCTATCGATTCTCCTCGGTTTGGGTTGTAGAAAGGGAACATCAGGCCAGCCATGGAACAGGCTTCATTGGAAAAGAAATCTAATAAACACGCCCCAAGACAAAGGCCACAATATACCAAACCAGCCAAAAGGCAGGAACTACAGATAGAAGATTACAAAAAGCCATAAAAAAAACTAAAAGAGATCAGAGGAAAAAAACCGGTAATACAGGAAGCTGCCCCTTTCGCACCTCCTTATGGTTGCCTTTTGGCAGAAAGAAAAACAAACTGACAGGATGTTAGTGTCAAAACCTTATACACAAAGGGAGGGAAAAAGGTATAAAATTGGGAACTTATCATTCAAAAGCTAGCTAGCTCCAGGAATGCAGTCTAGCCTTCCTGAGAATAAAAGATCCAGCTTTCGAGCAGTTGTCTGTATCCTTGCACCAGAACTCTCCCAGCGGGAAAATTTGAACCCTCAGAGAAAGGTACTTTCAGCCTTTCAACAGGGTGAACCAGTCACTAATTTTATTATTTTTAATTACAGGTTCGGAGAGCCAGTAAACCCCACCCCTGGCTGGCCCTGCCCACCCTACCCTGCCCCTCCCAGGAGTTGCCATGTGGCTCATTTTGGATGCCAGGTAAGTACAGGGCCCGCACAGAGGCTTGGGGAAGGTGGAAAATGGGCCTCCTGGAGGCTCCGAAAGGCCCGTTTCCAACCTCCAGATGGCTTCTAGAAGCCGGGGAGACAGTTTTTGCCTTCCCAGAGACTCAAGGAAAGCCTCTGAAGCCTGGGGAGGGCAAACCCCCCTGCCATGGTACAGGAGGCCGACTAGGCCACATCCACCATGGCCACTCCCACCCAGCAACTGGGCAGAGAACCAGTTTCTAAAATTTTTGCAGTCCACCCCTGAAAATAGTTGCCACAGCTGTCAGACTATCCAAATGTTGGGTCTGCTTTTTGATGTCTGTAAGCTCAGAAAATTGACTCCTTCTGTTTCCTCTGCCATTAAACTCTAGTCATTTGGCAGAAAGGGGAGGAAGGTTAGTGGTGGCCTAGGGACAGAACATTTGACACACTGGAAAATTCAACAAGTTTAAAGGGCAATAACACTGAGTTCTTATATTTAATGATAACTAAAGGACATTGGTGTTTCGTGACTCTGGGTTCATCCACCATGATATAAATATAGGATCCTCCACCTGTGATTATGCTGTTGATTGCCAAAGACAGGTGGTATGGAACTATATAAATACCATCATGCAGGAAGTTGAGAACATCTTTTGGGGTTCATACCCCATTTGATGAAACTGGAAGGTTATCAGGGGTCCAGATTTAATCATAAGGTGTGTGATTGCGTCCAATGGACAACTATATTCTGATGTCAGCCCATGCTGATTACTTATGAGCTACATCAGGAAGAACTACCATAATTCCAATATGGAAACCAACTAACTTTGCCTGGCATTCCATAACCTTATTCACTAGACCAGGTGAAATCAAATTCGATTTCATTGAGGTCCACATCAGGGTTGTGTTTGACCTTGGGGGTGGTCAGGGGAGCATGGGCAGTTCGATGTCACTCACTCCATTTTTGGCCACAACAACCCTCCTGGCTCCATTTTCGACCGTGACAGCCTCCTTCAGCTCTCTGCCAATAAATATGGAGCTTGGGGAGGCCGCATGTGGCTCACTTGAGCTCCATTTAATCCATGGCTGCCTCCTGAAGCCCTCTGTCAGTAAAAATGAGCTCCATTTTCACTGGCAGAGGGTTTCAGGAGGCCATTGCGGCCCAAAATGGAGCCCGGGAGGGCTGTGCACAGCCCTCCCAAGCTCCATTTTCACTGGCAGAGGCACCGCAGGCCAGTCCTTTGCTGTTTCCAGGGTGCAAGCTTTTCACTGATTTTTTTTACTGCCTTTCGGGGGGGCGGGGAAATGTGATCTTTCCTTAAATCTGGATGATTTCCTTCGGATATCTTGTGAGCTGAATGAGACCAGCTGGTGTCTTTAAGTGGTGCAAATAGATCTAAGGATTGCTTCTTCAGGTGTGCTCTTTCTGGAGAGCTTAAATGACCTCTCTGCTAAAGGGTTTCACTTTATGAGCAAGAGTTGGCTGCTGATAGTTATCATTGCATTTTAACTATTTTAATTCCTCAAGGTCTCTGGTACTCTGCTTATTTGTAACTCCAGGTTACAGGTATTTTTAATCTTATAATTGGTATTTTGGGAAGCTTTTTGTAAGCAAATAAGCTTTTTGAATTTTTATACAGGTAATCCTTGACTTAAAACAGTTCATTTAGTGACCATTCAAAATGGCACTGAAAAAAGTGAATTATGACTGTTTTTCTCACTTATGACTGTTGTAGCATCGCAACAGTGACAAGAGGCCAGGCGAGGAGAAGCACCCCTCGATGTGAGTGATGTCAAGTTGGCCACACCCACCCAGTCACATGATCACCAAGCCATGCCCACCAACTAAGCCATACCCATACCCATACATAAATTGTTAAAAAAATTAAATATCACCCCTGAGCAACTTTACCAGTTTTTGTCAGATTTAACAGATTAACGGAGTTGGAAGGGACCTTAGAGGTCATCTAGTCCAACCCCTCCCACCCAAGCAGGAGATCCTACACCATTTCTGACAAATGGCAGTCCAGTCGCTTCTTGAAAGCCTCCAGTGATGAAGTTCCCACAACTTCTGGAGGCAAGCTGTTCCATTGTTTGAGTGTTCACACTTGCAGAAAATGTCTCTTTATTTCCAGGTTGAATCTCTCCTTGTTCAATTTCCATCCATTATTCCTTGTCTGGCCAACAGGCGCTTTAAAAAATAGCTTGACCTCTTCCTCTCTGTGGCAGCCCCTCAAATATTGGAACATTGTTATTATGTCTCCCTGGTCCTTCTCTTCATTTGTTTTAGTCTCCAATATCCTGATTGCTCTCTTCTAGACTTTTTCTAGAGTCTCAACATCTTTTTTATCGTGTGGTGACTAAAATTGGATGCAGTATTCTAGGTGTGGTCTTACTAAGGCCTTAGTTTATAGAGTGGTATTAGTACCTTGCTTGATCTTGATTGTATTCCTATGTTAATGCAATTTAGGATTGCATTGGCTTTTCAGCTGCCCTCTGCACACTGCTGGCTAATATTTAGCTGGTTGTCCACTAAGACTCCAAGATCCCTCTCACAGTCACTGCTATTAAGACTGGTTTCACCCAGTCTTTTATTTAAGTATTAAATGCACGAAATAATAAACAACTAATTAGAGGAAAGAAGCGATGTCGAGTTGGCCACACCCACCCAGTCACATGATCACCCAGCCACACCCACCAAGTCATTAGGGCAGAGAGCCCCTTGCTAAAAAATTAGAAGCCCGCTCCTGGATGGTTACCTGATTTCAGCTGGCTGAGAACCCTAATGATGACCCTGGAAGATATACTCATTATTCTCTTACATGTTGTGGATTACAATGCCTTCTGCTTTGCCTTTCTACCTGTAGGTGAACTATCAGGCCTCTCTATACACTGATATTGGTGTTGGGTGAATCTTGGAAAATTAAATCATTTTCAGATTCAAAGGCCAGGGGGAATTACGGGCTATCTGGTCATAAAACAAAGCAAGGCTATGGCATATACTTGAAAGAAAACCAGGAAGACTGTAATTGTGGGTTCTGTCTGGGAAGGACAAAGCATGCTGATTCACAAAGAATATGCATCTGTAAAACTTGTATCAATTCTTGATGGTTAGAGAACTGATAACAGTAACAAAGAGACATCCTACATACCACAGATAAAAGTTAGGAATAGATAGATACCTTGCAGCAAATAGAAGAATGTGTATTAGATAACTCCTGAAGCATTCATTACCCAAGGTTTAGAAATAAGGACTGCTAGAAACCAACTAAACATTTGTTAGATCATTACTAAAATGTTTATTAGTTTATATTTCTTATACATCCTGCCTTATCCTACTTTCTGCTTTAGTGAAATTGTATAAAGCTTTCTTAATTCTATTGTTCAGGGAACTTTGGCATATTTGGCCAGGACCCCTTTTCTTGGAACACTTTAATAAGAGAAAACAAAACCTGCACCTCATATCTGGTGTTCTTCTTTGGCACCAAGCTCAGACTTTTTTGGATCTGGAGTGAGGATTACAATTATTGTTGTGGGTTTGGGGGCAGTGATAATTCCATAATGTATGCCCATTTGTAATTATCATTATTGTTGTGCTTTGGCACTTTTAGAATTTTAGTAAACATGAACACTAGTAATGTTTATAACAGCATTTTAAGACAGCAAGTAATGCTTCCTTATGAATACATATGAGATCATAAATATGTATTATCCTACTTTATATTCTGTGTTGAAACTGAGGGTTAAGAGCAAAAATCCTTTTTGCTGTTTTCCCTTTTTCTTACTCTGTCTTATTTACCATATTCCTTGCTATTATTGATATTAAATGATTTTCTACTGTATGAATATGAAAGGATGTGGGAAGAAGAAAAATACAAAAGCAAAACAATGCACAAATTATATTACCTCACAGGAAATGTAGGTAGTTATTTAATGGCAATATATTAATATTACAATTACCTAAATGCCTACACAGAAGTAAATCCTACAATTTCCAAATAACTTATTTCAAAGTGAATTTAGAATCAGAATCAGAATTGAGCTAGAAGGGACCCTGAGGTCTTCTACTCCAGCCCTCTTCTCAAGCAGGAGATCCTATACCATTTCAGACAAATTCATTCTCAAAATTCTCAAAAGACTCCATGAACAAGGAAATACTAACCTATAAATTGACTACTGCACAGAATGTATCAAAAGCTAGACCTTCAACTTACATCCCATTAACCATCACCCCAACGTCCAGCATCAGGCATGCACGCCCCTTGCTTTCTCCAGACATATCTAAAATGCAAACTACTCAACACAAGAAGCCTCGCAAACAAAATGCATGAATTCCTCATCTTATTAGGCACAACCACATTCGACATTATATTTGTCTGCATCTTTTACAGATTCCATCACCACAGTCAGTGAATATCACGTTTATCAGTTGGATTGCAAAATCTGCAGAGGAGGTGGAGTTGCTATCTTCTACAAAAAAATCCCTAGATCTAAAAAAGATTCAAATTACACAGGAACTTGCTCTCCTAGAGACCATCATCTGTGAACTGTCCTCAAATGCCACAATCTGCTTCTTACTATGCTATAAGAGCCCCAGATTATGACATAGTTCATGCAATCAAGCTAGCTTCACTGTTAATGTGGGCTGCCTCTTGCCCTCACCCTTTTATTTTCCTTGGTGACTCCAATCTATCTCTTCTAAATTGGACACTAAATGAATGTACATCTGAACCCATACATGCAACCCTGTACAATGCTGTTACTACACTGGGACTGGATCAATTAGTAGCTAACAACACTAGACTCAGTAACTGCCTCGACCTTATCTTCTGCAACAGCTCAAACTCAGTATATGGCCTACAAATACAAGAACCCTTTTTAAACAGTGACCACAGTATGATCGACTTTTGTCTCAATTTACATCCTCATAAAGAAGATCATAATGATGGATCCCCAAAATACAACTTCAAAAAAGCCAACTATGATCTCATAGATGCTAACCTATTATCTCTTGATTGGCACATTCTGTTCTCTAGCTGTAATACTACAGAAGACCATTATAATGCATTCTTGTTTCAACTTGAAAGAGTCATTAAACTATATGTACCATGAGTAACCCCCCCAAAAAAACCAAATTACCCATAACAATAAGGAATCTTCAATCAAAAAAAAGATTGCTATGGCGAAAAAAAAAACCTAACTACATAGCAAACTTTAAAAACCAATATAACACCCTATACTGACAGATAAAGGCAGAATGCACAAATTACCACTGCAAGCAAGAGGAAAACCTCCTACATACAAAATCCACCTGCTCCTTCTACAATTTTATTAACACCAAACTTAAAGAATCAAGAATCATCCCACCCCTAAAAGGACCAAACGAGAAAAACTGCAACGATGAAGCTGTTAAGGCCAATCTCTTCAACACATTCTTCAGTTCAGTCTTTGTAAACAGCAATGGTTCATGCCACCCATTTCCTAGTTGTACCACAACTAACTGTAATGACCTACTACATACTGACTTTACAGAAGATAATGTAGAAAAGGCACTATGAAACATAAAACCATCCCTATCCATTGGCCCCGATGGATTATGTGCATACTTCTTAAAAAAGCTCTCCTCTGCCATAGTGGAACCCCCAAGCATTATATATGAGATATCATTCAGAACCAGCTCCTTACCAAACCTATGGTCCTTAGCTACGGTCATCCCCATTTTCAAAAAAGGTGACCCCAGCCTAGTTGAAAACTACAGACTAATCTCACTGTGTTGTGTCATGTGCAAAGTCATGGAATCAATCATTAACCAATTCATCACCCTCCATTTAGAGTCAAACAACCTATTCTCCAAAAAACAATTTGATTTTTGGAAAAAATTGTCCTGCAGTCTACAACTCCTACACTGCAAAAACATATGGACTACTCTACTTGATCAGGGTAAAGCTATAGACACAATTTACATAGACTTCTGCAAAGCCTTTGATTCAGTGGTACACAACAAAGTACTGTTAAAACTAAACTCTTACGGCATTTCCGGATCCCTCCATGAGTGCATTAGTGCATTCCTGTCAAACAGGCAACAAATAGTAAAAATAGGGAGCGCCATATCAAACCCTGCTCCAGTTAATAGCGATGTCCCCCAAGGCAGTGTTCCTAGGACCCACTCTTTATATTCTGTATAAATTACCTTTGCGATCACCTTGTAAGCAACTGTGTCCTCTTTGTGGATGACATAAAACTGTTCAACACCACTGACAATGCTACTACCCTCAAAGTGACCTTGATTATGTGTCTGAATGGTCAGACATCTGGCAACTCCAAATCTTGACCAACAAATGTTCTGTCCTACACATTGGTAAAAAAAAAAATCAGTACACCAAATACAAACTAGGCAGATATGACCACGTTGGTGATCCTCACTCTGTCAAGGACCTCAGAGTTCTCATATCAAATGACCGAAGCACCAGAGCTCACTGTAACAGCATTGCCAAAAAGGCATTAAGAATTGTAAATCTAATCTGACAAAGCTTCGAATTTCTAACAAGAGCACACAAAACTTTGGTCAGACCAATACTTGAATACAGCTCATCAGTCTGGAATCCGCACTGCATATCAGACATTAATACAATTGAGCAAGTCCAGAAGTATTTCATGAGAAGAGTACTACACTCCTCTGCTCACAACAGAATACCCTATATCACCAGGCTTGAAATTTTGGGCTTGGACAACGTAAAACTACATCACCTATGGTTGGACGTGAGCGTAGTATACAAAATTATCTGCTACAATGTCCTTCCAATCAATGACTACTTCAGCTTCAACCGCAACAATACGAGAGCCACAACAGATACAAACTCAATGTAAAGCGCTCCAAACTTGATTGCGGAAAATATGACTTCAGCAACCTAGCGGTCACTGCCTGGAATGTGCTACCTGACTCTGTTGTTATATCCTCTAAGCCCCATTCCTTTAACCTCAAACTAACCACTATTGACCTCACCCCATTCCTAAGAGGTCTGTAAGGGGCGTGCATAAGTGCACTATCATGCCTACCGTCCCTGTCTTATTATCCCCATTTATTCATACCTATTTCCTGTATTCTTACTCATGTTTATACTTATATCTATTATCTTGTAAGCGATTGACAAATCAAATAAATAAATAAATAAAATAAATACGTGACTGTCCAGTCTCTTCTTAAAAACCTTCAGTGATGAAGCACCTATAATGTCTGAAGGCAATCTGTTCCACTGGTTTATTGTCCTCACTGTTAGGAAGGTTCCCCTTAATTCCAGGTTGCTTCTCTCTTTCATTAGTTTCCATCCATTGTTTCTTGTCCTGCCATCTTGTGCTTTGGAAAATAAATTGACTCCCTCCTCTTTGTGTCAGCCTCTCAAATACTAGAATACTGCTATCATGTCACCCCTAGTCCTTCTTTTCTCTAGACTAGCCAAATCCAAATCCTGCAATGTTCTTCATATGTTTTTGTCTCCAGGCCTTTAATCATCTTTGTTGTTCTTCTTTGCACTTTTAGCTAAGTCTGAACATCTTTTTTATAATGTGGTGATCCAAACTGGATGCAGTAATCTAGGTGTGGTCTTACTAAGACTTTATAAAGTGGTACTAATATTTAGTGTGGTTTTGATTCTATCCCTCCATTTATACAGCCAAGTATTGTATTAGCTTTTTTGGCTGCTGCTACACACTGCTGACTCATGCTTAAGTGATTGTCCACAAGGACTCCACAGTCCCTCTCACAGTTTCTGTTTTTGAACCAGGTTTTGCCTAATCTGTATGTGTACTTTTGGTTTTTCCTGCTGAGTGGTACAAGAGGCTGTGGCAATTGAAAATGGAGGCTGGGAGGGCCACGTGCTCTCCTCCCGAGCTCTGCTTTTACTGGCAGGGGTTGCAGGAGGCTATGGCACCTGAAAATGGAGTTGGGTAGGGCTGCGTGTGCCCTTCCTGAGCTCTGTTTTCCGTGGCAGAGTGCTAGCAAAACAAACTACTAGCAAAAGTGGCATTTGAGCACAAGGTAAGCAGGCATTGAGAAATGTTTCCCCTTTTGCATTTGAGCATCCAAGAAGGGACAGGAAAGGAGAAAGGGAAAGAGGAAAAAGACAAAGAAAAAGAAAAAGAAAAAGAAAAAGAAGGAAAAATGGAAAGAGAACAAGAAAGAAAAAAGAAGGAAAGAGGGGAAGGAAGAAGAAAGGAAAATGAAGAGGGAAGGAAAAAGAAGAAAAGGGACAAAGGAAGGAAGCAGTTTATAAGAGGGAGGGAGAGTCTGAAGGAAATCTTGCCTTAGCACTTGGCTTAGCACTTGGCTTAGCACTTGGCCACCAGCAGCCCTGCTGCTTTTCACCATCCCCTTGTCTCCTCCTCCTCCTCACCTCTCCTGGTGGTCTCCCATCCTACCACTGAAGATGCTTTGGTTACAAAGCTGGGTCTCCTTGCGTGGAGAGGGAGTGCACACACCATGAGCAACCTGGCCAAGGAGAGTGAGAATACAGCAGCAGCCTTGAGGAGGAGGTAAGTGCAGCCAGATACCCCCTTGGAAAGGAGGGCTGTGGGGTTCTGGTGCCATGGGAGCTCGAGAGCCAGATGTTTGCCCTCTGCTGCCTTGTGCTCTGGACAGCCTGCACTGCTGTCTGGAGGTCCTATGCATGGCCTGCAAGGGACGGCAAGGCTCCTCTGGATGACAAGGATTTGGCGCTCTCCCTGATCTCAGGAAGACAATGGATCTTCCCCCCAGTCCTGCCTGCACCATCACAAGTGCCCCCAACAAGAGTGACATAAAGGTAGCCATGCCCATCCTGGCCACATCCATCCTCACCACATGCACCCACCCAGAGGTCAAACACAACCTTGATGCAACCCTCAATGAAATCAAGTTTGACACCCCTGATTTAGGTAATGCAGACCATGGTCTAGAAAGCCGGGAGTTTGTTTCTAAAATCCTTTTTTCCCTCATTGGATGTTGGCCTTTTGTTGGAAGTATAGATCAAAACACCACCTGTGCTCCTAATTCTTTAACTTTCTTTCCTAGCTGTTCATAATATCTTTTTATTATTTTCAGATTCATTGCTGTATCATTGGTCCCCATGTGTAGGAGAAGAAAGGGATAGCAATCCATGGGCTTGATTATTTTAGGTAGGTAATTACTTTAAGACATAAAGTATAATTTAAAATTATGTAAAATATAATTGATATAAAATATAAATACATAAATATAAAAATAAATTATATAAAATATAATTTACATCTTATATTTTTATATTTATAGTTCATATAAATATAAATTTAATTTACTTAAGATTTTATGCTTCTTTTTATTAGCAGCTAATTAACTTTAGCATTTCTCTAAGTTTTAGAAAATATTTGGACATGGTTACTTGTAGCCCAAAGAAAATGGAAATACTCTTTTGTAAATTTTAAATGGATGTTCCATTAAATGTAGTGCAGTGTTTATATTCATGCAGTCAAGTAACAAATACAGCCTGCAAAGTAATTCAACTGTACACAGAACTCCATTTATATGCATAAATATCTCTAGCTAGAGACTTTGTTTGATACCTTATTTCTCTGGTGGTGAACCTATGGCACGCATGCCAGATGTGGCACAAAGAGCCCTCTCTGTAGGCATGTGCGCTGTCACCCCAGCACAGAATATGTCATAGGGCAGGTGTTGGCAAGCCACGGGCTCTTTCATCCCTCCACCACAGCTCCATGTCAGGTGATTCCCACCATTGGCTGGCCCCACCCCTCACCCTGCCCTCCCAGTCATCCCAAAGAAGTCTTTGAGGGTTGAACATCAAGAGGCACAGATTTCCTCCACCTTCTGCATTCCCACCCTACGCTGAAGTGAACCAAACAGGCCCTTCCTGCTCAGTGGTCCATTTGCAAACTCTGCTGAGTGTGGTTCCAAACGTTCGGCTCACGTGTCCCTACTGGCCAGCACTATTGCTACCACTGCAGCAGGGAAGGTGCATGTCCTGCCTGCTCTACTCTCGCCAACCAGAGTTGGGGCTCCATGCCACTGCCTCCCAGCCAGAGTGCTGTGTTTATTTGTTTGCTGGCCATCTCCAAGGAGGGAACTGCATTCAAGCTGCCCAGGCCCCTGCTTTGGGGGGAGAAAGGGAGAGGGAGGGGGGTGTCTCTCCGACAGAATCCAGGTTGGAGTTGCCTTATTTTGTGTGGATCTCCAACACTTGGCTTTGTCTGTCAGCCTCCACTCCCCCACCACAGGCCAAATGGTTGGATTCACATGACATGGGCAGGAGAGCACAGATAGATAGATAAATAGATAGATGGTGGCTTTTGATACCATTGACCATGGGATCCTCCTGGGACAGCTTTGGGGGAGTGGGAGGCCTTGTGCTGTTCTGGTTCACTTCCTTCCTCTGCGGCTGTTCTCAATCAGTATTGATAGCAGGGGAGAGATCCAGCCCTCGCCCACTGCTTTACGGGGTTCTGCAGGGCTTGATACTCTCTCCAGTCCTGTTCAACATTTATATGAAGCCACTGGGTGAGATCATCCATCACCATGGACTGAGGTATCATCAATATGCTGATGACACTCAGCTATATGTCTCAGCCCATGGTGAGTTAAGGCCTGGTCCCACTGGCTAATGGATGCAAAACGTATGCATAAAGGACACAGCAGACAAGCAAAATTTCAGGGGTGGCTCCATCTGTTGTCATCCGCTCCAAAAAGTGGTGAAAATTTGCATAAACAGAACAGAAAAGAACAGACGTGGGTAGTATGTAGCGGGGATGTTAAATGGATGTTCATCGGAAGTCTAGCAGATGAAAGCAGATGGAAGGGGATGACACCTCCGAAGGGGTTATGGGGGATAATTGCGAAGTGGACGCATAGTGGATGAAGCAGATGCATCATGTACGCCTAAAGGAAAGAAAGACGATGCCGCGCGGATGTATATCGGATGCAAACCATTCACTGTGCATCCTTTCTATTTCCGTGCTACTAACGATGTATAGACGTTCCATGTACCTTTTCTTTCCTCCCTTTTTCCGTTTTCAGCTGCAGCAGATGTGAGTTGTGAGGATGCCTAGAGGATGCAGAGAGGATACAGCGGACTTTTAATGGATGATAACGGACATAGAACGTTTGTTGCTCGTATGTCGCAGATTTACATCGTACACGGTGGAAAGTTCATCCGTTCACAAAGTTTTGTGCAGCTCAAAACTTCTTGCGTGGATGAAATCGCAGTGGATGGATGTTCGACGGATAGAGCGTATGAAACACATATGCAATGAGTACACAACGGATGCATAGCGTTTTCCAATGGACGGCAAGCTTTTTTTAACGTTTTACATCCTCTTTGCATCCATAAGTGCACTGGGACCGGGCCTTTAAGTGTTGCTGTGTCCTCCCTCTCACAGTGCCTGGAGGCTGTTAGGGGCTGGATGGAAAGCAACAGGTTGAAACTAAACCATTGCAAGACCAGGTGGCTCAGGGTTTCGGGTTCGTTGGCTCAGGGAGAATTCCCACCTTTAGACTTAGATGGGATGGCACTACACTAAATAGACCCTGCACGTAATCTAGGAGTTTTCCTGGACTCAAGACTCCAGCTTAAAAAACAGGTGGCGGTCGTGGCCAGGAGGGCCTTTGTGCAACTGTAGGGTGTGCACCAGTTATGCTCTTTCCTGTACCAAAAGTCCCTACTCACAGTCACTCATGCCCATGTCACTTCCTGTCTTTATTATTGCAATGTGCTCTACATGGGGCTACCCTTGAAGAGCATCAAGAAGCTGCAGTTGGTGCAAAATGCAGCGGCCTACATGGTTTTGTGCAGACCCTAGTATGCACATGTGCCACCTCTCCTGCGGGAGTTGCACTGGTTGCTGATTTGCTTCTGGGTGCAATTCAAAATGCTGGTTGTCACCTTTAAAGCCCTTCATGGCTTGGGACCGGATTATCTGAAGGAATGTCTCTTGCCGGTCACATCTACCAAACCCATTAGAGCGGGGAGGAAGGGAATATTGTGGGTCCCATCCCTGAGGGAGATATACCTGGTTGGACCCAGAAGAAGGGCCTTCTCTGTGGTTGCTCCCTCTCTCTGGAATATCATTTCCCCACAGATTATAATGCCCCCTACTCTAACACTCTTTTGGAAGGCACCGAAGTCCTGGCTTTGCCAGTGGGCCTGGAGAATCCAGAGCGGGATGGAGCCCAACAAATGGCTAGTTTGATGTGCTGTTGTCGGGGGCGGGGGGTGGGAGTTCGGGGGTGAATTTTTAATTTTTTTCCAGATTTTGTTCTATTGTAATTTATTAATTTATTTTATTCTTTTTGTTAGTTTTTATTGGTTTTTAAAAAATTTTAAATACGGTTTTACTGTAAGCTGCCTCGAGTTGCCATGGGCGAATAGGTGGCAATATAAATTCAATAAATAAATAAATAAATGTTTTTCCATTTCTCCTTTTGGGGAAAATATAATATCCTGCCTTTTTAATATTCCTCAAAATATTTTATTCTTTGGGGGGGGAGGTGCTTCCCATAATGGACCTTTTTTTTTGGTATTGAATTAGGAAGAGACACTTCAGAATGCAGTGGAAAATAACATAGCACCTATCTGCAACTCATTAAAAAAGCTGTATTTTTTACCATCATTGAGCTTGCAAAATATGGAGAGCTGGTGTAATAAATTATCTGATTCTGCACAAATGCAATATAATTATTCAATTGTTCTGTCATCTATATATAAACACAGCAAAGAGTTGAAAAGATAGCAGATAAACACATACCATACATATTCACAAACTCAAAGGTCTTTTTTTTTAAATATATCCCTTGAATTATAAGTAGTTTCTCAAGTGTTCAGGGACAAATGTCCTGAGAAATCATCAGGCATCATTTCTGATCATAAAAAATGATACATTCCATTTGCATAATTCTAATGATATAATTCATGTAGTAGTATATCATGAAAAGTAGTATTATATTGCTTCATATTGCAAACAGAAAACTTAAATGTGATACTGATTGTTTATTGACTCCAATCAATAAGTTAATGCAGGGGTGTCAAACTCGATTTCATTGAGGGCCATTTCAGAGTTGTGTTTGACCTCAGGGGGCCACGGTGGTAGTGACCAAGGTGGTAGCGGCCAGCTCAACATCACTCATGTCAGGGGTTGCTGTGGTGTTCCAAGCACTCTACCAGTGAAAATGAAGTTTGGAGAGCTGCATGCAGCCTCCTAAGCTCTGTTTTCTCTGGCAGAGGATTCTAGGAAGCTGTTGCAGCCGAAAATGGAGCTTGTGGGGGCCACATGCAGCCCTCCTGAGCTCCAATTTAGCTGGTAGAAGCACTGCGAGCTGGTCCTTTGATGTTTCCAGGGCGGCCTCATGGGCCTGATCTAAGCACTCCATGGGACAGATCTGGCTCCCGGGCATTGAGTTTGACATCTCTAAGCTAATGGATTAGCTGAGATCTGAACCCGAATCTTTCATAGTCATAGTTCAATTTTTGTCATTCCTACATTAAAGCACTTTTTTCAAAATAAACAGATTGAGCAGGGAGAAATGGCATAATGCAGGGGTATCAAATTCAAGCCCTGTGGGCCAGATCCAGCCCATGAGGTGTTAGATCCAGCCTGTGGGGCCGCCCTGAAAACAGCGAAGGACTGGCCTGCAGCACCTTGGCCAGAGCCAGGCTGACTGGATGCTGATCTGCAACCTGGTGGCATCCATCTAGCCTGGAGCACGGCCAGCCTTAGATCCATGGTGCCACCTCAGCCCTGCCCCCTGGGCATGTGCACAGGAGGTGGTAAGCATGCACAGAGCCTGGCATCCCTGGGGGCTGCTTTCTCAATGCTTCCCTTTCCCCCAGGGATGCTGGCCTCATGCATGCTCGCTGATCAGCATGGCTCCCAGTCAAGCCCCTGCAGCCTCCCCACCCTGAATGACTCCCAGACATGCTGAGTGTTGCTGTTTGGGGTCTTGACACTGCATTTATTCAACCTTGGAACAGATCTTCCCATGGGCAGTGCAAGGGAGTGGGAGGGGTGTGTGTCACACAATCCCTCTACTCAGAGTAACTTATCAAAAACTAGGTGAGGGGCAAAGGTTGATGAGTGAGGAAGACGGAGAGCAGCTGGGCCACGGGCACCACATGGTCTAGGTGAGCTGAGAAGGCTGGAGAACAAAGCAAGTGGGCAAGGAAGCTAGAGAATTTAGGCAAGCAGCCAAGGCAAACAAGGTAAGAAAAGGAATGGCTGGGAGGGGTGGGCGGGGCAGGGTGGCGTGGGGTAGCGTGGGGTGGGGTGAGCCAGTGGTGGGATCAACCAATTCACTGAATTGTGCAAAAAGTTAACAACTGCTTTGGTTGAACCACTGTAAACCGGCTGAATTCCACCACTTTGTATGGCATTATCATAGATAATATTTCCCCCATTTGGTAGTATATCACAAGATCAGCTGATAATGATCAGTGCTTTGAACTATTGGTATTATTATTTAAATCCAAATGAAGGCTTTCTTAGCATCAACAGACATTTGATTATATTTTCACATACCCCAGGATAGTCTCAATCGAAGCCTTCCTATTATATACCATGAATATATATATTCAGCTTTGTTCGGGTATTTTCCTACATCATTATAGTTGTGCTTTTAAAGTTTTAACGTTTTTAAAGTTTTAAAGTAAAGCACAATTATAATGACGTGGGAAAATACCTGAACAAAGCTGAATACCATACATGTAAGTACCCACGAAAACTTAAGAAAACACACACACACACACACACACATATATAAATATATATACATTTTATAGCATATATTGAGCAATGGTTAATTTTTTTTTCTTTATCTTTATCATTGACGTGATCTGCCTTGTTACAATAACTCCTTCGTTATTTTAATGTTTTAATTTCTCTATATAATTTATGATTAAATGCACGTCTTGTGTCATTTCCATAACTTATCCAAATGTGAAATATTACCTTTTCTTTAACCACTCATACCAAATGTTCCATATTTCATAATAGTCACTATCTTGTTTATTTTTTAACAATTTGGTTAGGCTATCCATCTCAACACATTCATGTATTTTTTTAATTACCATATCCTCTGAAGGAATGGAAGACAGTTTCCAGTTTTGTGTGTAGGTTATTTTGGCTGCAGTTATGATGTGCAAAATTAAATATTGATATTTTTTCTCCATGTTTAAATCTATCATACTTAGCAGAAAGGTTTCGGGTTCAAGTTTTAAATTTTGTTTTGTTATATTTAAAATCCAATTTTTAATATTTCTCCAAACTTCTGAGCACATGGGCAAGTCTACCACATGTGAAATATGTTCCTTGTGCGTAGTTACATTTCCAACAGTTGGGTGGTAGGTTGGAGAACATCTTAGCCAGTCTTGCAGGAGGTAGGTGCCAACAACGAACCATTTTATATAAGTTTTCTTTATACGAGACTGACATGGTTAATTTGTAATTTGTTTGCCAGATGTGTTCCCACTTATCTAATTCAATACTATGACCCACATTTTTAGCCCAAATTAGCATAGATTCTGTGACTGTTTCTTCTTTTAATTTGTAGTCCAAAAGATATTTATATGTTTTACTAACTGTTTTCTTTTCCTCTCCAAGCCATAGTTTATCTAATTCTTGTGGGGTCATATTAATGCCAAATTGTTCTCTATCTTTTTTATAATGGGTCTGTATTTGTGCAAAGGGCCACCATGCTATCTCCTTTCCTTGAATTTGTATTTGGTTCCTATTTTTAAGCTCTCCAGTATCATATAATAAATCTTTATACCTGACAATATTTTCATTGTCCAATACATTTGGGTATGTGACTGCTTCCAATGTAGATAGCCACAGTGGAACCTTTGGGTGGTGGTTTTTTAAAATCTTTCCCCAGATATTGAACAACACATTTCTTACATGGTGCTTTTGGAAATATGAATGTTGTTTAGATTTTCCATCCCACATGAAGGCGTGCCAGCCAAGTTGGAGATCAAAACCTTCTAATACTAATAATCTTCTATTTTCTAATTTAACCCAAACCTTAAGTCAGTTTACCATAGCAGCATCATAATATTCAAAATTAATTATTCATAATTCAATAATCTGGAAGGCCAAATCCTCCTTTTTTCTTGGCATTTTCTTGGCATAAAACCATTTCAAATGAAAATGATAGAAAGTATAATAACTTTGTTGACTAAGATTTTAGAAATATAAAGAGGCAGCTTGCCAAAGCTATTAAAAAAAAATTCTAGTATTCAGTCCCTTGCAGAAAGCATATCTAAAAATAGATAAACAAAACCTGATTAGGAAGAATAAACGTGAACATTGCTCAAATCTTTGCCATGAACTAGGCCTTACTTGTATTAATCATAGTAAAAATAAATTGCAGGAATTAAGTCTCTACCAACATAAGAGACTAATCAAGTCTCAGATAACCTCTTTTGCTTGGATAACCTGGCAAATCTTTCTTGAGCAGGAAAAGCAAATACAGAGGCTGGAGGAAATAGAAGATATTTTACATTCCATTACAGAGTGGCTCATTTCTGAGAAGACTCCCAAGAATACCATGGGCAGCCAAGGAAAGAAACAAATGGATTATTTATTTATTTATTTAATTTGTATTGCTGCCTATTTGCCCATGGCAACTCAAGGTGGCTTACACAATGTAAAACCATATTTAAAGCATAAATAAATAAATAAAAACAATAAAAACTAACAAAAAGAATCCATCTCACTCTGGGTTCCCTAGGCCAGCTGGCAGAACCAGGTCTTCATGCCTTCCAGAAAAGTATTAGAGAGAGGGCCATTCTAATCTCTAGGAAATGATGTTCCAGAGAGAGGGAGCCATTACAGAGGTGGCCCTTCTTTTGGGTCCCATCAGGTATATCTCCCTCAGGGATGGGAGCTGCAGCCTTCCCTGCCTCCTTGCTCTAGTGGGTTGGGTAGATGTGACTGTCAAGAGACGGTCCCTCAGATAACTTGGTCGCAAGCCATAAAGGGCTTTGAAGATGACAACCAGCATCTTTGATTGCACCTGGAAGCAAATCAGCAACCAATGCAGCTCCTGCCGGAGAGGTGAAACATGTGCACATTGGCATCTGCACAAAACCATGCAGGCTGCTGTATTTTGCACCAACTGGAGCTTCTGGATGTTCTTCAAGGGCAGCCTTTAGCATGCTCTTAAGGGAGACAGAAACCAGGCCCAGTCTCTCTGCCCCCCAAGCAGAAACTGTGGAGGCTAACTTTTAGAAATGCAGATTTGGTAATCCATTCAAGACAGGATATTTTGAAACTCCTTGGCAGAATGGTAGAATCAGAAAGCAGCCACTCACCCAAGATCCAACATAGGATAAAAGCCTTTAGTCACATTAGGAATTGCCCAACACTCTTTCAGAACATAAGCCCTTTCATTGAACCACCCCCAGAACAGTCCAAACCTCAAAGTCACAGAAACCTAGAAACTCAGTTAAACAATAAGCCAGAGATTGCTCATACAAGCACCTAGGATTTGCATTTCCTCTTTGGCCTATAGAGCTAGCTATGACCCCTACATAACCCTTACGTGACCCCATAGGAATCTGACAACAGATAATAGAATATGAAAGGACAAATTCTTGCACAGGAACGGGAAGCTTAAATACAAAGCCCAAGGAAGGTATAAAAACCCTCTCACTCTCAACACCATTTTGTCAGCTGCCCAGAATCACATGTGGTTGGTGGTTCTGCTTCATTAATAAACCAACTTTCCAATCAGCCTCCATGTTTCCAGTGTCTTTCTCCCAACTGAACCAGATGGATTCCAACACCATATCATAGCAAATTGCCAACTATTGAGCATCTGAACCTCCACCTTCATCTCAAATTCCTTGCCTTGTGTTTGTTATGGAACAAATCAGCATCCTAGAATATTAGCCATTTGTATTTTTCTGAAACTTTTAAAGACTTTCAATATAATACAGTATGAAATATTTTAATAGTTGGAGTTGTTTTTGTTGTTTTGCTATAATCCACTTGTCATTTTCAAATTGATTATTGGGTCGTATGGCTCTGTTATATGGCAAATTTACCTTTCATGTTGCTTAATACCTACATAGAGAGATTGTGTGTTGAAATGTTATCAACAGATTGTTTTGTCTGATTTTTTTTCCTGAATTGCCAATTGATAGAAAGTAGATACTTGTGTAAAAGCAGAATGTTGAAAAACAGAATATGCACTTTGGAGGAAGAAGCTACTCTGACAATTAATTATTGTCACTAGTGATCTCAATGGCGAGGAATACCTTTTATCACCAAAGACCATTATCAGTCATATATTCATGAAAGTTCTTGCTTAGGAGTACTGCAGTGCACCATTTGAAGATGATTTGGGTGCTTCAAATAATCTATAATAGAACTGCAGGATTGCTGACAGTGGGTTACTGTGATCTGTCCCAAGTGACTTGCATTATTCTCCATGTCACCCTGGCTTTTAATCTATCCTCTCATGTCTGCATCAATTGCTCTATTCACGTTAACAGCTGTAACCATCTAATTCACAGTCACTTAAATCTTAAAATCCTCTGGTGCTTACCCAAGCCAATCAAAGAGATCTCAAGAGTTCAGGGACAGATGTCCTGGGAAATCGTCAGGCATCAGCATCTGGTTAAACCAATTGAAAATTACAGCTGGTTTTTATTTTACTGTTCCTTATCATTCTTCACTATTTCTGACTATTAGGTCATTTCAAGCATCTAGCACGTCTTTTAAGCTGAAAAGAACTTAATTTGTATTTTTACTGTATTGTAATAGGAATCCATCATCTATCTTTGTTAACAAAGGATTTACTTTGGATTTTTAAAAACAGTCTGAGCTGAGCTGCCTGTTAAATATGTTGAAATTCAGGCATATTTTTCATGAAAATAGAACAAATCTGAATGGCTGAGGTGACAATACAATACTAACAGATTGTTAGCTGAATCAGCTACTTCTATTTGGGTATTTAAAACCCAGACCTGATTCAGAATATCTTATACTTTCCTTTATAAATGCCTATTGGAGCTTCCAATTACCCTTGCAGGTTTTCCTATGAATTCCTGTGGAAATGAACTTAAGAGACAAAGGAAAAGACTTTCTTAGTTATGGGCCCCCATTTATAAGTGTCTTCACTAGAGATTTACTTGGCACATAGACATTGGGCACTACCACAATACATACAACCTTCTTTCTTCTACAGTCGTGGTGGCACAGTGGCTAGAATGCAGTATTCTGCTCACATTGCCAGGAGTTTGATTCCTTAGATCTTGATTGGCTCAGGGTTGACTCAGTTTTCCATCCTACTGAGGTTGGTAAAATGAGGACCAATATTGCTGGAGGCAATATGCTGCCTCTGTAAACCACTTAGAAAGGGCTGTAAAACACTGTGAAATGGTATATAAGTCTAAGTGCTATTTGTTAAGTGTTATTGCTACCTCAAATCCTTCTTTCTAGTTTGAACTGGATCTGCTGCTTGTAAACCTTGATTCTCCAAAGGGGAAAGAGAATACCCAAAGATTCCTCTGAGCATCATGGTTATTAAAAAAAAAAAAAGGCTAAATAAATGATAGTGCAACTGAACCACAAATAAATCTTCATTGCAGATTTAGGTAAAGTCCTGATTCCTGACATCCAAAGCTACTTCTGAACTAGTGCAGAGTTCTTTGAAAGCATCAATTAATGTCCTTTTGTTGCCAGGGTCTTTTTGATTCAAGAGCTCACATTAGATTGGTGTGTGTGTGGGGGGGCATATGTGTTATTAACGTATGGTAGTTTTCTCTTTTTATTTTACCATTTACTATTTATCTTTAAAATTATTTAGGGGTCAGCAGATTAATTGAGCAGATTAAAGATGCACATGCCCGCAAATAAATTAGGTGTCCTCTTTTGACCCAACTGCCCCCTTCGTTATACAGATAAGACTCAACTGCTTCGTTGGGCAACGATCACGCTCAGCGGATCACGCTAAAATGCAGTCGATCTTTCAGAAGGGATTCTGGGCTGTCACTTTGCAGCCCATTTTCGGCACTCACCGGAGCACTCCTGCGCGGCACTTCGGCATCGTTCTCGACACTGGAGGGAGACAGAGGCCGTCTTTTGCAAAACGTTTCACGCCGCCGCTCTCGCCTTTAGCCGAGAAAGCAAGAAGGGCTATAACGAAAGAGTCCGCCTGAGCTTGACGAGCACTCCTGCCTTACTTACCACTTGGCCGGCAGCCCGCGTGAGGGCTCGCCGTTCGCCCGTCGAGAGGACAGGTCAAGCCTCCCAGGAGCGTCCAGCTCCTCAGAGGGAAGCGTTGGAACCAGGCGCGCCAAGACTTTCTCGACCTGCCGAGCCCATCCCCGGACTACGACCCGACGACTCTCTCATTCCTTTTTCACTTTCTTGGCGCCCGAAGGAGAAGGGCGCGTCTGCTGAAGGGCGCTCTTCGACTGGAACCGTTCCTGCCTAAGGGAGACGCGGGCGCTGGGTTTTCCTATCCAACCCCCACCCCCGAAGCGAGGCGGAACCTGCCCGTGTGAGGACTCCGGAGAGTGGAAACGCTCTCGGAGGTGCCGCGCACAACCCGAGCGTGAAGCAGAGACCAGACGCTAGTCCCGACTCGGCGGGACCGTTTGGGATTTGACACCTCGTTTAGCCAATAGGATCTGTTGGCGATGCGTCCGGACACTCACAAAGCATCCTAAGGGATCTCCGATCTTCCGACGGGGACCCTCCGTTTCAGCTTCCTCCCCCCCCCCCAACGGATCGTCCTCGTCCTCGCCCTCGTGTGGGAAGAAAAGAGGAGAGAGATCCTGTCGAAGCTGGCTGACTGGGAAGAGGGAGGCGAGAGGCCAGCCCTCTGGAGAAGTACGGCACCCGGCCTCGGCTGAAGAAAGACTTTTTTCCTTTTGCCGGGAAAAAGCAGTCGGCGGATCGGACGGAGAGGAACCCAAAGGGTCCCTCCGTGTTGAAAATTCGGCCGAGATGAAATAACGGAGCGTGGGGGATGCCTCTGTGTACGCTTGGACCCACGCGCACCCAATCCCGCGGAATTTCTCGCCTTCCCTCTGAGGAGCTGAGCGTCGCGGCTCTCTGAGAGGGCGGGAAGCAGCCCAGGCTGCGGTTCTAACTTGTCTTTTCCTCTGCTGCCTACTCTTTTCTGCGTTTTGTATGATTGCGGTTGGGAAATCGGGTGAGCGCATCGATTCCTGCTCCCGTATTCCCTTCTCCACTTTGCCTCCTGATTTATTTCTGAGCAGTCGAAGACTGAAAAACAACGGCTCCAATACTTTAATAATCATTTAATAGCAAGTAACCCTCTCGCCATCTGAAGTAACCATCCGCCTCCTCCTCCAGCTACCTTTCACCCTTGACACCCCCTTCCCCACATGCCACTGGATGTTCAAGACGGATTGGGAATTTGTAAGCGATGCAAGTCCGATAAAGCTGGAGTCTCCGGCGTGCAGGAGGTTCGCTTGGTAGTTCCTTAAAGAAGCGGGTCTGCAGGTAAGTAAGAAAAAGGGTCGCAAGCGGCGATTTCCTCCATCGATGCACTGGTCTCGAGAGCAACCCCTCTCCCTATTCAGAGGCACAAGTTAAGGTGAATAATTATGTTTTTTACTATCCAGTCATTCTCTTTTTTTCATAGGTATTTTAAAAAACAAAACCTCCAAGTGATGAAAAGATAGATGGGGCTGATCTTCATAATGGTAGATGTTCTAAGGTGTCGCGGTTAAGCCATCCCTGGGGAATGCTTAAATCGGCAAAGTTATTGTACAATCCTTGGTCTGCAATAGGGTGTATAGGGACTGAGGGAAGGTGGACAAAGCTGTAGCTCTCTCTCTTACTCCAGTAGATCCACTTTCTGAGCAATCGCTACCCTTAAACTGGAAAATACACTGAAAGGAGCCTTCTAGATTTCAACATTGTTGGCAGGACAAAGATGCAAGAAACACAAGACTTTAGTGTTTGTTTGCAATAAAAATCAGTTAATACATTCTACCTTTTTTGGTGTAACACTGAAGGAGTTAAGATATATCTATGGGTGACAAGCCTTCTTGCTAGGCATTGTGCATTGACATTCTTGTGTTAGCCATTGTTCTGGATCTGTTAGCGGATGAGGTGGATTTCTCTGTAGGGCATGTTTGGTCTTGAAAGAGATCCACTTCTTCAGGAGTCAGTTGTGACACCTAACTAATTCTCTCATATTAAAGTGATATCATTTTGGTTTAGTGTATATGGAAATTGAAACATATTTGATAAAAGTGCAAGGAATTAGGAATTTGCTTTTCAATATTTTACTCTGTTAAAGAGGGATTAAATTGTTTTGGCAGATGAACTCTAAAATTTTATTCTGAGTTACATTAATGCCTGGAAGTAAGTATTGTTTTTTTAAAATAAAATTTAATTTGTATTAATTAGCCCATTTATGCTTGATAATATGTGCTCTATATGTGTCAAGTCTTTTTTGAAAATCTGACCGTACCTTGTTTTATTATACCTTATTATTTGAGCCTTCATTTTTTCTTTCCCTACTTGCTATTTATGCAGGTGAACTGTCTGTGAGAAAGATTAATTTCTTCAGTAACTCCTTTCATAATGAGCAAGAGTGATAACTTCCAAGCTTCATATATCCTGAAATTTTAAATTTTTTTGGGATACCAGCTATTTTCATAGATGGCTTAAATGAGAAGTTGAAGAGTCCAGGAATTGTTTTAGGAATGTATCTGTGAGAAATAAAAATGTTTATGAAGTATAATGCTTACAACTTAAGTTCTTGTATAAATGTTGACATTGTGATATATTTTGTCCATTTTCATGTGTCGACTAAGTAACAATATAGTATAGTATAGTATAGTATAGTATAGTATAGTATAGTATAGTATAGTATAGTATAGTA
>BLBF01000022.1:21783784-21832510 GCA_015471245.1 Laticauda colubrina | reverse complement strand
TATAGTATAGTATAGTATAGTATAGTATAGTATAGTATAGTATAGTACAGTTAGTATACTATAGTAATATAGAATATAGTGTAGTGGAGTATATACAACGATACAGTATAGTAAGGTATTGTATAGCATAGATTGTGGTTTCCTTCTTTTGCTGGATTACCTTTCTTAATTCAGTCAGAATTCATCAGTGAATCAGTGAAACTATTCCCTATCTTAATAAAAGCAAGATTTGTGAAATACTTCCTTCCTTGTGTAGCTATGGATTTTTAGATTGTAATTAAAGGATCCTCCTGGTTTCCACACTTCAAAGATGTGTTTCCTTTTCAAGTATGTTGTCCCTCTTTTTAATCAATTTGATAATTGGTGGGTGCACTTATATGTCCAGTGTCTATTTATACTTCTTTTTACTTATATTTTTCAAAAAACAGACCACTGTTTACAATATTTGTAATATTTTTGGTCTCCAGTCATTAAAACCAGGAAAAGTATTTTGTTTGCAGTGCAGAGTTCATTTAAATTATCTGAGTTTTATCATCTAGCTTCAGATACTGACATCTGAATATTACTTTCTTTGAAAATGATTTTATTAGTCAATCTAATTTTTAAAAAATACTTTTTGAATTTCTTATTCTATTCAAAGCATTGACTTTGAATTAAGGCCTTTTAATCTTAAAAAAGTATATTTGCTTGTACATATATACAAGTTGAACTGCCAGAATTCTTTTCAAGCTTTGGAACAAACTTCCATGCAGGTTGCTGAATACCATATCTTAGTAATTAAAGAACAGTATTTAAACTTTTTTTAAAAGGTTGTTAGTGTTTCTAGCTGATTCTTATACTAGTTTTATGTTCACAGTTATCAAGTGATTTTGCAACTAGCAGAGAATATAGGAAATTGGATAATGTAAATCTTCATATTTCAAAGTTCTTTGTTCCACAGTGTTCAAAACCCCTAGTTTACAAAGCCTAATTTTGATACCTTTGTTAGAACAAAATGCTAATTTTCAAATTCTTCAGATTTTTTCATCAAGCAAGTTGTTTTTTAAAAGCACATTTGCAGACAGGAAGAAAAGGAAAAATGGATTTGAGGTAAGTCATTAAGTTGCTTGCTCAGAGTTTAGATGGAATAAGGGAAGCAATATAGTCATTCAAATTAGGCTCTACCTGGTCTTTGCATCCAGAATAGTTTCTAGGGCTACTGAAGTGATAATTGTTGTCATTATGTGAATATGAACTATTTCTATAGCATTGGCAAGATCAAGTTGTGGCTAAATGTATGTTACATAGAACATGATTGCCGGATACAGAATTCTGCAGAGCTCTGAGCTATAATATTCAATTGGAAGTATGACTGAGTGGATTTTTAAATTTCTTACATGCAGAGATTTTCCAGGAATTTCTTCCAGGAAATTGTATATATACTATGGAACAAATTTTAAACGACATAACAGATAGATTTCTGGGTCTATTGTTCAAACAGCATTTAAGCTCATGTCACACTGGCCAACGGATGCAAAAAGGACACAGCGGACGAGCAAAATGTTCCATCCGTTGTTATCCGCTCTCAAAAGGGGCAAAAATTTGCATAACCGGAGCCGATAACACGGACGCGGGGAGGACGCAGAGCGGATGCAAAGCGGATGCGGAACGGAAGCCCAGTGGATGGAAGCGGATGGGAGCGGATGGCACATCCGCTGGGCTTCCAGGGGGCCTCAGCAAAGCGGACGTGGAACAGATACAGCGGATGCAGAACAGACGCCGAACGGATGAAGCGGATGCACAGCGGATGCACAGCGGATGCACAGTAGAAGCCTAATGGATGCCTGGCATTAATTGTGCATGCGGGGAGGATGCATTGCGTCAGCCCCGCGGATATAACGGAAGCAGCTCGGAAGCAGGTCGCCATTCAGAGGAAAGACCTGCTGCCAGACACATTGACTGCCTTGCCTGCCCTGCCTGCATGTCTGCCTGCCAGCCTTGCTGCCAGCCTTGCTACCAGCCTTGCTGCCAGCCTCCCTGCCAGCCTTGCTGCCAGTCTCCCTGCCAGCCTTGCTGCCAGCCTGCCTGCAAGCCTTGCTGCCTGCCTTCCTGCCAGCCTTGGTTCATGTCTGCCTGTCAGCCTTGGTGCCTGCCTGCCTGCCAGCCTTCCTGCCAGCCTTGGTTCATGTCTGCCTGCCAGCCTTGGTGCCAGCCTCCCTGCCAGCCTTGGTGCCTGCCTTGGTGCCAGCCTTCCTGCCAGCCTTGGTGCCTGCCTGCTTGATAGCCTTCCTGCCTGCCTTGGTGCCAGCCTCCCTGCCAGCCTTCCTGCCAGCCTTGGTTCCTGCCAGCCTCCCTGCCAGCCAGCAACCCCAAAATCATGCGGAAGCACAGCAAGCCTCAGCCATCTGCTGCCAGCCCTGGCAAGAGGGACAGGGCTACCATCCCGCCCCCTGGCCCTCACTCTGGTTCTGCTGTGGCTTCTGCAGCACGGGCTCGCTCTTCTGGGGCTGGCGCTTCTGCTGCTTCTGCTTCTGGAGGAGCTGATGACAAGCACTCCAGCACCAGCCACCTCCACAGCACCTGCACCCTTCACCCCTGAGACTGAGCGACCAAGAGGAGTGCCAGAGACTCATTTTTGTCTTATAGCTTGTTGTTAATAAAGTCTAGTCCCCCCTCCCAGGTGCCACATCTACGGCCCTTTATTATCAATAATAATGTAATAATTATCCACACATGTCAACATAAACACAACTCTTTATTAAACGCCCTGTTCATTATAGGCCAACCAAACATACATGGCCCAATCTCATCCGTGTGATGAGACAGGCTGAAGGAAGCATCCATTAAGCATCTACCATCCTGTCTTGCCACTCCACTGCTCCAGCTGGGGAGTTGCACCATTGTCTCAGGAGGTTGTGCTGCTTCTTCGCTTCATGTGAGGCTCTGTTGGGGCCTTGCACATCCTCAGTGTCGATCAGGTTTCGCCCTTGCCTCCATTCCCCAGGCTCCATGTCCCCATTGCCTTGCTGGAGGTCCACGAGCTTGTTCTGCAAGACTGGGTTGCGGGTGCACATGAGATTGTGCAAGATGCAGCAAGCTTCCATGATCCTCCTCACAGTCTCTGGGCAATGCTGCATGGTGGTGAGAAGTACCTGGAACCTGTTGGCCAGGATGCCAAAGGCATTCTCCACCACCCACCTTGCCCTGGACAGCCTGTAGTTGAAGATCCTCTCTTCACGGGTGAGGAGTCTGGAAGTGTAGGGCTTCATGAGGTAGGTTGTGAGGGAGAAGGCGTCATCCCCCACGATGAAGTAGGGCACATCTTGTGTGTCGTTGGGCAGTGGTTCTGGATCTGGAAAGCCCACGACGAGGTTGCGTTCCAGCTCCTCCTTGAGGTGACTGGCGTTGTATACCTGGGCATCTGAACATGAGCCATTGCCTGAAGCATCGATGTACATGAACTTGTAGTCAGCATCGACCATGGCGAAGAGGATGATGCTGAAGAAGCCCTTGGAGTTGAAATAAGTGGACCCCGAGTTGGCTGGAGATTTGCAGGCCACGTGCTTGCCATCTATGGCTCCAACGATGTGGGGGAAGTTCCACTTCTGATACCACTGCTCTGCAACTTTCTTCCATCCTTCTTCAGTGGAGGGGTACTGGAGGAGCTCCTCCTTGTATTCTTCGATGATGGCCTGCACCACTTCTCTGACCACAGTGCTGATGATGTTGGATGGCACCCTCCAGCCATACTGCATGCTCCTGTAGGAGGTCCCTGAGGCCAGGTGGCACAGAGTGAGTGCCACCTTGAGCCCAGGTTCCAGGCTGGGCCGGAAGCTGGTGTTTGCCTTGGTCAACCTGGGTGTCAGGCGCTGCACAACTTCGTCAAACATGGCTGGAGGCATCCTCATGAAGTTCTGGAATGCTCGAGTGTCTTCGCTCCTGAGCTCCACCATCAGATTGTTGTACAGACCGTCCTCTGCTCTTCTGGCGAACCATCTTCGGACCCAGACTCTTTTTGGGTGGCTCCTTTTCTTCTCGCAGTAGAGTTCACAGAGCCTGCAGATGGCTTCGCACTGTTGCAGAACGATGGTGGCTGCCGAAAGGACTTTGTTACAATCCACGGTGGACATGACTGGATGCTGTGGAAGAGGAAGAGGCAGATGAAGGCTGCAGAGGTCTGCACCGCTGGGCTGCTGTTCTGAAAGTGAGATGCAGGCGAGTTGCTCCCCCTTTTTATAGGCAGTATAAGTTTTCCGCTAGGCATCCTCTAGGCATCCTCTAGGCATCCTCTAGACATCCTTAATATCTGAGATAGGTTCCCTCTGCGAACGTTTTTTCCGTTTTAAACGCTTTGTTTCCGTTCTGCATCCGCTAGGCATCCGTTATGCATCCGTTATGCATCCGTTCCGCTTCCTCCCTGCGTCCGGGCGGATGGAGTTGCGCGGATGCATAGCGGATATAGAGGATGTATATATAGCGGTATATATATATAGCGGATATAGCGGTATATATATACCTAGTGGATATAGCGGATGCATAACGGATGCGTAGAGGATGCGTAGCGGATGCAGAACGGACGAACTGGATACATTTTCCGTGCAAAAGTTTTAGGCAGCCCAAAACTTTTGGAGCGGATGAAACGTCAATAAACGGATGCTGGACGGATAGAGAGGAAGCAAAATGGAGGCAGTGAGTACATCGCATTTTCGAACAGATGGCAAGAGTTTTTGTCTGTTTTATATCCTCTGCATCCGTTGGTTCAGTGTGACATGGGCTTTAATCCTTTTTACATACTTTTCAGTAACATGGGGCTTTGCTGTCACATTGAGATTCACAAAATATGGCTTATAAGTGAGGTGTCATCACAGACCATATGAGCAGTCAATTTTGTTTGAGAAGCATATCTAAATAATCTGGTGTAAAAGATATTTAAGATGCTTAAAGATAGTTAAGATCTCTAAAAGTAAAGGTGCTCAAACTCTGAAATACTATAACTTTCTGATAAAAGTAATTGTGTCACTTTCTACAGATAAAGCCGTTTAGTTCATTGGGTTATTAAGTGTTCAAAAGTTGAATTTAAACATGTAATATGTGACATTTTAGAAAGCTTCAATCCTTTTTAGCATAATTTGTGATCCCCTGAAAATAAGGGCAGTACCAGTTGTTGGCATTTTACCTCTAGCAGGAGAGAATATACCAATGGAGCTGCAAATTGTATGCAGGATAGTTCCACTAGCTCATGGATTGGCAAATAGAACTTTAACTTGGCTATGAACTTTGGACTATTTGTAACTCTGTAATAGTTATTAACGTGTATAGAAGCCTTTCATCAAATCAATCCACTATTTACTATCTATTTACTTGAGTATTATCTGATCTGACCAGCCATAGACTCAGGGGTGGGATTCATCTGGTTCGGGCCAGTTTTAGCAAACCGGATGTAAAATTTATATCTGGTTCGCTGGTAGTTGAACCGACCAGCTGGCCCTGCTCACTCCACCCCTCCCAGGAGTCTCCACGTGGGTCATTTTGGATACAGGTAAGTGCAGGGTCTGCGTGGAGGCTCTGGGAGGGAGAAAAATGGCCCTCCTGGAAGTTCTAGAAGTCTGGAAATGGGCCTATTTCCAGCTTTCAGAGGGCCTCCGAGCCTGGGGGAGGCTGTTTCACCAATCCAGAGGCCTGAGGGAAGCCTCCGGACTTTGGGGAAGGGGAAAAATGGCCCTCTCTGAAGTTCTAGTAGGCCACACCCACCATGGCAACTGGGTAGAGAACTTGTTGTTGGGACTTTTGAATCCCACCCCTGCGTAGACTGATAGATGTAACGGAGGTACATCTGTTGTTGTTTTTTTACTTATACTCTAAGACTAGAGGTATTACAAATATTAGTCTAACCTGGGCCTCAGAGGCCTCAATAACTGCCCCAGATTTTGTGGGGGTGTTATAGCCTTTCCTTGTAAGTAGATGTACCTCTTGTTACTCACCACTGGAAGACACTATATGATCAGCTTTGTCCTTACAGTGGAATTCTTCAGGCATGAGGAGGCTGTCTATGCCTGTTGAATCCCAATACAACATAATACTGATTGCACAGTGACTCCTATGGTTTTAATTTTTTTATTTAGCGTGTGGCACTCCTAGTGGTCAGTGGCAAACATAGTATACAACATAGTGGTAATAGATCTTCAAAACTTCCCAAAAAATACTACATGGTGTTGCATTCATCCACAGTCTTCACTCTGGTCCACGCTTCTGGCGGGAGCGCGAACCGCTCCCATTGGTTGATGCCGTTTGACAGCCGGCTATAAAAGGAGCTGTCAAACGGCATCAGCTGTTGCCATCAGCTGACTGCCTGTTAGCCCGGCAGCCGCAGTAACCCTTTATTCATTGTAATAAAGTTACTAGACTGTTAGCTCCATGTCCACCTCAGTAATTACTGCCACTCTACAACACTGGTGACGAGGACGGGATCCGAATAAGAGGTGGCCGGACAAGAACAGCTAAGCTCAGTCACTTTCAAAAAGAGCCGAAGCCACTATGAGCTGACTGTCACAGCCGCAGGCACTATTTTGTGAGCACGAAATTCAACCCCCCCGCTGAGGAGACAGACATCACTGATATGGGATGACTTCAAAACCTGCGTTCCCGCCTTTCAGACCTACGGCTGAGACTTGGGAGTCCTATAGGAACTGTTTTGACTGCTTCCTGGATGTTATAGACCTCGCTGAAGCTACAGTCCGTCGGAAAAAGTCCTATTTCTTAAGTTTTTGCGGAGCCGCAGTATTTGACACTGCCACGGCGTTGGTAGCTCCGCATTCTGTCAGGGATATCCCTTGGGGGAGTTACAAGAGATCCTTTCCAGTCACTATTCCCCTAAGCCATCTCAAATTGCAAGGAGGCATGCCTTCAGGCGACAAATTCAGGTTGATGGAAAGACTATCAGTGAATATATGGCTGCCCTGAGGTCAGCTGCCTTACATTGTGCATTTAGAGACTATCTGGAGCATATGCTTTTGAACCAAATAGTCTGTGGAGTCAGGGACTTAAGGCTGCAAAGGTGGCTGTTAGCCAAAAAGTACCTAACCCCAGCAGTAGCCATCGAAGAATCACAGGCTGCTGAGTTATCTGCACTGTCTGCAGCAGAAATCCAGGGAAACCCCATCAGACAGAGTAGCTCAGCAGTCCATTTTGATGAGATTTCTCGAGAGGAGGGCTCTGAGGAATCAAATGATATAAATCGCCTCAGACAACAGAAACCCCTTCTAGAGGAAACGAGGCCAAAACCCAACTTCCCCCCACCCCCGGCAGCAGCCCATCTGCCTGAGCTATGGAGGAAACCACCTCAGGGCATCCTGCAAGTTCAGGAATGCCATCTGCTTGAATTGCCAAAGGAAGGGTCACTTAGCCAGGGTCTGCCAAGCTGGGAAAACTTTTACACAGAGGCCTCAGACAACCCCCATCTTTGAAAGGCAAGTTGAAGACTGCTATACCTGTTACCACTCCAATCAGACAAACAAAGGCTCTAACAAAATCAGTATTTTTGTTTCTTTAGAAGGTAAACCCTGCAAGATGGAAGTTGACCCAGGCTCTGCTCTATCCATAATTTCCTAGGAGACCCTAAAGAGGCGACTTCCAAGACTATCAAAGAAGAAGCTCCTTGACTGCCACCTGACTCTGCGTGATTACCAAGGCAGAACCATCCCAGTCCTCAGAAAAGGCAAGTTTTTTATTCAATTCAAAAACTTTAAAGGTCACTTGCCTCTAGTTGTAGTGGATGGTGCCCTCCCTAGCCTGTTAAGATTAGACTGGTTCCCTGCTCTTGGCCTCAACGTAACAGGCATCCACTCTATTTTAAATACTGAAGTGGATACCTTATTCAAGAACTATGCTGATGTATTCAGCAAAGGGTTGGGGTGTTATTCAGGCACCCCAATATCATTCAATGTAGATCCTCAGGCAATACCAATCCACCTGAAGCCTCGTAGAGTGCCCTTTGCAATCCGCCCCAAGTTGGATAAGGAACTAGACAAACTAATCAAACAAGGGGTATTGGAGCCTGTGGACTTTGCGAAATGGGAGACCCCCATAGTTACCCCACTTAAGAAAGACGGTAGTGTGAGAATCTGCACTGATTATAAGACCTCCCTGAATAGATACCTACAAATCAGCACCTATCCAGTCCCCGTCATACAACACCTTTTGCATTCTTTTGAGCCTGGGACTATTTTTGCAAAACTAGACATGTCACAGGCCTACCAACAGTTCCCTTTAGATGACCAAGCTGCAGAACTACAGACCATAGTAACGCACAGGGGCACTTTTAGGTGCAGGTGCCTCCAGTTTGGCGTGAGTATAGCCCCTGGGATTTTCTAATCTTTAATGGAGAGGCTACTCCAAGGACTCCCAGGCATCGTCCCCTATTTCAATGATATTTTAATTTCAGCCATAGACAAACCACAATTGCTACAAAGAGTCAGAGCAGTTCTTGATCGCTTCAGACAGCATGGTCTCAAACTTAAAAAAGACAAGTGCACCATTGCCACTAAACAAGTAGACTTTTTGGGCTTTCAAATTGATGCCTCTGGTATACACCCAATTGAGTCCAAAGTCAGGGCTATCCACAAGGCACCCACACCTTCCAACAAGACAGAGCTCCAGGCCTTCTTAGGGCTTCTCAACTTCTATGCTGCATTCCTCCCTCACAAAGCTTCCATTGCAGAGCCTCTGCACAGACTTTTGGACAAACAATCCCCCTGGCATTGGGGACCTAAGGAAGCCCATGCCTTCCATGTTGTCAAATCTTTGCTCACCTCCAAAGTGGTACTAATACAGTTCAATCAACAGCTGCCTTTGTTCTAGCTGCAGACGCTTCTCCTTTTGGCATAGGGGCTGTTTTGAGTCATACCAAATGGTTCTGAGGCACCCATTGCCTTTTTCTCCAGAACCTTTTCTTCAGCCAAGCGCAACTACAGCCAGATTGACAAGGAGGCTTTGGCTGCAGTTGCTTCTGTCAAAAAATTTCATGAGTTCCTCTATGGGCACCATTTTGAATTAATCACCCAACACAAGCCTCTGTTTGGCCTTTTGTCTGATGAAAAACAAACCCTACAGATTTTGTCCCCAAGGATGATCAGATGGACTTTATTTCTGGCTGCTTTTTCATACACACTGATCCATCGACCCGGTAAAAACCTTTGCCACACTGATGCTCTCAGCTGCTGCCCTCTGCCTGTTCCTGTTGAAGATCCTGCACCAATCAATGCTGTTTTCGAGATCAACAATCTCAGTCTTCCCATCACTGCCCTTGACATTGCTACCCACTCCTCAAGGGACAAGATAATCACCCAAGTTCTGGACTTGGTGGAAAGGGGTGGGCAGCAATCCCTTATAACCCTGAATTCCTGCCTTTCAAGACTTGCCAGCAAGAACTATCATCTCTGCAGGGCTGTTTACTGTGGGGAACAAGGGTGGTCACCCCTTCCAAACTGCAGGGCTCAGTTTTGAAGGTCCTGCATGAAGGCCATCCTGGCATTATCAGGATGAAGGCCCTGGCTCGCAGTTACATGTGGTGGCCTGTCATGGATGACCAGATCTCCAGCTGGGTGATTGCTTGCCAGCAATGCCAGGCTACCAGGCCAGCTCCACCCACATCAACTCCTGGCAGGTGGGAAGATGCTGGAGCCCCTTGGTCCCGGCTGCACATTGATCTAGCCGGCCCTGTGCATGGGCAAACATTCCTGGTAATGGTAGATTCCTTCTCCAAGTGGATAGACTTGGCCCTGCTGCCCTCAACAACCACTCAAACCATTACAAAGGCCCTAACTAGGGTATTCATTACCCATGGCATCCCTGACACCATTGTGTCTGACAATGAGCCCCAATTCACCTCCTGTGAATTTGAAGTTTATTTAGCCAACCTGGGAATCAGGCATGCCCTTACAGCTCCTTTTCACCCTGCTTGTAACGGGATGGCTAAAAGGGCAGTCAGGTCTGTAAAGGAGGCCCTGGAGAGGTTTGGCCAAATTGACTGGCACTCTAAGCTTTCTAGGTACCTGCTAACCCAACATACAACCCCCTGTGCCACTACCAACAAGTCCCCGGCCGAGCTCCTTATGGGCAGATGCCTGAGAACTACCCTGGATAGGCTACATATTATGCCCCAGTCACCCCCCTGGAGTCTGATAGCCAGACCAGGAAGTTTGCCCTGCATGACCAAGTATACGCTCGCAATTACTCAGGCCTCCCCTTATGGGTGCCAGGGCAAGTCATGGCAGTAACTGGGCCTAAGTCCTACAGGGTCTTGCTGGAGGACGGACGTTCCTGGCACTGGCACATCGACCATCTGAGGAGGTGCTGGAGAGTGGCTATCAACGACTCCCGTTGACCGCCAACCGACACGGACCCACCGATGCTTGCTGAGGCTCTCCCGGGGCACTTCGAGCGAGGGGACCTACCTGGACCATCACCTGTGCCCCTT
Organism: Laticauda colubrina; assembly: GCA_015471245.1. NCBI lineage: Eukaryota > Metazoa > Chordata > Lepidosauria > Squamata > Elapidae > Laticauda > Laticauda colubrina. The sequence goes on along the minus strand of BLBF01000022.1, from coordinate 21,822,057 downwards.
CCAGAGTCACCCGATGACAAGACTCCAGTCCCTTCAAGCTCCAATGCGACCCAGGAAGTGGAGGACTTCTTCCCTGCTGCAGCTCCACCCGGACTAAGGTGATCCGGCCGCCTGCGCAGGCACCCATCCTACTTGAAAGACTACGCATGCTCCTTGCCAGGGGAAAGGAGTGTTGCATTCATCTGCAGCCTTCACTCTGGGCCACGCTTCTGGCGGGAGCGCGAACCGCTCCCATTGGTTGATGCCATCTGACAGCTGGCTATAAAAGGAGCTGTCAAACGGCATCAGCTGTTGCTGTCATCTGACTGCCTGTTAGCCCGGCAGCCACGGCAACCCTTTATTTGTTGTAATAAAGTTACTAGACTGTTAGCTCCGTGTCCGCCTTAGTAATTACTGCCGCTCTACCACACATTGGACCCCATGTCACTATTTAAAGGATCAACTTTTATTTATTAAAGAGCTCTTCAGAAAAAAAATCCATACCTCAAATCGCTAAACTGTATAATGAGATAGGGCCAATATTTGAATATTCACTGATCATATGGTATTCAATAATAGGGATTTATATAGATATTTAGTCATCTAAAGATCATTTTGTACCTACCATGTACTGTGATTCAGTTTAATTCAGGTAATAATAATCAATAATAATAGTCAAGATGAATAACCTTGAGTATCTCTTTATTCTGGAAGACAGGAAGCCACAGAAATAACATCATTTTTCTTGTATATGTATTTTAAATTTAAATTCATTGTTAATATATGAAATGAGTCCACTGTTGCAGCTTATCAAACTCACTGATTCATTAATAAAACATTTTTATATATACATACACAAACACACAAATATACACATGAGCACACGCACACGCACACACATCCCTATTCAGGACTAAACCCCATTGGATTGGATTATTTTAAGATAATTTTTTTATTTAAAACTTTAGGAACAGAGAACAGCAATTATATTTTGTTTCAATTATTAAATATCAGAAACTAAAAATACATCTTTAGTAGAAAATAATAACAAAAAAAATTAAAAGGTAGGTTTTTGTCTCTGGTATAATAAGCATAGCATCAATTGAAATGGAATTTTTTTTAAAAAAATGAATATGATGTGACTATAAAAAACCCATACAATTTACAATTAGGAATTAGTAGTTAGGAAGGTTTACTTTTTTCTCCTTTTAAATATATCAGTTGTGCTTTACATATTACTTTTAAATTTTAAGCCATATTACTTTGGAGGACTTTATAATTTTATTGAAACTGTTATTGTTTTAAATATAATTTCTTACTAAATTATTACTATAATTATACTTTCTAGTTTCTTAAAATTGAGTAGCTAATGAATTGAATATAATAAAAATGCTGTATAAAATATTTAGATACAACTATTGCTTTCAAATTTACTAACTTAATGGGATTGAATTTTTCTATAAACATTACTAGGATTGCATTTTATAGGTATTAAACCTATATTCCATCTCTATTGTAATGTAAATGCAATATATATGGAAACTTAATGGGTACTATGTCTTTTCTGAAAAGATTGGTGTTCATAATTATAAATTAATAGTATACTGGTAACGTAATCCTGTGCATATAGAAGCAGTAATAAGCACCCTGAGCTCACTAAAACAGATGGGATTAATAACGCAAGTATAAAGCTTCATATTAGAGGGCTGTGATTAAAATATGAGCTTTTAATATATCAGCATTCAACATACACAAATCATTTTTTCTTTTCTTGGACTGGAAATTATTGAAATCTATATTTTTACAGTTAGACTGTTATATAAATATATTTTTATGAAATTAAAGTTCTTGTACAAGCAAGATGATGGCACCTGAAAGTCTGGGGATGTGAATAGAATGGCAGCTTTGCTAATTTGAGCCTAATGGTATCTCTGAACATGTTGCCTCAGAATTCTAAGAGTTTTAGTCTCCCTGTCTGCAAGTATTGTTGAATAAAGCTTTTGTCAATTTTGTCTAGTATTTTGAAAGTTAATCTTCAGATTTTTCCCTTCTGACTTCAGAGGTACCTAATAGCTATGTTCATGTTTTAATTTTATATTTACCTATTTTCCAATCAATAATTCCTGATAAGCCCTCTATTATATCAGGTACTTATGTAGGAATGTAGTGTAAAACTTTTCAACTCCAAAATAATGCATTTCAAATAGGTTTTGGGTTTTTTCATATTTGAAAATATTATATAAAGGGAGAGAAGGGAAAATAGCTACGGTGGTATTTACTAGAATGATATTCCAAATGGACACAAATAGCAAGAATAAATTCACTCAAAAATTCTTTGCAATGATATTAGGGATTTATGAAGAAAATAAAGTAGCCTATGTAGAATTCTATGTATTATACAACATGCACTTCAATTTGAAATTATGTAGCTATATTCATAGTCGGAAAGCTGTTAAGATTCACTTTTCAAATTTATGTTAAAATATAAAGCCTGTCACATGGATGCTTGAATGGTAGTATAAGGAAAGCTTTCTGACTAAGCTTCTCCTGCTTTGCTTTTACAGTACTGTATTTATAGCATAATGTATGCATTTGATTCCTATGACCTCTTAAAAGCATTCTACTATTAATTGTTATATAATGTTCTTTGTCAAATGTTTCTTTTGATAATGTCAAGGAAGGTAAACTATATGCCATTGAGAACCTATTTTGAAAACTAATCATTTTGGAACACTCCTTGAAAGGGTGTGTTCATATTGTATCTTTCAATCTTTTCCTATTTTCAATTTTGAGTAGAAAAAGGTAAAGGTTTCCAATATTAATGCGCTAAATCTACTTTAGTCTCTAAGAACCTTTTAGCTTTAGAACAATGATTGTGCTTTGACTTTCTAGTCAATAGCAGTGGTACTGGACAAATGCACTGATTACTTTGTAGCACAACATATGGGCCACATGCATAAAATGGAACAGCACATTGCACAAGAGTTTTTTATTTGTTTATTATGTTATTTGTGTACTGATATAGTCTGGGCTCCAGGGGTTTACAAATATAAAACAATATTAAAGAGAAACAATGTAACACATTATAGTAATACAGAGATGCCATTTATTATTCTCCAAGTGTTTTCTGGAAAAACTCTTTTTTTACTAGCTTCTGGGCAGTTATTACTATGGTTGTTAACCTCATGAAGGGAATAAAGGAAAAACATTGGTGTTTTTTTTCAGCTGGCAGCCATATTCCTTCTAAACTAGGTGCCCAAAGCATGATATCTTCTGAGCAGCAGTTGTGTTGGCTTGTGGACTGGTGGGGGGGAGGTTAGGGAGAGACATTTTTCAAAAAGTACATTTTAATAATAATACATTTTAAATATATAAACATCCCAAATTATTAACAAAATTGATAAATGACAGGTTTTTATTCTACTGGAAATATAATTTCACAGAATATATGGATATGAAAACATTGTTAAAATAGAATATCTGAATGTAATTAGTATTTAAATAATTTTAAATACTGATTTACTATTTACTATCCCTGATTTACTATTTTTAATGTGAGCATGAGCTAACTATAAGGTTGATTCTTCTCACTTCTATAAGGTTGGTTATTCTTGTCAATTTTCCAGAAAGAATAAAACAGAGTCATAAAGAGTGAGTTGCTTTTCTTTCTCTTTACTTTTCCTATTTTTTTCTCTTTTCTTTCTTGATGTCACTCAATCTTTCCTTTGTCCTGAAGCCCAGTAGAAGATCTGTGTTTTTTGGACGAGTTTCTGGGTAGTTTCTAGTTTCTTGTTCTGCCTCTTCTTGCAACTTGCCACAACCAATTTGCTGTGGTCAACCCACCATGTCCAACTTACAACCAGACAACTCACCATGGCCAACTCAATGTGGGATAACTCGCTGCGGGACAAATGTTACACTAATATTGAAGAAAAGTAGAATAGAATCATTAAGGAAAGGATGCAAAAGGAGGGACAGAATGAAATGTGAATGACAAAAATTAATTAAAAAATATTTTAAATAATTAAAATGAATTGTTGAATTGTCCTGCAGCAAGTTGTTCCATGGGGAGTGGATCATAGCAACTTGTCCTGGGATGAGTTGGCTGTGGTGAACTGACTATGGCGAATTGGCCATGGCAAGTTGTCCCATTCTGCCTCTTCTCTCCCTCCCTTCCCTTTGCAAAAAAATCCATCTTTGACTCAGTGTGGGCGATAGCATTTCATGCACAGCCATGTGATGCAGCCACATAGACACACAGCTTGGAGGGGACATTGGCTGTTAATAATAAGAGACCATTTACAGATTATATCAGGGAGCACAAGTGGCTGTTTTCAGGCAGAGAAACTGATTTTGAAGATATGTATGATACAAGTCATACACGGCTGTATTGAATACAACTCTTATTCTAATTGCTTTCTAAAAGCTATGGGTAGGCAAACCTATATATAAGCCCCTTAGCAGAAGTATTACATATTTATGATGGTAGCTTAATCATATAAAATTTTACTGACATAATTATTTCAAATATTTTTTTAATAAATTTTTATTGGTTTTTAAGACAAACATAGACAGACAAAACATAAAAATATCAAGCCATCTTCCATATATATACATACAAATTGGTTTACAAATTGTGGTTTACAAATTGTTTTGTGCTTCCATTTTGTAGTCTGCAATTACAATTACATTGCATATATTCTCATATTTTCAATCAAATATTAAGTACATTGATATCATTGTTAATCAATCATTTGACTATACTTTTATTCATTCATGTTTGACGAAATAATCCATATTTTACTTAATTTGTTTTATGGCAGTTCATATTATCATCTCAATATCCTACAATCATTTTGTAGATATAATAAGAAAAGAATACATCTTTATATATTTATTATTTTCAAAGAATCTACATATTTCATTACCATGTTTTATTGTCAAACGATTGATAGAATAGATCCCAAATTTTATAAAATTGTTTATCATCTTATTCTCCGATTTCAAATGTCAATCTACTCATTTCAGCACATTCCAATATTTTCTTAATGATTTCCTCCTGTAATGGTATTTTCTCATTTTTCCAGTTTTTGGCAAATACAATCCTAGCTGCTGTTAATACATTAACAATCAGGTATTTCAGTTCTTGACTATATATTTCAGGCAAAACTCACAATAAAAATATCACTGGTTTCAAATCTATATGCTTTTTTGTCATTTTTTCCAACCACGTGTGGATTTTAGTCCAATATTTTTTGGCATCCGCACAAGTCCACCACATATGGTAATATGAGCCTGGTATCTGATGACATTTCCAACATTTTTCAGATTTGTTCTTGAACATTATTCTTGTTGGGGGAAAATGCCACCTGTAAAACATTTTTTTTAAAAAAAATTTTTTATTGGTTTTTAAAACAAACATAAACAAACAAAACATAAAAACATCAAGCCATCTTCCATATATATACATACAGTGTGGTTTACAAATTGTTTTGTGTTTCCATTTTGTAGTCTTCAATTACAATTACATTGTATATAATCTCGTATTTTCAGTCAAATATTAAATTCATAAATATCATTATTAATCAATCATTTGACTATACTTTTATTCACTCATGTTTTACGAAATAATTATATTTTACTTCATTTGTTTTATGACAGGTCATATTATCAGCCCAAATCTACCCTAGAATCATTTTGTAGATATAATAAGAAAAGAATACATCTTTATATATTTATTATTTTTGAAAAGTCTACACATTTCATTACTATATTTTATGGTCTAACCATTCATAGAATAGATCCCAAATTTTATAAAATTGTTTATCATCTTGTTCTCTAATTTCAAATGTCAGTCCACTCATTTCAGCACATTCCAATATGTTCTTAATGATTTTCTCCTGTGATGGTGTTTTCTCATTTTTCCAGTTTTTAGCAAATACAATTCTAGCCGCTGTCAATACATTTACAGTCAGGTATTTCAAGTCTTTACCATATGTTTTAGGTAAAATTCCCAATAAAAATATCTCTGGTTTCAAATTTATATGTTTTTTTTGTCATTTTTTCCAACCACGTGTGGATTTTAGTCCAGTATTTTTTAGCATCTGCACATGTCCACCACATATGGTAATGTAAGCCAGGTGTCTGATGATATTTCCAACATTTTTCAGATTTATTCTTGAACAATCTTGCTGTTCTTGTCGGGAAAATGCCACCTATAAAACATCTCATACAAATTTTCTTTATATGCTGTTGACATTGTCATTTTATAATTTTGACACCACAATTTTTGCCATTTCTCTAGATCAATCCCATATCCAAAATTCTTCCCCCAAGCCATCATAGTTTCTTTAACTTGTTCTTCTTCTAGTTTAATTTCTAATAAATATCCATACAATTTTTTAATCACCTTTTCATCAGCACCTATCAAAATCTTATCTAAGTCAGTCAGTTTATCATAGAAACCTTCTGTTTTGGAATCTTTATCATACCTTGAATGTATTTGCGCATATGAAAACCAATTCATCTTTATACCTTGTTCCTTTAGTTTTTGTATGGATTTAAGTTCACCCTTTTCATTCAATATTTCACCATATTTAACTGTTTGTTCCTTTTTGTATATTATAGGATAAGAAAATGCTTCAATAGTCGATAGCCAGACTGGAATTTTCAAATAACATTGTCTTTTAATCTGCTCCTAGTTTAACCACAAAGACTCCCATATATAATGTCTTCTAAAATACCCCTGTATTTTAGTTCCTTGATACCATAAAAAAGCATGGCACCCCAACAACAATTCATGTCCTTCTAATGTCAACAATCTAGTATTTCTTAATGTTATCCATTCCTTTACCCACATCAATTTCATAGCTTGGTAGTACAACTCCCAATTAGGCAAACCAAATCCTCCTCTTATTCTAGCATCTTGCAAAAATTTTAACTTTATTCTCGCTTTCTTACCTTGCCATATATTTCAACACAATTTTATTTAAATCTTCAAAGTAGTCTTTTCCAAACCTAATTGGAATTGTTTGAAACAAATATAGAATTCTGGGTAATATCTTAATTGTTGATATTCTCCCTATTAATGACAGTTGTAAATTTTCCCATTTTGCCAAATCTAGCGCTATCTGCTTTTTAAGTTTGATATAATTATTCTCTTTTAGTGTACTGTATCTTGCTGTCAAGTATATCCCCAAGTACTTGATCTCATTCGTGACCTGAATTTTCAATAGGTCTGCCAGTTCTTCCTTTTGTCTTGATAGCATATTCTTTGTCTTATCTTTATTTATTTTTAAACCAGCCACCTTTCCATATGTGTCTATCTTTTCTATCAGTTTTGATGCTGTTTCTAGTGGGTCTTCTAAGATGAAAACCAGATCATCTGCAAGTGCTTGCAACTAAAATTCTTCCTTTTTAATTTTCATCCCTTTCATATTCTTTTCATCTCTAATATTTCTATTTAGCACTTCCAAAGTTCACAAAAACAACAGAGGTGGCACCCTTGTCTTGTTCCTTTTCTTATATCGATAAAATCTATCAGTTGTCCCTCTATTATTACCTTTGCTGTTTGCTTATGATATATAGCTTCTATTGCTTGAATAAATTTTCTAGCAAAGCCCATCTGTTCCAGCAGTAATGACATGAATCGCCAATTCACATGATCAAATGCCTTCTGTGCATCTAGAAATATCAGAGCCATTTGTTTTTCAGGATGTGCCTCATAGTACTCCAAAATGTCCATGATTACTCTCATATTGTCTTTAATTTGTCTCTTTGGCAGAAATCCATTTTGATCAGGATGGATAAAATTATTTAAGTATTTTTTAAGTCTTTCTGCCAATATTGAAGCAAAGATTTTATAATCTGTGTTTAGTAGGGAAATAGGTCTATAGTTCTTGATTTGTAATGGACCGGCCTCCTCTTTTGGAGCAAGTGCAATATAAGCTTCTGACCATGATTTAGGTATCCTCTTCTTTAACATAACTTCAATCATAACTTCTAGGAATGGAAGATTCAACGATTATTGTAATGTTTTGTAAAATTCTGCCGGAAGTCCATCTGGGCCTGGTGCCTTTCCATTATTTGCTTCTTGAGTGCTTCAGTTAACACCATCATCGTTATATTGCTTTCTAACATTGTTTCGATCTCTTTAGGTATCTGAAGTAAATTTGCATTCTGTAAGTACTGTTTAATTCTTTCCTCATCAATATTCTCTTGTGTGTATAGTTTCCCATAATAATCTTGAATGATTTCCTTCTTCTCTTTACTACCATAGCAAACATGGCCTTGATCATCTATTAATTGCAATATTTTCCTTGATTCTTTCTCCTATCTCAATTTATATGCTAACCATCTACCTGGTTTCTTTGCATCTTCAAAGTAGTTCTGTTTAGCACCTCTAATTTTCTGTTCTAATTCTTCTTTTTCTATTAGACCCATTTTATGTTTGGTTATATCCATTTTTAACTTAATGTCCTTTTTCTGTGGCATTTTCTGCAGCTCTTTTTCAAGTCCTTTATACTCATCCTCTAATGCCTTCGAGGCCAATCTTTTCATGGTATTTCTTTTCCTTGTATAGTCTATTATCAAGCCTCTGGCATATGACTTCATTATATCCCATACATTCTGGATTGATGTATTTTCTTTTTTGTTTTCCTTAAAAAAGAAAGCTAGTTCTTTCTCCATCCACTGTGTGAAATCTTTTTCCTTTAAAATAGTATTATTTAACGTCCATCTAGATCTTCTTTGTCCTTTTCATTTAATTGTCATTGGATTGTGATCTGCCCAAGTACTTGTTTCAATATTTATTTCTTGAATATTAGTTGACAATTCTGTTGACATCCATATCATATCTATTCTGGACCATGATAAGTATCTATTTGAGTAGAAGGTGTATTGTTTACTTTCAGCATTTCTTCCTCTCCATGTATTTTTTAAGTTTATTTTATCTACCATTTAAAAAAAAGATTTAGGGAGAGTCTTTCTCTTTTGCTTTATTTTTTTCTGTGTTGTATAGTCCAGTTTATTGTCTACAATTCCATTAAAATCTCCCATCATAGCTATATTAGCATCGTCCAGTTCAATTATTTTCATACATAATTTTTTATAAAATTCTTTTTGATTGTCATTTGGAGCATAGATTGCAATCAGGAGTGTTTTCATATTATTGTCCATTATTTCCACCATTAGTATTCTTCTGTTGTCATCAGTATAAGTCAATTTTGCTCGGATGGTCTCTTTAATATATGAAACCACTCCTCTTTTCTTCCATTGTGTCAAGGAGGTAAATATTTTCCCTAATTTTGGCTGTATCAACAATTGTTCATATTGCTTTTTACTATGTACTTCTTGTAGACAAATTATATCAAATTTTAATTTCTTTAGTTTATGGAAGGTTTCCCTTCTTTGGGTTGAATTTAGTCCATTTATATTAATTGTAATCTTTTTTTTCTCCTCCATGGTTATATTTTGTAGTTAGGTTTGACAACTCTTGAGGATCTTGGTTCACGTTGTTCTTTGGCTTCCTCCTTTCCACCTATTCCATCTTCTTTTTCAATCGTCATTTGGCAGTCCTCTTGGAATTCAATTAGTGAAATTTCTTTTTCTGCCTCTTCCTCTTTCCCTCTGAAAAATTCTGTGTAAAATGATTCAGCTTTCTCAATTGAGTCAATTCTATATCTCTGTTCTTGCCACATTAAACCTTCTGGAATCAGACATCTATAATTCACCTCTTTTTTAAGTAGCAATTTGGTCAAGAATCGGTGTTCTTTTCTCATCTCTCTCACTCTTCTAGGTACTTGTTTCAAGACCACAATCTCCTTGTCTTTGTATTTCAATGTTTTCTCTCTTGCCACTTGCAATATTTGCGTTTTAATGGCTTTCTTTGTATTTAGCACTTTGGAAGTACTAAATAATGTCTGTGGAGATTTTTAGTCATCCAGGTAATGGTCGTCCAAAACATGCTTTTTCAAAAGGCAACTGGACTTTGTTTTTCCTTGAAGACATTAGTTTTTGAAAATGCTTACAAGCATTTTAAATTTTATAGTACAATGATTACTAAAAAGTAACAATGCTTTTGGTAGAATGAATTTTAAATGTAAGCAAATTCAATTAGTCCTAATTTATCATATAATTCCAAAAGTTGATCAATATAGGTGCTATTTAAATGGATATGGGAAATTAGTTCCATAAATAAGTCCCCGATCCAGAAGAGACTGACACATATTTATTTTGGATGGTGATTACATCCAGAGCTGGTTTTTCACTACAGCTCTTAACAACCTTGCCTTTTTAAGTCCATGTCACACTGGCCAACGGATGCAAAAAGGACACAGCGGATGAGCAAAATGTTCCATCCGTTGTTTTCCACTCTCAAAAGGGGCAAAAATTTGCATAACTGGAGCGGATAACATGGACGCGGGGAGGACGCAGGATGGATGCAAAGTGGATGCGGAACGGAAGCCCAGCGGATGGAAGCAGATGGGAGTGGATGGGAGTGGATGGGAGTGGATGGCACATCCGCAGGGCTTCCGGGGGGCCTCAGCGAAGCGGATGCAGAATGGAAAGAGCGGATGCAGAGCGGACGCCGAATGGATGAATCGGATGCACAGCGGATGCACAGCAGAAGCCTAATGGATGCCTGGCATTAATTGCGCATGTGGGGAGGATGCATTGCGTCAGCCCCGCGGATATAACGGAAGCAGCTCGGAAGCAGGTCGCCATTCAGAGGAAAGACCTGCTGCCAGACACATCGACTGCCTTGCCTGCCCTGCCTGCATGTCTGCCTGCCAGCCTTGCTGCCAGCCTTGCTACCAGCCTTGCTGCCAGCCTTGCTGCCAGCCTCCCTGCCAGCCTTGCTGCCAGTCTCCCTGCCAGCCTTGCTGCCAGCCTGCCTGCAAGCCTTGCTGCCAGCCGGTCTGCCTGCCAGCCTTGATGCCTGCCTTCCTGCAAGCCTTGGTTCATGTCTGCCTGCCAGCCTTGCTGCCAGCCTGCCTGCAAGCCTTGCTGCCAGCCGGTCTGCCTGCCAGCCTTGATGCCTGCCTTCCTGCCAGCCTTGGTGCCAGCCTTCCTGCCAGCCTTGGTGCCTGCCTCCCTGGAAGCCTTCCTGCCAGCCTTGGTGCCTGCCTGCTTGATAGCCTTCCTGCCAGCCTTCCTGCCAGCCTTGGTTCCTGCCAGCTTCGCACTGTTGCAGAATGATGGTGGCTGCCGAAAGGACTTTGTTACAATCCACGGTGGACATGACTGGATGCTGTGGAAGAGGAAGAGTCAGATGAAGGCTGCAGAGGTCTGCACAGGTGGGCTGCTGTTCTGAAAGTGAGATGCAGGCGAGTTGCTCCCCCTTTTTATTGGCAGTATAGGTTTTCCGCTAGGCATCCTCTAGGCATCCTCTAGGCATCCTCTAGGCATCCTCTAGACATCCTTAATATCCGAGATAGGTCTCCTCTGTGAACGTTTTTTCTGCTTTAAACGCTTTGTTTCCGCTAGGCATCCATTCTGCATCCATTCTGCATCCGTTCTCCATCCGTTCCGCTTCCTCCCCACGTCCGGGCGGATGGAGTTGCGCAGATGCACAGCGGACACCAAGCGGATATCGCGGATGCGTAACAGATGCGTAACGGATGCGTAGTGGATGCAGAACGGACGAACTGGATACATTTTCCGCGCAAAAGTTTTAGGCAGCCCAAAACTTTCGGAGCGGATGAAACGTCCATAAATGGATGCTGGACGGATAGAGGGGAAGCCAAACGGAGGCAGTGAGTACATCGCGTTTTCAAACGGATGGCAAGGTTTTTTGTCCGTTTTACATCCTCTTTGCATCCGTTGGTTCAGTGTGACATGGGCTTTATTTAGTACATCTTCTGTACTGCTGTAAGTTATAAATAATTATTTGCAATTTGCTATGTTTACTTATAAGTACAGTAAATATTTGTTTAAAGAAAAATTGCTAATTATGAATGTAACAACTTTATTAGGAAAATATGCATAAATGATTCAATTACTAGACTATAACAGGAATTGGTTTCATTTGCATAGTACTTTTATTGAGAGTTTATATTGGAAAATATATATGAAATATCTATTTTATACCATTTAGGAAATAAGATCCTTTTAGAATACATTTAATTATGAACATATTTTTTTATTAAGTAGATGATATTTCTTTGGTTCCATTCATATGTTTCTTTTTTTTAAAGAAAACAGAACATTTTTCTATGTATAGAAGGTGGTGTGTTCTAGTTCAGTCTTTTCTCAGTATAATTATGAAATGTATTATTTAGTGCAAGATGTGAAAGTTGCATGGCATGATATAGAGTCCCTTCTCTCTTTGTACACATTTTTTAATTAAAGTTATATGCAAAAAATTGTACTTTTATCACTAAGTTCAGTGTCTATAATTTCATGCGAGGAATATATTTGTGAGATTTCAGAAAAACAGAAAACTGGCAGAATATCTAAAGACTGGCTAGAAAGCAAGATATGCAACAATTTCCTGCTTTCTAGCTAATCTAAAGCTCCTGGCACAGTAGAACAGCTGATGGTTGGGAAAAAAAAGGGAAAATAGCAACTTAGCAGTCAAGTTTGATGACAAGGTAAGGAGTGAGTAGGTGGGGACCGGTTCCTGCTGGCCTTGTGTTCCTGCATAGCCTGAATTAATTGCTTTGGGGGTGCTCTGGGGGTGATATTTCTCTGTGGACCACCAAAATTTTCTCACAGACCACCTGTGGGCTACGGTCCACCGATTGGCGACTGCTGATCTAATCGAACCCCCCACCCAAGCAGATCTTACACCATTTCTGACAGATGGCAGTCCAGTCTCTCCTTGAAAGCTTCCAGTGATAAAGTTCCAACAACTTCTGAAGGCAAGCTGTTCCATTGGTTGATTGCTCTCACTGTCAGAACATTTCTCCTTATTTCCAGTTGAAACACTCCTTGTTCAGTTTCTATTCATTAATCCTTGTCTGGCCTTCAAGTGTTTTGGAAAATAGCTTGATGCCCTCCCTTCTGTGGCAGCCCCTCAAATATTGGAAGACTGCTATCATGCCTTCCCTGGTCCTTCTCTTCATTAGACTAGCCATGCCCAGTTCCTGCAACCGTTCAACATACGTTTTAGCCTCCAGTCTCCTAATCATCTTGGTTGCTCTTCTCTGTACTCTTTATAAAGACTCAACATCTTTTTTGTAGTGTGGTGAACAAAAGTGGATGCAGTCCTCTTGGTGTGGTCTTACTAAGGCTTTATAGAGTGGCATTAGTACCTCACTTGATTTTGATTGTATCCCTCTGTTGATGAAACTTAGGATTGCATTGGCTTTTCTGGCTGCTGCTGCACACTGTTAGATCCCCCTCACAGTTACTGCTATTAAGCCTGGTTTCACTCAGTCTATATGTGCATTTTTTGTTTTTCTTGCCTAAGACTTAACTTTTCTGTACACTGAATTTCATTTTATTAGATAGGGCCCAGTGTTCAAGTCTGTCAAGATCCATCTGTATCTTGAGCTTATCATCTAGGGCTGTGTTAGCAAACCTATGCAATGCATGCCAGAAGTGGCACACAGAGCCATTTCCCCCAGCATGGGAGAGGGGGTCTACACAGGGGGCGGGGGGCCAGCACATATTGCCTTCTGGGTGCTGGCACACAAGCACATGCAAGCAAGCATTCACATAATTATCGGCACGGGAGTCAAAAAAGGTTAGCCACCACTGATCTAGGGTGTTAGTTATTACTGCCAGTTTGATATCATCTGCACATTTCATAAATTCCCCTTCTATTCCCTCATCTAAGTAATTTATGAAGATATTGAAGAGCACTGGGCCTGAGACAGAACTTTGTGGTACCTCACTGCTTACTTCCCTCCATGTAAATGTAGTACCAGTAAGGACTACTTGTTGAGTATAGTTTGTCAGCCAGTTATAAACCCATCTGATGGTCATGCTACCTATTCTGCTTTTTTCTAGATTATCAAGAAGTATTTTGTGGTCTACTTTGTCAAATGCCTTGCTGAAGTCTAAGAATATTATCTCCACAATATTTTACTGGTCTACTAATTTAGTCACTGTTGAAAAATGAAATAAGATTGTTTTGGCATGAGCTGTTTTTAATAAACCCATACTGACTGCTAGTTATTACTTTACTTATTTCTAGATGTTGGCATTATCTTCGATATGTTTTATTATCTTTTCCAATATGTTCCTGGATATTTATGTTAGGTTGATTGTTCTGTATGGTTCCCCCCCCCCTTTTTTTTTATTTAAAGATGAGAACCACATCAGCTCTTTTCCAGTCCTGTGTTCCCTGGTGCTCTAGGATTTTTGAAAAATGTGGTACAGTGGTTCTGAGATGACATCTGCCAACTCCTTTAGAATGCTGGGATGTAATCCATCAGTTCTGGGTGATTTTGTATTCATCAAGATTATACAAGTGTTCTCTTACCTCATCTACCCCATAAATATGGAAGGAGTCCTGAATAGACTATAATGAAGAGGAAATGTTTTGAGAACATGATTCACAGAAGATGTCAAATAAATTTGTCAGGTTGGTAAAGAATGTACAGGAGTGAAACTGAATCTAAATAGTATTGCAGCATTTTTGTGTAATTCAATTGTATAGCTATTGAATTGTGTCTTTCAGGGTATCCCATCCATGAAAACGACATTTTAGAACTAGAAAATGACAGTGAAAAAAACTCTTAGCTTGTAGCAGATTTCCTATAGGTGATATGTTTAGAGGGTTTTATATGTGGAAGTTGGGCTTTTGACTCCTGATCTTCCAAAGGGTATTTGTTGGCTATTAATGGGAATCCATATGCTAAGAAGGTAGGTCTTTAGTGTGATCTGACAAACCTGTTATATTTCTAAGTTGTTATGTGAACTAGCTGCAGGTAAAAATGCTGTGTTGTGACAGCTCTGTTATTGGCAATTAATAACAGTTATTTCATACATCCAAGTTATTTATTAATATTACCTTGTCCAGTGATGAAGGAACACATGTAGACTGATAATATACTGATAATGACTGAGTTTGCACATGAATGTAGATACATATATAGATGTGTTCTGGAAACTGAGGGACTTGGAAGTGGTTCTATCAGTCCTAGATAGAACGAATATTCTCTCTTCTTCTCCTTCTCACCCCCGGCTATACTGTCTAGATACATCGGTCTTCAGTTGCCAGAATTATCAACTAACATCCACTTTGCTGACAGACTTGTAGCAGTCAAATACATCAGGCTTAGAGAAATTGGATTAGAAAATAATGGAAGATTGATGCAATGCAATGTATTAATCTGCTAAGAGTGTCATAATGGAGACCTTGGCTGTAATAATATGAAAAAACACTAATTTGGTTTCTTATGACATATGTCTTTAATTTGAAGCAAGACACATCACTGTTCTGACAGCAACTTGCTTTCTCTATAATCTTTTAAAACTGACAAATAATTTGTCCTTCAAATACAATTACAAGCTACTTGTTGTATATGTTGCTGTATTTTTTTAGTCTCTGCTGGTTTTATACAGTTTTTCATCTCTATATATTTGACTAATTGCCTTCAATGTCTCTACGGTGTTTATGAATGTCAAATAAAAGCAGACTGAGAAGAGTATAAGAAAAAAAAGGACAATTATAACTCACTTTTATGCATTACTTTTAGGAGTTCAGTATAATTGAAATTATAACCCACCTGTTCCAGTATGGGGAAATTAAGCATGAATAAATATGGAAACTTTATTTATCTGCTGGGTTTATCTCCTTCACAAGGGAGGGTAAGACAATAGATCTGGGAATAATCCAGGATTACAGAATACAACTAATGGCCTTTCCCTGCTATCAAGTCAGTAGAATTCATTTGTTTTAAAATGGTATGAAATAAACTATTCCCAATGCCAATCCTGATTCTGCATTTGTTGTGAATCACTGTTGAATGAATGTGCTACTTGTAATCAATTGGTTTTCCTCTTCAGAATTTGCTGCCTGTTAGTTTAATCATATAACCCACTAATGGGAAAAACACCTGGGCTTCATGACAGGCCTTGGTGGGTTTCCCTTGACTCTGTTTTGTCTGCCCATTTTCCACACCCCATTTGAGCATTTCCCAAGTTTAAATAATCATATGTGATGATCCCAGAAGTAACCCTGAGAACGGGGAGGTATATTCTGCTGTAGTTGTATCACTGTCCAGTTCTGATTCAATGGAACAAGAGATTAAAATTGACTACAGGTAGTCCTTGACTTACTACAGTTCATTTAATGACTGTTCAGAGTTACAACTGCACTGAAAAAGTGACTTAAGACCATTTTTCACACTTAAGAGTATTGCAGCATCCCCATGGTCGTGTGATTTACATTCAGATGCTTGATAACTGGTTCATAATTATGACAGTTGCAGAACCTCAGGGTCATGTCATCCCCTTTTGTGATTTTCTCACAAGCAAAGTCAATGGGGAAGCTAAGATTCACTTAACAACTGTGTTATTAACTTAACTGAAGTGATTCACTTAACAAATTGGGGCAAGAAAAGTTGTAAACTAAGGCAAAATTCATTTAACAGATTTCTCACTTAGCATCATAAATTTTGGACTCAATTGGGGTTATAAGTTGAGGACTACCTATACTTGCTGGACAATCATTCTTTTATTTTGTGTGTGTGGGGGGGGGGCGGGGAATTGAAAATGACAAATAAAGTGGCAGCTGATCAACAAATATCCTATTCTGCATATTTTATTATTCTCTGGAGACTACAGCAAAAGGAAGTCTGCTGCATCTGAAGATAAAAATACATTTCAAACTACCGTTAAAGCACAATAAAAGAATGAAAAGATTCCTCCTTCTTCTTTAAATAAAATATTGGAACTCTCCTTTCAAGTCCTTTATCTTGCTGGGGGAGAAAGTTATAAAAAGTGGACAGTAATGAGGAAAGGAAGTGAGCTGTATAAAAAAGACTTCAGGAAACAAAGTACTGCCTTTTCACATTTCTCCCCATGACCACAACTGGGTTCGGTGTGTTCGGTTGAGAGGGACCCACTGGTTCTAAATCAGAGGTGTCAAACTTGATTTCATTGATGGCCACATCAGGGTTGTGTTTGACTTTGGGGGCTGGATGAGCGTGGCCAGAGTGGGTGTGGCTAGCTTGACATCACTCATGTCGGCATCCCTCTCAGGCTCCATTTTCAGCTGAGATGGTTTTCTGCAGCTCTCTGACACATGGCCCTCCCAAGCCTTGAATTTGACGCCTCTGCCCAAAATAAGTCAAGAAACTTCTATAGGTAAATATGGGCTTGAATCTGGGTTGTCTCAGTACTGGACAATAGCTTGACTATTACCCCAGGCTGGCATTGTTAGAATATGCTTGTCCATGTTTAAAAGAAAATGAAGTCAATGTGTGCTAATACTGAACAATGCTACTGGTCTCAGGTAGGACAGCAGAGGAGATTTTCTTTTCTCCACAGTTGAAATTTTACTGTCCATCTGGCTTTATTACTTAGAAGTAACATCTCACTTTTCATGTAAAACAGAATTAGATTTCGACTGCAGGTAATCTTTGATTTGCAACCATTTGTTTAATGGCCATTCAAAGTTGGAAGTAGCCCTGAAAATAGTGACTTACAACCATTGCACCATCTCCACAGTCACAACATCAGAATTCTGGCATTTGGCAACCATGTATTTGTTTATGTTTTATGAAATGATTTATGAAATGATTTATGAAATGATTTATGAAATGATTTATGAAATTGCAGCATCCCAGGGTCATATGGTCTCTATTTGTGACCTTGTGAGTTGACTTCCTACAAGCAAAGTCAATGGAGGAAACCAGATTTGCATTATTCCATTAATAACTGCAATGATTTGCTTAACAATCATGGCAAAAAAGATCATAAAATTGGATGTGACTCAGTCAACAACTGCTCCATTTAGCAACAGAAATTCTGCTCCCAATTGTGGTAATAAATTGAGGACGACCTATAGCTTTACTATTTTTAATTACATTTAGAGATTGCAATATTCAATAATTACATTAGACATTCTACTTAATTTCTTAAAAATACTTTATGAAAAAATGTTCTATTAATAAATGAGAAATGGATTATAAAAGGGGGAGATGACCAGACAGAAAGAATAAATTGGGAGAATATGTTGTAATGTCAAAAAAAAAAAAAAAGACATTGTATATCCATAAGACACATTTTACTAAATTCAAGACAAGAATGGCTTGAATTTATATGCTGTGTATCACAGAACAAGGCAAATTTAGAAATCTGATTAGATTTCAGCCTCCCAGTCTTCTGTATATTATTTTGGGAGACATATAAGATATCCCCATACCTATTAATGGCTCAGTCAAGGACTTTTATTTTTGACTTTGCTCTTTAAAAAAATGGGATGTTCAAATCCTTTTCAAATTTAGCCTCCAAGGCGATGAATTAAGTAGGAAACCTATTAAAATGACCCAAATCTGTCAAAAGGAATGGATTTGAAACTATTGCAAAGTATTAATTCTTTGTAAATGTCTGTATGAATTTGGTATGATAGCCTAATTCTGGCTGCAGAGAGACATGAAGAACGAATTTTCAAATTTTTCTGTACTTATTTCTATCAATATATGCAAATATTGGTACCAAACTTACCAAATTTGCAGATGATACTAAACTGGCAAGAATAGCTAACACTCAAGAAGATAGGCTCAAGATCCAGATGGATCTTTACAGACTAGAACACTGGGTCATATCTAACAAAATGAAATTCAATGTAGAGAAACGTAAAGCCCTACACTTAGACAAGAAAAACCTAAAGTACTCATATAGACTGGGTGAAACTAGGCTCAGTAGCAGTAACTGTGAGTAGGATCTTGGAGTCTTAATGGACAACTGGCTTAATATGAGCCAGCAGTGTGCAGCAGCAGCCAAAAAAGCAAACGCAATCCTAAATTGTATTAACAGAGGGATACAATCGAGATCAAGTGAGGTACTAATACCACTCTATAAAGCCCTAGTAAGACCACACCTAGAGTATTGCATCCAGTTTAAAAAAGATGTTGAAACTCTTGAAAAAGTGGAGAAGAGCAACCAGGATAATTAGGGGACTGGAGATTAAAACATATGAAGAACGGTTGCAGGAACTGGGCTTGGTTAGTCCAGTGAAGAGAAGGACCAGGGGAGAAATGATAGCAGTCTTCCAATATTTGAGGGGCTGCCACAGAGAGGAAGGGGTCAAGCTATTTTCTAAAGCACCTGTAGGTCAGACAAGGAATAATGGATGGAAACTGAACAAGGAGAGATTTAAATAAGATTTAAATAATTTAAATAATTAAATAAGATTTAAATATTTGAAATAAGGAGAAACTTTCTGACAATGAGAACTATCAACCAATGGAACAGCCTGCCCTCGGAAGTTGTGGGAGTGCCATCACTTGAGACCTTCAAAAAGAGATTGGACTGCCATTTGTCAGAAATGGTATAGGGTCTCCCGCTTGGGCAGGGGATTCGACTAGGGTCCTTTCCAACTCTGATTTATCTGGTATACAAATGTGGAGCATAGCTAAAATAGTAGGCCATATTTATTATTTTCAATTTTGGTCTGACATTTTGCGCTCAGACAAATGAACTATTCAAATATTACTAGAGTTAGAATATTGGGATGTATTATTATTTCAGTAAAAAAGAAACCATATCAGTGGTAGGATTCAATTTTTTTTACTACCAGTTCTGAGGGCGTGGCTTGGTTTGTGTAGTGTGGCTTAGTGGGTGTGGCAGGGGAAGGTTATTGAAAAATCCATTCCCTCCACACCCCACGAACCTGCTTTCCAGCTCTGTTCTCCTGTGAAGGGCAACAAAGGAAAACCCAGCCAATTAGCTGGGACTTAGGAGGCAGAGTGTTCTGTATAACTTGGAAGGTTCCAAGTAGTCAATTCTGATTGGCCAAAAAGGCCAGTAGTGGATTGGTTCATTAGGAACCAATCCAAGAAGCTGCTAAGAGGCGGCAAGATTTAAATGGATGTCATTGGCTACAAGCCAGCAAGCAAGCCTCTATATAAGGGACTGCCACGGCTTGAGCCAATGTTCCATTACTGTTGCTGTTAACCGAATAAAGAGTTTTTAGTTGGAACCCGGTCTCACGCGCTTCTTTTCCGGACAGAACACTGGCGATGAGGATGGGATCGTCCTGAAGCGGAGACCGAGCACGCAGCGAGAGAAAAGCCACGCTAGACGAGATGGCTGATAATAACACGCCGCCCGCACCATTCAATCCCAATGAAGAAGATTGGGAGTCTTATATTGATCGTTTCCTGATGTTTCTGGAGAGCAACGAAATGGAATAAATTTCTGATCAGTGAAAGAGGGCTGTCTTCCTAACACATTGCGGGCCAGCCGTATTTAAGATGGCGAAGGCATTAGCAAAGCCCAGAGACGTGAAACAGATGACCTGGTCTGAGCTTAACGGAATGCTGAAAGCTCACTACGCACTGGTTGTCTCAAACCTCATCAAGAGACACGAATTTTATAAGAGAGACCAGAGGGAAGATGAAACCATTGCTGATTTCGTGGCAGCTCTGCACCATATTGGAGGAGCCTGTGAATTACAAAATATGGATGAAGCAATGCGAGATCATGTTGTGTCAGGTCTTATGGACTGTACCCTTCAAAGCAAACTCTTAAACAGACCTAACATAATGGTGGCAGAGGCAATCGTGGAAGCAACCGCCGCGGAAGCCGCAAAGAAACCAGCGGCCACAATGAAGATGATGAACACCAGTGCTGACACGACAACCCTTCCAAAAGAGAAAATCTCAGGTGAAGGGAGAAAACAAGCTGCCACAAACACACACCATGAAGACCTAGATGAGTCATCAGACACTGATGAAGATGACGATGAGGTCCACTGCCTTTACGCAAACCAAAAAAGGCGCGAAAAGAAGAAAAATTGGCAGGAATGCGCTGGTTGCGGAGGAAACCACCCCCGAGCCAAGTGCAGGTTCCTTGATGCCATCTGTCCGGCTTGCAAAAAGGGGGGACATATTGAAAGAGTCTGCTGAAATCGAAGAAACAGCAGCCCTAGGCAGACACGGTAATTCCCTACCAAGAAATGACTTGAGGCAAGCTGACAAAAAATGGGAGCGCAGCAAGGGAACCAGCAACCGAGAAAACACACATCAGACTGTCACTATAGGAAGTGCACAGACGGAAAGCGGAAAAAAAGTCAGAATTGTAGTGTCCATTGAAGGAAGACCTTGTGAGATGGAGGTCAACTCAGGATCTTTTCTATCAATGGTGTCTTGGAACACAATTAGATGTCTGATTCCAAACATCAGACAAAATGAACTCAAAAAACAAAAATTAATTCTCAAAGACTACCAGGGAAATAGGATTCCTGTGGTAGGTCTGGGGCATTTCAAAGTAACTTACAAACAACACGCTGAAGTCCTGCAATTGACTATAGTCGACCGAGACCATCCCAGTCTTCTGAGCATTGAATGGTTCGCGCCATTGGGCATTGGGATGACCAGAGTGAGCCGAAGAGTCGTGAGTGATTGGGAAGAGAACCTGCTACACGAATTCCAGGATATCTTCGACGGAACTCTCGGCAGGTACCGGGGAACCCTATATGCTTTAGCCTAGATCCCCAAATAGCACCAAGAAGACTAAAAGCCAGACGGGTCCCCTTTGCATTAAAACCCAAAATAGATTAGCAATTAAATAAATTGATTGCACAAGGGGTCATAGAACCAATTGACCACGCCAGGTGGGAGACACCAATAGTAACACCTGTAAGACCAGATGGGTCTGTGTGCATCTGTGGAGACTACAAGGCTACCCTGAACCATGCGCTACAGCAAAGTGCATACCCTGTACCAGTCATGCAGCACTTACTGCACTCACTTGGGGGAGGAAATTTTTTTGCTAAACTTCCAGTAGACCCCATAATGGCCAAGGCACAAGCAATAGTAACGCATAGAGGGGTGTTCAAATGTAACAGACTTCAATTCGGAGTGAGCGTTGCCCCAGGCATCTTCCAAAGCCTCATGGAACGCCTATTAAATGGAATAGAAGGGGTCGTTCCATACTTTGATGACGTCCTAATTTCAGTAAAAACATGACCCAATTAGAAGCTAGACTAAGGGAAGTGCTAACGAAATTCAGAGAATCCGGCCTGAAAGTTAAAAAAGAAAAATGCTGCTTGGCCACTGACTGCGTCGAATTTTTAGGATATTTGATTGACGAACAAGGTATTCACCCAACAGAAAAAAAAGTCAAAGCAATTAAAGACGCACCCAGACCTAGAAATAAAATGGACTTACAGGCATTCTTGGGTCTGATCAATTTTTATAATGTATTCCTCCCCCACAAAGCAACGATAGCAGAATCATTGCACCATTTGCTACATAAGAAAACTGTCTGGACTTGGGGTCACAAAGAACAAAAAGCCTTTCAAAATATAAAAGACTTGTTAACCTCAGACACCGTTCTTATTCAGTTTAGTAATACTCTACCCTTGACGGTCACCTGTGATGCCTCACCATTCGGAGTCGGTGCTATCCTGAGTCACCAATTACCTGACGGGAGAGAGGCACCCATCGCTTTTTATTCGAAAACGCTCTCCAAAGCGGAACACAACTATAGCCAACTAGACAGAGAAGCCCTGGCAATCGTCGCCGAAGTAAAATGTTTTCATGAATACCTATACGGTAGAACATTCTCCATTGTTACTGACCATAAACCATTACTAGGGATTTTGGCTGGGAATAAACCCACACTGAACATTCTATCCCCACGGATGACTAAGTGGTCAGAATTCCTGGCCGCCTATTCATATACATTGCTGCATCGACCCGGGAAACAAATCACCCATGCAGACGCATTAAGCCGAACACCATTACCGATCTTAGAGGACGACCCAGCTCCAGCCTCTGCCACCCTACAACTAGAAACCTGCCCTGAACTTCCATTGACTGTGGATGATGTCACCAGAGCCATAGCAAAAGACTCATTGACTGCCCACGTTTTGACTTGGGTAGGTAAAGGCTGGCCGGAAGCCAAAAGACTGAAAACTTTAAACCTTTCCGGACTAGACAGACTGAACTATCAATACAAAAGGGGTGTTTATTGTGGGGAGATCGGGTGGTGATTCCATCCAAACTACAAGAAGAGGTGTTAGGCATGTTACATGAGGGCCACCCAGGCATAGTTAAAATGAAAAACCTGGCCAGAAGCTATGTCTGGAGGCCTGGCTTAGACAAGGACATTGAACGCTGGGTTGCAACATGCCACAAGTGTCAGAGAGCTAGACCCACACCACCACAAGCTCCCATACGGGACTGGGAGACCCTACGAGGCCCTTGGTCTCAAATCCATATTGATTTTGCAGGACCAACTAGGGGCAATACATTTTTAATAGTTGTGGATGCATATTCAAATTGGCTTGAAGTCATCTTAATGTCATCCACAACAACCGACATTGTTATAAAACAGCTAAACAAATTATTTGCAACTCATGGTTTCCCTGATTTGTTGGTATCTGACAATGGGCCACAACTAACTGCAATACAATTCGAACAATACTTAGTCACTTTGGGTATACGCCATGCACTAACCACACTGGCCCACCCGGTGGCGTAAGGTAGAGAGAATGGTCCGGTTCACAAAAGAAGGCCTTGAGAAAATGGACCATGGGGATGTCCAAGACAAGCTAAACCGCTTACTTACACAACAACACATCACTCCCAGTAGCACAACAAACAAGAGCCCGGAAGAATTATTAATGGGAAGAAAACTTAGATCCCATTTAGATAGGTTGCACCCCAGTTATATTTGCGAGAAACCCCCTGACTCTTCTAGCCGATACTGCACTTTCAAAATCGGCGACCTGGTCTATGCAAAGAATTTTACCAGGGACCCTCTTTGGCTTCCAGCCACGATCACACAAGTAACAGGCCCCCGGTCCTACCGACTAACCATGGACGATGGAAGAGAGTGAAAGCGGCACATAGACCAGCTTCGTTCCCGCAACATTGAGCGCAAAACAACTGTGCAACCTCAAATAATAAATTTCAATGAAAAGAAAACCAAGGAGGGGGGGGGGAAATACAAATTAATAAAAAAGGGTGTGAAAATGAACCATTAAAATCATAACGAGAAAATCTAACCAACCAAAAAGAGCACTTACAGTTAGATGAGACCATCAGAAGAAGTCCTGGTGAAAGGGAGCGGCAGAACCACTTCGACTGGCCTGAGAAACTCAGGCGGGAGTGGCAGTGCTGACTCACCCTTCCAGGCAGTTCCATGGAGAAAAGCCAGAGAGAGAATGATCCCGACTGAACCTCTTGAAGTCCTAGGTAAGAATGAGCCACGCAGGTCAACTAGGACCAGAAAAAGCCCCACCTACCTGCGTGACTGCGTCACTCACATAGGACTGAACTAAAGGAGGAGGGGTATTCTGTATAACTTGGAAGGTTCCAAGTAGTCAATTCTGATTGGCCAAAAAGGCCAGTAGTGGATTAGTTCATTAGGAACCAATCCAAGAAGCTGCTAAAAGGTGGCAAGATTTAAATGGATGTCATTGGCTACAAGCCGGCAGGCAAGCCTCCATATAAAGGGCTGCCGCGGCTTGAGCCAATGTTCCGTTACTGTTGTTGTTAACCGAATAAAGAGTTTTTAGTTGGAACCTGGTTTCACGTGCTTCTTTTCCGGACAGAACACAGAGAATAGATGAGGGCGGGGCCAATCAGAGTGGTATTTGTTGGTTCTCCAAACTACTCAAAATTTCCGCTACCGGTTCTCCAGAACTGGTCAGAACCTGCTGAACATCACCTCTGAAACATATATAACCAAGTATAATAATGAGAAATGAGCTTTTGGAATAATTTTGATCTGATTGGTCTACCCTGTGAACAAACCTCCAACAGAAGAATAGACAATTTACCAGGCACAAGATCCGGTTATTCATAACAGACTGTCAAGGCAAATCAACTAGAACAGAACTAACACATCAACCACAATTCAGTTCAACTAATACATCGACCACAATTCAATGGACACTTCCCAAGAACCATCCCGCCACAGAAAGAATTCAAACTTGTTCATATTAAAATGCAGCAAGACGACTCCTGGGCCATTGTAGTTATGAGGTTTTGCTGGAAAACGTCAACAGCATTCATGATCTAAACTTTGTTGCAGATATTCCTGAATTTAGAGAACCCTAACAAAAATATATAATGACAAATATTTAGTTTTAGGGTTGTGTGAAAATAAGATAATATCATCAATTTCTTAGTGGAGCAGTTCAGAATAAAAATAAGATTGAAAAATGAAGTCATAATTTTACAGTTATGCTGAGGTCTTATTTTGACTGACAAAATATCAGAGTCCACTTAGTAGTGAAACTCGCTGGTATCCTCAAGAGTAAACTGTCACCAGGTTATTTCATAGAGATTCATGGTTTCTGTACATCAGATGTATGCAATGTTATCTAAGTAATAGTGTTGTCATCTATCTTTCCTGATGCCAAGTCATTTTTGAAATATAAAAACTACTGAGTTCATAGAACTGTATAATTGTATTGATTTTGCTAATGTGTGTGGAATTTTAATAAGGCCCATCATTCTTTCTGGATAAGGTTCTAATTAATAATTCTTGTTGCATTTGGCCATTTGCAAAGAAAGCACTGCAGAAAATGTTTCTGTAAGTTAATTAGCTGCTTCTATAGGAGGAAAACAACTGGTGGGTAGTCTTACCAACAGATCTTGCTACTTGATGCCATTTTTACAATATAAAGAAAATGTCTTTCTCCTTATTACTTCTGGCATCGTCACTTCTTTTTAATAGACTACTTAAGCCCCTGTCCCACTGCACTAACGGATGCAAAGAGGATGTAAAACATTAAAAAAAGCTTGCCATCCGTTGGAAAATGCTATGCATCCGTTGTGTACTCATTGCATATGTGCTTCATACGCTCTATCCATCAAGCATCCGTCCACTGCGATTTCATCCGCGCAAGAAGTTTTGAGCTGCACAAAACTTTGTGAACGGATGAACTTTCCGCCATGTACGATGTAAATCCGCAACATATACGAGCAACAAACGTTCTATGTCCATTTATCATCCGTTAAATGTCCGCTGTATCCTCTCTGCATCCTCTGGGCATCCTCTCAACTCACATCTGCTGCAGCTGAAAACGGAAAGAGGGAGGAAACAAAAGGTACACGAAACGTCTACACAGCGTTAGTAGCACTGAAATAGAAAGGATGCGCAGTGAACAGTTTGCATCTGATATACATCCGCTAGGCTTCCTATGAACATCCGTTTAACATCCCTGCTACATACTACCCACGTCCGTTCTTTTCCATTCTTTTCTATTCTGTTTATGCAAATTTTCACCACTTTTTGGAGTGGATGACAATGGATGGAGCCACCCCTGAAATTTTGCTCATCCGCTGTGTCTTTATGCATACGTTTTGCGTCTGTCGGCCAGTGGGACCTAGCCTTTAGGGGGAGGAGTTCCTCTTATTCATAAATGTCCTTAAATAGAAATGTTTCTCGTCATAGAGGTTTGTGTTGTTTAATGATGACATCATTATAGAAATGATTGAATTTGCATAATTATACCATTTAATAAATGTTGTACACCAAGGCAGAAATGTGGCCCTTTGCATGCAAATTCTTATTTTATTATTTTAATATATAATGAAACTGCTGTTAATGTTTTAATCAGGAAAAAAATAATTTTGTAACTGCTTACATAATTTTTAAGATAAAAAGCATTTTGTCAAAAAAAAGCAAAAAAAAAAATTGGAAGTGAATAAAAAATGATCCATGTCTGTTTTTAGAAAATATAGGCATACTTTACAATATAGTTTATGGAATAACTTTTACAGTCTATTACTTGTTGGATTTTTGAGCTAGGAGAACATCAAGTAAGACATTAGAAGCAAATTACTTAATGACTATTGAATAATGTATTTTTCTTATTTTTCTCATTAATAGTGAAATGTATAAAACATTATTTTTGGCAGTAGAAATTCAAACATATAATGCTTTGTGAATAATAACTTGATTAACTTCCTTTCCAATAAATGAGACAAGTAAAAGAAATCTTAGTGAATAGATTTTTTTTTGGTTCCAAAACCATAAAGCAAAATATTTTTGGAAGGCACAATTAAAAGTTGTTGAATAGTATAAAAATTAAACAGTATATTAGAACATTTTTCTTTGTGCTTCCATGTTCTAGAGAGCAAGAAGATGGTATAAACATCATCATATAGTTAAATGCCATAAAATACATTTTGTGACACAATGCAAAGCAAATGAAAAAAGAAACAAAGCGTAAAAATAAGAACAATGGGGTCTGGGCTTGACCAATAGAAGACATAACACAAGGGAATTAGATTCTTCACTTAGGGTTAGGATAGGTGGAAGATCTCTTGTGGAATTATTTGTCTAATAGTGTTTGCTTGTTTTTTCTTTTTCTTTCTATATTTGTAGTTTTGTACTGTTTGCTTTAAATTGTCTAGAGTTGTAATGAAGTAGGATAGTTTATAAATTAAAAATCTTGTTCAGTCCCTTGGCAGCAGGGACAGTTAGTTTTGTAAAATAAAAGTAAAAGTTTGTTCACTTTAACATAATATTTAAATAATTTAACTAGTGATTTGCTAGTTTTCAGGGGAAGTGGAATTTTAAAAAAATGTCATACTTTTAATATGCATTAGTTGCCTTCAAAATATTTATTAATATTAAATGCTGCTTTCAGTGTATATTGCTTTGTAATAGCCTGTTTAATGCAGTATAATCTCTACAGTTAAGGCAGAGCTTAAATATAAATATAAAGGACAGCAAGCTTTTAAATTCGCAGGGAGGTTACATGATTGCAATAGTCCAGTGCCCCTCCTTTGGTCTGACGCCATCTCATGCAATATTGCAGAAATTTCATTTAATTTCATATAAAACTACAGGTAGTCCTTGACTTATGACCACAATTGAGCCTGACATTTCTGTTATTAAGCAAGATAATTGTTAAGTGAATTTTACCCCATTTTACAGTTGTTAAGTGAATCACTTCAGTTGTTAAGTCAGTGACATGGTTATTAAGTGAATCCGGCATCCCTATTGACTTTGCTTGTCAGAAGGTCACAAAATTCAGATTCTTGGCAACTGACTTATATTTATGTAATCAACATGACCCTGGGACACTGCAACCATCATAAATATGAATCAATTATCAAGTGTCCAAATTTTGATCATAGGGATGTTGCAAAGGTTGTAAGTGTGAAAAATAGTCATAAGTTACTTTGTCAGTTGTAACTTTTAAATAGTCACTAAATGAACTATTGTAAGTTGAGGACTATTTGTACTAGAATCTTGTGATATTTCACCAAAAAGTCAGAAGAATCTGGTGTTTCCACACATGAGATCTGAAAACACAGGGACTTGAATGGAAACTGGGTGATTAAATACTGCCTTTATACAAATTAATGGTGAAACTAGATTTGGAATAATTGTGCAGTTCTGGATAGTATAGAACTAAAAGAAGGATATTAAGATATTAATATTGTAGAGGATAGAGGATTGACATTATAGATGATATTATGAAACAAGAAGAAGAGCAAAAAGTGGCCAGTCTAAATGACCATGATGTACAGTGTTTCTCTGCATGGAAATACTACAAAGTTGAAACTGTTTAGGAATGAAATAAGGATATATGTGAAAAGCTGTATTTTTCACATACAGCTGTGTGAAAAAGTCCTGCATGCTTTATGGTTTACGGTTTATGACATTTTTTTGGATAGCCATTGATTTTATGATATTTTATGCTAACTGCTATGCAAATATTGTTATATTTAAATAAATACTGGTGGTTTTTAAATGAAAAGCACAAGCTTTTTGCAATTTGGTGCTGTTTGGGTGGGAATTGTGAATTTTCTTGCATGCTTACAATGCATGTTTACAATGACTATGAAAACAGATTAACTGATGCATACCCAGTGGCATATGTGTTGCAATTACTAAGGCCAATGCTAGTGGTTTGTTAACATTTTTATTGTTTGTGGCCCTGAAAAGAACTGTTTAGGTAACCAAACATGGTTACTAATATGAAATTGGCCAACCCTTATTGCTTATCATCAGGTGACACCCTCGTCCTCCTCCTCCTCCACCACCACCAGAAATTGACCAATTGGCTTGTTATGACTAGCCAAAAGTCACCCATGCCTAAAGCAGGACTGGAATTAATAATCTGGATTCGGACTTAGTGCCTTAAACTAGTCCAAACTGCCCTTTTAAATATATCATATAGTTAAATTATAAAATTAGCTCCAAATAATGAAAGCGGCTGCTAATTTGGATGGTTTTAAATGAGGCCTGGGGAATTTTATAGAGAATTGTTTGGTTTCAATATTAATGATGTTTACTGACTCATAGGCAATATGTCTTAAATATGAGGGGAATATTCTTCCTTATGAATAGTTATAAAATTAAAAATACTGTAGCTATTTATGTGCTGATTTACTGTCATGGTAATTGAGTAATACATGAGGGTTCTGATAATGTGATTTGTATATTGTCCAAGGGTTCTGTTTGGTGATGACTACGGTATTTCCAATTTTCTCTGCTGTTCACTATTTTTTGCTAGAGCACATAGTGCCTCATAATCTCCCTTCTATGGATTTACAAAGCTTTTATGTAAGTGCAGGTAAAAGTTTCCATTGTCCAGTAATGTCTGACTAGGGCTTGGTGCTTATCTGCATTTCATAGCATTGTTGGAAGACATTTCCATGGTCATATGGCCAGCATGGCTATATGTCAAGGCATACAAAACACTGCTACCTTCCCACCAAAGTGATACATATTTATCTACTTGCATTTGCATGCTTTTGAACTGCTATATGAGCAGGAGCTGGGGCAAGTAACGGGGCTCACCCCATTGTTTGGCGTTTGGATCTCAAAGCGGGTTACCAACCCCATGTTTCCCCCCAAACTTTTATAGAAATTACCAATCCCATGTTTCCCCCCCCAAGCTTTTATAGAAATTATTTTAGACTAGAGCTCAAAGACCAACCAATCTATGTCTAAAACTAAGGAAAGGAATATTTATTTTTAATAGTGCTTATTGTTATAAACAAGATCCTCCTCCCAACATTTCCAATTTAGGACTATATCTAAACCCTGGCTCCAAGGATAAATCTGGCAGAAATTGTACCCACATGGATAAGATTGACTTATGAAAAATCTTTATTGGAATAAGAATGAAGCCATGCAAACAACTGATTACTGATTGCCAGACGGTATCAAGGTACCTTCATGGTGGTGCCAACTCATTGTTTCTTTCTCCTTTTTCTATAAATTAACAGAGTTGCAGCATTAGGCACAAGGAACTACATAACTGCTCTAGCTGGAGAACCTTGGCCCCCACCTCTAGTTCCATAATGGGTAGTGAAAACTACCAATACTATTAATGTATTGAAGAAGACATGCAAGAATAATTAAGGAAAAAGAAGAGGCAATCCTGAGGAAGAAGAAGATGTGAGAAAGAAACTCAGAATTACTCTGTCTCGAGTCAATTAGTCTCAAATCTTATAAACTTGTCAGCCCTTCAAGACCAGCTAAATCAGGAAGCAGACAGCACAAGGATTACAGAAATACTATTTTTTTGTTGTAGGTTATAATAACAGAATCTTGAGAGGTTGACTTGAAGGGCTGATGAGTTTGTGGAGATTTGAGATGAATCAAAATACACATCTGTTTTATTCCAAGACAAAACATTTAATCATGGTACTAACTATATCAAAATTATAAGAATTCATAATCATATGCAGCATATATGTTATTTGTAGTTAACATATTTTATAATTTGAATATGGGATTCCATTTTTCCAGTACAAGTGCTATATGAAGACTTCTTGTGAACAATAAATCAAATACTCTGTCTTGTGTCCTGTTGCTTTGATTACCTAGTATTCATCACAGTCATTTTGAGCTTTGTTCTCAAACGTTTCTATAATTTTCATTCCAGTTTATGTCAAGGAGGGTTATTCTAAGTGTGTGTGCTTCTGATGACTAAGTTAGCTATGACTGGTTAGATCTCTGTTTCAATTACAAGCAAAAGGAGTTTTGATATTAAATAAAAAGTAGTATATGTAAGAAAACCCTATAAAATTGGTGAAACTTGTAAGATACCTGAAGTCTATTTTATAAGGGAGAAAGATTTTCCTTGAAAAAAAATCAGTTTTGTTTTCATCATTGTCAAAGAACCACATTTAAATAATTTAGTTAATCCAAATTATATATTAAGGGAAGCAGCGTGGTTTTAGGCTAATGGTACAATGTTAACTTTCTATTCTAAGGTATTATTTTGAAAATTAGAGGAGAGATTTGTGAGTTTTGCTTCATTACAACTTATGTTGTTCAAACACTGAGGAGAAATTCCATGAGAAGATGTGCTGTACTGGTTCATGCAATCATATTACAGATTTGCAGAATGCTTTCTCCAGCATAAATCTTTCATTTCAGTTTTAAAGTTGAAAAGTT
Organism: Laticauda colubrina; assembly: GCA_015471245.1. Classification (NCBI taxonomy): domain Eukaryota; kingdom Metazoa; phylum Chordata; class Lepidosauria; order Squamata; family Elapidae; genus Laticauda; species Laticauda colubrina. Next base: position 21,790,569 of record BLBF01000022.1, on the reverse strand, counting down.
TTTCAGTTTTTTCAGTTGAAAAAATTCACTGCCATTGCTTTCCAAAGTTGATCAATTTTCTATTATCTATGCATCCCAGGGATTTAATTTCAGCAGCTGTTTGGTTGCAGCAGTTCTTTTCTGTCATTCTCCTGTGTCATTATTAAGAACCTCATAGGGCTTCATTTCAGATCTTGGAACAGGTGCAGCATTATTCTTGAAAAGACATGTTCTATAAATTAAACTAGAAGTTGGATTGATTGTCTGTTAAAAATAGAGGCCATTAAAATGTTACTGGGATTTAAAGTTCCCTAATATCCTCTTGTTCTTTCTGTTCCTTATTCCTCAGATATCCCACAATCTTGTATCATGAGTGTCCTGTGACGTATAATGAATACTGAACCACGTGTAATGTGTACTATCTCCAGTCCCATATTGTAGATTGGTTGCAGATAGATGTGCTGTTGAAGGGCCTCTATTCTCATGGAATGCAAAAGTAGCTGAAAGACATTTTTTCATTGAAGTATGGTCCATACAGAGATATTTTGTACAATATTGATTTTGGCATTTTAGAATCAGTTATTTCTTACTCAATGTTGTTGATAATACAACCTCTTTAGTTCCAAAATTCCAGTCTGATTCAACTGGAATAGTAAGTTTTAAAAAGTGTAGTATTGAATATTCTCTTCTCTTTTTTGTTCTGCTTTTTGGACAAAAAATGAACTCAAAAGCTGGCTCCTTCAAAAATATACTGGTTATTTTTTGTATTACTTTTCATGCATGGAAATATAAGAGTTGGAATCAATATAAATTCTTGGTTAAGTCCTATGTTGTTTAAAATTTATTTGCTGCTATTGTAGACCCTTGCTGCAGATTGGTGTATATCCAGTATTGATTAGCTGTAGTGATACAGTGATTAGAATGCAGTGGTAGAATTCAACTTTTTTGACTACCGGTTCTGTGGGTGTGGCAGGTGAAGGATACTGTAAAATCTCCAGTCAAAGTTGATATATGTCAGTTCTCCGAACCACTCAAAATTTCCACTACCGGTTCTCCAGAACTAGTCAGAACCTGCTGAATACCACCTCTGTTAAAATGCAGTCTTACAGGCTGACTCTGCCTACTGCCAGGAGTTCGATCCTGACTCACACAAGTTTGACTCAGCCTTCCATCTTTCTGAGGTTAATAAAATGAGGACCGAGATTGTTGGGGGCAATATGCTGACATTGTAAACCACTTAGAAAGGGCTGTAAAGCACTATGAAGTTGTATGTAAGTATAAGTGCTGTTGTCATTGCTATCTCCTTTTCGAAGACTTGACTGTTGTACTGCCTTAAAGGTTGGGTTTGGTAGATGGGCTGTGTTTTGTGGAGTATTTTTCAGAAGGTAGATGATACATGGAAAAGATAAGAAAAAAAGGAAACATTTTCTCTGTAACTTGGAAGATGGTTGCATTGTTTTGGTTTTCCCAAAATTATGACACAGCTCCTTCCAATGGAATTGCTGATGAAAGTCATAAATAATTTCCTATGATTCCTAACAAAGTTTTTGTTACTTATTATTAACCTGTTCTATCACCAGTCTTTTATTTTGGCCATGAATGGGAATGTAAAGATGACTTTATTATGGATGAAATGGGTGAAAATGGATGGTGATTGATGAACTTTCTAAGTTTAGCTATCATGTATACAGAAATGCATGCTTATATGTATACTCACTTCTTTGGGAGGTATTCCCACTGAATATCATGGGACTTGTGTCTGAGCAGATATATTTGCTATGCCAACCTGGTTTGAATTTTTTTATCTAAAATATATTGAAAGTTAACTCATTTTGGAAAGTTAACTAATTTAATTGCAGGTTGTTTTTGTTCTTTTCATGCATACTTCATGCAAGGAGAGCAAGAATCATATTTAGGAACTGCCTGAAATATAGGCATTAAAAGAGCCTCTGGCAAACTGCAGTAACTGAAATGTTCTAATTTTAATAGATTTTAGCAATGTCCTATATGTTTTAGTACTGTTTCATGCTTTAGAAATATTGAGATGTATGTAAGGCTAGGCAGATCAAAATCAATTTATATATTTTTTCTCATAATGAATAAGTCTCTTTCTCAAAGAAAATATTTGATGTAATTTGGTTGAAGATTTCTTGTTTAAATATACAAGGGTAGTACTGTTTGTTCTAACACTGCTATTTATAAATGAAAGGTAAGGGATTAGGATGACATCCCATTCTGTATTTCAGATTTCTGCTTGAGCACAGTTCTTCAATCACTCTTCCTTCTGAAACCTCTGGATATTTTCCAAACACTTAAGAACATATTTGGGGTAGGAACATTGTGACTTCAAAATTATGAAATTGGCAGAAACATCCAAATCAGGCTGTGTGGTTTTTGCAATTGCTTCATGTGTTTTTATATATAGTATATGCTCAAGTCAGTTGAACCACAAAAGTTGATTGACTGGAATCATGAGCTATCCTCCTAATTGACAGTGTAATGCATGCAGTTAAAGCCAAGCAATAAAATCAATACAACCAATAATGACAAAAATACAAATAAAATAAAGCTTCACAAATATAAAGTTCCAATCAAATGAAAACAGCAACATGACAGAACAAACAAAAATATAGAACAAAGAAACCTGCCATAAATAGTCTGAGACACTATTTTAGAGCAGGGGTGTCAAACTCATGTCATCATGATGGCATCACATGCTGTATGAGGACTTTCCCCCCCATGCTAAACCAGACATGGCATGGCTAATACATGGTGCATCCGGCCCGCGGGCTGGGCATTTGACATCCCTGCTTTAGAGTAGAAGAGAGACAAAATATAACTCACTAATAAAGCATATAATAAGTTAAACTGCTTGATATTTTTGCCTGGTATTGAAAACTCTTAAGACATACCTCAGATGAACTGTTCCAGATGTCAGCATACCAGCAACTCTCGACTCCACCCAATAACTCTGAGACAGACATCTTCTCAAGGTTCCTTTTTATATGGATAGTAACTGGCACAACTGGGGAATCCCAAATCTGAAAGTTCCAGGCTCCCTTACAATAAGTAAAAACTACAAATCCATCCCCTGTACCCATCATCACATCACATGGCTCAATCACCATCTGTCCCAAGTTAAGACTTCTTCTCACTTATGCACAAAATAACATGACCTTGAATTAGAAAAATAATGTTTTTATGTCTAACTATGTACATTCCAAGAAATTCACCCCCCCCCCCCACTTTCCCAGGCTCAAATGTGTCAGCGTGGGAGCATCTGGTCTCAGTATGACTTCCAAAGCTGACACCAGATATATTAAAGTTCCAAATTCTCTAATCCCATTAGTTAAGAGGCCTGTTTTAGAGAAAATAGTTGCCCAAATAGCCATTCAATGAATGTCAGCATGAGGTGTTTTTAGAACAGGTTGATGATGTCAAGATATGGGTAGGCAAATCAACAAATTCAGTTATACCTAAAAAAAAACCTGAAAACAGTGAACTCGAAACAGTATTGCCATATGGCACAATATGATTATATAGACCAGCTAAAGATAGAAATTTTGTGTTATATTCGGTATACCAAATGAAACTTACATACATATTGTAGAAGCTGCTGACTAAAAAACTTTATAAATGAAATCAAAACATATATTATTTTTTTAATATTGTGATATTAAAATAATATTCTGAAAAAATTTGTTTTTAATATTGTGATATATTTTAAAATGAATATACAGCTGGAAATCTTATGTTGTGAAAAAATATTTGATATCAAGAATAGAAATCTTACTCTTTCTAAACCCTGGAATCTTGCCTGGCAAAAAAATTGCTAAGTTTCAAATATATTCACAAATACATAGTTTAAAGCACTTTCATTCACTTGACTCATGCTGTGGGAGAGACAGAGTAATAGATAGGCTTGAGGGAAATATCTAGTGACTACAGTAATTGCTTCTTTTTTGTGTGAGTCTTATTACACATTATTTTATTAGAAAAATCAAGGACTTCCAGTTTACAGGGCTTCGGCATCAGGCAGGAATCCGCGATCGTGTGCGGTTTCTGCCTGGGCTCGCCGCCGGAGCATACTGAGCCAGCTGGCTTCGGGACTAAGCCACCCTATAGAGGTTGGTGAAAATGGGGGAGACTCCAGCAGGGTCAAGGAAAGCCACATCTTTCCTCCCCAGCTGGCTAAACTCCCTTTCCCGAAGGCAGTAGAGTGGTGGTCAGAAATGGCCGCCTCAAAGAAGCCCTTATCCGTAAAAGAATGTGCAGGAGGAAGAAAGTGCTGAAGTGAAAGTTTTGTCTGACCTGGATAAGAAGAAACAATAAAGGCATCCTGGAACTTAAACTTTAAAAAAAAAAGATACATTGCTCCCAAAGAAGACTCGGAAGCAACGAATGAAAGTGAAAAGGGAAAGTTTTTTTTTCACTCTCCTTCCTTACGTTGACAGCGAACAGAGATGAATGAGAAATTGGAAAAATCTGCTTTGGCATCAACAGGTATTTAAACTGGAAAATTTAACGCCAAGGGGATAATAAAGATTTCTGAATATAAAAGACAAAAAAAAAAGAGATTTTCTTTTGCTGTAAGTGGGAAGAGAGAGGAAGAGAATAAGAACAGGATTTGGAAGGAGGAGATAGTCTGGAATCTAAAGAATCTAAAGTTAAATTTTAACAAGACTGCTAAAAGATATATTTTAAGTGGAACTTTGTAACTAAATACTAACCCCAGAAAGAGAAAGTGAAAAAAGGAAGAAAGTGTAAAAAGAAACAGCTTGTGTGTATTTGGATTGTTCGATGACTTTGGGACTTTGGGAATTATATTGGAAGGATTAAAAACACCTGGGTGGTTGTTTTAAAAGAAGGAAAAAAAAACTCTACAATGGCATCACTTGTGGACGAACTGAAAATAGAATTTAAAAAATATAAAGAAGAGGAACAAGAAGGGAAGGGCTTTTCAATTCTTAGAAATGACAATCTTTTTTCAATTCTTAGAAATGACAATCTTTACCTACGAGAAACTACAAGAAAAGACTACACAACAAGAAGATTGGGACAAAGAAGAAGCCATCTTTAACAAACAAGTAACTTTACTTGGGGAAAAGAGGGGAAAGAGAATGGAGAATTTGAGACCTAAAAAACAACCAAAAAAGGGAAAAATAAGGTGAAAAGTGGATATAATGTGAGAAAGCAACAGAAAAAGGGAATACAGAAAAGGGAAATTGAGGTGGAGAGACAAGGGGGTAAAAAGGTCAGAGAGAAGAAGCAAAGGAGGAGGGAAGAGAAGAGAAGCTACAAGGGTGTGAAGCAAGATGTAAAGAAACAGGACTTATTTAAAGATAATGGGTGAAAACTTAATTGAAAAAGGGATTCTGCAAAGGTACATATGATTGTATTGTTATATTTGTATTTAGAAATAATATTAGAAAATTGGAAACAATGTATGATTTAGTGAAACATTTCTGAATAAAATAAATGGAGTGAATTAAATAAGAGAATTAATTTATAAAGGAATGGGAACATTTTAATGACATAATGTTTTAAAATGCAAGTGAAGTGAGGGAGAAGTAATCATGGAAAGTTTACAAGCGTTCCCATAGAAGCATGATACCAATTTGAAAAGTAATGTATTAAATGTTTAAAATTTAAATGAATATTAACATTAATGATAGAATTGAATTGGTATGGATCGTTATATTATATATTTATATCTTTCTTTTCCTTTTCTTTTTAAAATGTAGTATCTAGCTTTAATGTACTACACAGAATCTGAATGGAAGTTACTTTCTATATTAAGTGTTATAATTTTAGGGGAAAGATATAAGGGAGTCATACTCCAATTAGTGACTACAGGAGGAATTTTGTTTAAGGAGAAAAGATAATAGATAGCTGAAATAGGACAGACAAAGAATATAAATATAATGATCTGATTTGAGATGAAACAAATAAAAATAAAATTAAGAAAGTTAAAAGAGGGGAGAAGCCGTATAGAAAACGTAGAATGGCAATAAGATATGGAATAGTATATAAAAATGAGCATGAATTTGAATTGGTGTCTGTACAAAGAGATGTAACCCGGGATCAGGCTGCTTTCAGAAAAGAGGTTTTATGTTTTCATGTTCTGTGTTGTGTTTGTCTTTGTTTGTTTCTAAAAAATCAATAAAAAAAAATTCAAAAAAAAAAAAGAAAAAGAAAAATCAAGGGGAAGGCATAAATTGGAGAACAAGATCCTGCAAAAAGTTGTTGTATAAGTAAATTTCATGCAGCATTTTTTTAAAAGTCATACCAAATGCCTGAACAGTTCCAGGCTGAATCAATAATTTTAATGCAGTGTCCAAACACTGTTTACTTTAATTAGCAGTCTAGAGCATTCAGGAGTAAAAAGAAAAGACCAAATGTTCATGCCCATATTCTACAATGTGTTATTTTATATGTATGTTATGATGCTCCCAGTCTGGAAGACTCTCTCTTCTTCATTAACTTTGAATAATTTCATTTCATATCAAACAGCTTTTCAGTTCTGCATCATCATCACAATCAATTCTTATTGTTTTGTGGAACAAGTTGCTACCATTTACCATTTGTCAAATTTCTGCCTTGTTGGCTCACTCTAGCCTCTGGGCTTCACTCTCAAATAATTAACACTAGCCTAAAGGGATTGTTGCTAAACTCAGCAATTTATATGTACACTGAGCTATTGTTTTTCTGTAAAAATCCTGCTGAATTAATATTACCCAAACAGGTTGTCTTTCAGAATTCTTCTTCTTCTTCTTCTTCTTCTTCTTCTTCTTCTTCTTCTTCTT
>BLBF01000022.1:21652163-21783774 GCA_015471245.1 Laticauda colubrina | reverse complement strand
CTCCTCCTCCTCCTCCTCCTCCTCCTCCTCCTCCTCCTCCTCCTCCTTCTAAAAAGAGGATGTGGCTGATTGTGGCAGCACTGAAGTCCACAATGTTCTCAAATTTCAATCCCATAGAAATCATGGCTCCTGGATTTTTGATGCACTCTTTGAGGTCAGAAATTGTAATCAGTGGTGGGCTGCTGCCAGTTTGGACCAGCTCGCCTGTACTGTTAGTTTCGAACGCACCGTCTGGGCCCACACACCAACCCTGGTGCTATCCTGTCTTATATATCTGGCTCGCTCGCCCCGCCCACTTCTGCACCTCACCCAATCTCACCGCAGCTGCTGCATGTAGGAAATCCCCATGTTTTTGCAGCTGTGCACAAGCAGCCGTGCGTGTGCAGCCTCACATTTTCGGTCTGCACTGGGTGAACCAGTTGTTACAGAATGTGCAGCCCAGCTCTGCCCATAATGTATCATTTCACCAAATTGAAGCTAACAAACCAAAATACAAAAGAGTTTGATAGTATATAGATTTCATAGATTTCTCATCTATATCTCTACCTTATTCAACTATGGAAGAACTGATTTTAAACTCCGTTATGGTTTGGTGCCTGGTTACTTGCAATTGATTATTCCTCATGTTTGGGAGATCATAGTACTGAAGCCCAGAAATATTATTTTTTGCCATTAGGGCTGCCCTCTGGAATGACTTCCTATTGGAAATTTATTGGTCTCCAACATTGCCTTTCAGAAAAAGTTGAAGATTGTCCTTTTGTGGAGGGCTTCGAGGACTGACAGCATGTACATAGTGTTTTTTTTTTTTTTACTATGTCTATGTTTTGAGGAATATATGCGAAGAAAAAGCAAATATTCTACAAAAGCTTTTAAAATGATTTTACTTGCAGATTTATGGAAAGAGATCAGTCCATTGACTGCTATCACCTGTTTTAATTTCATTCAAATATAATTTACATTTTAGCTTCTAACGTGCTAAATTAATGTGTTAAAGTAATATGCCAATGTGGTATATATTTATTTTCATGCCTTTGAGTCATTTTTTTTAAATTCCTGGCAATTGGACAAGTCCCTCAAGTTTTCTTGGCAAGATTTCAGAAGTGGCTTGTTGCCTGCTTAATAGAACTGTGAAAGGGAGATTGACTCAAGATTATTCATCTGGTTTTGTACCTAGGACAAGACTATAACTGATGGTCCCCTGGTTTCTACCCTGCCACTATAGAAATTGGCTTTCAGTGCAGTATATATTGCATTAATATTTTATCAATCATATCCTTATATCCTTTAGAATAGAATAACAGAAGTGGAAGGGACTTTGGAGGTCTTCTAGTCCAACCCCCTGCTTAGGCAGGAAACCCTACACCACTTCAGACAAATGGTTATTCTCCAATATGGCATTGAAATCCAGTAATTCTAAACAAATTGATGTTATTGAAAAATATTGTAAGTTTTTGAATAAAATTGGATCATCTAAAGCAGAAGTATTTAGGATGCAATGAAGCCTAACTTCATGGGAGAATGTATCAAATAATATTTCATATTTAAGAAAAAGAATTCAAAACATACTGTTAGCCTGTAGACTAAATCAGGAATCATAGTCCACAGAAGACCATAAGTTTACCTAATGATAGAAAAGGTTTCTAAAACTATTTGATATATGGAGCCTTTATTGTACAAGAACATAAACGATTAAAAATCATTCCCATATGTAATGTATAAAAGGGAACATTTAAAAACTGGAAAAGTATGTTTATGTTAGTAGGGTTAGGCTGAGAGGGAGTCCTCCAACTGATTTTTCTTGACTAAGACAGGGCTGGAACTCATAATCTTCTGGTTTCTAGCCTGGTACCTTAAATAAACTGGCTGGCAAATAATCAACTAATTTATATTGTAATGAATAGAAATTTTGGAGCCTTTAAAAAATTTTTTTTGCTGTGTGTGTGATACTATTATTAGTAAAAAAGCTCATTAATTAGACTTGAACTGATATGGGAATATGTTATATAAAAGCCTTAAGGAAATAGAATGGGGAAAAAGGGAAGGTTCTAGTTTTCTCTTCCTTGCCAATTTTTTAAAAAGCTACTTTATATATGGTATATGATTTCCTGGAAGATAGTACATATAAGGAAAAGAGAATTGTTGGAATGCTTACAAAGTTCCAAACAGGTAGGCAGGTAGTTGTATTCCCTATTCTATGGAGACAAAACTTGGACTTTGAAAAAAATAGAATAGAAAGAGTATTGATGCTTTTGAATTTTGGAGTAGGAAAAAGCTCTTCGTAGTAATAAGGATAGCCAAAAAAGAAATAAATGGCTTATTGAACAAATCAATCCAAAAATTTCAATTGAGGCACAAATTATCAGGCACAAATCATTACTTCAGACACATTATGTGAAGACCTAGCTCTCTTCAGAAGTCTATAATTCTGGCAAAGGTAAAAGAGAAAAAAAGAAAACAATGAGCACCAGCCAGGTGGATCAACTCAATTATAGAGTACACCATTGGAAAATTTGAAGGATCAGGTTCTGGATGGATTGTTATGAAATAAATCTATGTAGTCACTAACAATTGATACCATTGATTGGTATAAGATCAAACTACATTTTTTTAGTTTCATAAGAGTGGTTTTGTAATTATATTGTCAGGGTTCCAGGGTACGAGTTGATGTATATATTATTAATGCAGCCAAATCAATATGGACTTCAATTTCTTGCCATGGAGTAAATCTATCTTGAGTCATAAGCATCTCTGTAAAACAAAACATCTTCACAGACTGTGAGGCACAGACAAATGTGTAAAGTGATGGTTTAATTGGGACTGTCTATATGCTGATTTCAAGCACATTATGCTAATCCATATTATGATACAATGATAAAGATAGACTTACAATGATTGGGTTGATATATCCAAAGATATGGTCTGTTTAACAATGTTTTTTTTTTAAAAAAATGAAGTTTGTTTGAATCAAAGCACAAGCAAATTGCATTTTATTTTAGTTTTATATGAGACACCAGTACCTTTTGGGCTCTACATATACCACAATTGGAATTCTACTTTTCTGGTCATATATATTTATAAATTTCAAAAGTTTAGTGGTTGTTTTTTGAGGTACTAATTCTGTTGAATGAGATCCTGATCTGTCTCCACATTTTGTCCAAATAACAAAGTCTGATTTTACTGGATCTTGATTTAATAAACTTTGCATTTAGTGGACAAAATCTGTTTTATCATTTTATACATGAGTAGAACCCTATTCACCAGTTTACATTTTGGTTTAATGATACTGTTTTACCCATTAGTTCATTAAATCAAGAATTAACTGTACTATAATTTTCTTACTCACAGAATTCAAACTTTAACTTTGCTTGAAAGTGAATGTCCTATATCTATAAGAACATTCTATTTAAAGTTTTGGATACATTGCATAACTTTTATTAGGTCTATGGAGTGTTTCAGATTTGATTTGGAAGAAATGCTTCAGAACACATGTCAACATGAATGAAGGACAAGTGTTAGACTAATTAAAGAAAACTGTGTCTGTTTCAGAGCAGCCTGTGATCATGGAAACAAACACAGCAGCTTTAATAAATTAGAGAGAATTGCTGTAGTTGGGCTCTGCTGGGTTCTGTTGCGCCTCTTTCAAACTGAATGTGAAGACCAGCTTCTCCATTGTGGTGGAGATAGCATTCAGGATTGGTAATCAGCAAGATTACCAATCCTGAATGCTATCTCCACCCAAAGAGAAAGGTTGTATCAGGTGAGAACCCACGACCCATTTCCCTGTTATTGAGTTATATCTCAATTTTTCTGTATCTTGCAGACAAAATTTTGCTTACTATAGTTGGAATTAAAAATGTCAGCATACAATAATTTTAAATATAGGTGTATATTATAATCTGTTTTGCTTATTATATATTCCAAATGAACCTTCCAGTAACTATTTTTGCTCACATATATGCAGAGCAATAAGTGCAGATTTGTTTCTGATGTTGGTGAATAAATATGCATATTATTAATTTAATTTTTGTAAAATTAGGCAATTCCCCCCTTCCAAATTAGTAAGCACTGTCCAGTGCAGGGGAAATCAGGATATTCAGGTAGTATGAGGTAGGTTGGAGTTAGATCTCTTGTGGGCACTCAGTGACTTGTGATTTATGACGTGTTTGACCCCTCCCTCAGACTCAGCCTACTCATCTCCTACAAGCACAACCATTTAATGTCAATAGTTGTAAAAACATCCCCTTACACAGTCTTGGCTTTGGTACGGTAGTTGTACGGTAGCAGTGCTAACATAGAGTGAATTAATTACATTATACCAACAATAATATTTTGTGTTTCAGCCCAGTAAATATACAAAGTGGAAACAGTGTCTTGAAGTAAAAAGATGTATTTGCCTCTCATTCAACAAATTAACATTTTTTTCAGCAAAATTTGGAATTTCTAGAATGGTTTTTTTTGGCTGTTCATGATTTCAGTTTTGTAGCCATGGACAGAAAATTATCACACTATGTTTTTTGGGTTATGCAATATTGTACATAGTACAATAGCAGCCATAGAAGTTAAAAATTTGACAACAAATTATAAAGGAAATATAAACTACTATATACTACTTTTCTTTTGTGATGCCTATCCTCTTTCATCGAGAGCACAGCTTCAGGAAGGATGTATATGAAGAGATGATTTAAAAAATGGGCAAACTGCCTGGTCAGCCAGATTATCTGAATCAGCTCTGGATATCAATGGGCAGATGATATAGGCATTTCATTGTCACTTACCTAATTTATGCCAACACTACATTTTTATCTTGCAAGATAATTCCTGATACATTTTGTCCAGACTTCACTTCATATACTGCCTTTACATTTCTTCTTTTTCTTTTTGAGACTCTTATAACTTATGTGAGGTGGAACTGATGAAAAGACCACCAAAAGATTCGTTGATCCAAGGAAAACAAGGTTTATTACGCGTCTGCAGAGGCGGGTTCCCTCAGGCATTGAAGGAACCCAGAGCAAAATTCAGGCAGTATTTTTATACCCTAACTGTCCGCCCCCTCGTACGAGGGCTTGGCTCACATTCTTTCTGTTTTCAAATTGACACATATATATATATTTCGAAGGTTTATGTGTTTCCCTATCTAGCAAAAACAGTTACACAGTTTCTGACACATCAGCACTTTATTACAATTCCCCATTGTTCTAATCTCATTCTGTTTTTTCTCTCTTGTGCACAAACTGGAACACTTCCTTATTTGGCAGATCTACTGATTTTGAGACACTTCCTTATTTAATTCAATGGGCCATCCAACATGACTTCGGTTCTGCTCACACTTACATCCAACCATAGTATTCTCAATCTTTCACAATCCATTTATTCTTTTTTCATATATTTCTTTTGTAGTTCTGTCCTCATACAATCTTTCTAATGTCTAGACTATCTTGGGACTGGGGATTCAGTTTTGCTTTCTATCCATATTCATTGAACACAATGAGATCTGCAAATACAGAATGGTACTCTTTAACAGGCTTCTAGGCCTAGAGTTGTCCCATTAATTATGACAAAATATCAGATACACTAGGATAAGAAGCATTTTTCAACTTCATACTTTGTTAAATCTAAGCATATGATGCAGTGGTGATATGCTACTGGTTCAACTGAACTGAAAGTAAAAAAAAAGCCTTTGAAGATCAGATGAGAGGAGGGACAATCAGCTTAGAGGAAAAAGAAGAAAAAAGCTCAGGATTGGTTCTCTCACCCATTCCTGCACTTTTCTCTTCTTTATTCTCTCAGCTGATTGGCACTGCAGGCCTCAGCTGGTGTGGGGAAAGCTGCACGCATGTTAGATGCATATGCATTAGATGCGTGCTTGCATGCGTACGCAATCACCAAACCAGTAGTGGAATAGGTAGGATCCCACTGCTGACATGATGGTACACTTTCAAACTATCCTCAATAGTTTCACACAGCATGTAAGCTTACTGGGGAAAGTTTATGCAGTCAGCATTTGTTTGGCAGTGCATTTAACTCAGATTCTCATTCTATGCTTCACAAAATCTCAGGCTATTACCCATAAACTTGTGGCCAGTATTTCCTCACTTTTGAAATCACATTGTCAAATATTTTATTTGTAAAGTCGTACATTAAACATAGTTCAACAAAGCGATTTGGAAATTTTAATGAGAAAGACAGCTGTTTTTGATAATCCTGTTCCCAGCTTTGCACTTGCACTGCAGTTGGAAAAGTAATAAAAAAGCAATCATTTAAAGATTTTCTTCCCATTTGATGTTTTTTTACTGTACACTTTCATAAAAGAACAAAGATTGACAAGTCAATATTTGTAGACTCCAATTAGTCATCAGATTTAAATTCCCCATGTCAATTTTCTTTTAATTAACTGGCCAATTATTTTTCAAAAGACTTCTTAAAGGATAATAAGAAAGTTGTATGCATTTGTTAACTTATTTGTTAATAAATTAATAATTCATTTGTCAGTAGGAGAAATCATAACTTGATAAAAAAGCAGCAGCATTAAAAACAGAACAGTTTATTAAAAGCAAGTGAGGAACGAGATAATCTGCCAATGTACTGCACTAAAGGCCCAGTCCCGCTGGCCGATGGACGCAAAACATATGCATAAAGGACACAGCGGACGAGCAAAATTTCGGCAGTGGCTCCATCCTTTGTCATCTGCTCCAAAAAGTGGTGAAAATTTGCATAAACAGAACAGAAAAGAACGGAAAAGAATGGAAAAGAACGGAAAAGAATGGAAAAGAATGGAAAAGAATGGACGTGGGTAGTATGTAGTGGGGATGTTAAATGGATGTTCATAGGAAGCCGAGTGGATGAAAGTGGATGGAAGCGGATGACACCTCCGAAGGGGTTCTGGGGGAGAATTTTGAAGTGGACGCATAGTGGAAGGGGTGGATGCAAAGCGGATGAAGCGGATGCATCACGGACACCTATAGGAAACAAAAGGGATGCTGCGCAGATGTATATCAGAGGCAAAGCGTTCACTGTGCATGCGGGGAATATGAATTGCGTCAGCTCCATGGATATAAAAGGATTAAGCACGCACGCAGTCAGCATACAGGGGAAAGACGTGCTGCCACATATACCTAGCAGGAACACCATGGTTTGTCAGTCAGGCAAGAAGAGGAAGCCCGTGCCTACTTGTTCAAGCCCTGGTAAGAAGGTAAGCCCTGGTAAGAAGGTAAGCCCTGGTACTTGTTCAAGCCCTGGTAAGAAGCAAGGTAAAGAAGGCCAGAACCAGCATCCCTCCCCCTTGCACTGACTCTGAAGATGCTGCTGCTGCTGCTGCTGCTGCTGCTGTTGCTGTGGTAGACCAGCCCCAAGGCCCTCAAAGCCCTGCTGCTGAAGGCCCTGCTGCTCAAGCCCCTGAAGGCCCTGCTGAAGCCCCTACCAGAGGGAGGAAGAGGCAAGGGAAGGAGGAGGGAGAGAGGAAACAGTACACCATTTCCGAGGAGCATGAGGATGAGGTGCTGGAATGGCTGAGGGAGAACGAGTACCTCTGGAGAAAGGGCCACAGACTCTATCGCGACACCAAGAAGAAGCAGGCAGCTTGGAGAGACAAGGCAGAGAGCCTGCAGAAGTACTGGGATGGTGGAAGCACATGCACACCTGATATGGCAAGCTACACCTCAAGAAATCCGGGCAGGCCACTGTCAAGTTCACTGACTGGGAGATGTACGTCATGGCCAAGTGCAGTTTCCTGTAGATCCGCCACCGAGGAGCAGCCCCTTTGACACCCCTCTCCCTCAGACAGCCCACAGACAGCCAGTCCTCTTCCAGCCAGGAGCCAGTGAGCCTGTCCAGGCAGGTGTCTTCAGAGGGCCCCACGGCAGAGAACCCCCCAACAGCTGCACTCCCCAATGCCGGCAGACTTGGAGTATCCCATGGAGGATGTCGCCCTGCTGTCACAAATGGAGGAAGAAGTATCATCCACCAGAGGCCAACCCACCCCCACCCCCAGCTCCAGAAGATGCAGGCAGAGAGGCAGACTGGAGGGCCAGGACCACAGTGTGCTGTTGGAGATCAGGGACACAATGAAGACCAGCACAGAACTTCTCTCTCAGCTGGTCCATTTGGACAGAGCATCCTCAGGCCGGAACACCTTCATCACCTATGTGAGCCAGACCCTGAGAGACCTGCCCGAGGCCCAGTACCAGGTGATGAAGCAGAAGATCACAGCACTTCTGCACAAACCTCAAGGCCCAGATGAAGCTGCTCCTACCCAGTCCAGGTCTGCGTCTCCACCCCAGGCGATGTCACAGCCCTTCCACGGCTTTCAATAGCCCCTCACCTACCAAGGCTACGACTACCAGGACTTCCCACAGCAGAAGCAGAACTTCCCAGTACAGGCCCAGGTTCATCGGATGCCACAGATGCCAGTCCTCACCCAGCTGCAGACCAGACAGCCCCACTACACTCCTCCTTCCTCCACCCCACAGCCAAGCCTGTCAATGGACAATCTGTCATCAATTTTGGGCCTGAAATCTCAAGTCCTTGATGAAGGGCCTCTCAACCTCACGGGACTGAGTCAACTCTTTGATAGCTTCCTGAACAAACCACCACTTGTTGTACCTTCGGGGCCAAGCACCCCAATGGTGCCTCAGACCAGCACTCAAGCCACAGCCACCTCCACAGTCCCTGCCTGCTTAACAGCTGAGACCATGGACATGACTCAGAGTGACTGAGTATAGTGTCAGAGACTGAGTTGTTTACTTGTTAAGTTTATCTTTGCTTAAGACACTTTACTTGGTTCATTTTGCTTATTTAATAAAGTCATAAAGTTTACCTAAGAAAGTTAATAAAGGTTATCTTTGCTTAACACACTTAATACAGTTTACTTGGTTCATTTTGCTTATTGAATAGATTCATAAAATTTACCTAAGAAAGTTAATAAAGTTTATCTTTGCTTAAGACACTTAGTTTACTTGGTTCATTTTTTTTTACTTAATAAAGTGTTGGTGAAAACTTAGAAAAAATGGTTAAGCCTTTGCATGCTTGTGGGATAGATAAGGATAGTTGTGGTACAGATAAACCTCCAGTGCAAGCATAGTGGAACTGTATGGTCCACCATCCCAGCGATCCAGATGATTTTCTCCCCCTTTTTATAGAAAATATAGGTTGTCTGCTATGGGGCCTTCTACATACTCTAGACATACTGCAGACATCCTAAATATACGAGATACATCCCAGATACAAACGTTTTGTCCATTTTTAATACTTTATATACAAGATGCATATACTTACATCCTTTCTACTTTTGTGCTACTAACGCTGTGTAGACGTTCCGTATATCTTTTGTTTCCTCCCTTTTTCCATTTTCAGCTGCGGCAGATGTGAGTTGAGGAGATGGTCAGAGGATGCAGAGAGGATACAGCGGACGTTTAATGGATGATAACAGACATAGAACATTTGTTGCCTGTATATGTCATGGATGTACATCGTACGCGGCGGAAAGTTCATCCGTTCACAAAGTTTTGTGCAGTTCAAAACTTCTTGCGCGGATAAAATTGCAGTGGATGGATGCTCGACAGATAGAGCGTATGAAACTTGTATGCAGTGAGTACACAACAGATGCATAGCGTTTTCCAACAGATGGCAAGCTTTTTTTAACGTTTTACATCCTGTTTGCATCCATAAGTGCAGTGGGACTGGGCCTTTAGACATTCCTCTGGCCAACATAGTCAAGAGGTCTGTATCAGTCAAAATGGGAAGAATTGAAGATGTCCAGGATAATGTGCTAACTTGCTCACAATGGCAGGATTAACATGTATGATATGGCTATCTGAAAGCTGTTGTACAATTCATTCATAATCACTTTAAGCTCTGTGTCTCTGATATCCAACAATTGCCTATTGATGCCATGAACTCTTAGATGGGAAAGCTTGTGTAGTAAAAAAATAAAAAATACAGAACATGCATAAGAAGGGTGCTTTTAAATCTTCAGTTAACAGAATGGTGGAATAGTGTCTCTCAAAAGAATAGCTGAAATGAGCTAGGCACATAAGATTCTTGCCAGGTATAGGTAAATTTAATTAAAAACAAGTCACAATGTTAAAGGGTTTTGTGGGTCAATTTCCCAGTTTCAATCATTTTTTATTCCAAAAAGTAATTTATTGTAGTAATTTTAAAATCAAATCATGAAAAAAATGTTGGTTAATCTTTGTATGTATCCTCTTTCTCTCTCCCTCCCCCTCTCTCAAATAATAGTAAACCAAATAGTGTCTAACATTCTAATGTTGAATGACTGAGTAAAATAAGAATCTGAGCAGTAAAACTACTTCTAACGTGCAACAAATTTTCAAGCATAATAATAGTGAAATATATTTTGTGGGTGTTAAGAGAGAATAAATATCAAGTTAAAGTACACACTTTGAAACTGAATTGGAAAACAAACTTCCTGAACCCTTTACAATAAAGCCATTAGGGAAAACAGATTTAAATTTTAAATTGACTGTGGGCTATTATAAATTAAATTATCAGGCTCAGTATTGATTTCCAAAATTAAAAATGATTATGCTGACTAATTTGTGTGTTGACTGCCTCTCTCAGTTAAAGAAAATGCAGACAAGAGAAACTGTAAAACTTTGAATTGGTATGTTCAAAACTCTAGCAGTGTTATGTTATAACTTAGTGTTAACATTAGCAATAATATTATTGCAAATAAGATTCTGCATTCAGACAGGTGAAATCTTTTGCCCACATATCATTAGTAAATGATACACATAACTGATAAAAATATATAACCCTGTATTAAAAGGTGAGAGACAGTTACCTCGGTCTGTATACCAAATGAATGACCCATTGGGACCCCATATCAAAACAACTTATGTTATGTGCGGCCAGAATTTGAAAATAATATTTAACAAACCACAGTACTTAAGCAAAATGGTTGAGATCTGCATATGTGGGACTGATTGGGGTAGACTGCAGGAGTGACATAATTTTATCATATTTTATCTATATCTTAAATTATTGTATTCTATTCCAATTTCATTTTAAATCGTATTTTATACAATTCCATTTTAAATTGCTTTTATAAAATTTTAATCATAATTTGTTTCTGGAACTTTGTACTTTTTGGTTCTGGATTCTTTCCATTTCTTCTAGAGGTTGAAAGAAGAACCCAATAAGTAATTTTGTTGTTCTGTGCACAATATCAGTTTGTATTTTTTTTTCCCTTGTTATCTAGTGAGATAACAAAAAAGACGAAGGGGTGGATCAATGGATGGAGATTTAATTATTGTAGTTTGTTATTAGCTAGCTAAAGACTCTGTCACACTGACTGACGGATGCAAAATGTTTGTAAAAAGGACACAGTGGACGAGAAAAATGTTCCATCCGTTGTTATCCGCTCTCAAAAGGGGTAAAAATTTGCATAACCAGAGTGGATAACACGGAAAGGAACGGACAGGGGGAGGATGCAGGGCGGATGGAAAGCAGATGCGGAACGGAAGCCTAGTGGATGGAAGCGGATGAGAGCGGATAGGTCCCCTCTGCGAACGTTTTTTCTGTTTTTATGCTTTGTTTGCGAGCTGCATCTGCTTTCATCCTTTCTCCATCCATGCTACTAACGCTGCGCGTCCGTTCCGCGTCCGTTCCGCTTCCTCCCTGCGTCCATTTACCGCTGGAGCGGATTTGAGTTGCGCGGATGCGCAGCGGATGCCTAGCAGATATAGCAGATGCGTAACGAATGATGATGGATGCAGAACGGATGTCCCCCGCATGCCTAGCAGATGCAGAATGGATGCATTGGATACATTTTCCGCTCAAAAGTTTTGAGCAGCTCAAAACTTTTTGAGCGGATGAAATGTCAATAGACGGATGCTGGACGGATAGAGAGGATGAAAAACAGAGTCAGTGAGTACAGAACGGATGCATCGCGTTAACCAACAGATGGCAAGTGTTTCTCTCCGTTTTACATCCTCTTTCCATCCGTTGGTGCAGTGTGACTTGGGCTTAAGAAAAAGAGAGGAAGAATTGGCTAATTTAAGAGATTTCTTGGTAGCCAAAAAATGAGTATACTAAGAACATGCATGTTTAATACAGTGTTTGCCATTCTTACCAATTTAATAAAACACAATAAATAAATGGTGGCTATTAGTAGAACAGTGCTATATTCTCACTGGGAAAAAAACTACTTTGGTTGCCATTTCCATTTTATTTACCATATGAAAAAGTATCAGCTTTACCATATACTTGGTAAATATTTTCAGATTGATGCGTCTCGCTCTACTTGGCATTATTTTTACAAATATAACCACAAACATTTTAGCTTTGCAAAAGTCTGTACAATAACTGATATAGTACCTCAATATTGGGGTAGGCTAAGGGAAGCCATAAATCTTTGAGAGCTGGATCATCAGCTGATCCTACTGTTCAACACTTTTTTGAGAATATTTTCTTGTGAGTAATACATGAAGAACGCAAATGCCACATAAATATATAATAAAGTTGAGGAAAATATTTAGTTACTGATTTAGTAATAATACTGCTATATTAGGCTCGTGGTAACAGATAACAGATTAACAGAGTGGGAAGGGACCTTGTAGGTCATCTAGTCCAACCCCATCCAAGCAGAAGACCCTCCACCAGGGGGTCAAACTCAATTTCATTGAGGGCTGTGTCAGAGTTATGTTGGACCTGGGAGACCAGGTGTGACCAAGGGAGCATGACCTGCTCGACGTCACTTGTCAAGGCTCCATTTTTGGCTGCCCTGGCCTTTAGCCTCTGCCATCAAAAACAGAGCCCGGGAGGCCGTGCCTGGGCTCCATTCTCACTGGCAGAGGGCTGCAGGAGGCTGTCACTGCCAAAAACAGCCTGAGGAGACTGCACAAGGCCTCCCCGAGCTCCTTTTTTGCTGGCAGAAGTACTGCAGGCCAGTCCTTCACTGTTTCCAGAGTGGCTCCATGGGCCAGATCTAAGAACCCCACAGGCTAGATTCAGCCCAT
This sequence comes from Laticauda colubrina, assembly GCA_015471245.1. Lineage (NCBI taxonomy): Eukaryota > Metazoa > Chordata > Lepidosauria > Squamata > Elapidae > Laticauda > Laticauda colubrina. Next base: position 21,770,800 of record BLBF01000022.1, on the reverse strand, counting down.
GGGCCTTGAATTTCATACTCTGCCTTCCACCATTTCTGAAGAATGGTAGTCCAGTCTCCAATGATAAAGCTTCCACAACTTTTGAAGGCAAGTTGTTCCATTCGTCAATTGCTCTCACTCTCAGAATTTTTTTCCTTATTTCCAGGTTGAATCACTTTTTCTTCAGTTTCCATCCATTATTCCTCATCTGGCCTTCAGGTGCTTTGGAAAATAGTTTGACCCCCTCTTCTCTGTGGCAGTCCCTCAAATATTGGAACACTGTCATCAGGTCTCTCCTGGTCTTCTTTTCACTAGACTAGCCATGCCCAGTTCTTGCACCCGTTCATCATATGTTTTAGCCTCCAGTCCCCTAATCATCTTGGTTGCTCTTCTCTGCACTCTTTCTAAAGTCTCAACATATTATTTACAGTGTGGTGACCAAAACTATATGCAGTATTTTAGGGGTAGACTTACTAAGGCTTACTAAGGTTTTATTGAGTGATATTAGTACCTCACCTGATTTTGACTGTATTTCTCTGTTAATACAATTTAGGATTGCATTAGGTTTTGTGGCTGCAGCTGCACACTGTTGGCTCATATTTAATTGGTTGTCCAGTAAGAATTCAAGATTCCCCTCACAGTAACTGCTGCTTTCTGATTTCTCCCACTCTGTATGTGTACTTTTGGTTTTTCTTGCCTAAGTGTAAGACTTCACTTTTGTCTACATTGAATTTCATTTTGTTAGAGTCTCAATATCTTTTTATAGTGTGGTGACCAAAACTAGATGCAGTACTCTAGGTTGGTCTTAAAGCTTTATAGAGTGGTATCAGTACCTCACTTAATTTTGATTGTATCTCTCTGTTAATGCAATTTAATGCACACTGCTGGCTCATATTTAACTGATTGTCCACTAAGTCTCCAAGTTCCCTGTCACACTTACTGCTATTAAACCTGGTTTCACCCAGTCTATATGTGTACTTTTGGTTTTTCTTGCCTAAGTGTAGGACTTTATTTTTCTCTACATTTAATTTCATTTTGTTAGATAGGACCCAGTGTTCAAGTCTGTCAAGATCTATCTGGGATCTTGAGCCTATCTTCTAAGACAAGGGTCTTCAAACTTGGCAAGTTTAAGAGTTGTGGACTTCAACTCCCAGAATTCCTGAGCTAACATGACTGAAGGAGGAATTCTGGGAGTTGAAATCCACTAGTCTTAAAGCTGTCCAGTTTGAAGACCCCTGTTCTAAGGTGTTAGCTATTCTTGCCAGCTTAGTACCATCTGCACATTTGGTAAGTTCTCCTTCTATTCCCTCATCTAAGTCATTCATGAATATATTGAAGAGTACTGGCCCTAAGATGGATCCTTGTAGCATCCCATTGCTTACTTCCCTCCATGTAGACCTAGACCAGTGGTTCCCAAAGTAGGTGGTCCCACCCCCAGGGGGACGGTGGGATGCCTTGGGGTGCTAAAAGGCAATGGGACTAGTAGGGGGGCACTAAGTGGCATCAGGAGGCCATTCGAGGTGCTGATTCCACAGGCTCACCCCATTGACTGTTGCACCGCTCTGGAGCCAGTGCCTGAAATGCATCGCTATGTTCTAGGCACTGGTTCCACAGGCTTACTCCATTGGGCCCCTTGCACCGCTCCGGTGCAACAGTCAATGGCATCTATGGATCACCTAAAGGGAGGCAGAGGAATGAGGGCTTTGACCATATGCCCAATAGCCAGGCTCCTGCTCATCCAAGCCTGCCCCTCTTTGTAGTTGCCATGCCTGATAGCAAGTTCACAGGCTGCCCCTCCCACCAGGGATCAGCCTCCCAAGCTGTCCCCCTCCCGGGGCACTCACATCATAGAGGGCAGTGCTGTTCACTCCTTCCTGGAGCCGGTACAGAGCAGGGTTGAGGAAGCCCAGGGAAGGCAGCAGCGACAGGTTGGGAAAGTAGAGCAAAGCCAAAATGGCTTTGCTCTACTTTCCTAATGTGCCTCCATCACTGCGTTCAAGGTGTCAACTCCGCAAGCTCACTCCATCGAGCTGCTTGCAGTGCTCTGGTGCAACAGTCAATGGGGTGAGTCTGTGGTGCTGGCGCCTCAAACATGACAGCAGCAGCACATTGGGAAAGTAGAGCAAAGCCACTGCTACCAGCCCTGTAGGCATGTTGGGAAAGTAGAGCAAAGCCAAAGGTCTGCCTGCCTGCCTGCCTGTCCATACATTCATCCAAAAGGTCTGCCTTCCTTCCTTCCTACCTACCTATCTGCCTGTCTTTTCAAAGAGAGAGAGAGAGAGAGAGAGGGAGGGAGAGAGAGAGAGAGAGAGAGAGAGAGAGAGAGAGAGAGAGAGAGAGGGACCTGATACATCAGATTGAAATGAGGCCTAATTTAGGCTGAGGCCCTTTTCCACATTGAAACATCTTTGTCAACACATTGAAACATCTTTGGCTTCTATTAAAATTTTGGTGGTCCGTAGAGAAATGCCACCCCCAGAGCAGCACCAAATCCAGGCTGTGCAGGAACACGAAGCTGCACCACCCACATGTCCCGTAGGAACCCTCCCCACCCACTCACTCCTTACCTGGCAAACTTGCCTGCTAAGTTGCTATTTTCCTTTTTCCGACCATCAGCTGTTCTGCTGTGCCAGGAGATTTAGATAAGCAAGAAAGCAGGAAATCATTGGATGCCTTGCTTTCTAGTTATCTTTAGATCTTCAGTTCTGCTTTTAAGCAGAGCAGAACCTCACTTAGGACTGAAGGTTCTATTATTCAGTTGCAGATTCAGATAGCCAATGGAAGAAACACAGATCTCTCTAAGTGAATTCATGATTCTGTGAGCAACTCCATCTGCCTGCCTGCTTTGCTTGATTTTGGGTAAAAGTTGCTCTTTTTTAATAAAAAATTCAATATTTACATACAAGGTGCATTGTGAGTTAATTTTTTGAGTTTGCTTACAAGCAACTTTTATGTGACAGATTCAGCTAGCTAATCTCAGATCTCTGAATGAATCTGTGATTCTGTGAGCAACTCAATCTGCCTGCCTGCTTTGCCTGATTTTGGGTAAAAGTTGCTCTTTTTATATAAAATAATCAATATTTATATAAATATTTATAACATTTACATGCAAGCCATGCCCAGCCAGTTCACATGACCACCAAGCCATAAATTTGGCTACACTCACAGAAAAGGTAAAGAAATTTGAATCCCACCCCTGCCTCTGTGTGTTTGTGTATGTGAGGGGGCGGGAGGGAGGAAGGGAGGGAGGGAAAGATGTTAGATCAGATCTCTCTCTCTGTCTCTCTCTCCCTCTCTCTCTCTCTCTCACACACACACACATTCTCTCTCTCTCTCTCCCTCCCAAAAACATCAGCCAGCCACTGTCAAAATTCACATTAATGGTCCCCAGGATTTAAAATTATGAGTTTGGTGGTCCCTGAAGTCCAAAAGGTTGGCAACCCCTGGTCAAGATTATCAAGAAGCAAGAGAAAAAACACTAAAATACAAAGATAAAGAAATAATGATACTGAAACAGGTACCGAGAAGAGTGAGAGAGTTAAGAAGAGAATATTTATTCTTGACCAAAGAGTTAATTAAGAGAGGAATAAATTACAGATGGCTGATACCCAAAGGTCTCATGTTTACCTGGCAGGAACAAAGACACAGAATTGATACAGTTGAAAAAGCTGAGTTATTTTATCTGGAATACTTCAGAGGAAGGGAGGAAGATACAAGAAAAGAAGAGTCATTAATTGAATTTCAATTACTGTACAGGAGTAATTGAAAAAGAAGAAGGAGCCGTAGGTGGTGTACTCAGAGAACAACAAGAACTAAGATCTACTAGAGCAACAAATCCTTCTTATAAAGTCTAAAATGGATGAGAAAAAACTGATTACAATTAATATAAATGGGCTTTATTCAGCTATTAAAAGAAGAAAACTATTTCATAAGTTAGAGAAATTAAAATTTGATATAATCTGCCTACAAGAAGTACATATTAAAAAACAACATGACTATATATTGAAACAACAAAAATTAGGGAAATTATTTACAGCATTGATACAGTGTAAAAAGAGAGGAGTGGTGTTATACATTAGAGATACAATCCCTGCGGAACAAATATATACAGATAATGATGGGAGGATTTTAATGGTGGAGATAATGACAATAATCTAAAGATACTTTTAATAGCAATTTATGCTCCAAATGATAATCAAGAAGATTTTTACAGGAAATTACATAAGAAAACAATTGAACTGGACTATGCTAATATCTGTCTGATGGGAGATTTTAAGGGAATAATAAATGATAAATTCGACTATAAAACACAAAAAACATTAAAAAAAAGCGAGAAAGACATTGCCAAAATCCTTCTTTCGAATGGTAGATGAGATAAACTTAAAAGATGCATGGAGAGAGAGAAATGTGGAAAATAAACAATATATCTTTTATTCAAATAGACATGCATCATCATCTAGAATAGGTATGATATGGATGTCAACAAAATTGCTTTCTAACATACAAGACATTGAAATAGAAGCAAGTACCTGGGCAGATCACAATCCAATGACACTTGTTTGGAAAGGACAAAAAAGGAGATTGAAATGGACTTTAAATAATATGATATTAAAGGAAAAAGACTTTAAACAGAAAATTGAAAGAGAATTGACTTTTTTCTTTAAAGAAAATACAAAAGAGGATACATCATTACAGAACCCCTGGGACACGATGAAGGCTTATACAAGAAGTTTGATAATGGACTACACAAGGAAAAGAAAAAAAAACAGAATTTTTTTAAAAAAATATTGGAAGATGACTATAAGAAGTTGGAAAAAGAACTACAGAAATTTCCACAAAAAAAGGACATTAAAATTAAAATGGACATAACTAAACATAAAATGGGACTAATGGAAAAAGAAGAAATAGCACAAAAAATTAAAAATGCTAAGCAGAACTATTTTGAAGATGCAGATAAACCAGGCAGATGTTTAGCATATAAATTCAGAAAGGAAAGAGACTCGAGAAGAATAAATCAATTGATAAATGAACAAGGACATGTATGCTACGGAAATGCAGAGAACAAAAAAAATTATTCAAGATTATTATGGAAAACTGTACCATCAAGAGAATGTTCAGGAAGAAAGAATTCAACAATATTTACAGGAAGCAAATTTACCCCAGATACCCAAAGATATTGAAACAATGTTAGAAAGTAAAGGCCCTGTCCCACTGCACTTACGGATGCAAAGAGGATGTAAAAGGTTAAAAAAAGCTTGCCATCCATTGGAAAATGCTATGCATCCGTTGTGTACTCACTGCATACGTATTTCATAAGCTCTATCCCTCGAGCATCCTTCCACTGCGATTTCATCCGCACAAGAAGTTTTGAGCTGCACAAAACTTTGTGAACGGATGAACTTTCCACCGCGTACGATGTACATCTGCGACATATACAGGCAACAAACATTCTATGTCCGTTATCATCCATTAAACATCTGCTGTATCCTCTCTGCATCCTCTGGCCATCCCCTCAACTCACATTCACTGCAGCTGAAAATGGAAAGAGGGAGGAAACAAAAGGTACATGGAACGTCTACACAGCGTTAGTAGCACGAAAGTAGAAAGGATGTAAGTATATGCATCTCGTATATAAAGGATTAAAAAAGACAAAACGTTTGTATCTGGGATGTATCTCGTATATTTAGGATGTCTGCAGTATGTCTAGAGTATGTAGAAGGACATCTAGTGGACTACCGATATTTCCTATAAAAAGGGGGAGAAAATCATCTGGATCTCACTATCAGTCCAGCAGCCGTGGTGTACAGACCTCTTCACCCTTGCTCTTGGTCTTCCACATCATCAATTGTTCTCCACCATGGATCATGACATAGTCCGTATAGTAGCTGCGATCATTCATCACCAGAACCAAAACCTGTTCAGACTGTTTCACCTTTTATACAGAAGGCGAAGAAAGAGATGTCCAAGAGCTGTGTGGGTCCGAGGATGGATTGGGAGAAGATGGAGTTTGGACTGTATGATCAGTTGATGGTGGAGCTGAGGAATGAAGACCCTCGTGCATTCCATCACTTCATGAGGATGCCACCAGACATGTTTGACAAAGTTGTAGAGCATCTGAGACCCAGGTTGACCAAGCCTAGCACCAACTTCTGTCCCAACCTGTACCCAGGACTGAAGGTGGCACTGATTCTGTGGCACCTGGCCTCTGGAACCATATACAGAAACATGCAGTATGCCTGGAGGGTACCACAGAATAGCATCAGCAAAGTGGTCAGAGAAGTGGTGCAGGCCATCATTGAAGAATACGTGGAGGAGCTCCTCAAGTGCCCCACCACTGAACAAGGCTGGAGGAAACTTGCAGAAGAGTGGTATCAGAGGTGGAACTTTCCCCACACCATTGGAGCCATAGATGGGAAGCACGTGGCCTGCAAAGCTCCACCCAACTCAGGGTCCACTTATTTCAACTACAAGGGCTTCTTCAGTATCATCCTCTTTGCCATGGTTGATACTGACTACAAGTTCATGTACATCGATGCTTCAGGCAACGAGTCAGCTTCAGATGGCCAGGTATACAATGTTAGTGACCTCAAGGATGGGCTGGAACACAACCTCATCATGGGTTTTCCAGATCCAGACCCCCTACCCAATGACACACAAGATGTGCCCTACTTCATCATTGGTGATGACGCCTTCTCCTTCAGAACCTACGTCATGAAACCGTACAGTTCAAGATACCTTACCCATGAAAAGAGGATCTTCAACTACAGGCTGTCCAGGGCAAGACGGGTGGTGGAGAACACCTTTGGCATCCTGGCCAACAGCTTCCAAATACTTCTCACCACCATGCAGCATCATCCAGGGACTGTGAGGAGCATCGTGGAATCTTACTGCATCCTGCACAATCTCATGCGCACCCGCTACCCAGTATTGCAGAACAGACTTGTCAACCATCAACAAGGTAATGGGGACATGGAACCTGGTGAATGGAGGCAAGGATGAAACTTGATAGACACTGTGAATGTACAAGGCCCCAACAGAGCTTCATGTGAAGGGAAGAAGCAGAGCAACCTACTGAGACACTGGTGCTACTCCCCAGCTGGAGCAGTGGAGTGGCAAGACAGGATGATAGATGATTAATGGATGCTTCCTTCAGCCTGTCGCATAACACTGATGAGATTGTGCCATGTAAGTTGAGTGGTCCGACAATGAATAGGGCATTAATAAAGAGCATTGTTTATTTTAAAATGTGTTGATCAATGAATAAATTGTTATTGATAAAAAGGTCAATATGTGTGGCAGCTGGGATGGTGGAACATACAGTCCCACTATGCTTGAACTGGAGGTTTATCTATCCCACAACTATCCTTATCTATCCCACAAGCATGCAAAGGCGTAACCATTTGTTAAAAGTTTTCACCAACACTTTACAAAGGTAAAAAAATGAACCAAGTGTCCTAAACAAAGATAACCTTTATTAACTGTCTTAGGTAAACTTTATTACTTTATTAAAAAAGCAAAATGAACCAAGTGAAGTGTCTTAAGCAAAGATAAAGTGAACAAGTAAACAACTCAGTCTCTGACACTATTCTCAGTCACTCTGAGTCATGTCCATGGTCTCAGCTGTTAAGCGGGCAGGGACTGTGGAGGTGGCTGTGGCTTGAGTGCTGGTCTGAGGTGCCATTAGGGTGGTTGGCCCCGAGAGTACAACAGGGGATGGTGTGTTCAGGAAGCTGTCTGAGGACTGACTCAATCCCGTGAGATTGAGAGGCCCCTCATCAAGGACCTCAGATGTGAGGCCCAAGACTGATGACAGATTGTCCGTTCACGAGCTTGGCTCTGGGGTGGAGGAAGGAGGAGTGTAGTGGGGCTGTCTGGTCTGCAGCTGGGTGAGGAGTGGCATCTGTGGCGTGCGATGAACCTGGACCTGGACTGGGAAGGTCTGCTTGTGTTGTGGGAAGTCCTGGTAGCTGTAGCTTTGGTAGGTGAGGGGCTGGTGAAAGCCGTGGAAGGGCTGTGACATCGCCTGGGGTGGAGGAACAGACCTGGACTGGGTAGGAGCAGCTTCAGCTGGGCCTTGAGGGTTGTGCAGAAGTGCTGTTATCTTCTCCTTCATCACCTGGTACTGGGCCTCAGGCAGGTCCCTCAGGGTCTGGCTCATGTAGGTGATGAAGCTGTGGCGGCCCGAGGATCCTCTGTCCAAGTGGACCAGCTGAGAGAGAAGTTCTGTGCTGGTCTTCATTGTGTCCCTGATCTCCAACAGGACACTCTGGTTCTGGTTCTCCAGTCTGCTTCTCTGCCTGCATCCTGTGGAGCTGGGGGTGGGGGGGGGGGGTGGGGTTAGGTTGGCCTTTGGTGGCTGCTGCTTCTTTCTCATTTGTGACAGGGGATCCTCCAAGTCTGCCGGCATGGGGAGTGCAGCTGTTGGGGGGGTCTCTGCTGTGGGGCCCTCTGAAGACACCTGCCTGGACAGGCTCGCTGGCTCCTGGCTGGAAGAGGACTGGCTGTTTGTGGGCTGTCTGAGGGAGAGGGGTGTCAAAGGGGCTGCTCCTCGGTGGTGGATCTCACCCTCCAGGAAACTGCACTTGGCTATGACGTACATCTCCTGGTCAGTGAGCTTGAGAGCGGCTGCCCAGATTTCTTGAGGTGTAGCTTGCCATACCAGGTGTGCATGTGCTTCCACCATCCCAGGAGTACTTCTGCAGTGTACCCTAGGCTCTCTGCCTTGTCTCTCCAAGCTTCCTGCTTCTTCTTGGTGTCATGATAGAGTCTGTTGTCCTTTCTCCAGAGGTACTCGTTCTCCCTCAGCCATTCCAGCACCTCATTCTCATGCTCCTCAGAAACGATGTACTGTTTCCTCTCTCCCTTCTCCTTCCCTTGCCTCTTCCTCCCTCTGGCAGGGGCTTCAGCAGGGCCTTCAGGGGCTTGAGCAGCAGGGCCTTCAGGGGCTTGAGCAGCAGGGCGTTCAGCAGCAGGGCTTTGAGGGGCTTGAGGCCCTTGGGGCTGGTCCACAGCAGCTGCAGTAGCAGCAGCTTCAGAGTCAGTGCCAGGAGGTGGGATGCTGGTTCTGGCCTTCTTGCCAGGGTTGGAATGAGTAGGCACTGGCTTCTTCTTCTTGCCTGACTGACGAACCATGGTGTTCCTACTAGATGTATGTGGCAGCACGTCTTTCCCCTGAATGCTGACTGCATGAGTGCTGCATCCTTTTATATCCATTGAGCTGGCGCAATTCATACTCCCCACATGTGCAGTGAACGCTTTACATCCAATAGACATCCGCGCGGCATCCGCTTTGTTTCCTATAGGCATTGAATCTTCACTTATTAGAAATTATGAATGAAGTTCTGACAAAGAAGAGAATACCCAAAACATGGTCAGAAGCATATATCACACTTGTACCAAAGGAGGAACCAGACCCAGAGCAAGTTAAAAATTATAGACCTATATCACTATTAAATTCAGATTATAAAATTTTTGCTTCAAGTCTGGCAGAAAGATTGAAAAGATACTTAAGCAATTTTATTCATTCCAATCAAAATGGATTTCTGCTGTAATATCAACATTTAACACAATACATTTGATGAGTAGGAATACATAACATTTTGTTATATCATTCCATGTGAGAGTGGGAGTGTTGTTTATTAGCTTGCTTAATGCTAAACTGAAGATCATTATTGTTTAGTTCTTTTTGTCATATTACTGTTTCGAACAATGACAATAAAGTATATTCATTTTTATAAAAGTACATTTCTAAAGTTATGCCAATGAGAATAGTATATTTTCAGCAAAATACTTTGGATTGGATTAAAAAAATATGTTGCCAATCACTTAATAAATCTGATTCAGATTTTTCACAACCCCCCCCTTTAAAAGCTGACATGTTTCTTCATTCATCCAAACTACATTGAATGAATTTTATAGTTGGGGAAATAAAACAGCTTAATCAACTTTAGAATGTTGCAGACAGGTGTTGTGTTTGCGCTCCAGAGGACCTTTTGGAGATTTAAATCCTGCACAATCCAGTAATTTAACATTTTATTTTAACATAACCTTATTGAGCAGCTGGTATACTAATTCTTTTCTTTTTATATTGGATATATCTAGATCCTTTAACTACCTCAGCTCATTCAGAGATGAAACTACCTCTCGAGTTTTGGGCTACTTGAATAAATTATTTTTTGAAGACCTGGCACTTCTTCCTTGTCCTGCATGGATTCTCTTTGGGACTTTCAAATATTCACTATTTTTGTGTGTGTGAGCAATCATATTAACTACTTCTGGTGTGCTCCATTTCATTGTTTGCTTTTCAATCCAAGAGACACCTGATGAGAAACAGAGACCCCCTAGCAGATTTTCTCTAGATGTTTGTACCAGGAAGAAATATTCTATTTTCACAAGGTGTTGTTGAATGTAACCTGGTATTGAATTGCAAAGTGTTTACTGCTTCATATAAATTCCTCTTGCTGTGGTGGAAGCTGAGAAACATGGAATATGGCTAGGAATTTTGACTATTGCTGTCTTAAAACAGCTATCTTCAGTTATTAATATTTATTATTTGTGTCTAGTCTGTTTTGAAAAGCAAATGTTCCCAGTTCATAGATCAAGATGGAACCAACCCATCTTCTGTGTTTTACTATTTCTGCTCCATTAACAAAATTCTAAGTCTGATGAAGGCTGTTCTATGAATTGTTCTATGATGGAAGCTAACCTATGCACAATTCCTTTTTTAAAACTTAGTTAAATCCTATCACCAGCTACTTTCATCCACCTTGCTATAGAAAATGGATGATTTATAAGTAAAAAATAATGAATTGAGCATTCATAACCATGTAATCCAGCTTGTCACCTCCTTGCTATATCACATTTAAAGGCTAGATCACACTGGCCGACGGATGCAAAACTTATGCAAAAAGGACACAGCGGACGAGCAAATTTTTTGGGGTGGCTCCATCCATTGTCATCCGCTCCAAAAAGTGGTGAAAATTTGCATAAACAGAACGGAAAAGAAAGGAAAAGAATGGATGTGTGTAGTATATAGCAGGGATGTTAAAGGGATGTTCATAGGAAGCCTAGAGGATGTATATAGGATGTAAACCATTCACTGCTCATCCTTTCTATTTCTGTGCTACTAACGCTGTGTAGACATTCCGTGTACCTTTTGTTTCCTGATAAATGGACATAGAATGTTGGTTGCTCGTATGTCACGGATTTACATCGTACACAGCGGAAAGTCCATCCGCTCAAAAAGTTTTGTGCAGCTCAAAACTTCTTGAGCGGATGAAATCTCAGTGGATGGATGCTCAAAGGATAGAGCGGATGAAACACGTATGCAGTGAGTACACAACGGATGCATAGCGTTTTCCAATGGATGGCAAGCTTTTTTTAACGTTTTACATCCTGTTTGCATCCATTGGTGCAGTGTGATATGGGCTTAAAATACTGTGCAATATGCATTATTACTCCTGGTGATCCCTGGTGTTTCAATATCAGCCAAGTGGAGATACCAGGCCCATTGAGTACTGAGCACCTCAGCTTTTGACTGCCTTGGATCTTGGCCCGAAGACTAACTTAGTCTCTTAGCTGTAGGAAACAGAAAAAAAGAGGACTTATCAAGCACATTGCATATTTTCAAGTGTGTTATTGTTATGTGGAAACATCCAATGCCAGATGCAACATGAGTCACTATAATTACCATATGCTTGCTGTAAACAGTTTTAATATAATCCATATGATTTACATAATACATAATTTCTATTTTAATTTTTTAATCAGCACAAGACATTCACTTATTCATGGGAGTTAACTGATGTTTACTGTTCAGATACTTATTGAATATAAAACACTCACCTTAATGAGCTTCTTCCTTCCAAAATGAATACACTAACACTTGAAAGCAGTTTCAGGGAAAAGAAATAAAAACTGGCAGACATCTGTGCTCTTGATTTTGTGGTTTTAACTTGTACTAAATTCGGAAGAGGAAAAATTAATTATGCTAATCTTCTGGGCATACATTTAAGCAGACATAGGTGAAAGTCAAGGGGAAACATCTCCTACAGGAATTAGATAAATCTGTGAAAGCCTCTTCTTTGTACCCATCCTTAGGAAATCCATGCTGTGACTACTATTGTGATAAAGCTTACATTAATCTGAAAATAACTACTAATGATCTCAAAGCAAAAATTGTTTTCAATGATCTGACTAGTTACCCAGGCAGGCCTCTAGAGAGCTCTTTATTTATCTTAAGAAATGTTCAGCCAACTGCCTTCCAACAACCGGTAAGACTCCACCCCAATGCTATCCTGAAGGCAGCCATTCTCAGTCTCCCGAATACAGCCCTGGTAATACAAAGAAAGCCCACAGAGTAGAAGCATGTTCACAAGGCAAGGTTCTGGGTTCCAAGTCCAATTCACAAGGCAGAGTCCAAGCACAAGTCAAGGGCAGTCTTCAGGATAAGAAACGGGGCAGGCAAGGAGCAGTTCCAAAGGCACAGTGAAGCAAAGGCCAAATGCAGCTACAAGGGAATGGCTAGCTCCAAAACAAAATGTGAAGAACAATATTCCAAGAAAGGCAAGGTAAACAGGCATAAGTCAAACCTGAGGGAGTGTAAGCCATGGTAAACAATTGTCCCTGGCAAAGACTAACTCCCCATGGCTTCTCCTTAAGTTACTCCCCTCCAGGTAGTCTTTACGAAGAGACGTGGGATGACCTCCACCTGAGTAGCCTTTCAGCCCCTCTCTGGGCTTGCCTATGCTCGACTCTTGTTGCCCTTGGATTGAATGGAATAGACAGCTGTTTCTCATCATTAGAGGAGATCGGCTGCCTATCAGCAGTGCTGCTGGTCAGTAGCTGATCCTCCTATGTCTGTGTAGGTAGGCAGCTCTCTGTCTGGTCAACCACCTCTCCCAATGCTTGAGGGGCCTGTGACAGCATTGTTCTCAGCCACTGCTCTGCCTTCCCTATAAGACGGTCCCAGTTTCAACTTGTCCTCTTCCTCCTACATACTGGGCTGAGGGGACCATTTCACTATCCTCCCACAGAGCCCCTCCCCCAGGACCATGCAGACTAGAGCATTCCAGGTAGACATGGAATATTTGAACCAGATGGGGGCATGCACATACTTGGCGTTCACCCATGTGAAGTCCACCAATCCCTAACCTTTCTAGGCCACCAAATACTAGAAGCATCCCTGCATTCAACACAAATCTTGAATGCTGTCCACATTGCACTCCGAAGGTCCCTGTGTGGCCACAAGACCCAGTGGTAGTGCAGCAGGACAATGGGGACTGTGTTGACACAGGCATCAGCATGGACCAATGGAACACTGGGTGGATCCTCATGCTTTGAAACAAGGTTAGGTTGAAGGTGACACAGTTGATCATTCAACAGGAAACAGGCCCAAATAATGGTGATCCAGGTTTTTGGACAGCTAATTCAAAGGCAGGTGCTGCATGGAAAGCCAAATCCGATTCCTCATGGCTAGCAGGGGAATGTCTTCAGTGACTATCAGCAAACTTCTTGTATTCTTCCTTGGTCTTGTTGAGCTGGCATTTCACCACTTGGTACACAGCTCGAACCTCTTGGAGAAATAAGTTCACTGTGAGTACTGAGAGTCTGATGGGGCTAAAGAAAAGAGGCATGGGTAAAAGCCATAACTGGCAAAGAATGAGGCCACTTGGGTGGAGGTGTGTTGTGAGTTGTTGTATGCAGACTCAGCCACAGCTAGCACATTTGCCCAGTTGTCCTGTTGTTGGTTTACAAAGTACTGGAGATATTGCTCGAGGATGGCATTTATTAATTCAATACCCCCATTGGTCTCCAAATGCTGGGCCGTGGAGAGACCACCTGGCTCTTGAGTTCTTTCAATAGAGCTTGCCAGAACCATGCTGTGAATTGTGGTCTTCGAACTGACACAACCTGGTCTGGCAGACCATGCAATCGGAATACATGGCAAATGAAAAACTGGGTTGTGGACCGATCCTTGGGAAGTCCCGAACATGGGATAAAATGGGTCATTTTAAGTGAACATATTTACAATGACCAACACAGTGGCTCCCTTAGATGGCTGCAGCTCAGTGATAAAATCCATAGAGACAGCCCCCTCCATGGTCTCTGCAGCGTGGGCAAGGGCTGCAACAGTCCAAGGGGAGCACTGGTGGCATTTTTGGCCTGCCACACCACACACGCAAGTCCACATACCCAGTGAAGGCGTGGCCACCCAAAATCCATGAAACCAGATGAAGGTTTTTGAACATCTTAAAATGGCTTGCTGCTAGCCTGTCATGGCACTGCTGCAAGACAAGACCCTGGAGTGGCCCCGCTGGTATGTAGAGGTAGTCCTGGAAATGGAACACGTCTTCCCTCTAGGACCAATGGGTCATCTTATTCTCTGCACCTGAGCTAAGTCACAATGGCATGCTGCCAGAAATGGATCCTGCTGCTGTGCATCCCAGATCTGCATTCTCAAATTTACTGGTTCTTCAATGGCAGTGAAGAGCTTCAACAGAATAACTGTGTCAGGCCCTAACTTGTTCTCCTGCCAGGTTTGTGGAATGTGTCTATATGCTGGTTGCACCTGCTTGGCATATACATCCTCCTGAAGTCAACGTGCATAAAGAACAATGATGATCGCATCTGTTCCTGCTTTAGAATCTGGGTCACACACAGATGCTTCAGATTGTGATGATCAGTCCAAACCTCCAACTGAGCTGCCAGGTCTGGAAGGTCTGACCTTTATGGCCAGTAGCTCCTTGTCTCATATGTTCCTTTCCACTGAGGATGACTTCCTGGAATAGTAGACACAAGGAAACTGGATACCCGAAGGAGTGTAGGCTTGGATGAGAAATAGCCCTGATGGCAGCATCTGATGCATCCATCTCAGTCACAAAAGGCCTTGCTTCAGGATGGGCTCAGAAGCAAAGGCAGCTTTTATGGCATCAAAGGTGTCCTGCTCTGCCATGTCCCAGTAAAACTTCACCTCTTCTGTAACAGATTAGATAGGGGTGTGGTAAAGGGGACAAACTGGGGAATGAATGTGCAATAATAGTTCACAAAGTCCAAAATCACATTCTTCACCCAGCCTGGTGGCTGCCAGCATTGCAACACCTCCATTTTTTCAGGATCCATCTCCATGCCTTCGGGGAGTTGTGGTAGCCAAAAAGTCAATGATCGGCTGTGCGGATTGGCATTTTTCATGCTTTGCAAAGAGTTAATGCTCTCATGCAACACCAAATGGACATGCTTCCAGTGCTCTCTTAGAGAGTGAGAGTACTGTTGAGGTAAATTCCCCATTAGGAGAATGAGCGCATACAGGGAGACATATTGAGAGAAGTGTTGAATAATACACACACAGCACACAGATACACTGTACAGTAAATGTAGGCTTTTACTTTCAATAAAGGTTTAAGCAAAGTTCAAAATAAGCAGTCCAAAGTCATTCACAGGTAAGATCAGTCAATTTTCAGTCCAGGGATAATCCAATAACAAAGTCCAGTGTCAAAAAACAGTTCAGTATCAGACTTACATCAAATCCATGAATATTAGTCAATTAGGAAGAACGTCAAAACTCTTCAACAGAAGAAAAAAGAGACTCACTCAGACACACTCTCTTCTGAGACTAAGATGAAAACAACCCAGGTGTCTGGCTCCATCTTATGGCCATTTGAGAAACCATACCCAACTACAGTTTTGCATTTTCTTAAAGATACAGTATTAAAATGTTTATCCTGGTTTATATATTTCCAACCCAAAAAGCTGTTAGTTGACTTATATTCCTAACAAATACAAGTGAAACTCAAAAAATTAGAATATCGTGCAAAAGTTCATTTATTTCAGGAATGGAACTCAAAAGGTGAGTTCAGTTACGCAACTCAAAAGTTCAGTAATGCAACTCAAAAGGTGAACCTAATATATGAGATGGACTCATTAACAGATAACAGATAATCAGAGTTGGAAGGGACCTTGTAGGTCATCGAGTCCAACCCCCCATGCAAAGCAAGATAGTTCAAGCTACGATTTGTCATAATTGAGATGATTATGGCTTACAGGTCATGAAAACCCCAAATCCACAATCACAGAAAATTAGAATATTACATGCAATCAATAAAACAAAGATTGTATATTGAACAATATCGGACCTCTGAAAAGTATAAGCATGCATATGTACTCAATACTTGGTTTGGGCCCTGTTTGCAGCAATTACTTCCTCAATGCGGCGTGGCATAGAAGCTATCAGTCTGTAGCACTGCTGAGGTGTTATGGAAGACCAGGATGCTTCAATAGTGGCCTTCAGCTCTTCTGCATTGTTTGGTCTCATGTCTCTCATCTTTCTTTTGGCAATGCCCCATAGATTCTCTATGGGGTTCAGGTCAGGTGAGTTTTCTGGCCAATCAAGCACAATAATCCCATGGTGATTGAACCAGGTTTTGGTGCTTTTGGCAGTGTGAGCAGGTGCCAGGTCCTGCTGGAAAATGAAGTCAGCATCCCCATAAAGATCGTCTGTGGAAGGAAGCATGAAGTGCTCCAAGATCTCCTGGTAGATGGCTGCACTGACTCTGGACTTAATGAAGCACAGTGGACCAACACCAGCAGATGACATAGCTCCCCAAATCAACACAGACAGTGTAACTTTCACACTGGATTTCAAGCATCTTGCAGTGTGTGCCTCTCCATTCTTCCTCCAGACTCTGGGTCCTTGGTTTCCAAATGTGATGCAAAAGTTCCTCTCATCAGAAAAGAGGACTTTGGACCACTGAGCAACAGACCAGTTCTTTTTTTCTTTAGCCCAGGTAAGATATTTCTGACGTTTGTTGTTCAGGAGTGGCTTGACAAGAAGAATACGACATTTGAAGCCCATGTCCAGGATTCGTCTGTGTGTGGTGGCTCATGATGCACTGACTCCAGCCTCAGTCCACTCCTTGTGAAAGTCCCCAACACTTTTGAATGTCCTTTTCCTGACAATCCTCTCCAGGTTGTGATCATCCCTGCTGCTTGTGCACCTTTTTCTTCCATATTTTTCCCTTCCACATAACTTTCTATTAATGTGCTTTGATACAACACTTTAGGAACACCCAACTTCTTTTACAATTACCTTTTGAGGCTTTCCCTCCTTGTGGATGGTGTCAACGATGGTTTTCTGCACA
Source organism: Laticauda colubrina (assembly GCA_015471245.1). Lineage (NCBI taxonomy): Eukaryota > Metazoa > Chordata > Lepidosauria > Squamata > Elapidae > Laticauda > Laticauda colubrina. The sequence continues at coordinate 21,753,686 of BLBF01000022.1, read as the reverse complement.
ACTGTTAGGTCAGCAGTCTTCCCCATTATTGTGCTTCCTACTGAACCATACTGTGAGACCATTTAAAGGCTCAGGAACTCTTTGCAGGTGGTATGGCTGAATTATCTGATTAGAGTGGGACACTTTGAGCCTAGAATATTGAACCTTTTCACAATATTCTAATTTTCTGAGATTGTGGATTTGGGGTTTTCATGAGCTGTAAGCCATAATCATCTCAATTTTGACAAATCATGGCTTGTTGGGCTAGAGATTAGTGACTGATCTCATGTCATCCAGCCAGTCTTCTTATCTAAGGCAGACTAGAACTCACAGTCTCCTAGGCCAGCACCTTAACCACTACACCAAATTCCGATTTTATATTATGCTCAATGACTTTTGAGATAGGCATGGGGAATATATAGTTGAATAAATATTATTATCTTCTACATTCTATTAGTCCCAACCAGCATAACCGTTGTTCATAAATGATAGTAGAGGTTCAACAAGGAAAGTTATACTCTCCAATTTTTCTATTTTATAAAATTATCAACTGTTAATAATTTAAGTAACAGAATTTTCTACTTTATTCTTTCATGCAATTTATATAGCTGACCATCTCACTTAAAAGTGACTCTTGATGGCTTACAGTTCAGTTTACAGTAAAATAAAGTATACATTATAAAAAATAAAAACAATACACAAAACAGGGAGCGTTATCCAACTTATATGCCATATCATATGTGGGAACAACTTTGGGAGATGCGGGGAGGAATGCTGCCTAGCGAATGATCAGGTGCAAAATTTGTACTTGCAAGATAATATAGCTTTACAATAAAGTAGAATAATCTTATTAGGTTGCATTTCTTTCTGGTCTACCTGAGAAACCTGACATCAAATGTCCTCCTGTCTCTCTTATAGTCTGATAAGTTAAGGAGGTGCCTTTTTGAGTTTCTTTCTCTGCCCATTAAGCAGCTGCCGACTATACCATCTCTAATCTGACATTCCCTAGGCATTTCCTTAATCTCCTACATGTCATTATTTAATCTATATCCCATGCCCAGAGGACCAAGTTGAGGCACAAAGCCTTATGAAAACCCAATAACGAGGATGAGATTAGGCTGATTTCAATAGGAGGATGTTCCCAAGATGCCAGGGCAAAAAAGGCTCTCCTTCTGGATCTTGCCTAGCCATGTTTTATCCTTGTACTTATTTGTTTTTCTTGATAAAAGCATGTACTTAACTCAAGTTCATCCAAGAAAAGATCTTCCAAAGTGAAATTCAGTTTTTCATATTATGAAGTACATTTAATATTCTTACCCTTCTTCTATAAGCATTGTTCTAACCTAAATCACATAGCTAGCTACAGTCAGGCCTCACAGTGGTGTTACAGGTTCTATAAAATCAGTGGCAAAATGGCATTTTGCCAAAATGGCAAAGTGTTCTCTAAAGATTCAGCATGGTAAATTATGCATTTTCAAGGTGAAAATGTTTCAATAGTGTTGTCATACTTTTGCACACCTTCTTAAAGAGGATTTAATCCTTTGCATGGTCACTGAAGGGTGTGGAATGGCAAATTTGAAAGAGGATTACTTTCATTGATTGAAAAAGGAACTTGGGATGTACCTGAAGCTCCTGTATTCATTACTCCTATGTGTTCCTATTTAATATATATTTAGCTCCAAAAGAATACTAATTATATAAAATCATAAGGGCTGCAGCATAATTAGCATTATAGTGTTTGTAGCAAAAAATGAACAGAGGCAAATCTCAGTTACTTGTATAAACTACTCTGAACAGAATGGTGGATTTCAAGCATCAAAGAAAAAAGAATGGAGGAATCAGGCAAAGCAAGCTTTTTTGAGGAGTTCAAAGTATTTTGCAATCTTTTGACTATACTTCTCAAGGATTTTGCAGTTAATGTCCATCACAAGCAGCAGAGAGCTTTTGTAATTTCCCCATTATTATGAAATGCTTTTTCATTGGAAATGCATACTTTCCCTCCAGAGAGTGTGGAAAGGGAACTTCACGAAGACAGTAGTGTCACAAAAACAGGAAAAGCCCAAGGGGAATTCAAGGTCAGCCATAAAACAAACTTACATAGGAAAAGGACTCAAATAAAAAGGTATTAAAGAATCCCTATAGACAAAAGTCTAAGTAATTAAGAATACTAGACAAATAGGAAAAGGAAACAAAACATAATTTAGTAAACCCCTACAAACACAGGACATACCAAATAAGCAAAACAAACAGACAATAGATAAAAAATTTAAATTACAAAAGGGACAGACAGGATATTGCCACAGAACAAATATGAAAAACTATCTTAAAGCTAAAAGAGATTAGAGAAAACCAATAATACAATTTGGCCACCCTGCGGAGTTTGCCCTCCTGCAGGAATAAAGACAAACTCAAACAGGGTTTGAAACATAAAGCACAAATACAAACATTCACACAAAATCAACTTACAAAGGGAGAAAAGGGTATAAAAAACCAGGGACTTACCATAAGAAGCTAGCTAGCCCAGGAACGCAGGCTTCTCGCTGTTCCCTGCCTTCCTGAAAAATAAAAAGATCCAGCTTTCAAGCAGTTGTTCGTATCCTTGTGCTGGAGTTCTCCCAGTGGGAAAATCGAATCCTCGAAAGAAAGGCATTTTGGCACCTTTCAACAAGAGCTTTTAAATAATTCTTAAAATTCCAGGTGTTTTAGCCATTTATTTTTTCTTATTTTATCTTCTATTGTGAGAATAAAATCTGCTTATCCATAAATTACTTTTAGAAAACTTTGCTTTGTCAGGCAATATAAAAATGCATATATTTATTACTTCTTTAAATAGAAGTTAAATATTTTTTATTTAAATAATTTTAAATAGAAGTTAAAGAACAAACTTCCTGCTGTTTTCCACTTCTTGTAATTTAAAACAAACACAAAAGACTACATTAATTTAGATGCAGTAACAAGTTAAAATAAAAGGCTGAATTAAGTATGCTTATTTAGAGGGAATGAAATGTGTTTAATGATATTTAAGCCCATGTCCCACTGCACCAACGGATGCAAAGAGGATGTAAAACAGACAAAAAAGCTTGTCATCTGTTTGAAAACGCGATGCATCCATTGTATACTCACTGCATATGTGCTTCATACGCTCTATCCATCAAACATCCGTGTACTGCTATTTCATCTGCTCAAAAGGTTTTGAGCTGCACAAAACTTTTTGAGCAGATGAACTTTCCGCCGTATACAATGTACATCCGTGACACATACAGGCAACAAACGTTCTATGTCCGTTGTCATCCATTACACGTCCGCTGTATCCTCTCGGCATTCTCTGGCCATCCTCTCAACTCACATCCGCTGCAGCTGAAAGTGGAAAGAGGGAGAAAGCGAAAGGTACATGGAATGTCCACACAGCGTGCGTAGCACAGAAATAGAAAGGATGTAAGCGGATGCATCTCGTATATAAAGCATTAAAACGGACAAAACATTTGTATCTGGGATGTATCTCGTATATTTAGGATGTCTGGAGTATGCCTAGTGTATGTGGAAGGACACCTAGTGGAAAACCGATATTTCCTATAAAAAGGAGGAGGAAATCACCTGGATCTCACTATCAGTCCAGCAGCCGTGGTGTACAGACCTCTTCACCCTTGCTCTTGCTTTTCCACATCATCCATTGATCTCCACCATGGATCATCACACACTCCTTATGGTAGCTGTGATCATTCAACACCAGAACCAAAACCTGTTCAGACTGTTTCACTTTTTCTGTGCAAGGAGAAGAAGGAGACATCCAAGAGCTGTGTGGGTCCGACAATGGATCGGGAGAAGAGTGGAGTTTGAACTGTATGACAAGCTGATGGTGGAGCTGAGGAATGAAGACACTTGTGCATTCCAGCACTTCATGAGGATGCCACCAGCCATGTTTGATGAAGTTGTAGAGCGTCTGAGACCCAAGTTGACCAAACCTAGCACCAACTTCCATCCCAACCTGGACTCTGGACTGAAGGTGGCACTGACTCTGGAACCACATACAGAAACATGCAGTATGCATGGAGGGTACCACAAAACAGCATCTGCAAAGTGGTCAGAGAAGTGGTGCAGGCCATCATTGAAGAATACGTGGAGGAGCTCCTCAAGTGCCCCACCACTGAACAAGGCTGGAGGAAAGTTGCAGAAGAGTGGTATCAGAGGTGGAACTTTCCCCACACCGTTGGAGCCATAGATGGGAAGCACGTGGCCTGCAAAGCTCCAGCCAAGTCAGGGTCCTCTTATCACAACTACAAGGGCTTCTTCAGTATCATCCTCTTTGCCATGGTTGATGCTGACTACAAGTTCATGTATATCGATGCTTCAGGCAATGGGTCAGCTTCAGATAGCCAGATATACAATGCCAGTGACCTCAAGGATGGGCTGGAACACAATCTCATCATGGGTTTTCCAGATCCAGACCCCCTACCCAATTTCACACAAGATGTGCCCTACTTCATTGTGGGTGATGACGCCTTCTCCCTCAGAACCTACCTCATGAAGCCCTACAGTTCCAGATGCCTCACCCATGAAGAGAGGATCTTCAACTACAGGCTGTCCAGGGCAAGACGGGTGGTGGAGAACGCCTTAAGCATCCTGGCCAACAGGTTCCAAGTACTTCTCACCACCATGCAGCATCATCCAGGGACTGTGAGGAGCATCGTGGAATCTTGCTGCATCCTGCACAATCACATGCGCACCCGCTACCCAGTGTTACAGAACAGGCTTGTGGACCGTCAACAAGGGAATGGGGACATGGAGCCTGGTGAATGGAGGCAAGGACGAAACCTGATAGACACTGTTGATGTACAAGGCCCCAACAGAGCTTCACATGAAGGGAAGAAGCAGCGCAACCTCCTGAAACACTGATGCAACTCCCCAGCTGGAGCAGGGGAGTGGCAAGACAGGATGGCAGATGCTTAATGGATGCTTCCTTGAGCCTGTCTCATAACACTGATGAGATTGGGCCATGTATGTTGAGTGGACTTACAATGAATAGGGCCTTAATAAACTCAACCCCCCCCCCCACCAGACACCCAGGTGAAACCTAGCTTGCTGATGAATAACAGCCGTCCTTTCACACGAAGCCAAGCTGCACTGAAAGCCTTCAACACAAGAACAGAGTGTTGCCAGCCAATCAAAGCCACAAAACAGACAGAAGAAACCAGAAACACCAATCAATCAAACTCCAAGTCCAATGAACACAGATCCAGGCTCCCAGCCAATCAGAATGGACCAGCCTCAAATTTGAAACCAGGAACTAACTCTGTATAGAAGCTTGAGGATGGCAGATGATATTCTGCTGAAACGTTGCTACAACTTTAACAGAACTACAATGACGTGGGATAATACCCGAAGGAAGCTAAGCAGCACACATGTAAGTACCCGCGAAAACATAAGAAAACACACATATATATATATATATATATACACACACACACACACACACACACACACACACACACACACACACATATACACATACACATATATATGAATGTTATTTGCTTTGTCCAATATACATATCTAGAGAGTAAGTCATATTAAAATTAATGGAATTAACTCTTAGATTGCCTTTTGCCAAATTACTTGGTGTTGTAGCCCATCAGCTGCCAGCAGAGGTAGCTTCAGAGTCAGACAAGGAAGTGGAGGGAGAACCTAGGTCAACTTTGGAGCCTTTGGAAGGCTCTGATGAGGAAGCAGAATCAGAGGCAGAGGCCGAGCTAGGGTGTTCTGTCCTCCCCCAGATGGAGAGGTAGCTATGCTTGGGCCTGAGATGAGTGCATGGGAGGAACAGATTGGGCCCATCCCAGACATGCATATGCACAGAGAGGAAAAGATAGGAGAGCAAAGGAAAACAGTAAGCCATCTTTCAAGGAAAAGCAGAAGTGAATGCTAGCCAGCCCCTCCCTGGCTGGGAAGTAGGGGTTTGGGAATGGCCAGTAATCACAGACAATTGTTCACTTTTAGCAAGCAATTCACAGTTTTTGGCCAGATCTGTTGGAACTAATTACTAATTACATGGCAAGTCCACTGATTAGGAAATTTTAATTAATATATATCAAAATGGAAATGACATTAGTATGTAAAATCCCATGAGAAAATAAATATATGTTGTTTCATTTTCCAGTATAGTCATACTTTATGTTATCATTGCTTGTGAGAGAGTTCATTTGAAATTGGTTTCAGGAAGAAAACATTCTTAATTCACAGAAAGTTACTTAGATGAATCATATGCTCAGCCCAGTATTTTATGACCTGCTTTGCAGCAGCTTCTTTAAATTTAAAGATGAATATTCAGAAATGTCTGGCTTTATATTCCAGAATGTAAATTATTGCATCTAGAAATGTTTCTGTGCAAAGGAGGTATGGTTCTTTGAACAATGGTCTTCTTGCTTGGGGAAAAATATCTCAAAAAGCAAAGAGTAAAGGTACTTTCTTTTGTCATTATAATTTTTCCTTCTGTGTCAGGGATAAGAATGTGAAGAATATGTGGCAGGGATAAGAAATATTTGAAAAACCACATGGTCACCGTCAGATTTCACAGCACAACATGTTTTCAAAAGTCACTAATTTGCGCAGAGGCTGGAGAAATAAGGAAAATACTGAAGCTGTTTTTGTACTAAAGAACATGGCATTTATTCACCTTCTTCTGCTCATATATTCCAAAAGTTTTTGATACTGTTATGATAATGTGACACCAGATACCTGGTTTGTAGGTGAAAGTATACAGTGAAATCATGTTGCTCTGCAATGTATGCTTGGTGTCTGAAATGAAGCTTGAAGGCTTTAATGATGCCTCAGATGGCTCTGAATAAATACACTCAATTATAATGACTTATAATTGGTACAATAATGTAATCATCTGGTATTCATGACTATAGCATTCACTATACACTTTTGCTCTATTAAGACTACTCCTGTTTAATAAGCTCTTTTACTTAAGAGAGAAATGAATGATATATCTAGGAATCTTATTTATTTTAAAACTAAGGTTGATACTTATGTCAAAGGTGTCTCTTTATACATTGATGTTTGTCCAGTAGTGGGTTCCTACATTGGTCGTTACCAGTTCAGTTGGCGATTGCACGTGCGTGCGTGACCCTAATGTGCATGTGTGCATCCCTAACGTGTGTGCACGTGCCCCTAACACACCAATCAGTTGAGAGGATGAAGAAACGAAAAGCTAGGAGTGTCCCTACCACCCACCCATGCACTTGTTGCTTCTTTTATCCTCTCAGCTGATCATCGGAGGAACTGGCTTGGCTGTACCGGTAGGTTTTTTTTTTACTACAGCTGAACCGGTAGCATACCACCACTGTATATGTCCTCCCTTAGTATTACCACACATTCATATGCAATTTAAGTAACTGCAAAACAGGGCAGATACTGTTATCAGTGCTGATAACAATACTCGAAATATGATTATAGTTTTTCATCCTTTTTGAGCCCTGCTTTCTTTTTCTTCTTCTCAGAAATAGAAATATAGCACATATTATGATTTGTTATGTTTCATTTATCTTAGAAAATTAGTATATGTATGTATACCAACATTATTGATTGATTACAACTTTCCCCAGACTAGAAATTCTGGATGTTGCAGTGCCAACACATCTGGAATAAACCAAAATTGAAGAAAGTTGAAATAAAGTCTCTGCTAGACAAGAGAATCATCAACATGTGGGAAAAAAGTAAGGAAATATCATTCCAGATGTTACTCTCAGCTGGTTTAATCTGAAAGAGCAATTGCTGAGTTTGTGGGGCAATCTGTAGAAAAAGCAATTGGAAGATTACAAAATGATTTACATTGTAGAACGATGTCAGAAAATGCAAGTTTCTGCAGATAAGATTGAACAGCTTTTTTTTTAAAATACTGATTGCAGTGGGATTCAAAAACCAGAGCAGATGCTATGTGATGCATCTGAAAGAGAAAGTAGAGTGCAGACAGAATCTGTGACAGTCTTTTGAAAATAATATTCTACAGCAGAAACAAAGGACTTACAGTATATGCAACTAATTTAGAACTGATAGAGGCTAATTAAATACCTAGCTCTTGAGTTTTCCAGAATAAAAAACTGTATAATCTTCAAGAGAACCTGATTTCTTGGCATTCTATAGAATTAAATTACCAGTTTTCTAGTTATCTGTCTTCTACATTAACATTACAATAAACAATTCAGGATATACTGTATATCTACAGGTGGAACTCAAAAAATTAGAATATCATGCAAAAGTTCATTTATTTTAGTAATGCAACTTAAAAGGTGAAACTAATATATGAGATAGACTCATTACATGCAAAGCAAGATAGTTCAAGCTGTGATTTGTCATAATTGAGATGATTATGGCTTACAGCTCATAAAAACCCCAAATCCACAATCTCAGAAAATTAGAATATTACATGCAATCAATAAAACAAGGATTGTACAGATAATAATATTGGACCTCTGAAAAGTATAAACATTCAAATGTATTCAGTGCTTGGTTTGGGCCCCTTTGCAGCAATTAGTGCCTCAGTGCGGTGTGGCATGGAAGCTATCAGCCTGTGGTACTGGATGCTTCAATAAACCAGGATGCTTCAATAGCGGCCTTCCGCTCTTCTGCATTGTTCGGTCTCATCTCTCTCATTGTTCTCTTGGCAATGCCCCATAGATTCTCTATGGGATTCACGTCAGGTGAGTTTGCTGGCGAATCAAGCACAGTAATCCCATGGTCATTGAACCAGGTTTTGGTGCTGTTGGCAGAGGAAAATGCTGGAAAATGAAGTCAGCATCCCCATAAAGCTTGTCTGTGGAAGGAAGCATGAAGTGCTCCAAAATCTCCTGGTAGACGGCTGAGTTGACCCTGGACTTAATAAAGCACAGTGGACCAACTCGAGCAGATGACATGGCTCCCCAAATCAACACAGACTGTGGAAACTTCACACTGGACTTCAAGCATCTTGCAGTGTGTGCCTCTCCATTCTTCCTCCAGACTCTTAGTTTCCAAATGAGATGCAAAAGTTGCTCTCATCAGAAAAGAGGACTTTGGACCACTGAGCAACAGACCAGTTCTTTTTTTCTTTAGCCCAGGTAAGATGTTTCTGACGTTTGTTGTTCAGGAGCGGCTTGACAAGAGGAATACGACATTTGAAGCCCATGTCCAGGATTCATTTGTGTGTGGTGGCTCACGATGCACTGACTCCAGCCTCAGTCCACCCCTTGTGAAAGTCCCCAACACTTTTGAATGGCCTTTTCCTGACAATCCTCTCCAGACTGTGGTCATCTCTGCTGCTTGTGCATCTTCTTCTTCCACACTTTTCCCTTCCACATAACTTTCTATTAATGTGCTTTGATACAGCACTTTGGGAACATCCAGCGTCTTTTGCAATTACCTTTTGAGGCTTTCCCTCTTTATGGAGGGTGACAATGATGGTTTTCTGCACAACTGTCAGGTCAGCAGTCTTTCCCATGATTGTGATTCCTACTGAACCATACTGTGAGATCATTTAAAGGCTCAGGAACCCTTTGCAGGTGTTATGGCTTAATTAGCTGATGAGAGTGGGATACTTGGAGTCTAGAATATTGAACCTTTTCACAATATTCTAATTTTCTGAGATTGTGGATTTGGGGTTTTCATGAGCCATAATCAGATGATTATGCTATATCAATTATAGCAAATCACGCCTTGAACTATCTTGCTTTGCATGTAATGAGTCTATCTCATATATTAGTTTCATCTTTTAAGTTGCATTACTGAAATAAATGAACTTTTGCATGATATTCTAATTTTTCAAGTTTCATCTGTATATTATATAATATTAGAAAACTAGTTTAGTGGAGTAGGAAAGCTAGAAATCAGGAGACCCTGATTTTTAGTCTGTCCATAGACACAATACCAGCTGGATGACCTTAGACCAGTTACTCTTTTTCAGCTGTAGGAAGAAGATAAGAGCAAATCACTTCTAAAATCATGCCATGAAAATGTCAGGGAACAGTATGGGCAGTCTCCAGGAGGAAATGTTCTTTTAAAGGCATAAAATAAAATATTACAATTCATTTTTTTCCTCAGGTCTTTTGCTTATGCCAATATATTTATTCATATGTAAAAAAATCTATATTAAGACTTATGTGCACAACTTATGTATTTTAAATCTCCCTTCAATTCTTAATATAAATGTATTATCAAGATAATTGTGTCCTTTCTCCCCAGGCAGGCATGACTTGAAGAACATTTTGCATAAAGTTTTAAATTTCTGAGAAGTTTTTTAAATCAAAAAATCCCCTTTGCCCATAATTAGTTGTTAAATAATAAATTCATATTCATTATAATTTATTTTGTGATCAATATAATTACTATTTCAGCTTGTTTGATCAGCTTAAGAAATCCAAGAGGAGAAATGTAACTTTGAAGTTTACTCTTTAGAGGTAGAAAACAATAAATATTTACCAATCATCCCTTATAAACTGAATAGCTTGAGAACATATAAAACACATTATATGTGAACAGAAAAAAAAAATTAAAACCAAAATATGTTTTCTGAGTTCTTATTTCAATAAAATAGTACAGAAAATTATGTGTGCGTGGGTAAGTATGTGATCATGATGTAAGTCCACCAGTTTATATGAAATATGTGTTACAGTGTATTAGGTGAGCTTGTAGTACAACTTACACATATAATTCAAAGGATTTATATTTACCAGTTTGACTTAACACAAAATTAAGTGTTTTATTTAGGAGATAAAATTGTATTAGATTAGAATTTTTATTGCAGCCATGAATAAAGCCTTATACACAACAGATCATTTTCCTTCTACAGTACAATGAAATCAAAGTCCAGGACTGTCCCCTAAAGTTTACATGTACACATGCTTTTGTGGACATTGTCTTGATGCAGGAGGATGTAGTTTGGGTCGCAGTCTTCCATAGCTCTGGAATGGCCAGTTACCATTTAAATCCAGATAAAAGACAATCGTTTCATTACACTGTATAGATGAGAGAAAGCAACCAAATATGAATCTTGATTTCATTATATATAGAATTGCATTTCATACATAGCAGTTATTGGAATGTTTTCAAAGTATTTAGCTTTTTAGCTTTTCTACAGAACATAATAGAAGTTCTTATTGTTCTTCAGATAAGCTGATCTGTTTCCAGTCTTTCTTGCCATAAAAAATTTAACAGAAGATTGGAACAGAAGTTCTGAAATCCTTGTCCAGTAGATGAACTGTTTCTGTGATGGAGGGGAGGCTATTGTTGGGAATTAAATGGGCCATTAAAGAAAAGAGACCAACTACCATAAAAATAATGGTCAGGTGGCTCAGGCCATTGATGATAAATTAAAGGTTCAGTATGGCAGATGTGTGTAATGAAGAAACATATACTTTGATACCTGCTGAAATGAAAAATCACCAAAATCACAGATGAGGAGCTACGTTAAGTATTCCAAAATGCTAATCTGATCAGCTATTGTAACAGAGCTACCTGTACAACCTTTCTTTCTGAAGGAAAATGGAAGATCTAACCAGAACTTGTGGCACAATTTTACTTATCCCCAAAAAGGGGAGAAAAAGAGGACAAAGCCTCAACCTAAGGTGGTCTCTGTGTTTGAAATATATAGATTCTGCTCTTTCTGAGCATAGATTACATCAGTTAGGAAAGAGTTTCACAAGTGTATATTTCTAATGCTTTAGAGAGGGAAATTTCATGGAGACAATGCAAGTTACCCACAATATAGAGTTCGGTCTAATGTACATTGGCTCAAATTTTCTTGAGCACTACCATAATTGAGATGTGCTAAATTCCAGTTCCATAGATACAATGACTAAAATCTCAGTTTTGTGGTTATAGAGGAGCAGATAGAAAGAAAAAAGTGGAACACAGTGGCACCTTCCTTTTCTGTCTTTATTCTACCTTACATCTTATATTATGACCTGTGCATACTTAGATGAAATCTGCCATGGTCTCTGGGATACCTTTTCAAATTAGTCAGCAAAACCTCTTTTATTTCATACCACACCTTACCATCCCATACCTTGGCTAATAGATGAAACTTAAAGCGTTCTTCAGAAATGAATAATTGCTTTGTGGAAAGTGATAGATTTCACAAAGGATAGTCACTTTTTGACTGGAATGTTTAAGTTAAGTTAAGTTATGTTTAAGTTAAGACCCTGGCCCACTGCACTTACGGATGCAAAGAGAATGTAAAACGTTAAAAAAAAGCTTGCCATCCATTGGAAAATGCTATGCATCCGTTGTGTACTCACTGCACATGTGTTTCATATGCTCTATCCCTCGAGCATCTGTCCACTTCAATTTCATCCGCGCAAGAAGTTTTGAGCTGCACAAAACTTTGTGAACGGATGAACTTTCCGCCACGTACGATGTACATCCGCGACATACACGGGAAACAAATGTTCTTTGTCCATTATCATCCATTAAAAATCAGCTGTATCCTCTCTGTATCCTCTGGCCATCCCCTCAACTCACATCCGCTGCAGCTGAAAACAGAAAGAGGGAGGAAACGAAAGGTGCACGGAACGTCTACACAGTGTTAGTAGCATGGAAATAGAAAGGATGTAAGCGTATGCATCTCGTATATAAAGGATTAAAACGGACAAAACATTTGTATCTGGGATGTATCTCGGATATTTAGGATGTCTGGAGTATGTCTAGAGTATGTAGAAGGACACCGTGAGGACTACCGATATTTCCTATAAAAAGGGGTAGAAAATCATCTGGATCTCAGTATGAATCCAGCAGCCGTGGGGTACAGACCTCTTCAGCCTTGCTGTTGCCCTTCCACATCATCAATAGTTCTCCACCATGGATCATGACACAGTCCATATGGTAGCTGCACTCATTCATCACCAGAACCAAACCCTGTTCAGACTGTTTCACCTTTTATACAGAAGGAGAAGAAGGAGACATCCAAGAGCTGTGTGGGTCTGAGGATGGATCATGAGAAGAATGGAGGTTGGACTGTATGACCAGTTGATGGTGGAGCTAAGGAATGAAGACCCTCGTGCATTCCATCACTTCATGAGGATGCCACCAGCCATGTTTGACGAAGTTGTAGAGCGTCTGAGACCCAGGTTGACCAAGCCTAGCACCAACTTCCATCCCAACCTGGACTCTGGACTGAAAGTGGCACTGATTCTGCGGCACCTGGCCTCTGGAACCACATACAGAAACATGCAGTATGCGTGGAGGGTGCCACACAACAGCATCAGCAAAGTGGTCAGAGAAGTGGTGCAGGCCATCATTGAAGAATACGTGGAGGAGCTCCTCAAGTGCCCCACCACTGAACAAGGCTGGAGGAAACTTGCAGAAGAGTGGTATCAGAGGTGGAACTTTCCCCACACCGTTGGAGCCATAGATGGGAAGCACGTGGCCTGCAAAGCTCCAGCCAACTCAGGGTCCACTTATTTCAACTACAAGGGCTTCTTCAGTATCATCCTCTTTGCCATGGTTGATACTGACTACAAGTTCATCTACATCGATGCTTCAGGCAACGGGTCAGCTTCAGATGGCCAGGTATACAATGCTAGTGACCTCAAGGATGGCTGGAACGCAACTTCATCATGGGTTTTCCAGATACAGACCCCCTACCCAATGACACGCAAGATGTGCCCTACTTCATCATTGGTGATGACGCCTTCTCCCTCAGAACCTACCTCATGAAGCCCTACAGTTCCAGATACCTCACCCGTGAAGAGAGGATCTTCAACTACAGGTTGTCCAGGGCAAGACAGGTGTTGGAGAACGCCTTTGGCATCCTGGCCAACAGGTTCCAGATACTTCTCATCACCATGCAGCATGAGCCACAGACTGTGAGGAGCATCGTGGAATCTTGCTGCATCCTGCACAATCTCATGCGCACCCGCTACCCAGTGTTGCAGAACAAACTTGTCGACCGTCAACAAGGGAATGGGGACGTGGAGCCTGGTGAATGGAGGCAAGGACGTAACCTGATAGACACTGTGGATGTACAAGGCCCCAACAGAGCTTCACATGAAGGGAAGAAGCAGCGCAACCTCCTGAAACACTCGTGCAACTCCCCAGCTGGAGCAGTGGAGTGGCAAGACAGGATGATAGATGATTAATGGATGTTCCTTGAGGGTGTCACAGAATGCTGATGAGATTGTGCCATGTATGTTGACTGGTCCTACAATGAATAGGGCATTAATAAAGAGCTTTGTTTATTTTAAAATGTGTTGATCAATGAATAAATTGTTATTGATAATAAAGGTCCATATGTGTGGCAGCTGGGAGGGTGGACCATACAGTCCCACTATGCTTGCACTGGAGGTTTATCTATCCCACAACTATCCTTATCTATCCCAGAAGCATGCAAAGGCTTAACCATTTGTTAAACCATTTGTTTTTACTAAGGTAAAAAAATGAACCAAGTGTCTTAAGTAAAGATAACCTTTATTAACTTTCTTAGGTAAACTTTATGACTTTATTAAAAAAGCAAAATGAACCAAGTAAACTTAATTAAGTGTCTTAAGCAAAGATAAAGTGAACAAGTAAACAACTCAGTCTCTGACACTATTCTCAGTCACTCTGAGTCATGTCCATTGTCTCAGCTGTTAAGCAGGCAGGGACTGTGCCTTGAGGTGGCTGTGCCTTGAGTGCTGGTCTGAGGCACCATTGGGGTGCTTGGCCCCGAGAGTAGAACAGGGAATGGTGTGTTCAGGAAGCTGTCCAAGAGCTGACTCAGTCCCGTGAGGTTGAGAGGCCCCTCATCAAGGACCTGAGATGTGAGGCCCAAGACTGATGACAGATTGTCTGTTGACCGGCTTGGCTGTGGGGTGGAGGAAGGAGGAGTGTAGTGGGGCTGTCTGGTCTGCAGCTGGGTGAGGAGTGGTGTCTGTGGCGTGCGATGAACCTGGGCCTGGACTGGGAAGGTCTGTTTTTGCTGTGGGAAGTCCTGGTAGTCGTAGCCTTGGTAGGTGAGGGGCTGTTGAAAGCCGTGGAAGGGCTGTGACATCGCCTGGCGTGGAGGAGCAGACCTGGACTGGGTAGGAGCAGCTTCAGCTGGGCCTTGAGGGTTGTGCAGAAGTGTTGTTATCTTCTCCTTCATCACCTGGTACTGGGTCTCAGGCAGGTCCTTGAGGGTGTGGCTCACGTAGGTGATGAAATTGTGGCAGCCCGAGGATCCTCTGTCCAAGTAGATCAGCGGAGAGAGAAGTTCTGTGCTGGCCTTCATTGTGTCCCTGATCTCCAATAGGACAAGTCCGCCGGCATGGGGAGTTCAGCTGTCAGGGGGGTCTCTGCCGTGGGGCCCTCTGAAGACACCTGCCTGGACAGGTTTGCTGGCTCCTGGCTGGAAGAGGACTGGCTGTCTGTGGTCTGTCTGAGGGAGAGGGGTGTCAGAGGGGCTGCTCTTCGGTGGCGGATCTCACTCTCCAGGAAACTGCACTTGACCATGATGTACATCTCCCGGTCAGTGAGCTTGACAGCGACCTGCCCAGATTTTTTGAGGTGTAGCTTGCCATACCAGGTGTGCATGTGCTTCCACTATCCCAGGAGTACATCTGCAGTGTACCCCAGGCTCTCTGCCTTGTCTCTCCAAGCTGCCTGCTTCTTCTTGGTGTTGCGATAGAGTCTGTGGCCCTTTCTCCAGAGGTACTCATTCTCCCTCAGCCATTCCAGCACCTCATCCTCATGTTCCTCAGAAACAGTGTACTTTTCTCTTTCCTTTCTCCTTTCCTTGCCTCTTCCTCCCTCTGGAGGGGCTTCAGAAGGGCCTTCAGGGGCTTGAGCAGCAGGGCCTTCAGGGGCTTAGGCTGCAGAGTCTTCAGGGGTTTGAGCAGCAGGGTCTTCAGCAGCAGGGCTTTGAGGGCCTTGGGGCTGGTCCACCATAGCAGGAGCAGCAGCAGCAGGAGCAGCAGCAGCAGGAGCAGCAGCAGCAGGAGCAGGTTCAGAGTCAGTGCCAGGGGGTGGGATGCTGGTTCTGTCCTTCTTGCCAGGGCTGGAACGAGTAGGTACAGGCTTCCTCTTTTTCCCTGACTGACGAACCATGGTATTCCTGCTAGATGTATGTGGCAACACGTCTTTCCCCTGAATGCTGACTGCATGTGTGCTGCATCCTTTTATATATGCGGAGCTAATGCAATTCATGCCCCCGCATGCGCAGTGAACGCATTGCATCCGATATACATCCACGCGGCATCCGCTTTGGTTCCTATAGGTATCCGTGATGCATTTGTGTCATCTGCTATGTATCCACCCCTTCCGCTTTGCATCCGCTTCGCAATTCTCCTCTGGAACCCCTTCGGAGGTGTCATCCGCTTCTATCTGCTGTCATCCGCTAGGCTTCCTTTGAACATCCATTTAACATCCCCGCTACGTACTACCCACGTCCGTTCTTTTCTGTTCTTTTCTGTTCTGTTTATGCAAATTTTCACCACTTTTTGGAGCAGATGACAACGGATGGAGCCACCCCCAAAATTTTGCTCGTCCGCTGTGTCCTTTATGTATACGTTTTGCGTCCCTCGGCCAGTGGGACCTAGCCTTTAGGTCTCTAGTTGTAGATGTGCAGATGTAGTCTGCTCTGAATCAGAAAGAAAATTCCTCATTTTACATCTTCCCTGATTATGTGCTACTTATATAACATGTGTTTTTTCAAGGAAATAATCTGGTCTCAGGGAAATGTAGTATATAGAGAGTTATATACGTAGAGTGAGGCATGCAAAAAATTGCTTGGATTCTATCATATTTCTCAGATTGAGGGTCCCAAACTGTTGCAGAACTCACAGGGAGATCCTGGGATATTTAAAATAATTGCAGTGCCCATTTGTGAAGCTAGGTTTAGTGATTTCTATTTGTATCATCATATTCTTGCTGTGAAGAAGAAAGTTTGGGAACTCTATTCTAAGACAAAGAGGCTAGTATTCAATGTTGAAAAGCTATTAACAGTAGCTTTTCTGTCAACAGCGACATGACCACCTCTTGTTTCTGAAACTGAACAAAGGTATTAACAACTTGATCAACTTTTAGCAGGTTGTAAGAGGATCTGTAGTTGTAGTTTAATCCTGGGTCTCTAGGCAACTTGTCTTTCGAGATAGCAATGGGAAGCATCATGCCAGGACATGACATCACAACTAGCCACAATATTTTATTCAGCAATTATTTTGGCCAAAAAAAAAATCTCAGATACACATTGAACTATACAGATCAAATCAAACTTCTATTACTGTCTTTAGGCAGAGAACAGTAAAAATACATAATTATACAAACCTGTAATTATTAATAAAACAAAAATTGTCTTAATCTTTATTGTAGACAACAAGAACAATAGACAAGAGATGATTTGCCCACTTGCCTACTGCAGTACAATGAAATCAAAATCTAGGATTGCATTCCAGAGTGTAAACCCTTGAGTTTTTCCTCTTCCCTGCTTTTGCTTGGATATTCTCTTGATGTGGAATGCAATTCAATTATATTTTATCTGATAGTTATCTCAAGTATGGGAATCACTAGCGTTGTGTATGGAACTTGGTAGACTCCAAGTGCCTTAATCTGATTGACCGAGAAGGCCGTTCTTGGATTGGGTATTAGGGAACCAATCTGATTGGCCCGCCTTATGGCGGGAACACTCAAAGTACTGTCACTGGCCACAAGCTGTGAGCAAGCCACTATAAGAAGGGCTGCTGTGGCTTGGGCTGTTTTTCCATTACCATTGCCTTACTTGTTAAAATAAAAGAGTTGTTGTTGGAACTCAGTCTCGCGCAACTTATTTCCGAACGGAACACTGGTGACAAAGGTGGGATCATCATAGAAGAGCGAGACTGAAGCACACAGCAATCAGAACCGAGCAAAAGAGATGGCTGGTAACAACGCACCGCCCGCACCATTCAACCCTGATGAGGAGGATTGGGAGTCGTATTTCGATCGCTTTAGTATGTTTTTAGAAAGCAAAGAACTGCAGGAGATATCTGACCAAAGGAAGAGGGCAGTCTTCCTTACACACTGTGGATCAGCCGTTTTTAAAATGGCAAAGGCGCTAGCCACACCAAGAGACATTAAACAGATGACTTGGCCCAAGCTGAACAGAATGCTCCGAGCACATTACGCACCAGTGGTCTCCAACTTGAGAAAAAGGCACGAATTCTACAAAAGAGACCAAAAAGAAGATGAGACCGTCGGAGATTTTGTAGCAGCCCTGAGACTCATTGAAGGAGCCTGCGAGTTCCAGAACATGGACGAGGCCATGAGGGACCATGTGGTCTTTGGGTTGAAGGACGCTGCACTTTAGAGTAAGCTTCTAAATAGACCAAACATCACTGTGGCTGAGGCCATCACAGAAGCCACCGCCGCCGAAGCAGCAAAGAAATTCACAGCCACTATGCGCCAAATGAATTCAATTCCAGATCAAACCAGAGAAAAGAGTTGGAGGGAAGCAAGAAACAGCCCACAGCGATCGCCCACTATGAAGATATTGACTCCCTGAGTGACACTGATAATGATAACGAAGATGTCCATAGACTTCAATCAGACAAGAAATGGCGGGAAAAAAGAAGAAGCAGGTGGGAATTTCAATGTGCTGGATGCGGAGGCAACCACCCACGATCTGAATGCAGGTTTCTAGGCACAATCTGCAGAGCTTGTAACAAACGGAGGCACATTGAAAGGGTCTGCCGAAACAAAAAGAGCTGTAGTCCTAAAGGACATGGCAGCACCCCCACCCCCAGACATGAAGAGAGACAAGCCGGAAGCAGATGGAACCGAGATAGTAGAAGTAAAAGAACAAGCAACAGAGAGGAAATGCACCAGACGGTAACAGTCGGAAATGCCAGGACAGTAAATGTGAAAAATGTCCAGATAGAGGTGAACATCGAAGGGAAAGCCTGTGAGATGGAAGTCGACTCTGGATCCTTTTTATCCATGGTATCTTGGAACACCATCCGACTCCTGATACCAAACATCAAACAAAAAGAATTAGAAAAACAAAAACTGATCTTAAAGGACTACCAGGGAAATCAAATCCCGGTAGTGGGCCTTGGACATTTCCTCATCGAATTTAAAAATCATGCCAAAATTTTGCCTCTGACCATCGTCAACTGTGATTGCCCTAGCCTGCTAGGAATCAAATGGTTCGCACCTCTGGGAATTGGGATGACTGGGATCAACAGCATTGTTTTGGCCAACTGGGAACAGAGCCTGTTACAAGAGTTCCGGGATGTATTCGACGGGACCCTAGGCAAGTACAAGGGGACCCCAATTTCATTTAGCCTAGACCAAAAAATAGTCACTATCTGGCTCAAAGCCAGATGCGTCCCTTTTGCCTTAAAACCAAAAATTGACAAACAACTACACAAACTAATAGCACAAGGGGTGTTAGAGCCAATCGACCATGCCAGGTGGGAAACACCCATGGTGACCTCTGTCAAACCAGACGGGTCAGTGCGCATCTGTGGAGACTATAAGGCAACCCTAAATCATGCGCTCCAACAAAGTGCATACCCAGTGCCGGTAGTGCAACACTTATTGCACTCCCTAGGGGGAGGAAAATTTTTTGCGAAGCTTGATCTCGCACAAGCATACCAACAGCTATCCGTTGACCCCACTACCGCAGAGGCACAGACTATAGTGACACACAGAGGGGCATTCAAGTGCAACCGATTTCAGTTCGGCGTTAGCGTTGCCCCAGGCGTTTTCAAAAACCTCATGGAGCACCTTTTAAATGGAATCAAGGGAGTCGTCCCTTATTTTGATGACGTTCTAGTGTCAGCAAAAAACGCTAACCAACTAGAGAGTAGATTAAAAGAAGTCTAAAGAAGATTTAGAGACGCAGGCCTTTAAGTAAAGTGAAAAAAATGTAACTTAGCCACCAACCAGGTCGAATTTTTAGGCTACCTTATAGAAGAGCAAGGGATACACCCCACTGAAAAAAAGATAAAGGCAATCAAAGACGCACCTAGACCTAGGAACAAAACTGACTAACAAGCATTCCTAGGTCTCATAAATTTCTACAATGTGTTCCTGCCCCAAAAAACAACCATAGAAGAACTCTTACATCGGTTGTTAGACAAAAAAACTATCTGGAAATGGGGCTACCGGGAACAAGCAGCATTTCAAAGTATCAAAGATCTATTAATGTCTAACACCGTTTTGATCCAGTATAGCAATTCCCTGCCTTTGACGGTCACCTGTGATGCATCGCCTTTTGGAATCAGTGCCATCCTGAGCCACAAGCTACTAGACAGCAGAGAGGCACCAGTCACCTTCTATTCAAAAACGCTTTCCAAATTGGAGAGAAATTACAGCCAACTCGACCAAGAAGCCCTCGCAATCATAGCCGGAGTCAAAAGATTCCATGAATACCTTTACGGCAGAACTTTTTTGATCATCACTGATCACAACCCCTGTTAGGGATTCTAGCAGGAAACAAACTGACCCCAAACATTCTGTCACCTAGAATGACGAGGTGGTCTGAATTCCTCACTGCCTAAACCTACACGCTGATCCACCACCCAGGGAAGACCATCACCCATACAGACATTTTGAGCCGTTCCCCACTGCCCATCATGGAAGACGACCCAGCTCCCACCAGCTCTACTCTCCAATTCGAGGCCTGGCCGAATCTGCCACTAACGGCAGCGGATGTTGCTAAAGCCACCGCGAAGGACCCACTGACAGATTGCATTCTGCATTGGGTAGGTAAGGGCTGGCTGGACGAAAAAACAAAACTGAGACTTTTAAGTCATTTCGCACCCAACAGACTGAACTGTCTATCGAGAAAGGCTGTATTTTGTGGGATGACAGGGTGGTAATCCCCAAAAAAACTACAGGAAAATGTTTTGTGCATGTTGCATGAGGGGCACCCAGGCATAGTTAAGATGAAAGCCCTGGCCAGGAGTTACATCTGGTGGCCAGGGCTGGACAAAGACATTGAACGTTGGGTGGCTACATGCCATGACTGCCAAAAATCGAGGCCAATCCCCCCACAGGCACCAGTCAGGGAATGGGAAACTCCCCGGGGCCCATGGTCGAGACTGCATATTGACTTTGCTGGGCCAACAAAAGGCAACACCTTTTTGATAGTCGTGGATGCCTACTCGAACTGGTTAGAAGTCATACTTATGGCTTCCACGACCACTGAGGCAGTGATGAAGCAGTTAGACAAACTTTTTGCCACGCATGA
This sequence comes from Laticauda colubrina, assembly GCA_015471245.1. NCBI lineage: Eukaryota > Metazoa > Chordata > Lepidosauria > Squamata > Elapidae > Laticauda > Laticauda colubrina. The sequence continues at coordinate 21,732,550 of BLBF01000022.1, read as the reverse complement.
ACTGCCTGATATATTGGTGTCGGACAATGGGCCACAGTTTACCGCATTGGCATTCGAGCAGTATTTAGCTGCACAGGGCATCTGACACGCCTTGACAGCACCAGCTCATCCGGCTGCAAATGGCAGGGCTGAATGCATGGTTCGGTACACTAAGGAGGGCCTAGAAAGAATGGACAAGGGGGACGTGCAAGAAAAGCTAAATCAATTATTAACCATGCAACATATTACCCCTAATAGCACAACCAACAAGAGCCCAGAAGAACTCTTAATGGGTAGGAAATTGCATTCCAACCTCGACAGACTGCACCCCACTTATACCTGGGTTAAACCCCCTGACTCCTCCAGCAAATACCGCGCATTTGAGATAGGTGACCTGGTTTATGCAAAAAACCTTACCAAGGACTCGTTATGGCTCCCAGCCACAATCACCCAAATCACAGGCCCCCAGTCTTACCGACTAGTATTAGATGATGGAAGAGAATGGAAGCGGCACATTGACCAGCTTCGTTCTCGCACCCTAGAACGCAACACCACACCAGCACCAAAAATAATAAACAAACCAAAAACAGCCGAGGAGGGGACGGAAATACAAAATAGTAAAAAAGGGAGAGATGAACCTCCCATAACATGACAACAAACACTACACAAAGACTCCCAAACAAATCAAAAATAGCACTCACAATTAGATGAACTCCAAGAGAGAAGTCCGGGAGCAGGAGAACGAAGCGAGGCCTTCCTGGAAGGAGACAGCCAGGCCAGCTCGACCAACCTGGACGAACCAGGAAGGAGCAATGGAGCCATCTCAACCGGCCCAAGAAACTCAGGCGGGAGCAGCAAGGCCGACTCACCCTTCCAGGAGGTTCCATGGAGGAGGCACAGAGAGAAAGCGATTCTGTCCGAACCACTTGAAGACCACGCCAAGACTGAGCTGCGGTCAACTAGGACTCGAAAAAACCCCACCTACCTGCATGACTACGTGACTCACGTTAGACGAAACCAAGGGGGGAGGGGTGTTGTGTATGGAACTTGGTAGGCTCCAAGTGCTTTAATCTGATTGGCCGAGAAGGCCGTTCTCGGATTGGCTATTAGGGAACTCTTCAAAATTCCCACCGTCAGGCGGACCAATCAAAATGGACTAGTCAAATATTCAAATATATAACTCCCCTCCCCACGTGGTCCAGTCCAACCAATCAGGCTTCCCTACGTTATGTAGTCACGTAAATAGGCGGGGTTCTTATGGGTTCTACTGGACCTGCGTAATTCAGTAGTGGTGTTGTCTTCGGACTGTTCAGACGGGTTTGCTGTTTCTCCCGTCCTTCTCCGTGGAACCTCCTGAAAGGTAGTCAGCCATGCCACTCCCGCCTGGTCTATTCGGGCTGGTTGAGTCGGGTCGGCTGCTCCCACCAGGAGTGGCTTCGTGCTGATTTTCCGCTGCTGGTTCCCTTCTTCCAAAGTCATTTTCAGATATGTGATTGCGATTTCTTAGCGGGTCTGCTAGTGGTGTTGATTGGTGAATTGTTGTTAGAGTTTGTTTTATTATTTCTCGTATTTGTGGAGGGTCTCCCCCTCCCTTCCCATTTGTGTTTGAGGGGTCTCCCCCCTCTCTGGTTTGGTTATTCTTTTGGTTTAATGTTTGATGTGGTTCATGTATGTGTGTGTATGTGTTCTTCTCTTTCGTCCCTTGGGTTGTTAGTGTTCTTCAATTGTGTTTTTGATCTAAGTTGGTCTATGTGTCTCCTCCAGTTTTTCCCATCCTCTGTCTCTACTCTGTATGACCGGGGTCCTGTTATCTGGGTTATTTTAGCTGGTATCCATAGTGGGTCCCCTGTGAGGTTTTCTGCATAGACCAGGTGCCCTGTTCCAAATGTACGGTACTTACTGGAGGAGTCTGTTGGCTTTTCAGGATTGTATATGGGGTGTAGTCTGTCTAGGTGAGATCTTAGTTTTCTGCCCATTAATAATTCTGCTGGGCTTTTATTAGTTGTGGTATTTGGTGTAATGTGCTGTATAGTTAATAGTTTATAGATTTTTTCCTGTATATCTCCCAGGCCTAATTTTTGTAGTGTATCCCTAGTATAACGAACCATGCGTTCCGCCCCTCCATTCGTAGCCATCTGACCTGGTGCTGTTAGGGCATGCCTTATTCCTTGTTTGGCGCGGAACCTTTCAAATGTCAGTGCTGTGAATTGCGGCCTGTTGTCAGATACCACTAGATCTGGTAACCCATGTGTTGTAAAAAGCTTCCTTAGTTGTCTGATTACGGCTTCTGTTGTGGTTGAGTGCATGATGCTTACCTCCAAGCAATTGGAGTAAGCGTCTACCACTATCAAAAATGTGTGCCCTTTCGTTGGTCCTGCGAAATCAATGTGTATCCTGGACCATGGGCCCCTAGGTGTTTCCCAGTCAAGGACAGGTACAGAAGGGGTTGTAGGTTTAGATTCTTGGCATTGTTTGCATGTTGCCACCCATCTCTCAATATCCTGATTCATCCCTGGCTACTATACATAACTCCTGGCCAGAGACTTCATCCTTATAATACCCGGGTGTCCTTCAAGCAATATGTCAAGTACTTTTTCCCTCAGTATGTCCGGTATGATCACCCTATTCCCCCACAGAACACTTCCTTTTAAATTAGATAGTTCAGTCTGTCTAACACAAAATGGTTTGAAGTCTCGTCATTTTCTGTCTCCGGTCACCCTTTACCTACCCAATTTAAAATCCGCGCCAGGATTCTGTCTTTCACAGTTTCTTTTCTGTTTCTTTTCTTTCTGTTGCTGTTATGGGTAGGTTTTCCCACGTCTCGATTTTCAGGGTTGATGTGGTTGGTGCAGGATCATCTTCTAACTCAGGTAGGGGGGAACGGCTCAGGGCATCAGTGTGTGCTATGTTCTTCCCTGGCTGGTGGATTAAGTCGTAGCTGTATGCAGTGAGGAACTCAGACCATCTCGTCATTCGCGGTGACAGTATGTTGGGTGTAGCTTTGTTTCCTGCTAGTATTCCTAAAAGATGTTCATGATTTGTAATCAGTGAAAAAGTTCTGCCGTAAATGTATTCGTGGAACCATTTGACTCCTGGTATTACAGCCAACGCTTCTCTGTCAAATTGGCTATAATTTATCTCCACTTTTGATAGGGTTTTGGAATAGAATGCAATTGATACTTCTTTTCCATTGGGTAATATGTAGCTGAGTATGGCCCCGACGCCGAACGGTGATGCATCGCAGGTTAATGTTTCGCTGTATTGGATGAGTACAGAGTCTGATGTGAGTAAGTCTTTGATTCCCTGGAATGCATTTTTTTCTCGTCGCCCCCAGGTCCAGGTAGCTTTTTTATCCAGTAGCCTGTGTAACGGTTCCGCTGTCATTGCCTTCTGTGGCAAAAAAACATTGTAATAAGTCCCAAAAAGGCTTGTAACTCTGTTTTATTTTTGGGTCTGGGAGCTTCTTTGATTGCTCTGATTTTCTTTTCCACCATGGGGTGGATTCCTTCTTTATCTATGAGGTATCCCAGGAACTCAACCTTATCAGTGGCTAGTTGGCACTTCTCTCTTTTCACTTTGAGTCCCACCTCTTTAAATCTTTGTAAGACTTCCCTCAGGCAGCCTTCCAGTTGTTTTTTTGTCCTTGGCAGCTACCAGTACATCATCAAACTATGGTACCACCCTCTTGATTCCTTGTAATAGGCGCTCCATCAAACTTTGGAATACTCCTGGGGCCACGCTAACTCCAAATTGTAGTCTTCTGCATTTGAATGCCCCCCTGTGAGTCACAATTGTTTGTGCTTCTGCTGTTTCTGGGTCAACTGGCAATTGTTGGTATGCTTGTGCAAGGTCTAGCTTCGCAAAAAAATTTCCTCCTTCCAATGAATGTAAAAGGTGTTGTACCACTGGGACGGGGTATGCGCTTTGTTGTAGCGCATGGTTGAGGGTGGCCTTATAGTCACCGCAGATGTGCATGGACCCATCTAGTTTAATAGGGGTCACAATTAGGCTTTTCCACCTTGTGTGGTCTATTAGCTCTAATACCCCCTGTGCGATAAGTTTATCCAATTGTTCATCGATTTTTGGTTTTAATGCAAATGGGACTCACCTCGCCTTTAGCCTAATTGGGGCTACATTTGGGTTCAAATTAAATGAGATAGGAGACCCTCAGTACTTGCCTAGTTCTCCATTGAAGACATCCTGGAATTCTCTCATCAGGTTCTCTTCCCAGTCCGTCTCGGTGATGTTGTTGATCCCGGTCACTCTGATTCCTAGTGGTGCAAACCATTTGAGTCCCAGTAGGCTGGGGTGATCCCGGTCTATTATGGTCAATGAAAGGACTTTCTTATATTTTTTGAAGTTGACTTGGAAATGTCCGAGTCCGACTACGGGGATTCTGTTTCCTTGGTAGTCTTTTAGCATACGTTTTTGTTTTTCTAGTTCCTTCCTTTCCATATCTGGTATCAGACTCTTTAGGGTGTTCCACGATATCATGGATAGGTACAAACCAGAATCCACCTCCATCTTGCAAGGTTGGCCTTCTATGGTGACTTGTACATGCCCCTTTTTTGCGTTTTTGTGCTCGAGTGTCCAATAATTATTGTCTGGTGTGTTTTCTCTTTTCTATTGGCTTCGTTGAACCGCTTGTTCCTGCTTTCTCGGCTCCAACGGCTCCCTGTCTGCCTCTCTCTTGCTCTGGGGGAGTACTTCCTCTTCTTCTAGGGCTGTAGCTATTTCTGTTTCGGCAGACCCTAGCGATGTGTCCCCGTCTTCCACAATGCCTGCAAACAGCGTCGAGGAAACGGCACTCGGAACGTGGGTGGTTGCCTCCGCACCTGGTACAGCGGAAGTCTGACTTGCTTTCTCTTCACTCTCATCTATTTTTTTCCGACTAGAGTCTATATATCCCTTCGCCTTCTTCGTCAGTTTCGGACATGGATTCGATGTCCTCATGGTGTGTTGTGGTGGCGGGTTTTTGAGTCTCCTCTGGCTTCTTATCTTGGTCTTGGCTAGGTTTTCTCAGAGTTTCCTGGGCTGCCCTATTCATCTACCGCATGGTGGCTGCTGATCTTTGCGTTACTTCAGCTGTGGTGGCTTCAGCGATGGCCTCGGTTACTGTTATATTGGGTCTGGTCAGTAATTGGCTCTGTAAGTTGAGGTCTCTTAATCCGAGGACCACACGGTCCCTCATGGCCTCGTCCATATTGAGAAATTTGCATGCTTCTCCAATGTTCCTTAGAGCCGCCATAGAATCCCCTATGCTCTTAACTTCCTTTTGGTCTCGCTTGTAGAATTTGTGTCTCCAGATGAGGCTTGAGATGGCTGGAGCATAATGGGCTCTCAGTAGACTGTCTAAATCTGGCCACGCCATTTGCTTCACATCCCAGGGTTTTGCCAATGCCTTGGCCATCTTGAATACTGTGGGTCCACAGTGGGTTAGGAAAACGGCTCTCTTTCTTTGATCGGAGATTCCTTGTAGTTTGTTCCCTTCTAGGAACATTAGGAACTGGTCGATGTAAGAATCCCAGTCTTCCATTGCTAGGTTGAATGGTGCGGGTGGCGCATTGTTGCTGGCCATCTCGTCTAGCTCGGTTCTCTGGCCATGTGTTCAATGGTCTCCTTTGTTCAGAATCCCACCTTCGTCGCAAGTGTTTTGATGTGGGAACGAACGACTCGAGACCCAGTGATACTTCAGCTCTTTTTATTTGTCTCTCTGTGACTGCTGCTCTAGTGGAGCCGCGGAAACCTCTTTTATAGCTGCTGCTCGCGGCTCACACCCAATGACGTCTCTTCAAAATTCCCGCCATCAGGCGGACCAATCAAAATGGACTAGTCAAATATTCAAATATATAACAGTTATAGGTTCCTCACCTTCAGTAGCTGATATCAGCCACTCCATATTTATCCCAAAGAGGAATATTTTTGAAAAGCAAACAGCAGCAAATGCAAAGGAGTACAGGTATGGTAACTCAGTATCATCCCAGCAGAGCCCTCTGGTAAGAAGAGTATATGCTAGGAATTGTCTAGCAAATGGTGGAAGTAGCAGACAGCATCCCAGATATCTCCTTTAGTTCTTTCTCTTACTCTTGTGGTAAAGGCAGTGATTTGAATTTCAGGATAAGAGTTGGGATTTTATAATGGGCCAGTTCATTGCATTACTGGTAGTCTTTGACTTACAACAGTTCATTTAATTACTGTTCCAAATTAAAATGGCACTGAAAAAAAGTGACCTATCACCATTTTTCACATGACCGTTGTAGTATCCCCATGATCACATGATCAAAATTCAGATGCTTGGCAACTGGTTTATATTTATGATGGTTGCAATGTCCTGGGGTAATATGATCACTTTTTGTGACTTTCTGACAAGCAAAGTCAATAGGAAAGCCAGATTCACTTAACAATCATGTTACTATAACATAACAGTTACAGTGATTCTCTTAACAACCATGGCATAAAAGGTTGTCAAATGGTGCAAAACTCACTTAACAATGTTTCACCTAGCAACACACATTTTGGGCTCAATTGTGGTCACACTTCGAAGACTATCTGTATTGTAAAAAAGACTCAAACAAAGAAAGGAACAACTTCTGTCTTGTAAGGAGCTAAGAAATAAAAAAAATACTGTTGTAAAATAAGAGGAGTGTAAAAAGTTATTCTCTTTATTCCACCTCCCCCCCTCCCATGAACAAAAATGAATGTTTTGATAGGCACAACAGTTAAACATGGAACCAGGGGATAATAGCTCTAAAGAGTGAAATGGATCTCCATCTGTACCATTGGACGATAAAAAATTGGTCAGATGGAGCTTGTGTAAGTTCAGCTGTTCAATACAGCTTGAGTCTATTATTTTGCTTGTAGATTATGCGTGGATATCTTTTATTACTTAAGCACAACAATTATACCACCCCAGGGTAGCAAAAGAAAGTAATGACTCAGTGATAGAGGATCATTTTTGGAGCATGAATCAAGTATCTTTCTGAATTAATTGGAATTATGCACACAAGATATTAGGCAGGATTCATCTTTTCTCCATCCTTGTGATTAATTGGCCTAAAAAAGAACAGTGATTCAACACTGCATCTTACACTATGTTATTCAGGCCATGATGCAAATATTCTTATTTCTTGGTAGATCAGGAATTACTTGGTAAAAACATATATTATTTATTTATTTATTTATTTTGATTTGTCAATTGCTTACAAGATAGTAGGTATAAGTATATACATAGTTATGAATACATGAAATGGGTACATATAAGAAAAATAAAAGAAACAATAGAACAGGGACAGTAGGCACATTGGTGCACTTATGCACACCCTCTACAGACCTCTTAGGAAAGGGGTGAGGTCAAGAGTAGACAGTCTAAGGTTAAAGTTTTTGGGATTTGGGGAAGAAACTACAGAGTCAGGTGGAGTATTCCAGACATTGACCACTCTGTTGCTGAAGTCGTATTTCCTGCAATCAAGTTTGGTGCGGTTAACCTTGAGTTTATATCTATTGTGTGCTCTTGTGTTGTTATGGTTGAAGCTGAAGTAGTCATTGACAGGTAGTACATTGTAGTGTATGATTTTATATACCACACTTAGATCAGACTGAAGATAGTGTAATTCAAGGTTTTCTAGGTCTAGAATTTCAAGTCTGGTGGCATAAGGTATTCTACAATGAGTAGAGGAGTGGAGAACTCTTCTTGTGAAATATTTCTGGACTTTCTCAACTGTGCTAATATCAGATACATAATGTAGGTTCCAGACTGATGAGTTGTATTTGAGTATTGGTCTAGCAAATGTTTTGTATGCTCTACTTAGTGGTGTGATATTACCAGAGAAAAAGCTACGTTGGATTAGGTTAACAACTCTCAATGCCTTTTTGGCTATGTAGTTACAGTGGGCTCTAGCACTTAGATCAATATTAATAGAGAACAGGCATGAGACTTCCCTGCAAGGCAACACAGAAAGAGTGTAGTGTCGGAAATTATTTATTCTTCTTCACATTTAATTTGGCAAGATATTTAAGCTTAGAAAAGGGTCTGTGATTGCTGATTTTTTCAGGTGACATTTTTAAAAAAGTAAGAATTATATTCCAAATATGAAAAGGCTGTTGTTTGCAGGTAGGGCAGGTAGTCTTTTCTTTAAGAAAAGTCCTATGATTTTTTTTTTATTCCAGATAATAGAGTACCATATATTTATTGTGAGTCTTGAGAGGTACACCTCAGTGTAACTTATTCTGTTTCAAATGATGCCAGCCACAGCTGATGAACCATCAGAATAAAAGAAAAGTAGATCACAACCATTCTGTCTGAAAACTTAACACCATAATATGAGCAATGTGTTAATAATAATCAGTTATAAACATAGGATTTTGGATGTCTAGTCTCAGTTTTCAGTCATCTCTGAGTTGATTTGAAGAATTATGGGCAAGCTCCAAGTGTGTCTGAAACAAACTGAATGTTTTCTGAATTACTGAATTGGATACCTGACTGAATTTTATAATGACCTACTCAAAACTCTTTTTTTTTAAAAACTAGCCATTTGTTGTTTTTAATTTCCAATAGAAAAATTTTAGTAGCTGAATTCCTTTAGTTTTATCTTCCACCAATGTTCTATGTTATACTGTGACTATAGCTCATCTATATCTTGGATTTTTTTCTCCATGACATTCCAAAATATTATGTGTTAATTGGGTCCTTTTATTAAAAAACCATTAATTTCCTCTTCTGTATACCTATTATCTCTTGGGTATCACTACATCAATTAAATGAATGATATAGTTGACTTTAAACACTTTGTTTATCTGCAATATAATTATATCAATATATTGATTTTGAAGAATAATATTTTTGTCATTTGGTTTTAGCAAGAAAACATAGTATTTGTTTAAAACACTTAAAAAGATACAATGTATTTTTTCTTCTCTACAAATATTCTGCCATTAATCCCAGTTCTGTTTTACACAACTCATCCTGGTACTTGACATCTGTTTGTTTCTTAGGCTAATGTGTAAAACCATACAAGAACAAGGAGATTTCTGCAGTGCCTGATGACATTTTTTGATATTCCACACCACAAAATGTTCTGTCTCCACGTTTGGAGCGATAGATGGAATGAATCCTAGTCTTGGTCGGATTCTCAGGAATGGTCAGAAGGTGTGTTGATGAGGAGAGAGACAAAACTACTGAAAGATGTTCCAGCCTTGGAACATTGTTGTTATCAAACATTGTTGTTATCAAAGGACAGCAGGTATGTATAAATTCAGGTAGCTGTAGTAAAATTTAAGCTATCAGATTGTTTCTTAAACATATTTTATCTATACTTCCATGAAAGTGTTTGTTAAACTGTTTTACAGCACTAATGAGGAGACCAAAATTTAAATGAATGAAATGTTATAAATTAACTAAAATTTGAGTTAAAAACATTTAATTATGTTCCATTATAAAATGTAACAGGGAGATAAAATGGTTTTCATTTCCCATTTAAATGCCACAACTCCACCTTTGAGAGACAATTTTATAATTGCTGTAAGCCCTTAATGGAACTGTTGCCTCAGTAACACCCTCTGTTGGAACAAGCGAAGTACTGTTGAGTTAAAAACAATGTAAATCATAGAAAATGTTTCATTTCTGATAAGGAAAAGCATTCTGAGGTTACCTATGGTGTCACTTTAAATATAACATTGTGCAGCTCCCATTACCCAATCAATGTATCTGCTATCAAACAGATGTTGCAGATTTATAGATTGTGCCCTTAGAAAATATTGCTGTCCATATTGTGCTATTAATACGTTTATTTACAATTTAGTATAATTGCTGTAAGCCCTTAATGGAACTTTCTTATAGGAAGATGTACTCTTCAGCATATACAACATATAACATATATACAAAGGTGAGCTTCAAAAATTTTAGCAACAGGTTCTCTGTCCGACTGTTGGGTGAGCGTGGACATGGTGGTTATGGTCTAGTCGGCCTCCTGCACCATGGCGGGGAGGCGTTTTTGCCCTCCCCAGGCTCTGCAGGCTCTCTGGAGGCTCTCATTTCTGGCCTTCCCAAACTTCCCGGAGGCCTGCTTTTTGCCATCCCCAAGCCTCCATGCATGCCCTGCACTTACTTGCATCCAAAACAGGCTACGTGGGGACTCCTGGGGGGGGGGTAGGTGGGGCCAGCCAGGAGTGGGATTTGGGGATTCTCCAAATTGCACAGAATCTTAGCTAGGGGCTCTCCTGAACCACAGCAGTCCACCCTTCAATGTTTAAACAATACTTTTTACAATTTATAGGATGTAATATTTAACATGGTAAAAATATGTATCAAGATGCATTCTAAGTTTACAGGTAGTATATAGATAAGCACCTGCAAGGTATTGAGAGTTGTGGTGTGCATTGCTTCTTATGATAAATTTATACTGTGAGTGCATGTTCTGGCTTTGGTGAATGTACTTGTGTTTTATAGGTTTAGTACAGATCTATAGTTTATTTTGAGAAACGAGGGTGATTTATTTCATACTAACCTCACCTCCTATTTCCTGGCAATTATTTCTCCTAGGGTCCTTTTGTCCTATTTAAGATTATGTTCCTAACTACCTACCTGTCCGCTGGCTCAACACTAGAATAACTTTCAGCAGATCCTAATTAAAAAGAGAATTTTGTAATTTACTCTTGAATGGATGGAGGTGATACTTTTAGTCTTTGAACCATTGCATATGCTGTATATTAATTTCCACTCCAACATTAGGATAGTTAGACAACAAATTCCAGGATTGGGCTGGCTGTCCAAGTAGCAAGCAGAGGCTGTGGGAAGGAATGTGATCTGGACTGCTGGATGCATTTATTCTGCCTGTTTTGACTTGCAGTTAGAAAGCAGGTCACTGTTGGTCATCTTCTCCTTGCAGGTCTTGCTCTTGGCCTGTGTGTGGAGTAAGTTCTCCTCGCGCACCTGACTGCAGCAGTGGGTGCACATGAGGGACCAGCAGTCCCTGCAGGAAGCAAAGGAAGGTGCAACATTTTCCTATCTGCTGCCAGACCCAATACGCGGTGCCCAGCCAGGCTTCCCTGAAGCATGGCACAGGGCAAGGTAGGAAGGGCACCCATCCCAAGGCTGGAGAAAGAGGGCCTTTGAGCCCCAGGCACTGCCTTGGACAGCACCCTGTCAACTCACCTGCTCACACAGAAGGAAGTCCCATTATCCCAAGGTGTGCTTTCCAGGAACACTGCCTGAGTGGGGAATTTGGCTGCAATCCTCAGCTTGTAACGGAGATGTGGCAGGGTGGTGGCGGCTGCAAGACACCCTCGGGGGGTCCGTCTGAAGGAGCTGTGTTGATCAGGCAGTGCCCTGAAAGCACTCTGGAGCTGCTGCTCTCAGGGCAGGGCAGGGCTTGGCTTTCCTTGCTGAGCAACCCTGGTGAAGGAGGCACATCACTGGGGGCTTCTGGGTTGCTCAGCAGACCCACTCAGCCAGAAAGAGGTGAAGCGGCCAGCTAGAAAGGTCGAGTAGAAGTGGTAAATCCATTTCCAGCAGGCAAAAGGTGGCTACCATAAGCAAGGAAAGCTCGATCCGCATCAGCTCTATGGTCGCCCAAGACCAGCCAGGTCGCATGACTTCCCCCCATATTTGCTAGGCTTGGATAACCAGGGCTTCCATGGCGATCTGGCTTTCCCCATTCACAAGTGGCCATTTTTTGCCTGCTGGGCCTGGGCCTGAGCTGCTGACAGCCTCGGTGGTGCCAAGGTGCATTAGGTGCATGAGGGGAACACTCCTTTCTAGCTGGCCACTTCGCCTCCTTCAGACTGGGTAGGTTTGCCACCCAGGAGCTGCCAGGAGTAGAGACCCCTGGTGATGTGCCCCCTTCACTGGGGCTACTTAGCAAGGAAAGCCGAACCCCACCCTACCCTGCAAGAAGTAGCTCCAGAGCGCTTTCGGGGTGCTGCCCAACAGATGCAGCTCCTTCAGACAGAGGCCCCGAGGATGCAGTCCCTTCCCTGGACTGAAGGAACAATTGGATCCATATAAGAAAGAATTGAAGCAAGAAGGGAAGGAATCACCTATAAAGATGCCACAAATTTTAAGAAGTTCCACAAGTTTCTAAAAATGAGTGAGATAGATTAGAGAAAACATACACCAGTTTTTCATGAAGAAACAACATATGAAATAAAACAAGAGACTTGGTAATTAGATTAGAAACAGGAAGTATTGGTGAAGTCGGGTGATATTTCAATATTGTAGTTCTGCTTCCCAGAACCCTGTCTTATCGGATTGTTATATTAATTTTTGAATTAACTTGTTATGACTACAACCTAGGTTCTACACTTTGAATTTCTATTCTAAAATTGATTTAGTCTTTAATATTAGTTTTATTAAACAGGAGCAGAAACATTTGATATATAGTCTAATGAATTGTGCGACTGAATTCACTCCAGTTTGTCATAAACCACCAAAACTCCTTATATATTAGTCAGAAACTAGTCAGAAAATTCCTGGAATATAAAGCAATAAACATCACAGACATCTTTTACTTCAGAAAGCTATGTGATATGATTTTACAGAGATATACTGTATAGTGGCCAAGATATTTTCCTAACGGAATACTTTTTTTCTGCATGAAAGGTCAAATTAGAAATAAATTTAAAAGTACAGGAATACTCATTTACATGTCTTGAAATAATTAATAAAGCTTGTGAACTTTTTGCATAAAGCCCCTGTCACACTGCACCAACGGATGCAAAGAGGATGTAAAACAGACAAAAAAGCTTGCCATCCGTTGGTTAACGCGATGTATCCGTTCTGTACTCACTGCCTCCGTTTTGCTTCCTCTCTATCCGTCCAGCATCCGTTTATGGATGTTTCATCCACTCAGAAAGTTTTGAGCTGCTCAAAACTTTTGAGCGGAAAATGTATCCAATTCGTCCGTTCTGCACCCGCTACGCATCCGCTAGGCATCAGTTCTGCATCCATTATGCATCCGCTATATCTGCTAGGCATCCGTTCCGCATCCGCACAACTCGCATCCACTTAGATGCAGGGAGGAAGCGGAACGGACGCAGAACGGATGCAGAATGGACGCCCAGCGGATGCAGCATGGAAACAAAGCATTTAAAACGGAAAAAACATTCGCAGAGGGGACCTATCTCGGATATTAGGGATGTCTAGAGGATGCCTAGAGGATGCCTAGAGGATGCCTAGAGGATGCAAAGGGACACCTATACTGCCTATAAAAAGGGGGAGCAACTCACCTGCATCTCACTTTCAGACCAGCAGCCCAGCTGTGCAGACCTCTGCAGCCTTCATCTGACTCTTCCTCTTCCACAGCATCCAGTCATGTCAACCATGGATCGTAACACAGTCCTTTTGGCAGCCACCACCCTTCTGCAACAGTGTGAAGCCATCTACAGGCTCTGTGAACTCTACTATGGGAAGAAAAGGAGGCGGCCAAGAAGCGTCTGGGTCCGAAGATGGATTGGGAGAAGAGCAGAGTATGGACTGTACAACAAGCTGATGGTGGAGCTCAGGAACAAAGACACTTTTGCATTCCAGAACTTCATGAGGATGCCTCCAGCCATGTTTGATGAAGTTGTGAAGCGTCTGACACCCAGGTTGACCAAGGCAAACACCAACTTCCAGCCCAGCCTGGAACCTGGGCTCAAGGTGGCACTCACTCTGCGCCACCTGGCCTCAGGGACCACCTACAGGAGCATGCAGTACGGCTGGAGGGTGCCACACAACACCATCAGCATTGTGGTCAGAGAAGTGGTGCAGGCCATCATTGAAGAATACGTGCAGGAGCTCCTCCAGTGCCCCTCAACTGATGAAAGATGGAAAAAGTTGCAGAGCAGTGGTATCAGAGGTGGAACTTCCTGCACACCGTTGGAGCTATAGATGGCAAGCACGTGGCCTGCAAAGCACCACCCAAGTCGGGCTCCACTTATTTCGACTACAAGGGCATCTTCAGCATCATCCTCTTCGCCATGGTCGATGCTGACTACAAGTTCATGTACATCGATGCTTCAGGCAACGGGTCAGCTTCAGATGCCCAGGTACACAATGCCAGTGACCTCAAGGAGGGGCTGGAAGGCAACCTCATTGTGGGCTTCCCAGATCCAGACCCCCTGCCCAACAACACGCAAGATGTGCCCTACTTCATCATGGGGGATGACGCCTTCTCCCTCAGAACCTACCTCATGAAGCCCTACACCTCCAGATGCCTCACCCATGAAGAGAGGATCTTCAACTACAGGCTGTCCAGGGCAAGGCGGGTGGTGGAGAACGCCTTTGGCATCCTGGCCAACAGGTTCCAGGTACTTCTCACCAGCATGCAGCATCACCCAGAGACCGTGAGGAGGATCGTGGAAGCTTGCTGCATCCTGCACAATCTCATGCGCACCCGCTACCAAGTGTTGCAGAACAGGCTCGTGGACCTCCAACAAGGCAATGGGGACATGGAGCCTGGGGAATGGAGGCAAGGGTGAAACCTGATAGACACTGAGGATGTGCAAGGCCCCAACAGAGCCTCACGTGAAGGGAAGAAGCAGCGCAACCTGCTGAAACACTGGTGCAACTCCCCAGCTGGAGCAGTGGAGTGGCAAGACAGGATGATAGATGATTAATGGATGCTTCCTTCAGCCAGTCTCATCACACTGATGAGATTGGGCCATGTATGTTGGGTGGGCCTACAATGATCAGGGCATTTCATAAAGAGTTGTGTTTGTGCTGACAAGTGTGGATGATTATAATATTGTTATTGATAATAAAGGGCCATAGGTGTGGCACCTGGGAGGGTGGATCATACAGTCCCACTATGCTTGCACTGGAGGTTTATCTATCCCCACAGCTATTACCCATCCCAAAGGTATCCCTGCTCATTCCACAGGTGTCCCTGCCCACCCCACTGCTATCTCAAACCCATCCCACAAGCATGTAAAGGCTTAAACCATTTCTAAAAGTTTCCACCAAGACTTTATTAAAAAAAAGAAATGAAGCAAGTGTGTGAATCAAAGATAGACTTTATTGAACAACAAGCTGTAAAAGAAAAATGACCCAAGTCAAGTGTCCAAATAAAGTCCACAGGTAGCCAGCCAGCCAGTCTCTGGCACTCCTCTTGGTCACTCGGAGGTGTGCCCAGTCTCAGGGGTGAAGGGTCCAGATGCTGTGGAGGTGGGTGCTGCTGCAGTGCTGGTCTGAAGCACCACTGGGTTGCCTGGCCCCAAGAGGACAACAGGGGATGGTGTTTTGAGAAAGCTCTCGGACAGCTGGCTCAGACCCTTGATGCTGAGAGGTCCTTCTTCCATGCCATGGGGTGTCAGCCCCAGTACTGATGACAGATGTACTGAGGCCGGGCTTGGCTGTGGGGTGGAGGAAGGAGTAGTGTAGTGGGGCTGTTTGGTATGCAGCTGGGTGAGGACTGGCGTGGGTGGCATCGGTGGTGTGGGTGACATCGCTGTCGTCGGTGGCATCATTAGCATGGGTGGCATCGGTGGCATCAGTGGAACCGGTGGCAACGGTGTTGCCCGATGATTCTGTGCCTGGACTGGGAAGGGCTGCTGCCTGTGCTGCTGGACCTCCTGGAAGGCATAGCCCTGGTAGGTGAGGGGCTGTGGGAAGCCTTGGAATGGGAGGGATATCACCTGGGGTGGAGGAGCAGACCTGGACTGGGTGGGAGCAGGTCCCTCTGGATCTGGAGGATTGTGAAGCAGCTTGGTGATCCGGTCGTTCACCACCTGGTACTGGGGTTCCTCCATGTTCCTGAGGGTCTGGTTGACATAGGTGAGGAAGGGCTTGCAGTTGGAGGATGAGGAGTCGGTGTGGACCAGCTGAGAGAAGAGATCTATGCTGGTCCGGATGGTGTCCCTGATCTCCAGCAGGACAGTGTGGCTCTGCCCCTCCTGCTGTCTGGCTCTCTGCCTTTCTGTGGAGGTGGAGCTGGGGGGGCGGTGGATGAGGCTACGGCTGTGGTGGACGCGCCGTCTCCTTTCTCCCACCACACCAGGGAGTCCTCCACGCACTCCACCACATTTACAACACCTGTCCGCGGGTTCTCCACTGTGGCACGCTCCACAGAAACCTGCCTGGAGACAGGGACTGACTCTCGGCCGGAAGAGGACTGGCTCTCAGCAGGCTGCCGGAGAGAGAGGGTTGTGAGAGGGGCTCCTGGTGCTCCTCAGTGGCGGATCTCACCCTCCAGGAAGATGCACCTGGCCATGATGTAGGTCTCTCTGTCCGTCAGCTTAACCGTGGCCTGGCCAGATTTCTTGAGGTGCATCTTCCCGTACCAGGTGTGCATGTGCTTCCACCAGCCGAGGAGCACCTCCGAAGTGTAGCCCATACTCACCGCCTTCTCTCTCCAAGCAGCCTGCTTTCTTTTGGTGTCCCTGTACAGCCGGTGTCCCTTCCGCCATAGATAGTCATTCTCTCTCATCAGAGGGGCTCCCGGGTAGTAGGGGCTGCTCCTCCACACCAGCAGCACCAGCAGCACCAGCAGGATCATCATCATCATCATCAGCAGCAGCAGCAGTAGCACCACCAGCAGGATCATCATCATCATCATCAGCAGCAGCAGGAGGACCAGGAGCACGAGCAGGACCAGGAGCACGAGCAGGACGAGCAGGATGAGCAAGACCAGGAGCACGAGCAGTACGAGCAGTACAAGCAAGTCCCGGAGCACGAGCAGGACCAGCAGGACCAGCACGACCAGCAGGACCAGGAGCAGCTTCAGCACAGTAAGCACCAGCAGAAGCAGCACCGCCAGGAGCAGCTTCAGCAGAGTAAGTACCAGCAGAAGCACCACCACCAGGAGCAGCTTCAGCAGAAGCTCCAGCACCAGAAGAGCGAGCCCGAGCAGCAGAAGCCCCAGCAGAAGCAGAGTCAGGGACAGGGGGCGGGAGGGTGGCCCTGTCCCTCTTGCCAGGGATGGTGGCAGGTTGCTGAGGCTTTCGCTTCTTCCCCATGGTTGTGGGGTTGCTGGCTGGCAGGGAGGCTGGCAGGGAGTCTGGCAGGCACCAAGGCTGGCAGGCACGAAGGCTGGCAGGAAGGCTTGCAGGAAGGCTTGCAGGCAGTCAGGCACGAAGACTGGCAGGCAGGCAGGCATGAAGGCTGGCAGGAAGGCTGGCAAGAAAGCAGGCAGGCAGGCAGGCACCAAGGCTTGCAGGAAGACTGGCTGGCAGGGAGGCTGGAAGGCAGGCTGGTAGCAAGGCTGGCTGGCAGGCAGAGAGCAAGTCTGGCAGGGAGGCTGGCCAGGAGGCTGGGAGGCAGGCTGGGAGGCAGGCTGGCAGGAAGGCTTGCAGGCAGGCATGCAGGCAGGGCAGGCAAGGACTCGATGTATCCGGCAGCAGGTCTTTCCTCTGAATGCTGGCCACGTGCGAGCTGCTTCCCTTTATATCCGTGGGGCTGACGCAATAAATCCCCCCCGCATGCGCAATTAATGTAAGGCATCCGCTAGGCTTCCGCTGTGCATCCGCTAGGCTTCCGCTCTGCATCCGCTTCATCCGCTGTGCATCCGCTGTGCATCTGCTGTATCCGTTCCGCATCTGCTTTGCTGAGGCCCCCCGGAAGCCTAGCGGATGTGCCATCTGCTCCCATCCGCTTCCATCCGCTGGGCTTCCATTCCGCATCCGCTTTCCATCCGCCCTGCGTCCTCCCCGCGTCCGTTCCTTTCCATGTTATCCGCTCCGGTTATGCAAATTTTTGCCCCTTTTGAGAGCGGATAACAATGGATGGAACATTTTGCTCGTCCGTTGTGTCCTTTTTACTTACGTTTTGCATCCGTTGGGCAGTGTGACAGGGCCTTAAGTGTTTTAGATTACAAAAAAGCAAATTTTCTGGGGCTGTTTCTCTCTCTCTCTCTCTCTCTCTCTCTCTCTCTCTCTCTCTCTCTCTGTGTGTTTGTGTGTGTGTGTATATTTGTGTGTGTGTGTGTGTGTGTGTGTGAGAGAGATACTTTATTTTTGGGCAAAATGTAATTTGGGATAGTTATTTCTTGCCTTTTAAGTTTATATTTTCTGTTCTGGACATCATCATCCCCTTTTAATAACCCCGTAACCCCTTGTGGGGGTGGAGTCTGGGCAACTGAATAGAGCTCAGGGTTACTAGGTGGATTCCCTTCCAATTGCCCATCTTCTGTCCTGGACATATTTATGTTGAATAATATGTCCTGCATTTGAAAGTTTTCTTATAATTTTCTATAATTTCTGTTGCTTACACAGTCTCACATCTTGTTGTTGTTTTTTGGAAAATATATTCCTTTTCCAAAATTCTTATAAACGGTTCTACATTTGTGGAACCTGTGAATTTTCAGAAAAATGTCTAATTTGCAGAGTGTGAGAAATAATCAATATATTTTTCTGATTGTGAGAATTCATTCTAAAATAAGACAATGTGTATTGCTTGCAATGTGTATTTTTTTTTGTTTAACAAAAACATGTTCTTATGCATGTTCTCGTAGTAACAGTCTCCGAAAAAGCATTTTCTATTCAGTGATGGCTCTTCAGGCATCATCCCTCTCACCCTCTTCCATGGTGCTTTTTTTTCACAGTGAATTGTTGGTTTTTCATTGACTGAGTAATGAACTCATTGGTAAGAGCTAGGTTAATGGTGGTAAGAAATTAGCAATCTATTTTCTGTTAGTCATCTAGTCATATTAATCAATTATGTAAATAAGATGAAAAAACAACAACTAATATCATCTTCTGTCATGCAATTGATTGATTCCTTACATCTCCTTATCTAATACACCTGCTGCCTTGATTTATTCTTGATTCTTGTGTTTTGTTATATCTTATTTTGTTCCTGAGAAATAGAATCTAATAAAATATCATTTGGAAAAAGGACTTTTAGTTTTTTACCACAGGAAAATTATAATGTGACACAGACCCTGTAGTGATTAAGAAAATTGGTTTCAGACACAGAATTCTCAAGGTCTAGGATAACTGCATAAAATATGATAGCAAATGAGATCAAACCTAATTGTCTTCAATTGGAATAAAGCAAATATTTGTTAATAGAATAGAAGTATAGGAACATTAGGATTGAATAGTGATCTGTTTTCTCTCTCTTCTTATTCTTTGTCACATTATCTTATTACTACTTTCCATATGGGAATTTACTTTGTAACAAGATTCTCACTGTGAATTATAGTCTTGTAGAGAAAATTATATACTTTGGGAAGATAATTGTTCCGTCCGGAAAAACGCGAAGTAGACCGGGTTCCAACAACAAAGTCTTTATTTGAAGTACAATTGCAAAACGGAACATTGGCTCAAGCTGTGGCAGCCTTTTATAGTATTTTCTCTGCCGGCTTGTAACCAATGACAGACATTTGATATTTGCCGCCTTTGAGCAGCTATGTGGATTGGTTCTTTTTAAACCAATCCCCATTCAAAATATTTGACCAATCAGAACCTTGCATTTAGGAGTCTACTATTTTATATACAGAACAATAATTACTCCCAATTCTAACATGCTATGTTTAAAATTCCTATATGCATTTCCATTCTTTGTAGAAAATTGTCATTGATCCACTTCAGAAACAAGTTAATTACCGTATCTCCAATTTACTCTCACTTTAGAAGTAGACACAGCACTACAATGGTTGAACAAGACATTTCTCTTTCAGTCTTTCTGAGTTACTTGTACTGTAAATGATCCAATGCAGGCTGAATTTATATTTGTCAAACTTTAGCTAAAGTGTAAAATTATTTTAGATTTAATTTTGTGTTAACTAGTGAGTTCATATGCAGTCTATTTGAGTCATGACAGCTATTCACAAATTTAAATTAAAAAGTCTTGAAACAGCAGAGTAATTATACCATCACTGCACATTGAGAACACAGAAAATGAAAGTGTCTAATTATTTGTATTTATAATATAAAGTATGTCAAAGAAAATACACTAGTTTAAAAAGCAATATATTGTGAAGTACATCAAAGTTAATTCAAATACATATTTTAAGAATTACATCTTTTTCAATCTGTGCTGCTGAACAAAAGGCAAATGTTAATTTTCAGATATATTAATAATTAATTTAAAGTTGATTGGAACTGATTAGAGCACTTTTGGAATGTTAGTGTTCTCCAAGGATTTTTAAATTCAGCTCAGTACTGCTGTCAAATTCTCTTTTTCTATTAAGAAAATGAGGAAATTGTAATAGACATGTACCTTCCAGCTGCTCTTTTGAAAAGCTAGGACACAATCCAAAAATAAAACCCTTCCTGTAAATATCATGGAGGGATATTAGCTAAAATTGAATTGAATTTTTATGAAATTGATTTGCTACATTCAGACTGTTCATTTTATCTTAATGTATAATTGAATAGATGTCATTAACAATAGCAGGTAATATTTCCTGCTCTTATATTAGGAGTTATGTTCCAGAGTATGGCAAAGATGGCCTTTTCTGACTATTACTATTTCTAGTAATTCTATTTTATTTCTGACTATTTTCTGAGTAACTCTGCTTTTTCTTTTTCCTGTTCCCACTTTACTGTCAAATACTGATCAGCTACAAAAAATCATTTTTGTTATTCTTAAATCTTTTGCCAAGATTTCAGTTCATTCTCAGTTTTTGCATTTTTGACATCTGTGTTTTCATTTGTAGTATGGCCTTCTTTTCATTACTTGCATACATCTACATCTTCAGTAAGATTTTCTGAAACCTCATTAGCTTCTTTTGCTGACCCCTATTTTTATGCTCTTTGAAATTATTTTCAATTGCCCTTTTGATATCTTCAACTTTTGGAAATTCTCAACAGGTTGTGTTCCATTTCTATTGGTTTCTTGCCTCAGGATCAATCAGAATAGAGTTGGGCAAATACTTTTCTGTGCCAAGACTGAGACAGGGAAATTGCATTTCTTCAAGCCTCTTATTGGTGTGCAAACACTTTTTCTCTGGAGACTGGAAGCTTTTGGTTGCCCTGATCTTGTGGGATTTCAGGTATCCATTCTCTGCAAAAGCATAGGGTTCCTGAAGTCATGCAAGATCATAGCTCCTAGAAGCTTCCAGTCTCCATCTGGACAAAAAGTGTTTGAGCGATGATGAGGTGCTCTGAAGCAAGAGCCCCATTGGATATACAAATGAAGCTTCTGGTCTGCATCTGGGCACTCACTTTTCACCCAGACAAAGAGCGGAAACTTCTGGGGGCCATGATCTCATGCCAACAGGCACCCATCCAATATTGCAGAGAATGGATGTCTGAAGTCCTGCGAGATCAGAGCACCTAGAAGCTTCTGGACTCTGGGGGAAAAATGTTAGGCTGATTGATCTGTAGCTTCCTGGATTTGGGGTTTTTTTTTTTTTTTTTGCCATCTTTTTGAAGATGGGAATCACATCAACTCTTTCCCAATCCTCTGGTAGTTGCCTGGTGCTCCAGGATTTTTAAAAGATATGGTTCTGAGATAACATCTGCCAGCTCCTTCAGAACTGAGATGTAATCCATCAGGCCTTGGTGATTATATTCATCAGACAGGTGTTCTCTTACCATTTTTTTGCTTATTTTAATTTTTATTTCTAGACTGTCTTTTACAGTTATATGTTTGGTAGGTTGGGCTATAGTTTGTTTTTGTGTGAAGACTGGTGCAAAGAATGAATTAAATAATTCTGCTTTCTCTCTTCTGCCTGTTAGTTCCTTGCCATCTTCTGTCTTTAGTGGACTGTCTGTTTCCTTGACTTTTTTCTTGTTATTTATATGTTGCAAGAAACTTATCATCTCTGACTTTTGTTGCAGGTCTTTGTTCATTCTGAGCCTTTGCTTTCCTGACTTCATCTTTGCAGATTTAGGCTATCTTCTGGTATTCTGCTGTAGTTATATGGCCCTCTTTCCATTTTTTATACTTATCCTTTTTGCCTTTCAGTTTATCAGATAGATCTTTGTGCAACCAGTGGTGGGATTCAAATAATTTAACAACTGGTTCTCTGCCCTAATGATTTTTTCCAACAATCAGTTCACCAAACTGCACAGAAAGTTAACAACTGGTTCTCCCGAACTGGTGTGAACTGGCTGAATCCCACCACTGTGTGCAACCATGCAGATTTCTTCTTGGAGTTATTTTTCTTTTTCAGTGGTATTGTGATGAACTGGGCTTTTATGACCATATTTTTCAGAGCTTCCAATGCTTTTTGAATTGTTTTCCCCTTTAAGATTTTTATCCATGGAAATTTTCTTAGGGTCTCTCTGAGTTTGTTAAAATCAGCTTTTTAAAGTTTTAAGACACTGGTCACTCTTGCCCAAGGTTTCAGCAACTTCAGTGCCCTCTATTGCTTTTTCTCAATTAGTATTAGTTCCATCCTTCACCTTTTACTGTAAAAATTTTTATTATAAAAAAAATATTTTTATAAAAAAATTATTTTTATAATTGTTATGACTTTACTCAAACTGCTTTTAGAAGTCCAAGGTGCATATTTAACTATAGTCTGTTGAAATTTCTTAAGAATCCTGCCTGATTGTGCCTTTCTTCCACCAAACAGTTAGTTAGGCTGCTTTCTTCCCCCCATTCCTGATCCTGCCTTTTTGCCACCAAGATGGCGATGCATTCATACGCAGTGGCCTCCAGCTCCTGGTATTAGTGTATGGTGTTTGGAATGATGTGTGTATCGATGTGTGTGCACAGTGTAGAACAAGGAACAAAATTTACCTACACACGTCTAGAGCTGCTAAACATCAGGCTCGCAAGTCAATCCGGGATTACCAGTGCTTTTCAGCAGTCCCACAACATACCGAACTGCATAGATTCCAGGATCTCCATGGATTGTTGTTGGGTTGGATCAGTGTCGATGAAAGTGAAAGGAGTGGAAACAAAAGCGCAGCTGTAGAGCTGGTCTGTTGGCTCAGCTCTGAAAGAAGCCACATAGACTAGCGCTGCCAAGTGTCTTTTTGAGCATTGTCAGATGTCTCATCCACAAAATTAATGAATTAAAGCTGCAGATGGCAGCTTCTCTGCAAAAGCTGTGTGATGATCATAACAGAGACCTGGCTACACCCAGCTATACTTGATGTGGCAATGGAGTTGACAAGTTGAGTCATTTATTGCTCTGACAGAAATGTGACTGGTAAGAGCAAGGAAGGTAGACTCTGTATAGACACAGTGACTGGTGTGTTAACAGCAGAGTAGTTTATATGTAATGCTCCCCAGATCTGGAACGGATGACTGTCATGTGTAGGCCATTTTATCTGCCTAGAGAAATTACTGTGATAATTATACCTTTCTAAGCTATATGATGTCATCTCCAGGCAGCAGCAAACTCACCCAGAGGGAGCTCTTGTCATGGCTGAGGACTTCAATCAAGTCTGTTTAAAGACAGTTCTCCCTAAGTTTGTGCAGTACATGCAATTCTCTACCAGAGGGAAGAACATTTTAGACTGTGTGTACTGTAACATGAAACAGGCATAAAGAGTAATCCCCCTCCCCCACCTGGGTCCATCCGACCATCTTTCACTTCTGTCATGCCTGAAGTATGTCCCTCTCAGGAAAAGAACTCAGCCAGTCATGAAAATGGTTAAAATTTGGCCAGAGGGTGCTCCCAGTCAGCTGAAGGACTGCTTGAGTGGAATGTATTTGAACATCAAGACCTGCATGAATACACTGATGCCATACTCTCTTACATCAAAGTATGCACTGACAATGAAACAATGGACAAGTGCATCAGAATCTATGGGAATTGTAAAACTCTGGATAACTGCCAAGGTATGGACACTTCTGAGAGCCCAGGATCCTGCCTTTAAGGCAGGGGACAAGGTTATACATAGAGAGGCCAGGGCAAACCTTAGAAGAGGCATTAAGAGAGCAAAACAACAATACAAATATATGGTGGAGAACCATCTAGCAGATAATAACCTGAAGCAACTAATTAACTATAAGGGCAAGATGAGAAACATGGTCTATGCTGATGCCTCGTTGGTAGAGAAGTTGAACATTTTCTTCACCCACTACGAGGTGAAAAGACCAGACCCCATAGACTCTGCCTGCCAGCCTTCTGATTCCCAGCCACTCAACTATACAAATATCAAGTACGAGCTGCACTGAAGGCTGTGAATCCCAGTAAAACTGCAGGTCCAGATGGGGTGCTGGGGATAATGGTAAAGACTTGTGCCAATCAGTTAGCAGGGGTCCTGTCAAAGATCTTTAACATCTCCCTGCAAACAGCCTATGTTCCATCATGCTTGAAAACAGCAACTATTGTCCTAGTCCCCAAGAAAACAGCAATTAACTGCCTAAATGACTACAGACCTATCGTATTTATGTCAGTAGTGATGAAATGCTTTGAAAGACTGGTTCTCCAACACCTTAGGACATGCCTTCCACCAAACTTTGACAGGCATCAATTTGCCTACGGGGGAACAGGTCGACAGACAGCACCAGCTATTGTCTTACATTCTGTAGCAAGCCATCTGTAGCAACCCGGAAACTCTGTCAGGATGCTTTTCATTGACTACAACTCGGCCTTCAATACTATCCTGCCGAGCATCCTTATCAAATAGCTGACTGACTTGGATTTTCCCTCTTCCAACTGCGACTGGATCAAAGAGTTTCTGAGAGACTGACCACAAACAGTGAAGGCTGGGTCTGTCACATCCACCTCCCTGAAGCTTAGCACTGGCTCCCCACAGAGCTGTGTGCTCAGTCCCTATCTGTACTTACTGTACACACATGATTGTGTATTGTCTGACCCATCCACTGTGATCATTAAGTTTGCAGATGATACTTGTTGAGGTAATTCCCCGTTAGGAGAATGAGTGCATACAGGGAGACATATAGAGAGTAGTGTTGGAATAATACACACAGAGCACACAGGTACGCTGTTCAGTAAATGTAGGTTTTTACTTCCAGAAAGGTTTAAGCAAAGTCGAAACACAGTCCAAAGTCATTCACAAGTAAATCAGTCAGTCTTGAAATCTAGGGATAATCCAATTATCAAATTCCAGTGTCAAAAACAGTTCAATATCAGACTTACATTAAATCCAGTAATATCAGTCAATTAGGAAAAATGGAGCAATGGCAATACTTTCCAACAGAAGGAAACAAAGATACACTCTCTTTTGAGACTCAGACTAAAACTAAACAATCTAGGTTTCTGGCTCCATCTTATGGCCGTTTGAGAAACCACAACCAATTGCATGCTCTTACATGCGGTATCTGCTATCCCGCATTAGATGGGCGTCTCATGATAGGGAGCGAAGGAGAAAGAAATGACAGGAGACGAAGTTCCTCAGGATGAGTGCGCCCAGAATGTCTTGGCACACGCTCTTTTATTATGCTCATTCAAAAGGGGGTGATTGTTTATTCAGAGCCTAGGTCAAGCCCAGGTCAGACAGGATACAAAGGATTTACAATAGCTCAAATAAAGTAAGATACCAGGTCAGACAGGATGGCAAGATTTATAATTTGATCAGGATATTCCTTCTTCACAAAGCTGCATGCCAGACAATGTAATCTCAAATGTAAATAGGCTATTTCTATAGAGGTTTAGCTCCTTGTCTCTGTACGTGCCCTGTAAAAGGTCACTGAGGAGACAGAAGCTCAATGATTACACGTGAATGATACAATGTTGCAAATGCCTGAATGATACATAGTTGCAATGATACACAGTTGCAAACACATGAATGATACATAGTTACAACATCTCCTCTGTTTTTATTATTTATGACGAGTCTTCTTCCTTGTCCAAGAAGACAGGAACCTTTTCTCTGAAATGTTCACCGTCCCAGTCATCTAGGCAGGAGTGCGATCCATCAGCGTCAGGGTTGTCCAAGGAGCGGTAACTCAGCAATGACATTTTTTCATCCGGTGTTAAGGACTTAACATGAGCTTGCAATAACACATTAACATTAGCAGTTATGGAGGATAATTGATTTTTCAAAAATTGCAATATTCTATTAAAACAACAAGGTCCTATAATACATATCAATATAATGATTATTAATGGTCCTGCCAATGCAGTTATAAGGGTTGTAAGCCATGGTGAAATAGAAAACAAGCCTTGATACCAATTATACATGTTTAACCTTTCGTTTTCTCTATCTTTTAAGTGTTTTTCTAATTCTTTCATAGAATCCAACACGATCCCCCTGTTATCAGCATAAAAACAACATTCTTCTTTAAGCGCAGCACACAATCCCCCTTGTTTTAAAAATAACAGATCTAAGCCTCTACGATTCTGCAAGACCACTTCTGAGAGGGACGTCAAGGAGTTTTGCAAAGCTGTAATTGATTTCTCAATTCGTAATAAATCATCATCAATGACTGAACCCAGAGCTGTAATTTTTTGGTCAGAGACAGCTAGTCCTGCAATGCCCGTGGCTGCGCCCGTGGTGCCCAGAGCAAGCAGTAAACCTAGAGTGAGAGTACTAATAACTTCCTGCTTTGCTCTGAGGGGGTATTCCATGGGTGCCTGTAGGGATATAAAATCATCAGAGTTATACACGTTAATTTTTGGTACAAGCCATACTTGAATGCAAAATGATTTGGATTTAATAAGTTCATCCCCATAGACACATGCTGTGAGACCGGTGGAACAAGCCCAGACAGAGTTATTGCCAGGGATAAAATACATTCCTTTCAGGCGTGATGTTAAATTTCCTCCTGAAGTGGTGTAGACTGCAGAGTATCCTCCGATGGTGTGGGTGCGGCCAAGGCGGTTCTTAGGAAGATATACATTACAATGATAGCCATTAGAAACATGACAATATTGTGAGTAATTGGATGGAATATTTCCTAAGCAACAACCAACCCCAGTGATGGAAGAAACAGTAATAGTGGAGTTCCTCCAACGGCAACGTTCGTCTGATGTGGAATTAGCAATGGATTCTTGGGAAGCGATGGCTTCATAAAAAGGTGGAGAGGCAGAAAAACAAAGCCAACATGGGGAGGCAATTGATGAGTTTGAAGAGTTCAGCAAAGCATAGGAAGCTTTGATCATTGGAATCAATGGGTTAACTCCCTGTGTTATGGGTTGCAAGAATGGGGATTTAATAACCTTTTCATGTGGTCCCACCGGGTTAGAGCGAGGGAGTTCAATGTGACGCTGAATGTAAAAAATATTTCCATAATGCTTTTCCGGCCAGACTCCTTTTAGGCGGGCACCCCATTTCAAGCCAGTGTCCCATAGGGTACTTTTCTTGCCTTGGTCCGTGAACCTTATGGTTACTGGGTTGCATTTGGGCAATTTTTTATCACTGCATGGAATATCCCATGTGGTGCGAGTGACAGTAATGAGATCGCCCTTAGTGCCCGGATCCCAATAAATATGTCCAGTTGAAACACACGACCAGGCTTTGCAAAAGTAATCCGATGACCCCCCGCAGTGGAGAAGTCATTGGGCAGGGGTCTGAGTGTTGGAAACGGGCTGTCCGGGGCATACATAAAACCTATATTTATTTACCACTCTATGACTAGGCTCTGTTGGATGAGAAGGCGAGTTGTAGGCGGTGGAGCCTACAAGCATTTCTGCCAAATCGAATTGAAGTGGTGGGTAGAAGTCTTCTATGCGAGAAGAATTGGTTGTAGAGCTTAAACGAATGCCTTGAAAGTCTTTTATAGTCCAAGTAATATTATATTTTCTATGAGGCTTCTGTGGATCGTCATGGACAGTTCTCTTGAAGCGTCGTTTGTTGGCAGGATCAGAGTTCGGGTATATAAAAGCATCACAAGTAGGAGAGAGGACTATGGACAAGTTAGTTGTAGAACATTTATGAGATGAGAAGGGAATGCAATTAGTAGAAAAAGGATAATAATTACAATAATGACAATGAAGATTAATTTGGTCATTCATCAAGGATGTTAATTGGGTTGGAGGAACCCGTAATACAAGAGAAGGACATTTAGGTCCCCCTATATCTAGCTTGAATAGAGGAAAAGATTTTAAGGTTCTTTTCCATAGGAAGAGTAAAGAAGGAACAAAAGAGCGAGTGATAGAGTGTTCTGTAAACAAAACAGAAGTGACAGAGTGAAAGCTATGGGTAGCATTTTCATGACGTACCCACATGGAACAAGTATAATAGCCTTCTGTTAATGAAGTGGCTTTAACACGAATCATCTTTTGACAGGAAGCATAGGTTTTGTTGAAGTATGTGTGAATATAAGGAGATAGATTTATGGGAAGATTATTATGCCAACAGACAATAGGACAGTCACTATCATAATTAACAAAGCGAAATTCTAATGTGGTCCAATGACCATGTTGAACAAAGGTATAAGTAGGATATGAATAAGGTAGAAATTGCAAAGAGGATATAGGCAAGAATATCAGGAAGAGTTTAAGATGTAGATGTAGCGGAGGAATTCCCATGATAGGGTCTTACCGCCTGACCAGGGACCCAGCAAGTGGTTTTGTCTGGTAGTAGCCTCGTCTCCAGGTGAGAAGCTCAGCGGGACCCTGCCAGGCGGGATCTGGCAATCTGCGATAATGTACCAGAGGTCTGTTGGGGGGGGTGAAGGGGAGGAAAAATGACGTGAGGCAGCAGAAGTAGGAGGAATGCCAGTCAGATTAAGAAAATTTAAAGTGTAAAGACAAATGTTAAGAGAATTTTGCAATGCTGGGAGGTTGGGAGGTATTTCCCGCAACCAATATCGATCAAGAGCACGTTTCAAAGATAAGTGAGCTCGTTCCACAATAGCCTGCCCCTGGCTGTTATAGGGAATCCCAAACTTGTGAGTTACATCCCATCTGTTACAGAAGTCCTGGAAAGCAGAACTCGTACAGGCAGGTCCATTGTCTGTTTTGATTTCTTTTGGACGTCCCAGCGAGGCAAAGGTACGAATTGAATGATTGATGACATGTTTTACAGTTTCTCCCCTTTGAGGAGTAGCCAGAATAAACCCTGAATATGTATCGATGGAAACGTGCAAATATTTCCAAGGGGCAAAAGGTGGATACTGAGTTACATCCATTTGCCAAATTTCGCAAGCTTTTAATCCTCTAGGATTTACTCCTATGGGAATGGAATGTCCTTGCTTACTACATGTGGGGCATTGTTGAATAATGGCAGCAGCTTCTGCCTGAGTTAGAGAAAATTGTTTTTGTAATGCTTTTTTATTTTGGTGAAAATAGTCATGGCTTTGGGCTGCTGTCAGATTACAAATTGATTTACCTGATGCAGCTGCTGCAGCAGCGTCTGCCACCTTGTTTCCCTCCTGTAAAATACCAGGAAGAGGTTGATGGCTCCTGATATGTGCTACAAAGAATGGATGCGTACGGCTGTTGATACAATGTTGTATAGGAAGCATCAATTTTAACAAAGGAACAGATATGCTAGGAGATAAATAGGCTTGATATATATTTTTCAAAATCTGAGAAACGTATAAGGAATCTACTATTAAATTAAAAGGAGCTTTTTGAAACTGTTGAAACGCAATAAGAGATGCAGCAATTTCTGCCTGTTGAGCAGAAGATTGCAGAGGGGTAATTTTAGTTTTCCACTCTCCCTCCTGGTACCATGCACAAGCACCATACATTTTCCCCCCATCTGCATAAAGCGTAGGTGCATCTACTAATGGAGATATTGAGAGAGGGGATTGCCATTCAAAAGGGAGAGTTTGAAGAAAAGTGAAACGTGGGTCTGCTGGTAAATGGCAAGAAGTTTGCCCTGGCCACTCTTCTAAAGTGTATTGTAGTTCTTCTGAATTACACCATAGCATTTCCCACGTAGTCAGTGAGCAAGGAGTGAATATTGAAACAGGCTCACATCCCATGAGTTGTTTACATCTTTGTTGACCTTTAAAGATTAACTGGGAATATGCAGAGGCTTTACTAGTGATTGTGGTTCGTGGGGTGTGAGACAAATGCAGCCATTCTAAAATCAGAACCTGTGTCTGATGAGATTGCATAATAACAGCTGTTGGTCTCTGAACAGTATTTAGTAAAGCAATTCTCTATAGCTCGATCCACCCATCGAGTAGCCAGTGAATGGGAAACATCTTTTAATGCCTGCAACTGCTCTTTATTTAGAATGATAACATCAGACGGAGCTTTACCTTGTGTGAGGGCATTAAAAAGAGGAGCTAATGTAGCTGTGGTCAAACCCAAATAAGGACGTGCCCAATTTAAGGTTCCTAGGAACTGTTGTAAGATCACAAGTGTGGGTTTCGGGGGAAGTGTTGGGAGGGGAAGGGAAGGAACAGCAGCTGAAGCAAGTAACTTGTGACCTAAATAGGAAAAGGGTGGTTTGGATTGTACTTTTTCTGGGGCTATTGTGAGACCTGCTTTACCTAGAATGGAGGTCAGGCATGGCAGAGTTTTTAATACCGTGCCCTTTGGGCCAGGTGCAGATACCAATATATCATCCATGTAATGATAGATTAAAAAATGAGGATATTTGTCCCATACATATTTGTATGGTTGCAAGGCTAAATCCACAAAAAATTGACACATAGTTGGACTGTTTAACATGCCTTGCGGTAAGACTTTCCATTGATATCGTTTAGTAGGTCTCTGATTATTTAAGGTTGGTACTGTAAAAGCAAATAATTTTCTATCTAACTGGTGTAATGGAATGGAGAAAAAACAGTCTTTTAAATCAATAATGATAAGGTCATGCTCTTGAGGAATTATGTTAGGATTTGGAAGACCACATTGCAGGGGTCCCATTGGAAGGAGGACCGAATTCACAGCCCTTAAATCCTGAAGGAGGCGCCAAGCGCCATTTTTCTTTTTGATAACAAAAACTGGGGTATTATATGGACTCAATGAAGGTTCTAGATGACCTTTATCTAATTGTTCTTGAACAAGAGAATGTAAGGCTTCAAGCTTTATAGAAGGGAGAGGCCACTGATCAATCCACACAGGGTTATTGTGAGTCAAATGCAAGCGAAGCATGGTTAGTGGAGGGTAAGTTGTGCATTAAACTGTGACATAAGGTCTCTTCCCCACAAATTAGTATACAGAGGAATTACAGCTGGTTTAATATAAGCAACACATTGAGACTCAGGGGAATGGGCTTTTACCCAGTTTCTGCTAATGCGAGTCTCCTGGAGTCCCCCCACTCCTCTCACCGCTGGTGCCACATCTGCAGGCCAGGTGTTTGGCCACTCAGCGGTTCGGATGACGGAAATATCCGCTCCAGTATCTAAAAGACCAAGAAAGGATCGACCATTCAATAAGAATGTTACCGTAGGTTTTGGTTGACTAATTGGTCTTTCAATTGCATAGAGTTGCTCTTGTTGTTGGTCTAAGAGCACAATCATTTTTGCCACAACATCCCCCTCATTTATAGTAACTTCTGTATTAGCTAGTACAGACAGACAGACATCAGACAATACAGTGGGATCATGCAGAAAAGGAGAGGCAAGAATACCTTGTTCAGCTAAATCCCTTACAGGAAAGACTAGCACTGGAATATCGGGGGGCATATGAAAAGGCTGAACAGGACGTACAAAGAGAAAGTCAGCGACACCAGGAAGATAAGTAACAGCTTCATTTGCAACAAGATCGTAAGCGAAAGAAGAAAAGTTGCAAGTTTCAGCAGCCTTTGTTGTGGGGCTGGCTGCCTGCCCCGTTTCTAGTTTCCCTGATTCAAAGAAGGTTTTTGGATGATTGCAGGATTATTCTGTTGTTCATTCTTTTGGATTCTGCACTGATTAGCCCAGTGATAGCCCTTTTGGCATCGAGGGCATGGCGTCTTTGGGCGAGCTACCTGGTTTCTTGACATATTTGCTCCCCCGCCCGGGGCTCTGCATTGGCTCTTAAAGTGACCTGGCTTGCCACAATTAAAACAATTGCCCATTTTGCGAGTATTTTGTTGGGAAATGGGAAGAAGAGAGCTCATGTTCTGCTGCATGCCTTCAGTAATGGCTGTAGCCAGAGTAGACATGGAATGGGATGTGGTTCCTATGATTCGGCAGGCTGTAAGATAATCTGCCAAGGTAACATTTTTCTTATTAATTAATGGTTGCAAAACTTTCTGACAATCAGCGTTTGCGTTTTCATAAGCAAGTTTCAATTGTAATTCATTACAAGCCTCCTCATTATCAATTTGTCTCTCTAAGGCTTCTGTGAGACGATTTATAAAGGAGGAAAAAGGCTCAGAAGGTCCTTGAATAACTTTAGAGAAAGATTTTGGCACGCATCCCGCATTATCAACCTTTTGAGCAGCGGCCAAAGCACAATCCTGTAATATAGGGAAAGCAGCTGCGTCTGTGGCAGTCTGCTGGGCAACGGTAAGCATAGTGCCAGTACCGTTAAGCATATGTAGAGTGACATTTGCCGGTAAGCCTTTAGCGGCTGCGGCTGCAGTACGCTTATGAAATTCTGACTCCCAGACCAAAAATTGTGAAGGCGTGAGGATCATGGCAAATAATGTACGCCAATCAGCATTTATCAAGTCAGCTCCTGGTTGGGCTATTGATCCTAAAAGACCCTGTACATAGCGAGATTGAATACCATTTTCCTTGCAAGCTGCTTTTAAATCCTTAATTATTTTGTACGGCATTGGGGTATACTGAGGAGCTGGAGGATTGCCGGTTTGTATGATAGGATAAAGGGAGGCAGCTGCAAGGGTGTCCTCATCCATTTCTCCTTCAGAAAAGGCTTGTTGAATGGCTTTTACAACACCCCCCCCCACTTCGGGAGGGTGGTGGAGGACACGAGAGCTCTACATTTAAAGAAGTGGATTGGATGGAGGGAGGCTCTCGTAATGACTTACGATCATTGGGAGCGGAGGGTTGAAGGACAGGAAAGTTATCATAACTTGGTGGAGGAGATTCAAATACACTCTCTGCTTCTATTTTATAATGGACTTTTAAAGCCTCCATAATTTTCCTCCAAGTGACCAAAATGCCAATAGGTGCACGAGGAGGACTATGGAGATAGTCACCAATTTTTTGCCAGATGGAGATTTTTAAGGACCCTTTCTCTGGATAAGTGGGACAATGTTGCCACAGATAAGTCAATAATGTAGCAATAGGTTTCATTTTTACAGGCGAGCCCTTTAAATTAGCAGAATATTTAGAAGAAGAAGCGACTAACTCCCTCAATTCCTTCAGATGCTCTGTCTGTTGTTGAGAAAAGTTTCCGCCCATACTTACATAGTGTGTTGAAATGGTGTATGCAGGTATGCCGTCTCTACATCCAAATGATTTACAATATATTTCTCTTTAGCTGCCCACACTAACGCTGCTCTTAATCTAGTAGCCTTCAGACTAGGTGCAAACACCTCATTGTAGTCATTTGCTGTCTGATTGAACCCTTGTGGTACTAACCTGGCTTTATGGATAACAGTCCCATCCATACCTGTCTTCAGTTAATATATCCATTTGCAACATATGGCATGTTTACCTGGTGGTAACTTAACATTTTCGTATACCTCCAATCTTATAATGTACATAATAAATACCTCCAATCTTATAATACCTCCAACCTCCAATAATGATTCCAGTTCCTTATCCATTGCTTTCTTCCAAGCAGCCTGATCCTTAGCAGGATACAGTTTTAGTTCACTATAATTACTTGGAACTGTATTCAACTTGGCATACAACGCTAGCCTGATATCTCTCAGGTGGTCGCGTTACTCGGGTTGAACGTCTTGGTAATACAGGGCTTGCTGGTAGACTTTCCTGTGCCACCTGCTCCTGTTCTTCTATTTCTTCCTGTGCTTGTTCTACTACTTCCTCCTGTTCTTCCTCTTTAATGGTTATTTGTTGTTTACTGATATCATCTTTTGGGACTATTTGGGTGTCAATAATAATATCATTGCTGGATTCCTGTTCCAGTTTATCCCACCCAACGTGCTCAAGAAATTTTGCCCTAACACTACAGTAAACAGGAGCTGTGCCTTGATCCCAGAATCTAAATGATCTATGGTTGGCCTCACAACCCACAAAAAATAACTTCTTAGCTCTATGTTGCCCTTTCAGTCTTACTTGTGAAGGAATATGCACCCATGCTGGAGCTCCAAATGTGTGTAGGTAATTTAAATTTGGTTTTCTGCCATGCCAACTAGTGAATGGCAATTCTCCAGTTGTTGTATTTACTACTTTATTTAAAACATGGTTACTACACATTATGGCTTCAACCCGTAGTGTTTCAGGTAAACCTGAGTCAGATAACATAGTGCGAGCCATGGCTTGTAATGTTTGCCCTCTTCGTTCTATAAACAAGTTATGTTGTGGTCTGTAAGGTGCAGAATGTTTATGCTCAGCACCAGCCAATTTCAGCATATTTTGGAATCTCTTGTTAACAAATGCAGTACCATTATCAGTTACTAAAGTAATTACTTTACTTTTCATTTTTCTCTCAGCAAACCTTAGCCAGTTAAAAAAATGTTGGAATGTTTCTGTTTTGTTTTTCATAAGATAGCAGAAACCATATCGTGAGTAATGGTCCATAATACTCAAAATATAACAGGCACCCCCTAAACTTGTTTTTTTAGGACCAATTATGTCAGCAAAAACAACCTCTAAAGGTTCTTTGGTCTTAAACCCATTTAGTCTGTTTGCTGGAGTAACCTTACTCTTTTCTTGACTACAAGCACTACAGTGTAAATACTTGCCACAAGGTTTCAATTTTACTCTCTCTGACAATGCAACAGTTTGTTAGAGCATTTTGAAATTAATGTGGCCGAGACGTCTATGTAGTAAATGTATACATTCATCATGTGGCTTAACATTGTTATAAACTGAGTTAGCCATCTTCAACTGATCATCATGTATCACATATAAATCATTTTTTAAAGTAGCAGTAACACTTTTACCCTCTTTCTCTATTATACAGTTATCTCCCCTAAAGGTTACTACATAACCAAGATTAACTAAAGCCCTTACCGATGATAAATTAAATTTTAGTTTAGGTACATATAACATAGTTAAATGTTCATTTATACAAGAACAATATGCAGTACCTTCACCTGATGCTTTCATCTTCCATCCATTTGCCAGTGATACATGTTGTTTACACATGGACATCTTTACAAACCTGTTTCTATCTTTAGTAATGCATTGTGATGCTCCACTATTAACAAACCACAAATTATTGTTTACAGTGGAATTGCTAGACATAGCTAAACTAGCATTCTTCTTAGCCTTCTGGTGTTTATCAGTATTCTGTTATTTTCCTTTCTTACAGAATTTAGCTATATGTCCCCTAGCCCCACAAGAAAAACATTTCCTAATAGTATAGGCAGTTGAAGATAAATTCTCTTCTTGTGGTTGTTCCTTCCTCAGTTGGTCTCTATCTAGTCACCTTCTTGCTTCTTCTAACAATCTTCCAGTTATGTCAGTCAATGACAGTTTATCTCTGGGCAGAACTTCCAGTGAAGATACATTGTCATCATAACTTTCATCCAATGAGGACAGAATGATGTAAACTTGATGCAGCTCTGAAAATATTAGTTCTTTTTCATGTAGCTCTTGAAAAGTTCTTTTCATGAAGTTTAAATGAGCTAACATATCTCCATCTTTCAGAAGACATGCTCTAAACAGTTTACGTGTAAGATGTATGTGTGCACCTACATTGTCGCGAACATAAATCCTCTTCAAATTCTCCCAACACCTAGCAGCAGATTCTTCTCGATGAATATGAACTAGCTGCTGGTCACTCAGTGTTAGTCCAGTTATACAAAGAGCTTGTTCGTTGTTCTTTTTAAAGTCAGCAATCTTCTTGGCATCGTCCTCATCATCTGGATCCCAAGCATTTACATCTGGTGGATTTTTAACTAAATTCCATAAAACTTCTCTATGTAGAAGTAGACTGTATTTCATAGACCAGGAAACATAATTTGTTCTATCCAACTGGGTTATCAGTGATAGACATGTTGAAGTGACTTGTGCCATCTTTATCAGGATAGTAACCCACAATTAAACAGTAAACAGCTGTCTGTATACAGTACTGTGAATTCACACTAACTCTCAGTTATCTGAGCCTGGTATGGCCTGGGCCCATAACCAGTGTTGAGGTAATTCCCCATTAGGAGAATGAGCGCATACAGGGAGACGTATAGAGAGTAGTTTTGGAATAATACACACAGAGCACACAGATACACTGTTCAGTAAATGTAGGTTTTTACTTCCAGAAAATTTAAGCAAAGTCCAAACACAGTCCAAAGTCATTCACAAGTAAATCAGTCAGTCTTGCAATCCAGGGATAATCCAAATATCAAATTCCAGTGTCAAAAACAGTTCAATATCAGACTTACATTAAATCCAGTAATATCAGTCAATTAGGAAAAATGGAGCAATGGTAATACTTTCCAACAGAAGGAAACAAAGATACACTCTCTTTTGAGACTTAGACTAACTAAAACAATCCAGGTTTCTGGCTCCATCTTATGGCCTTTGATAAACCACACCCAATTGCATGCTCTTGCATTTCCTTAAAGAGACAGTATTGAAATGTTTATCCTGGTTTATCTATTTCTAACCCAAATACTGTTAGGTAACTTATATTCCTAACAATACTACCATATTGGGTCTCATTACAGGTGGAGACAAAACAGCATACAGGGAGGAGGTTCCAAAATTATCCTCATGGTGCCTAGAAAACAACCTGCACCTAAATATCAGCAAGACAAAGGAGATGGTGTTAGACTTATGGAAGAAGATTGAAGAACCTACCCCACTTTACATTGAGGGGGGTTGTGTGGAGAGAGTTTCCTCCTTTAAATTCTTGAGAGTCTACCTCAGTGAAGATCTCACCTAGAAAATCAACACAACCAGGTGGCCAGAAAGGCCCAACAGAGACTCCATTTTCTTTGGACAAAACATCGTGCACTGTTCCCTGATACCACTAGATGACATTGCTGGGGCTCATTGCCTTAGAAGAGTGAGGAAAATTTTCAGGGATGACTCACATCCTGGTCAGCCCTTCTTCACTCTCCTATCATTGGGTAGGAGATATAGGAGCATAGCCAGCTGTACCAACAAGCTGAAGAACAGTTTCTACCCATGGGCTGTCAGACTACTGAATGGAAAATAACTTCATGTCACCATAGTATGACAGACTTGCGGGGTTGGTGTATTGTGCAAAAAGGTCACATAGGGTAATAAGATTGGGTCTGGATTATTATTATTTATTTATTTATTTGGTTTTTCAATTGCTTACAAGATAATAGGTATAAGTAAAAACATAGTTATGAATATATGGATACATATATGAAAAATATTTTAAAAAAAGAAACAATAGGACAGGGATGGGAGGCATGTTGGTGCACTTAAGTGTTGTGGGGGGGGGTGCACGAAGGGAGGTTCAGCCAATCTCATTGTACACAAGTTGTACTCTGACAATAAAGGTAATAATAACAATCAAGAAAACCAATGCTACATAGCATTTCCCCAAAATGCTTCTAATACCACTACTACTTTCTGAATTTAGTATTTCTTGAATTAGTCTCAAGTCAGAGGTATGCTTATGTCTTCTCCATCTTCTGAAAGAGAAAATTGCCAGCAAGAGAAGTAAGGAATTTCCTGGAAGGATGATGCTTGGGAAAGTTTGTTTCCCAACTGATGTTGAATAAATAAGGCCACCTATTTCATGCCTGTTTGAAAGATCTGGAAGATTATCTATGCATTCTCATTAGTTTAGAGACCAATCATATAAACAGATATAACAATACTGTTTTTGTTTCATCTTATGCTTATTTATAGAATAGCATTTTGATTTCTGAACAGGACTGTACTGTATATTTTTAACATGTAGTGCAATTCCATCTGCTTTCTACTGGTTTTGTTCCTTTTGAACAATTTGTATTCTTCAGTTACTATATTTTTGTTATAGAAGTCATACTCCTAGAGCTCTGTTATACTTATTAAATCATATTTGCCCTTCTGTATGAAGAGTTCAAGTGTATCTTGTTTCCTATGCTGTGAGCATCAGTGCATAGATAATGAAGGCCATGAACTTTATGAGCCAATGGGCTTTCATATTCTTCTCTGAGTGATCTAAGGGATCCCATTTAAGAACATTCCCCTTTTTACAGTACAGAAATCTTTCTCTGAGGTCCTTTATATTAGGGTGTTCATTTCCATCTATTACAGAATTAAGTTTAAATTAATCAATTTAATTAAGATAAAACTTCCCATGCTTTGGCAATACTTACTTTTAACAGTTATTCCATTCTAGTTTATGACATCATCTAGATTAGGCCAGCAACCAGGCTGTGCAATCAAGTAAAATCCCATCCATGGGATGCAGACAGCACATGAAACCCTCCAGTCCATGGAAAAACCTTTCTCCATGGAATCAGTCTCTGGTGTCCAAAAGGTTGCGGGGCTTCTAATCTAGGGCAATTTAGACAATGGTTTTTAAATCACTTTTCATCTACTTGTCTGATTTTCCTAGACTATCAGTATTTTACAATATTTTTCCCCTTCCAATTGCATTCCATGAACGGCCTTCTATGGACTGAAAAAATAGATGATCTATGACCCCAAGGTCGACACAGTGTATATTTTTCAAAGAATGGGGTAATACAGTTGTACTGTTCTTTGGATATAATTTGTCTTCACATGCTGTATATCAGTTTGAAGGAATCATTGTCAAATCTACTTGGATGTTATGTCTTTGATCCTTCATAGGCTTCTGGATCCAGGTGACATACATTTACTTTTAATATTTTAATCTAAAATATTGTTTTAGTCACCAAGAACAATCCTTTCTACCCTTCAGAGTCCATCATTTAATCTCCCATAATGTAATATTTTCTCCTTTTGAAAGTTTGCTGCTTGTTCAGTCTGTAGGGTCTAAAATCTGCTTCTGAATTCCAATTTCAAACCATGCATGTTGAGCTGTGTGCACACCGGCTCGCCACTTATGTTGAGCTGTGGGGAGGCACTCATGCACACCAGCATGCTACTTGTGCGTCCAGGTTACTCTCTTCCTCCCTGCCGGGCCACCAAGCCACAAAGGTTAGAGACCGTTGTTCTAAGAAATAAAAAACAGGAGTAAAAAAAATCTAGTCTGTAACAGGAGTGTATTGTATATAATCGCATTTTAACCCATTTTAAAATATTAGTATGTTTAAAACCTTGCTGTTAGTATATATTATTAGAGTAACCTGAAATAGAAGGGTTGGTCAATAAAAAATAGTCCCATTGAGTGGAAGTCTCATTGGAGATTCAAATGCAGATTACTTGGTTCTTAAAACTGATTCAGATTCTGATTAACCATCAATCCTGCAGATAAAAGATAGTAAAAAGAATTAAAATGTGATTATCACATAGATATAGGAAACATTTATTTGCATAAATATAGTATATTTATATTAATATAGACTAGTCTTATTTTACTTTATGCTATAGAATGGATAGCTCAGTAACACAGTATATGTTTTATGTGTAGAAAGCCCTGGTCTTTATGTTTCTGCAGATTAAAGATTTCAAACAGGAGGTTTTGGAAATAAGCCTAGTCTAACCATTGGCAGATGGTGTTCCTTTTTTCAATACAAATTCCAACTGGATAGTAAGATTAATGTTATATCAACACTGGTGATGAGAGAATGTTTTCTCATCACTGAAGCAGAATGCTACTTGAGAAGCATAAATGATGAACGAGTTTATGAAGGCTATTTTTTTTGTCCCCAGATTCTGCTGCCTGGGGCGGTTGCCATCCTTCCAGCTAATATTGGGACAAATTCTATTGGAAAGTGCTTTTCCTCAGACCTTGCAGACCTGGGAATAGTCAGAATTCCATAGTTGTTATTTTCAGATAATCCAGCTTCTCCTACCAGCACATGTTGTAGAGCTGCACATTTGGAGGGCACCAGGTCAAAAACAAGCTAGGACAGGCAATAAGGAATGATACACCCTACCTTGGAATGTTCAGTGTTTTTTTTCCTTACTTGCCTTCATAAATAGCAACATTACTCCATTAGTGCTTTCTTTCTTTCTTTTTTTTTTCATAAGAGAGGTTTTTGAGCATTTTAAAAAGAACTAAACTCCTAAAGCAACCTTTTTAGTATTCTCTCAGTGTTTCCATGCTTCAAAGTTGATAAAAGTGCTGTATGCAGATGGCTTTTGCTGAAGGCAAAGGAATGTTTCATCATAAAGGAGTATGGCCTCTCAAAATTGGAGATTTCCCCGATGTACTATTACCATAGCCAATCCAGTGGATCAAGCATCCAGAGAAAAGAGAGCATTGTTTAATGAAGTTTTGTACCAAAAAAATAACATGATTATTTATTGACTCCACTGACAAAACAGAAATCGTTCTTAAAAGTGGTTTGATATGACAGAGATTTTTTCTTTTCTATTCATTTTTTAATCGAAAAAAAGTTTATGAAACATTATTTTAAAATCTTCAGACTTGCATACTTTTTTTTTCAGTGGCCCTTTTATTTATGATGTTGGCTGGGATAAAAATACTCTCGTGAAATCTCCTTTCCAAATGAAGGAATACAAAGGAAACTATGGTTAATGCACACAGTATTTTTTTCTTGAATTATTACTCCCCAAATGATTTCGATATCTGCTAGTACTTTAACAGAAAACATCAGAAAATCATGATTGGAGAATCATGTTTTTTTATGTTTGCTGTTAAAGTAATGTCAGAAATTGAAATCATTGGGTAAAAAATAATTCAAGAAAGAAAAATACTATGTACATTAACCATAGCTTCCTTTGTATTGCTTCATTTGAAAAGGAAACTTCATAGAATATTTTTATCCCAGCCAACATCATAAATAAAAGTAAATAAATATTTTAAAATCACCCCAATCGTACACAATAATTTAATTTTGAATTGTCTAGGTATTCTATTTTTAGAATTGTTTTCATGTACTATTAGAAACTAATAGTGTTTGAGAATTATGAAATGTTATAACATTATGAAATATATGAGAATTATTGTTAATACTTAATATTGCTTTTCTTTAGCAATTATCAATTTATATTATTTGTTAACTAATATTTTGTGTGTATTTTGACACTTTGTAAATAATAGGTCATTATAAACTGAACAAATTAAAGATTTACTCATAATAGATTTGGTGGAGAATATCTGATTTCAACACAAGAGGGCATACTCAAATAGTCAAATTGGATAATTTCAGCAGGCCTTTGTCTAGTTAAACACCTTAACCATTTTCCCCCTGACAATTCAGGAAATTGTTTTTCTTATTGCTGTCTGTTTCAGTTTCAGGTTTCTCTGTTTGCTTTGAAACACACATTATTAATAATTCCCATATTGCTATTTGCATATTAAAAATGCTTTTTGTGCATAAAGGCTGTATCAATAGATTGTGCCATTATAAATTTTATTTTGTTCATCTAAATTTGATTTTCTCTTTTTTTCTATCTTATTTTTACAGGTAACTCA
This sequence comes from Laticauda colubrina, assembly GCA_015471245.1. Taxonomy (NCBI): domain Eukaryota; kingdom Metazoa; phylum Chordata; class Lepidosauria; order Squamata; family Elapidae; genus Laticauda; species Laticauda colubrina. Next base: position 21,691,364 of record BLBF01000022.1, on the reverse strand, counting down.
ACAGCAAAAAATAAAACCACTTCAAACTCAAGACTGATAACATTCATTACAAAGAAGCTGGAAGTTTTCTTAGTTAAAGATGATTTTTGAGGTTTAGGTTAAAATTGCTGGTATAAACTGGTTCAGTGAGGATATGTTCTATAACCAACAGCTACTGGAGATCACTAGTGCAAGAAAGTCAAACATACAAACTCTTCAAAATAAAGATTTCAATGGAAAGAACTGTGTATTTATAAACACAAAAAGAAAGAACTTGCACTTTTTGGCAAAAAGTGAAAAGGATGCTAAAAAGATGCTGAAAAAGTAATAATCTTTTTGATCCTGGGCTTGGACTCAAAATATTTAACCTCTACAAACTAACTCTTTGAAATGTACTGATATAGCTTATTTGAACTATTCCCAGTCCTCTGTTCAAATACTGGTGGAACTCTGCATTGGTTTAATCAAATTACTGTTCCAGAAATTGACTTAGATACTTTAATTTGAATTCCAGTCTTGAAGCTCCAAGGCTATATATTTCAACACACTGAAGTTGCTTTTCTTATAGGAATGTAAATGTAATATCATTGTTAATCATTATTGTTGACAGATAGTACTTATCTGGACACATCATTCTTACACTAATAAATCATTGGTCAGACATCATTTCCTAATTAGATACTGCAGTTCCTTACAACTAAATAAAAGACTGGTCAAAAATGAAAATTTTCTTCTACACCCTTCGCAATATTTTGTTGTTAAAATAACTTTTGTATAATTTTAAAGAAAACAGTGTTCCTTGTATGAACTTTAATTGATGGCTTTATTAACATCAAGTCCTTAAGAGATGGTGGTAAATAATAATTAACAACAATAGTCATTTTATGAAGGAAGATAGGGATGCATAGTAAATTTTATTCTGAAATTTGCTGTTATTCATTTGATTTTAAGATTTCTTTTTTAAAAAAATATATATCTTTTGTTTGGATGCTACTTGGATGCATAGGTAGATGCTTAGATGTTTACTGAATGGGATTTTTTTTTCAAATTTAGAAAAGTTTGATGTTTTTCTTGCCTATTTCAGAAATTTTATCTCTATTTAGTGGCTGGTTTGTTGAATTTTTTTAATCTTCTATTTTATAATTTCACTGTTTTTTTAATTAAATACCTTAAGCAGCAGTAAACTGTTTTCCCCTGAGTTATTACAGTATGACAAATAATTTTATATGTCATTTAATGTATACCATGCTATCCAGAAATACTGAGGCTCAAAGTGCAGCTTGGTCTTAAAGAAGTCAAAGAAGGAAATAATCTATAATTATTTACTCTGTGAATAATAACATGGAACAAATTCAGTCCTGATAAAAATAACTGTTTCAAAATCTCCATTGTTTAATTTATGAAAAAGGTAAATAGTCTTCATTGCAAATCCCTGACATAAATAATTAGAAATAAATTATATGATGAATGAACGTCTTTGGGTACTGTGCTCTTTCACTTGATGCAAAATTATCGCACAATTATTTCATATCCTTGTTATGTTTGACACTGGATGGTGGAAAACTACAATGACTAAAGTCAGATTTGAAATGTATAGCATGTAATTCTGCTATCTATCAATCCAAAATTTAATTCCGGGGGGGGGGGGGAATTGGATATAGAATTAGGTATCTTGGTATTATAAAGGGATTAATATGGTATATATTTTAAAGGTGCATGTAAGGGGAGATCACTTGAAAAGTATGATAAATTGTTATTTTGCAGCAGACTTAAGATGGGCTTCAGTTTAGTCAAATTCCATAAATGTGGTTTTCAGCATTTAGTTTAGTTCCTTTGTGATTAGTTTTAAAGCCAACTGTTCTGTATATAGAATAGTAGACTCCTAAATACAGGATTCTGATTGGCTAAAAAAACCTAAATGGGGATTGGTTCAATAGGAACCAATCCACGAAGCTACTCAAAACTAAATACCTGTCATTGGCTACAAGCAGGCAGGCAAATCCCTATAAAAAGGCTGCCATGGCTTGAGCCAATGTTCCGTTTGTCAACTGCTGTAAATAATAAAGACTTTGTTGTTGGAACCCGGTCTACCTCGCGTTTTTCCGGATGGAACACTGGCGACGAGGATGGGATCGTCCTAAACACGAGACTGAGCACGTGGCGACAAATAAAACTAGATGAAGAACAATGGCTAGAAATAACGCACCGCCCGCACCCTTCAATCCCAATGAAGAGGATTGGGAATGCTACGTAGACCGTTTCCAGATGTATTTGGAAAGTAACGAGATGGAAGAGATCTCAGACCAGCGTGTTTTCTTGACACACTGCGGGCCCACAATCTTCAAAATGGCCAAGGCTTTGGCGAAGCCCTGAGATGTGAAACAATTGACTAGGCCAGAGCGCCAAAGAATACTAAAGGCTCACTACGCACCGGTGGTGTTAAACCTTATCAAGTGGCACAAATTTTACCGAAGAGACCAGAAAGAAGGCGAGACCATCGCTGATTTTGTGGCAGCCGTCCGACAAATAGGGGGAGCATGCAAATTTCTAAATTTAGATGAAGCGATGCGGGATCGAGTAATACTGGGTTTAAAAGACTCTAATGTACAGAGCAAGCTGCTAAATAAACCCAATATAACCGTAGCCGAAGCCATCGCAGAAGCCACAGCCGCTGAAGCCATGAAAAAATCAGCGGTCAAAATGAAACAGATGAACACGAACAATGATGAAACGAGCCGGGCCAGAGGGAAGAAACAATTTCCCACCACCACTCACCACGAGGATTTTGACAAGACGTCACAATCCGGGGAGGAAGATGACGAAGTCTACCGCCTATACGCCAACAAGAAAGGGCGCGAAAAAAGGAATTGGCGGGAATGCGCTGGCTGTGGAGGAAACCATCCTCGAGCCGATTGCAGATTCCTCGATGCCATTTGCAGAGCTTGCACAGCAACTCCCCCGCACAAGCTGAGCCAAAACAAACTGAGAGAAAGTGGCAGCAGAACAAGCGAGCCACTAACTGAGAGAAAACTCATCAGACTTTCACTATCGGAAGCGCTCAGACGGAAAGCGGGAAGAAAGTAAAAATAATTGTAAAAATAGAAGGCAACCCCTGCAAAATGGAGGTAGACTCTGGGTCCTTCCTATCAATGGTATCATGGGACACCATCAAACAACTGGTCCCAGATATCAAACTCAAAGAACTCCAGAGATAAAAATTAAACCCTGAAAGACTACCAAGGAAACCGAATTCCTGTAGTAGGCCTAGGACATTTCCGAGTTGCCTACAAACAACATGTCGAAGTACTACCATTGACAATAGTCGACCGAGACTGACCAAGCCTCCTGGGCATCGAATGGTTCGCACCATTGGGCATCAGGATGACAAGAGTAGACCGGGTGGCCGCAACCGACTGAGAAGAAAATCTGATCCAAGAGTTCCAGGACGTTTTCGACGGCTCCCAAGGTATCGGGGGACCCCAATTTCCTTTAGTCTAGACCCCCAGGTAGCTCCTAGAAGACTAAAGGCCAGACGAGTTCCTTTTGCTCTGAAAGCAAAAATAGAGGAACAACTAAATAAATTAATAGACCAAGGGGTTTTAGAACCTGTTGACCATGCTAAGTGGGAAACGTTGATCGTAACACCAATTAAACCAGACGGGTCGGTTCGAATTTGTGGTGACTACAAGGCTACCCTGAACCACGCGTTGCAACAAAGCGCATACCTGGTGCCAGTCGTACAACACTTATTACATTCTCTTGGGGGAGGAAAAGTTTTCGCTAAACTAGATCTAGCAAAAGCTTACCAACAGCTCCCAGTAGACCCATTAACGGCTGAAGCACAAACTATAGTGACCCACAAAGGGGCATTCAAATGCAACAGACTCCAATTTGGAGTGAGTGTAGCCCCAGGCATTTTTCAGAGCCTCATGGAACGCCTATTGAATGGTATAAAAGGGGTCGTACCATACTTCGACGATGTCCTAATTTCGGCCAAAGATGCGACCCAACTAAAAAAAAGACTAAAATTCAGAGAATCTGGCCTAAAAGTAAAAAGAGAAAAATGCTGTTTAATGACTGATCGCGTCGAATTCCTGGGCTACTTAATAGATGGAGAGGGTATACACCCTACTGACAAAAACGTCAAAGCTATTAAAGACGCACCAGAACCAAGGAACAAAACTGAACTTCAGGCATTTTTAGGACTAATAAATTTTTATAATGTGTTCCTACCCCACAAAGCGACAATAGCGGAACCATTACACCGATTACTGGATAAAAAAACAATTTGGACTTGGGGTTATAGAGAAAAGAAAGCCTTCCAAAAAATAAAAAACTTATTAACATCAAACACCGTTCTTATCCAGTTTAGTAACACACTTCCATTGACAGTGACCTGCGACGCCTCACCGTTTGGAGTCAGTGCCATCCTGAGCCACCAATTGCCAGATGGGAGAGAGGCACCCATTGCATACTATTCAAAGACTTTGTCTAAAACCAAGCGTAATTATAGTCAATTGGACAGAGAAGCCCTGGCAATCGTCGCCGGAGTGAAACGCTTCCAGGAATATCTATATGGAAGAACATTTTTGATGGTAACGGACCATAAACTGCTACTGGGAATTTTGGCGGGAAACAAGCCGACACTGAACATTTTGTCCCCGTGAATGACTAGATGGTCAGAATTCCTAGCAGCCTACTCTTATACTCTGACATATCGCCCCGGGAAACAAATTTCCCATGCAGACGCATTGAGCACAGCACCATTACCGAATATAGAGGAAGACCCGGCACCGACGATGACCACTTTGCAGATAGAGACATGCCCTGATCTACCCATATCTGCAAATGATAATGCCAGAGCCACTGCAAGGGACCCATTGACTGCTCGTGTACTGAACTGGGTAGGTAAAGGCTGGACGGAAAATAAAAAAACTGAGAACTTTAAACCTTTCCGGACCAGACAAACCGAACTCTCGATTCAAAAGGGTTGTTTGTTGTGGGGTGATCGGGTAATTATCCCTTCCAAATTACAAACTAAGGTACTGGGTATGCTTCATGAAGGCCACCCTGGAATTGTTAAAATGAAAAGCCTTGCTAGAAGCTATGTCTGGTGGCCGGGTATAGACAGGGACATCGAATACTGGGTAAATTCATGCAACAAATGCCAAAGAACCAGACCTTCCCCACCAAAAGCACCCATTAGGGCCTGGGAAACCCCACGAGGTCCCTGGTCACGAATTCACATTGACTTTGCGGGTCCTACTAAGGGGCATACTTTCCTAATTGTCATAGATGCATACTCAAATTGGCTGGAGGTTAAAATTATGCCATCTACGACAACTGAAACCGTTATTAAACAACTTGACAAACTCTTCACAACCCATGGCCTGCCGGACGTTCTAGTGTCTGACAACGGGCCATAATTAACGAGTATCCAATTCGAACAATACCTAGCCTCCCCAGGTATTAGACATGCCCTAACCGCGCCAGCCCACCCGGCTGCAAACGGTAGGGCAGAGAGAATGGTCAGGTTTACCAAAGAAGGGTTAGAAAAAATGGATATTGGGGATGTCCAAGATAAAATAAATCGCCTACTCACCCTCCAGCATATTACACCGGGTACTATAACAAACAAAAGCCTGGCGGAATTACTCATGGGAAGAAAACTGAGGTCGCAATTAGACAGATTGCACCCAAACTATATGCCAGAACCCCCCCCCCGACTCCTCCACCCGTTTCAGGACATTTGAAAAAGGCGACCTAGTCTGTGCAAGAAATTTTACCGGGGATCCATTATGGCTTCCAGGTACAATAACACAAATTAAAGGCCCTCAGTCCTACCGACTAACCATAGACGACAGCAGGGAATAGAAGCGGCACATAGACCAGCTTCGGTCCCGAAACATAGAAAGAAGTAAAAACACACAACCACAAATATTAAAAAATGACAAGGGGGGGAATACGAGAAAATAATAACCATTTAAATTAAACACAGAATATGATAACAAACAAAAAGAGCAAAAAAGAGACTTACAGTTAGAAGAAAATTGCGAGAAGAGTCCACTCGAAGGGGCCAGCCAGGCCAGCTCAACCTGCCCAGAGAAAACAGGAGGGAGCGGCAAAACCGCCAGCCTAAGAAACTCAGGCGGCAGTAAAATGGCTGACTCACCCTTCCAGGCGGTTCCATGGAGAAGGACCGGAGAGACAGCAACCCCATCCGAACTGGTCGAAGTCTTCAGCAGAAATGAACCGTGCAAGTCCAGTCGAGTCAAAAGAAGCCCCACCTACCTGCGCGACTATGTCACCACGTAGGACTAAACCAAGAGGGGAGGGGTGTTCTGTATATAGAATAGTAGACTCCTAAATACAGGATTCTGATTGGCTAAAAAATCTAAATGGGGATTGGTTCAATAGGAACCAATCCACGAAGCTGCTCAAAAGGCGGCAAAACTAAATACCTGTCATTGGCTACAAGCCGGCAGGCAAATCCCTATAAAAAGGCTGCCGCGGCTTGAGCCAATGTTCCGTTTGTCAACTGCTGTAAATAATAAAGACTTTGTTGTTGGAACCCGGTCTACCTCGCGTTTTTCCGGACGGAACACCAACCCTAAAATATTGTGCTATAAAAGGTGAAAGATTTGCATATCAATAAATGAAAATAAATGGATTTTCAAATAAGAAACTGAGTCCACAATAGGTTACTATGATAATTGATAATAATGGAATAAGTAAGACAAAAAAAATGGAAAAATTTTATCAGAACAAATCAGATTAAAACAACTAAGGCTCATTCTAAATATTTTAGGACCCTTTACAGTAAGACTTCTAATTAAAAATATTATTTAAAATATTTCACTGATTTTTAAAGCAACACAAAAATTAAGAATATTTTTAAATTTATTTTTAAACAATTAAAATTTGTTTAAAATGAAAGTAAATTGTTTACTTGAAGAACTAATAAAAATGAAATACAATGATACAATAAAATTAAGTTTTAGTTTTCATCAGTTCCACAATATTATAGAAATCTTATTATTTACTTATTTATTTGTTGATTTATTTATTATCCCATCTCCCTCAAGCCATTGAAAGCATTATAATTCAGCCTTTAAATAATTAGTTAAACCAATTTTATGGTCCAATCTTATCTCTCCATTAACTAAAAAAAACAGTTCAAAAGCTAAGAATTGACTAATTATGTTAAATCATCCTTGCATATACAGTCTTGTACACATACATATTTTCAAAATTATATAATTAGCTTTTTCTCAACAGCCTGTATATGATATATTTGGAATCATAAACAGACAACTTATTGAATGCTATTTAACATTATCTTTTAAACTTAATTTTCTTCCAGGGGTCTTATTCACCATATTTAAAATATGTGATCATTAAGGAATATTTATACTAGTGGACATGACCACTGCATATGCAAGTTTCTTTAAATTGTTACATCTCCAAAATAAAAAAGATAAAAGTTTATTGAAAAATCAATTGACTTTGGATAATAATTATAATGTAATTAACATTTGCAAACATACATTTTTTGGATATTTGATTCTATTCTTGGGTTTGAGAAATGTAAGATAAAATGTAAAAGTTCTGTGCAAAATGTTTTTAGTAGGTGAAAAATAATTGAGTATCTAAGTACTTCAATTTCCCAAATTACAAAAAACCAATTTCTAAATGAGTTCTCTCATTTTTTGAATATTTTTTGCCAACCCAGTTCCAGATTCTTTTATTATCTGAAATTAGATGTCTCCTGAAGGTAGGGTTTTATTTTCCTCTCAGTCTCAGAACTTTAATAGTGATTTTTGAGATTTTTCAGGTTCAACCATTAATTTATGTCAAATGTTTAATCTTGACATTAACATTTGACTGAGTCAAATGTTTAATCTTGAAAACGTTTGGTTTTTGTGTAAATTCCAAATACACTATTTAAATTATTTTATATAATGTGACATAATTTTGTTATTCAGTTTAATGTAATTCAGTGAATAATTTAAATGAAGATGACTTTAATTTATGGGGCAATGAACTAAATACAATCCTAATCAGCCATTAGGATAATTTAGATTTTTAATGAACTAAGATTTTCACTATATGAGCTTAGTCACCATTGCTTGGCTTTCCAGCAGCAAGAGGAGCGAAACAAACTGCAAAGTTCTCCAATGTGCCTTTTGAAATGAAATGCAGATTAAAATCCATTGAATTGTCTCTCTTGAATAAACCATAGATAAGAATAAAAATAAAATAAGAGTTCCAATTCTGACATTTTAGATGAGGATCTTACCAGATATTTGTGATTTCTCCTTTGCTTAATCCAGGATGTGACATAAATAGATTTACTAAACTAAGGAAGAAAAAGTAGAAAAACTGAGTTGCGTATGTAATTCTTCCCATGCAGACTTTCTGCCAATAGTGTAGTACTTATAGAGTATTCAGATTCCATGCTTGGAGCATAATGCCAATAGTTCCTAAGAGAAAAATATAAATTGCATTTATGAAAAAGTCAGGCTGTTATTGTACATATTAATATTTCCCCTGTCTCTTAATTAGCCTAGAATTTCTTGAATTCATTCTATATTTTCTTTACTCCTCTTTTGTGGTTGTTACCATGACTTAATTGATTCTGATGACATTACAGAGCAAGCCTCAATTATCTAGTTCCATAAAATCAGAAATAAAAGTGTTCTAAAGAGGTTCTACTGGTTCTGTTACTTTGATTTGATGTTTTTATTTTGTTTGGATCAGTAGTGGGATTCAAATTTTTTTACTATCAGTTCTGTGCGCATGGCTCGGTGGGCTTGGCAGTGGAAGGATACTGTAAAATCTCCATTCTCACTCCACTCCAGGGGGAAGATTACTGCAAAATCCCATTCCCTCTCCACTCCACTAACCTGCTTTCGAGTTGTGTTCTCCTGTGCATGGCAACAAAAGAAGACTCAGCCAATCAGCTGGGACTTGGGAGGCAGAGAATAGATGGTGGCAGGACCAGTCAGGGGTGACATTTGCTGGTTCTCCGAACTACTCAAAATTTGCGCTACCAGTTCTCCAGAACTGGTCAGAATCTGTTGAATACCACCTCTGGTTTGGATTATTTCCTTGAAAATAAATTAAGTTATTAGATCTATAAAAATCTCTCCTACAGTGCATTGGCTTTAGAACACTAAATTTTCTGAGTGGAAAAAATAGCCAGATTTGACCTCACTTGATGGTCTCTAAATCCTTTTTGACATGTAAATATTTATTGTTGTCATCTCTTTCTGCTGATGGGATCTTTAATCTCTCATATTTGGAATTGCATTCACATTCAAATAGCAAACCAAGGTAACAACACTTGAGGCATGCTTTTTGATTTTTCACTGCAAATGTCAGTGCAAATTTTATCATAGTTGTTTGTTTTCTTGTTCATAGTTAAATTGACTGAGCTCTGCCTTGTGAAGATGACACAGCTGAGCAACTTGATGAAATTAAATAATTCCTTTAATTTTGATTGCTGCTAAATGGCACAAAGTACATTACCTAATGATTGATTGTCGGTCTTTAGTGTTTAATTCCATTCTTGGATATCATTTAAGTTACTTTTCTATGCCATTGGAAAACATCTCTCAAAAAATAAACTACCGGTTTTTACTCTTGCAAATTTACAAAGATTTCAGTTGAATACCTGTGCAATCAGGTTGTTTTTTTAATCAGCATTCTCCAATCAGTTTCAATTGGGTTAGCCATACTGTTAGCCATACTTTCAATTGGGTTAGCCATACTGAATGGATTACGCAAGATGGACTAGTCCCTACACAACTGGAAAGCACTACTTTGGGAAAGTCTCTGTGATAAATAAACAAAATATACTTTTTTTTTTTTGCAAAGACATTATTAGCATTCATGATTTTTAAAAACTTACTGCTCATTTTTTCTCAAGGCCAAAACAGGCAAAATCAGAACATGATTTATTTTTTTCTTAATATTTGTTACTACAATTAAATAGCACTTAAATTACTTTACAGCTCTCTAAGCAGTTTAAGCCCATGTCACACTGCCCAACGGATGCAAAAAGGACACAACGGATGAGCAAAATGTTCCACCCATTGTTATCTGCTCTCAAAAGGGGCAAAAATTTGCATAAGCAGAGCGGATAACACGGAAAGGAACAGACGTGGGGAGGACGCAGAGCGGATGTATAGAGGATGCAGAGCGGATGTATAGAGGATGCGTAGAGGATGCATAGAGGATGCGTAGAGGATGCAGAGTGGATGCATAGAGGATGCGTAGAGGATGCAGAGCGGATGCAGAGCGGATGCAGAGTGGATGCAGAGCGGATGAGCTGCATCCGCTTTCATCTTTTCTCCATCCATGCTACTAACGCTGCGCGTCCATTCTGCTTCCTCCCTGCGTCCGTTTACCCCTGGAACGGATTTTAGTTGTGCGGATGCACAGCGGATGCCTAGCGGATATAGCAGATGCGTAATGGATGCAGAACGGATGTCCCCCGTATGCTTAGAGGATGCAGAACGGATGCATTGGATACATTTTCCACGCAAAAGTTTTAGGCAGCCCAAAACTTTCTGAGTGGATGAAACGTCAATAAACGGATGCTGGATGGATAGAGAGGAAGCAAAACGGAGGCAGTGAGTACATCGTGTTAACCAACAGATGGCAAGCTTTTTTGTCCGTTTTACATCCTCTTTGCATCCGTTGGTGCAGTGTGACATGGGCTTTAGAGAGTCATCAAATTGTCTCCAACAATCTGGGTCCTCATTTTATTGACTGACTTCAGAAGGATGGAAGGATGAGTCAACCTTTAGCTGGTGAGAATCGAACTGCTGGCCTGCAGTACTTCATTCTAACCAGTACACACAATGGCTCTTGGGATCATAATAGATCTTATTACATTATAAGAAAATTTAATCCAGATTCAAACTTTGCTCAGCCATTTTTTCATATATTTGTTTGTAGTTTATATTCATATATACAATTAGCAAAACAATTTTAGAAATTAAAGAAGAAAAATGATGAAAACCAAAAGAAAAGAAAAAAAAATAGAAAAAACAAAGAATCAAAAAGTTTTTTAAAAAATGGGAGGGGGAGATTCATTTGCATAGTCATGAGTTGCATAGCCTTAGGCTGACTTATCATCTCTTAATATACCAAAATTATTACAAAGAACAAATAGGAATTAGGTTCTTATGGTGCTGTAGGCTTTAGAACGAAGTATGAAATACATTTAACACATTAAATCCATTAATGCACAAGTATAGACTGAAGATTTCAAACTAGTTTGAAATTACCTGTTTTCAGACCATCAGCAACAATGTAGAACAAAGTTGGCTTACTTCAGGGGTGGGATTCAATTTTTTTAACAACCGGTTCTGTGGGCATGGCTTAGTGGATGTGGTTTGGTGGTCATGTGACTGGCTGGACGTGGCCAACACAACATCACTCATATCGAGGCATACATCTCCTCTCCAGGCCTCATGACTGTGGAGATGCTGCAACAGTCGTAAATGCAAAGAATGGTCATAAGTTACTTTTTGCAGTGCCATTGTAACTTTGAATGGTCACTCCACACAAGCAATGTATCAGCAAAGGAAGGGAAAAGACTCCAGAGAAGTTCCTGAGACAGGAAGCCTAGTCCTGCCAAGAATGAAATAAGGGTTAACGGAGAGGCAGTTTCTGTAAGCAACATCAGAATGTTTCCTTCCTGCCTTCCTTACAGGATTAGGCCAATAATTTCTTCGATTAATAAATTATTAATATTCTATTAATAATAATTTATTCTATTTATTCTATTTATATCTATTCTCTGAACTGCTTAGAATGTTAACAACTGGTTCTAGCAAATAGATGCAAACTGGTAGAACCCCCCCCCCCCCCGATTTACTTTCATTTCAATTGCAGTGAAACTAGGGGTGGATGGGTTTCTTCTTTTTTCTCCATGGTAGTTCTATTTTATAGAGAAAATCCTGCCAATTTCTGTGCTGCAGATTTTTTTTCCTTTACTTTTGATCTTGTGAGAATCGATCTCTTTTTCCTTGATCATGAAACAGCTGATTTTTGCTGCTTGTTCTCAACATTTCAAGTTACAAGAAAGGAAACAATGAAGGATCTCCTTCCAATTGCTTCAGAGGGTTTGAGAGCTGAAAATTATGGCAGTTCAGAAGCAACACCATTCATCAGACACAAAACTGGAAATCTTGTTTTAGAAAATATATGGCTTTTGTAAAAGGAAGTCAACTTTGGAATTACAATTTTTCTCCCTCCTATTGCCCTTCAGAAAAGATGTTAAGCTTCTCAGATCTCAGGAGTATGTGATGTTAGCTCAAAAGGCCTGATTTTCATCACTTAATTAACAAAAAACATGTTCCAGTATGTTTAATTATCACAAAAAAATAATATTGGTCTTCTTAACATCTATGAACTATGCAAGTAGAAGCTTTCCCCCAAGAAGCTTGGCACAAAATTAATGGATTTACATTCCCAAATCCTGCAGAACATCTATTTTATATATTCTAATTGCTGCTGTTTTTCAGTCACAGTCCCTTGATAACTTTCACATGAAAAGCTCATTAAAATTTTAGTGGGAGAGCATACAGAAAGCAACATGATGAAAAACGTTGTATTAGAATAAATATTTATACTTGCATTATGAAACACCACTGTGTATATGCCAAATATGAACAAAACAGAAGATGTTTTTAGAAAGCATAGATGGTAGCACCAGGATGACCTTGCTTAAATTCAAAATCTAAGCAAGGTCTGGCCTCATTAATAAATGGATGGAAGACCAGTGAAGAATACCAAGACTGTAGGCTAGACTGGGTAGTTGAAAAAGAACATTCCTGAAAGAAGACAATGGCAAATCTTTTTTCTATTGTGGCCAGGAAAAAAGGTCCATGAAGTGATTAGTAACCAACTTCAATCTGAAGAAGACATTTATTTTATTTCCATGCTCAAAAAAGCAAACTAAACTTATTGTCCTTTGTAAATTATTATTATTTGCATATGGCATTGTTGCAGTAGCCAGATCACAATGCTATTGCAGAGTAATATGAGGCAAAGGTGAAGCTCCAGGCTTGCCTTGATTCCACTGATTGGAATGTTTTTGAAGATACCTCTGCAGACCTAGATGAGCTCACAGATACTGTAACATCATATGTCTGCTTCTGTGAAGACTTATGTGTACCAACAAAGAACCTGCAAATATAGAGTAACAATAAACTTTGGTTCACAGCTTTGGTTCACACTGAACCAACGGATGCAAAGAGGATGTAAAACAGACAAAAAACCTTGCCATCCGTTCGAAAACGTGATGTACTCACTGCCTCCATTTGTCTTCCTCTCTATCCGTCCAGCATCAGTTTATGGACGTTTCATCTGCTCCAAAAGTTTTGGGCTGCCTAAAACTTTTGCGCGGAAAATGTATCCAGTTCGTCCATTCTGCATCCGCTATGCATCCGCTACGCATCCATTACGCATCTGTTACGCATCCGCTATATCCACTAGGCATCCGCTACACATCCGCACAACTCCATCCGCCTGGAGGTGGGGAGGAAGCGGAACGGACGCAGAACGGATGCAGAACGGATGCAGAACGGATGCAGAACGGAAACAAAGCGTTTAAAACGGAAAAAACATTTGCAGAGGGGACCTATCTCGGATATTAAGGATGTCTAGAGGATGCCTAGAGGATGCCTAGAGAATGCCTAGCGGAAAACCTATACTGCCTATAAAAAGGGGGAGCAACTCGCCTGCATCGCACTTTCAGAACAGCAGCCCACCTGTGCAGACCACTGCAACCTTCATCTGACTCTTCCTCTTCCACAGCATCCAGTCATGTCCACCGTGGATTGTAACAAAGTCCTTTCGGCAGCCACCATCATTCTGCAACAGTGCGAAGCCATCTGCAGGCTCTGTGAACACGACTGCGAGAAGAAAAGGACCCACCCAAAAAGAGTCTGGGTCCGAAGATGGTTCGCCAGAAGAGGAGAGGACAGACTGTACAACAAGCTGATGGTGGAGCTCAGGAACGAAGACACTTGGGCATTCCAGAACTTCATGAGGATGCCTCCAGCCATGTTTGACGAAGTTGTGCAGCACCTGACACCCAGGTTGACCAAGGCAAACACCAGCTTCCGGCCCAGCCTGGAACCTGGGCTCAAGGTGGCACTCACTCTACAGGAGCATGCAGTACGGCTGGAGGGTGCCACACAACACCATCAGCATTGTGGTCAGAGAAGTGGTGCAGGCCATCATCGAAAAATACAAGGAGGAGCTCCTCCAGTACCCCTCCACTGAAGAAGGATGGAAGAAAGTTGAAGAGCAGTGGTATCAGAAGTGGAACCTACCACACACCGTTGGAGCCATAGATGGCAAGCACATGGCCTGCAAATCTCCAGCCAAGTCGGGGTCCACTTATTTCAACTCCAAGGGCTTCTTCAGCATCATCCTCTTCGCCATGGTCGATGCTGACTACAAGTTCATGTACATCGATGCTTCAGGCAACGGCTCATCTTCAGATGCCCAGGTATACAATGCCAGTGACCTCAAGGAGGAGCTGGAATGCAACCTCATGGTGGGCTTCCCAGATCCAGAACCCCTGCCCAATGACACACAAGATGTGCCCTACTTCATCGTGGGGGATGACGACTTCTCCCTCACAACCTACTTCATGAAGCCCTACACCTCCAGACTCCTCACCCGTGAAGAGAGGATCTTCAACTACAGACTGTCCAGGGCAAGGCAGGTGGTGGAGAACGCCTTTGGCATCCTGGCCAACAGGTTCCAGGTACTTCTCACCACCATGCAGCATTGCCCAGAGACCGTGAGGAGGATCATGGAAGCTTGCTGCATCCTGCACAATCTCATGCGCACCCGCTACCCAGTCTTGCAGAACAGGCTCGTGGACCTCCAATAAGGCAATGGGGACATGGAGCCTGGGGAATGGAGGCAAGGGCGAAACCTGATTGACACTGAGGATGTGCAAGGCCCCAACAGAGCCTCACATGAAGCGAAGAAGCAGCGCAACCTCCTGAGACAATGGTGCAACTCCTCATCTGGAGCAGTGGAGTGGCAAGACAGGATGGTAGATGCTTAATGGATGCTTCCTTCTGCCTGTCTCATCACATGGATGAGATTGGGCCATGTATGTTTGGCTGGCCTACAATGAACAGGGTGTTTAATAAAGAGTTGTGTTTATGTTGACATGTGTGGATAATTATTACATTATTATTGATAATAAAGGGCCGTAGGTGTGGCACCTGGGAGGCTGGACCATACAGTCCCACTATGCTTGCACTGGAGGTTTATCTATCCCACTGCTATCTTAACCCATCCCACAAGCATGCAAAGGCTTAAACCATTTCTAAAAGTTTCCACCAAGACTTTATGAAAAAAAAGAAATGAAGCAAGTGTGTGAATCATAAATAGACTTTATTAACAACAAGCTAAAAGACAAAAATGAATCTCTGGCACTCCTCTTGGTCGCTCAGTCTCAGGGGTGAAGGGTGCAGGTGCTGTGGAGGTGGCTGGTGCTGGAATGCTTGTCATCAGCTCCTCCAGAAGCAGAAGCAGCAGAAGCGCCAGCCCCAGAAGAGCAAGCCCGTGCTGCAGAAGCCCCAGCAGAACCAGAGTGAGGGCCAGGGGGCGGGATGGTAGCCTGTCCCTCTTGCCAGGGCTGGCAGCAGATGGCTGAGGCTTGCTGTGCTTCCGCATGGTTGTGGGGTTGCTGGCTGGCAGGGAGGCTGGCAGGAAGCAAGGCTGGCAGGAAGGCTGGCAGGGAGGCAAGCACCAAGGCTGGCAGGCAGGCAGGTACCAAGGCTGGCAGGAAGGCTGGCACCAAGGCAGGCACCAAGGCTGGCAGGAAGGCAGGCAGCAAGGCTGGCAGGCAGACCGTCTGGCAGCAAGGCTTGCAGGCAGGCTGGCAGCAAGGCTGGTAGCAAGGCTGGCAGCAAGGCTGGCAGGCAAACATGCAGGCAGGGCAGGCAAGGCAGTCAATGTGTCCGGCAGCAGGTCTTTCCTCTGAATGGCGACCTGCTTCCGAGCTGCTTCCGTTATATCTGCGGGGCTGCCGCAATGCATCCTCCCCGCATGCGCAATGAACACCAGGCATCCATTAGGCTTCCGCTGTGCATCCACTAGGCTTCCACTCTTCATCCGCTTCATCCGCTGTGCATCCACTCTGCATCTGCTCTTTCCATTCCACGTCCGATTTGCTGAGGCCCCTCGGAAGCCCTGCGGATGTGCCATCCACTCCCATCCGCTCCCATCTCCTTCCATCCGCTGGGCTTCCGTTCTGCATCCGCTTTGCATCCGCCCTGCGTCCTCCCCACGTCCATGTTATCCGCTCCGGTTATGCAAATTTTTGCCCCTTTTGAGAGCGGATAACAATAGATGGAACATTTTGCTCGTCCGCTGTGTCCTTTTTGCATCCGTTGGCCAGTGTGACATGGGCTTAAGTAGCTACATTATTCCAAAGTGGAAGCCCACAGAAAAGGTGACAGAATGCTACACAGTCAGATCAGAAATATATTTACAAGAGAGATCAGAGCAGCAAAAAAAAAAAGCTACTCTACTCTGAAAAGTTAAGGAATCAGTTCTCAACAAATGAACCAGAAAACATGTGGAAAACTCTTAAAAACCTCACTGGCTATAACAAACCTTTCCCAGGCAGAAGGAAATCAACAACTAGCAAATGACCTGAGTGTGTTTTACCACAGATTTGAAAGGAAACTATAGCCACCTATCTCTACAACCCCCATGTCAAACACACCAGCAACAGTCGAGCCTCCTACAACTGAACCCTATCCATTGGGTTCACAACCTCTGGTGATCACAGAAAAAGAAGCACAAGATTCATTTCACAGGCAAAAGTCAGGAAAAGCACCAGGGCCAGACAAGATAACTCCTTGCTGAAAAGTCTGTGCTGACCAATTGGCCCCCATCTTCACTCAAATCTTCAATAAATCACTAGAGATGTGCTATGTTCCTTCTTGCTTCAAATGCTCTACTGTTATCTCAATGCCAAAGAAGCCCTCCATCAAGGAACTGAATGATTACAGACCAGTTGCTCTAACATCTGTAGTTATGAAAATCTTTGAAAGGCTGGTGCTGTCCCACCTGAAAACCATCACAGACCTGCTGTTAGATTCATGCAGTTTGCATACCGAGCAAATAGATCAACAGATGATGTCTCTGCACTACATCCTACAACACCTTGAATCTCCAAATACTTACACAAGAGTCCTCTAGACTTCAGTCCTGAATTCAATACCATCATTCCAGATATTCTTCTAACTAAATTAAACCAGCTAGTGGTACCTGAACATACTTGTAAGTGGATCATAAGCTTCCTAAAAGACAGGAAGCAACACTTCTCTTTTCCCTATATACCAATGGCTGCATCTCAAAAACGATCCATCTGTTAAAATACTGAAGTTTGCAAATGACACAACAGTGATTGGTCTCATTCGAGACAAAGATGAATCTGCATACAGACAGGAGGTTATCCAACTTGCCTCGTGGTGTAACTGGAACAATGTGGAACTGAACACACTCAAAACCTTAGAAATGGTGGTAGACTTTAGGAGAAACCCTCCCATACTACCACCTCTTACAGTACTAGACAAAACAGTATCAATAGTAGTGACCTTCAAATTTCTGGGTTCTATCATATCACAAGACCTAAAATGGACACCTAACATCAAAAATGTCATCATTTTTTAACTCCTTCCCTCAAAATAACTCTATAGAGCACTACACATCAGAACAACTAGACACAAGAACAGTTTTTTCCTGAACACCATCACTCTGCTAAACAAATAATTCCATCAACACTGTCCAACTATTTACAAAGTCTGCACTACTATTACTATTAATCTTCTCATCACTTCTTATCATCCATCCCCTCCCATTTGTGACTGTATGACTGTAACTTTATCGCTTGTATCCTTATGATCTATGACTGTTTTCTAGTATGATTTGATTGCTTATTGTACCCTATGACTATTATTAAGTGTTGTACCTTATGATTCTTGACTCTTGATGAATGTATCTTTTCTTTTATGTATACTGAGAGCATTTGCACCAAGACAAATTCCTTGTGTGTCCAATCACACTTGGCCAATAAAAGGATTCTAATTCTAATAGTTTGGCTTGCCAAGGTAGCAGCCCTGTTATTGGACACACTTGTATGCTTCACAAGGTGCAACACAGGAGGGCAAGCTGGAGTGGTGGGATCCAACATTTTTTACTACTGGTTCTGCGGCCATGGCTAAGTGGGCATAGCTAGGTGGGCATGGCCATGTAATTGGGTGGGTGTGGCTTTTTTTCAGCACCCACCCCCACCCCATTTTGGGGCCTTCCTGGCTCAGGAAGAAAAAAACAGAATTGGAGGGGCACCCCTCACACTCTGTTTTGGAGCCTTTCTGGCTTCAGGGAAGCTTCCTGGGTGAAATAGTAAGAAGTGAGGGGAATGATTGTCAGGAGGTAAAAAAATCCTTAAGGAGTGATTGGGTGGGTGGATGGGGTGAGGAAACATTGGGGATCGTGTGGGTGGGGCAGGTGAGCAGCGGTGACCAACAACTGGGATGGGGGCATGGCCAGCCAGAAGTTACTACTGGTTCAGTGACCCACGCCAAATCTTTGCTACCAGTTTGCCCGAACTGGTGCGAACTGTATGAATACCACCAGTGGCAAGCTGGCTTCGCACCAGAGAGAAATATGAGTAGTATCACTGAAGGACCCTTCCCTTTCCAGAGCTGCCTTATATGACAACCAGGAAGGTTCAGACCCATCAGGAATCTGTCTGTCTGTAAAGAACAACCAAGTTTTCTCTCCACCAAAGTAGTACCTATCTACTGTATCTACTTGCATAAAACATGCTTTCGAACTATTAGATGGACAGAAGCTAAGGCAGTGACAGGAGCTCACCCTGCCACACAGTGCTTGGGCTTGACCATTCCAGCATCATTAAGCCATTGAACCACTTTATTTCCACATCCTTTGTTGAACATTGACATAATTCCATAGTATTATTTGAATATATCATGATGAATTTCAGACAAGATAATCCCCCCCCCCCAGATGGAACTGTTACTTAACATGATTTTGTATGCTACTTATAATGGTTTAGTGATGCAGTTAGACATTCTATTCTTTTTTTATTTGAAACACTGAAGTTCACAGTGAATAGGACAGTGATATAAAATATCATTAAAGTGGGAAAAGTTTATAATTAAAGTGGAACATCTAAAGAAATAAGTGAAATTTCTGGGGACTGAGGTCACAGTCAGGATTGCTCTTGTTTTATAACTTAACAGCATTTTTATGGATATTTGTTTAAATTAATATGAATTGTTGAGCATAAGTAACTTTGTATGCTTATCCTAGAACAAGCATAATTACTAGAAAAGATTTATTATTTTATTTTATATTTTGTCCTGATCTTGCATTATGCATTATTTTGTTATAGAAAATGTTAACAATTTTTGTCATTATAAATTTATTTGTAATCATGTATATTTCTGGCAACATTTATTTATAATAAATATTTTTAATGAATATCTTGATTTAAAAACCTCAGCATAGTTATTCAGGACCAAGCACCTTTGTGGTTTTTTGTGAGGATTCATCTGGTTCCTGGTTCCTTACTGAACCACTATAACAATTTCTACAAATAATTTTAATACTGTTTTTTTAGTAAGAATTCCAAAGGATAATATCTTAATTATATAAAATAGCTGCCACAAAGCACAGCTTTTAATCATCTAAAAATTAATTCAATTCAACTTTGGAAATTCTGGTATCACTGAGAAACTTACCATGTATACAAATCTGGTATGAAATTACTGTTAAGATGTCACACTTTAGCAGAAAGAAGGATTCTTGCAGTTGAGTGAAAAGCAGTAAGCTGTGCATTTGACAAATTGGATTTTCCCATACTCTTCAAAGATTCCGTTCCATCATGAAAATCTCTCCCTTCGAGCTAAATTATCTGAAAATAAAACATACGTTGGATTATATATATATATATTTAATCCCTAGACAACTAACTTGCTTTTGTAAGAGAATTGCATTTTCTTTTGCATATATTGCATAGCAGTTTTATTTTCGGCATTAGCACTTATAACCTAGAGATCTGATTATACAGCAAAAAAACAAGTTCTGAGCTTCACTGTTGATCAGGCTTATAAATAAGATAATCTCCCTTTCCACAAGCCTCTTGTAGTCCTAACACTGAAATAAATTAAAAACA
The DNA here is from genome assembly GCA_015471245.1 of Laticauda colubrina. Classification (NCBI taxonomy): domain Eukaryota; kingdom Metazoa; phylum Chordata; class Lepidosauria; order Squamata; family Elapidae; genus Laticauda; species Laticauda colubrina. The sequence continues at coordinate 21,671,125 of BLBF01000022.1, read as the reverse complement.
GAATGTGTGAGTTGGAAGAATTGCTGATACACCAGATATAGGCTCAAAATACTTTTAGCTTGGGAGCGTTATAACTTTTTCTGTTTTGAAATTTTTCTTTGCAAATATAGTAAGCAGGAAGGATATAATAACAAAAATGCATTTAAATTCAAAATGGAATACCCTGCATTTTACCCATTGCATATGTTTTCTTTACTTATTGCATATTAATTATCTTATTCCATAGAACAAAACTCAAAATATTTTGACAGTCCTGAATATATGGAATAATGGGAACTTGTCACTGTTTTTCTTCTTTTATTTATTATTGAAAAGGTAAATGGAATAGTAGTCTATTCCATGTGCAGATCTCTGAAAATGACATTGTTCACTAAGGTCATACTGTAATTTTGAAAACATGTTTCTCAAATATTAAAATTATTCCCTATACAAAATAATGGGAGTGCAACCTTGCTTCTACCTTCTATAATATCTGTTTAAATTACTATCTATTGTCTTATAAATAGACAAAGATCCCTAAAAGTGATACTGCCATTTAATTGGGAGAAGGGGGGGGAGCTTGAATTTGATTCATTACTGTTGCCTGTGACAACTGGTATTTTATAACTTGTATCCTGACATCGAGCACCCGAAGATTTTCTCACCTGGCCAGAAACCAGCACCAAGCGGGACAAGTATGGAAATAATCCCCACCCCTAGGGAAGCAGAAGTCCTTCAAACTGCAAACCACATTTGCTCCGAAACCATCAGCCTATTTCAAATGTGGAAAGGAAGGGCACCAAGCTGCTGAATGTCATTCTAAAATTCTAAAACCCAGAAACCGGAATGCCCATCGGGGGTGGGAAACTTGTGAAACCTGTTCAGCATGGGAAGGAGACCACCCTGAGAAGCAGGGAAACGATAGAGTTTCAATCCCCTCCCATCCTTGATAATGAAAATCTGGCATATCAACAGGAGGAACCGAACTCATTCAGAAACAATCCAAAGGATGAGCCACTGGTAAGCAAACCAATTGAACTACTTATTCTCCCCTTAAGACTGTTTATCCCCAGCCGGGACAGGGAGATAAAAAAATATTCACTTTATTGGACTCAGGATGCACCCACTATTTAATCAGCCCAACCCTGGTAGGAAAATTGGGGATTAATTTAAGAAAGCTGAAAACCCCCATCACTTTTTGCAAACTAAATTGGACAGTAGCAGGAAGGAAGTAAGCTTCTTTTGCCACCAAGCCTCTATAAATAGGCATAATGAGCCACAAAGAAATGTTTACATTTATAGTGGCACCTGGCATGGAATGAGCGCTAGGCCTGGGCCTTGCATGGCTGAAAAAATGGAACCGCAGAATTAACTGGAAGCAAGGTACCATAACACTTCAGATGCATATGAGTTTTTCAGAGAATCCACCTAAAGATACTGAGGGAAGGGTAGAGCACTGAGAAACAGCCATGCCTGGTTATACACCGATCCAGGGCATACCCAAAGAATACAGGGATCTGGCTGAGACTTTTAGCAAAAAAGGCTCTGACAAGCTTCCCCCACCACTGCTCCATTGACTGTGTGATAGAAATCCTACCTAGTGCCAAGCTCCCTAAACCCAAGATGCATACCATGTCCCCAAGGGAGCTGGAAGAACTGAGGGCATTCATTGAGAAAAACCTAGCAAGGAGTTTCATTGAGCCAACCCGACCAAAAATAGCAGCCCCAGTATTGTTTAGAGAAAAAAAGATGGCTCAGAATTTACATGGACTACTGCAACTTTAACATAATGAGCATGGAGAACATGTACTCCCTTCCCCTTATGAAAGACATGCTAGCACACCTAGCTAAAGAGAAAATTTTCTCAAACTGGACTTAAAGGAGGCTTACTAATGAATCAAAATAAGGGAGTGGGATGAATGGAAAATTGTGTTCAACACCCCTATTAAGTGCTACTAATTCAAAGTGCTCTCATTTGGGCTTCAAGCTCCACCCTGCAGTGTTTATGCAATTTAAAAATGAAGTGCTACATGAGCATTTGTATATGGAGATACTGGCGTAGCTGAAAAATATTTCAATATGCACTGAGACCAAAGCAGAACATGTAAAACTACTCTGGGCTGTTTTAAACAAACTCCATTTTGCCAAACTTTATGCTAAACTTTCTAAATGTAAATTCCACCAAGAAAAAAATTATTATTTGGGGTACCACATTTCACACTAGGGTGTAGAAATGGACCCTCAAAAAGTTCTGGCGGTACTTGATTGGGAAACACCCCATACGTATAAACAGTTACAAACCTTCCTGGGATTAGCCAACCTTTACCACCAGCTTATCACCACGTTTGCTCAGATTTCCCTCCCCATTATCAACCTCTTAAAAATGAAGGGGAAGGGCAACCAAAACCGAAGCAGCCTTTGAACTGGATAATGGAATGCTAAGCTGCATTCGAAAAACTTAAACAGCTGATCTCACCAGAGCCAATTTTAAAGAACCAGACACAGATAAACCATTTGTCACACAAGCAGATGCTAGTGATGTAGCAGTAGGGGGTGGTCTTGCTTCAGAAAAATGAGCAAGACCAATTACAACCATATGCTTACACATCCAAAAAGTTGAATGAGACTGAGCAAAGATGGGCCATTTGGGAGAAAGAGGCTTATGCAGTGCGGTGAGAGCTTTTAACTTGGAGGCATTTCTTAGAGGGAAGCAAAATCCCTTTCAAAATCTGGACTGATCACAAAAATTTAGAAGCCCTCAAGATCCCAAGGAAACTCCCCAAAACAAATACGATGGGTTCAGTACTTGAAATGATTTGATTTTTCCCTGGGGGAAGTTTTTTTCTGGTGGCTGCACTATCCAGAAAAACCACAATACAATCGTGCAAAGCCAGACATAATGCAAAATAACTGATCATAGGCAAAACAGGAAATGTTGATGGAGAATTCCACCACTCAAACGAGCATTGGCCTGTGATGAATGGTTTTTAAGACACAAATCCAGCTGTTTGGTGAAAGATGACTTAGCTTGGATGGAGAAAAGTTGTATATTTCAGCTAGCCGAAGACTGCACTTAATGGAAAGGGGACACAACTCCAAATTAGCTGGACACTTTGGATTTGTGAAAACTTTACCACTAATTAAAAGGCAATTTTGGTGACAATCATTAAAAAAAGGGCATAGAGAGCTATGTAGCTAGCTTCCCAATTTGTGCAGCAGCAAAAAAACATTAAGGAAAAACCCCAGGACTTTTACAAAAAGTAGCCGAAACTTCAGCACACTGGAGAGAGATTTCTATGGACTTAATTGTAGAACTGCCAGAAAGTGCTGGAAATACTGTTACCTGGGTCATGTTGGACCTGTTTTCAAAGTAGGCACACTTTATACCATGCCAAAAGATTCCTACAGCCAAAAGTCTAACCAAATTATTCCTAATACACATTTATCATCTTCATGGATCACAACAAAGGATAATTTCTGATAGGGGGTCCAATTCACATCCAAATTTTGGAGGGCATTTCTAGGCTTACTTGGTACCACCCAGGGGTTGAGCTAATCACATCACCCTTTCACAAACAGCCAAACAAAGAGAATGAACTCGGTTCTGGAGCAATATCTAAAGGCCCTGTCACACTGCCCAATGGATGCAAAAAGGACACAACGGATGAGAAAAATGTTACATCCATTGTTATCCGCTCTCAGAAGGGGCAAAAATTTGCATAACCGGAGCGGATATCATGGACGCAGGGAGGATGCAAGGCGGATGGAAAGCAGATGCGGAACAGAAGCCCAGCGGATGGAAGCGGATGGGAGCGGATGGGAGTGGGTGGCACATCCGCAGGGCTTCCGGGGGGCCTCAGCTAAGCGGACGCGGAACGGAAAGAGCGGAAGCAGAGCGGACGCCGAACGGATGAAGCGGATGAAGAGTGGAAGCCTAGCGGATGCACAGCGGAAGCCTAACGGATGCCTGGCGTTCACTGCGCATGCGGGGAGGATGCATTGTGTCAGCCCCGCGGATATAATGGAAGCAGCTCGGAAGCAGGTCGCCATTCAGAGGAAAGACCTGCTGCCGGACACATTGACTGCCTTGCCTGCCCTGCCTGCATGTCTGCCTGCCAGCCTTGCTGCCAGCCTTGCTACCAGCCTTGCTGCCAGCCTCCCTGCCAGGCTTGCTGCCAGCCTGCCTGCAAGCCTTGCTGCCAGCCGGTCTGCAAGCCTTGCTGCCAGCCGGTCTGCCTGCCAGCCTTGCTGCCTACCTTCCTGCCAGCCTTGGTTCATGTCTGCCTGCCAGCCTTCCTGCCAGCCTTCCTGCCAGCCTCCCTGCCAGCCTTTCTGCCAGCCTTGGTTCCTGCCAGCCTCCCTGCCAGCCAGCCAGCCCACAACCATGTGGAAGCACAGCAAGCCTCAGCCATCTGCTGCCAGCCCTGGCAAGAGGGACAGGGCTACCATCCCGCCCCCTGGCCCTCACTCTGGTTCTGCTGGGGCTTCTGCAGCATGGGCTCGCTCTTCTGGGGCTGGCGCTTCTGCTGCTTCTGCTTCTGGAGGAGCTCATGACAAGGACTCCAGCACCAGCCACCTCCACAGCACCTGGACCATTTACCCATGAGACTGAGCGACCCAGAGGAGTGCCAGAGACTCATTTTTGTTTTATAGCTTCTTGTTAATAAAGTATATTTTTGATTCATACACTTGCTTCATTTCTTTTTTGAATAAAGTCTTGCTAGAAACTGTTAGAAATGGTTTAAGCCTTTGCATGCTTGTGGGATGGGTAAGGATAGCTTTGGGATGGGTTAGGATACCTGTGGAATGGGTAATAGCTGTGGGATGGGTTAGGATAGCTGTGGGATAGATAAACCTCCAGTGCAAGCATAGTGGGACTGTATGGTCCACCCTCCCAGGTGCCACACCTACGGCCCTTTATTATCAATATTAATGTAATAATTATCCACACATGTCAACATAAACACAACTCTTTATTAAACGCCCTGTTCATTATAGGCCAACCAAACATACATGGCCCAATCTCATCCGTGTGATGAGACAGGCTGAAGGAAGCATCCATTAAGCATCTACCATCCTGTCTTGCCACTCCACTGCTCCAGCTGGGGAGTTGTACCATTGTCTCAGGAGGTTGCACTGCTTCTTCGCTTCATTTGAGGCTCTGTTGGGGCCTTGCACATCCTCAGTGTCGATCAGGTTTCGCCCTTGCCTCCATTCCCCAGGCATTCATGACCCCATTGGCTTTTGGAGGTCCATGAGCCTGTTCTGCAAGACTGGGTAGTGGCTGCGCATGAGATTGTGCAGGATGCAGCAAGCTTCCATGATCCTCCTCACGGTCTCTGGGCAATGCTGCATGGTGGTGAGAAGTACCTGGAACTTGTTGGCCAGGATGCCAAAGGCGTTCTCCACCACCCGCCTTGCCCTGGACAGTCTGTAGTTGAAGATCCTCTCTTCACGGGTGAGGAGTCTGGAGGTGTAGGGCTTCATGAGGTAGGTTGTGAGGGAGAAATCGTCATCCCCCACGATGAAGTAGGGCACATCTTGTGTGTCATTGGGCAGGGGTTATGGATCTGGGAAGCCCACCATGAGGTTGCGTTCCAGCCCCTCCTTGAGGTGACTGGCGTTGTATACCTGGGCATCCGAAGATGAGCCGTTGCCTGAAGCATCGATGTACATGAACTTGTAGTCAGCATCGACCATGGCAAAGAGGATGATGCTAAAGAAGCCCTTGGAGTTGAAATAAGTGGACCCCGAGTTGGCTGGAGATTTGCAGGCCACGTGCTTGCCATCTATGGCTCCAACGGTGTGGGGGAAGTTCCACTTCTGATACCACTGCTCTGCAACTTTCTTCCATCCTTCTTCAGTGGAGGGGTACTGGAGGAGCTCCTCCTTGTATTCTTCGATGATGGCCTGCACCACTTCTCTGACCACAATTCTGATGGTGTTGTGTGGCACCCTCCAGCCATTCTGCATGCTCCTGGGGAGGTCCCTGAGGTCAGGTGGCGCAGAGTGAGTGCCACCTTGAGCCCAGGTTACAGGCTGGGCCGGAAGCTGGTGTTTGCCTTGGTCAACCTGGGTGTCAGGTGCTGCACAACTTCGTCAAACATGGCTGGCAGCATCCTCATGAAGTTCTGGAACGCCCGAGTGTCTTCGCTCCTGAGCTCCACCATCAGCTTGTTGTACAGTCCGTCCTCCGCTCTACTGGCAAACCATCTTCGGACCCAGACTCTTTTTGGGTGGCTCCTTTTCTTCTCACAGTAGTGTTCACAGAGCCTGCAGATGGCTTCGCAATGTTGCAGAACGATGGTGGCTGCCAAAAGGACTGTGTTACGATCCATGGTTGACATGACTGGATGCTGTGGAAGAGGAAGAGACAGACGAAGGCTACAGAGGTCTGCACCGCTGGGCTGCTGTTCTGAAAGTGCGATGCAGGCGAGTTGCTCCCCCTTTTTATAGGCAGTATAGGTTTTCCGCTAGGCATCCTCTAGGCATCCTGTAGACATCCTTAATATCTGAGATAGGTCCCCTCTGCGAACGTTTTTTCCGTTTTAAACGCTTTGTTTCCATGCTGCATCCAGTAGGCATCCGTTCTGCATCCGTTCCACTTCCTCTCTGTGTCCGTTTACCGCTGGAGCGGATGGAGTTGCGCGAATGTGCAGCGGATGCCTAGCAGATATAGCGGATGCGTAGCGGATGCGTAGCGGATGCGTAGCGGATGCAGAACGGATGAACTGGATACATTTTCTGCGCAAAAGTTTTAGGTAGCCCAAAACTTTCTGAGTGGATGAAACGTCCATAAACAGATGCTGGATGGATAGAGAGGAAGCAAAATGGAGGCAGTGAGTACAGAACAGATACATCGCGTTAACCAAATGATGGCAAGGTTTTTTGTCCGTTTTACAACCTCTTTGCATCCATTGGTTCAGTGTGACATGGGCTTTAATGTTAATTAATTTAATTTTAATTTTTTAATGATCATTCTACCAACAGATCAAATGTTGAACAGAACAAGTAAAGTGTTTAACTTTCCTTCAATTATCATATTTCCCCTAGAAGTGTTGCTTATTAGTACTTCATAACAATAAACATGATTGGATTTCAAAGAGTCTCTAGTTCTTTAGTTATTTGTCTACCTGCTCAAGATTATGTTCTTTATCTGAGCTGAGCTGAAATCTTGTGGGAAAATATGTGTATTGTCTATAGTTACCATAAACATGTTTAAGAAGCATTGTGTTAAGGTTTTATGTTTATTTAAATGTATGTTGTTCAATATTTCTAAAGACTGTTACTCATTCACAGTGAAAAGTTGAAATACTTTATGCTATTTGTTTTTTCAAAGAGTCACTCCACTCCAAGGTGACCTTTGCTGCTGTTTTGTTTAGCAATGAAACTGATGGAAAGTGTATTCATTTATACCCATGTGACATCACTGAGGCAACAGTTTTTTTCTGAATGGACAATGAGAGATTATAGAACTAAAGAGTAACATCAAAGAATTACAAATATACAGCAAAAAAAATGGTGAGCTGAACGTTGCCCTTTTAGAGTAGATTCTAAAATTTAATTTAGAAATCATGCTTTTAATTTATTTTAATAATCAATTCTAACCATATTTTTTTTCTTGCTTTCTAGGCTTAGTAACTATATAAGAAAATGATATTTCTGAATTGCTTCTGTGGAGAAAAATCTTGAATGTCCTTCAAATAAGAAGACTTAAGAACACTCTTAAGACTTTTTTCATGCAGTTTAAGCTGAAATGCATCACAAGTCTATATGACATTTGAAATGAGATTCTTTATTTTATTCAATAAAATTTATAAGGTCCATTCCTGAATTTCTCAGCATCATTTGTTTCTTAATTTTCCATCAGTCATTTTTGAAACAACTTGGAAAGCACATACATACTCTTCAACGTTACAAGCATGATGTGGAATAGGTGATAAAAGTTCCTTGAATTGTGCTGTAATGTAAATTGTATACTTATGTTTTGGCAAGTAAATGTATGGTAATAATATATGTTAATCTGGAAACTGAACAAATTTGTTTGAAAATAAATAAAAGACTTTTTAATTTAGATATTTAAGAATTAAAACAGTATAACATAATTTAATAATTTGTTAATGATGTGACTTAGATAAATGGAGAAAGGAGGGTTTCTGGAGCTTTTGCTTTTATTTTTTATATTTCTTTCTTTTTTGTTAATAAGTAGTTGAATTAATGTTATATTAAACGTGTGGATTTACCAGAAAACAAAATAAATATAAAAACAACTTAGGCTTATGTTATTAGTTAGACTTAAGAAAGCTACAACCTAACTGTCCAACAAAACAAAATGCTGTATGTTGCAATAAGATTAAAGAATTCTATACATAGCTAGGATTTAAACAAGTGCTAACAAAAGTGAACAATTTACCCTTCATTTTCATCAAAGAAAGTTGAAAGATAAGAAGAAGCCGGGCACCATTATTTTCTCCTCGTTAATTATTCTTTATTGTTATTCAATGTTCAGTATTAATATTTTTTCCAGAGATGTCTGTGAATGCTGTGTTTTTTTTTTCCCTAGCAACAGTATTAAAAGAGATGTCTTGGTGTTCTCTGACTGCCTATTCTACAAATTGTCACATCAAATCAAATGACAGCTTTGCCAGAAGACACCATGACTTTTATAGACAATGTCGGTGTCATTTCTGTACTTCTCCATGAGAAAGTCATTGGGATGATCCAGAAGTACGTTTACTACCTATTGTTTCAATAAAATTATCTCAGAATATTACAACTTTCATAAAACTGAATGATGTAATTGGTGAGAAAGAATGACATATATCCAAAGCTTTCATTCTACTCTTACATGATACAATCCTTGGTTTCGATTAAATAACAGTGAATTCAGGTAAGTAATTTTTTCTCTGAAAATGTATTATTTTTTAAAGATAAATACTATAGTACCTATTGTCTGGTAATTGTATTCCACATGTTTTAAATGATTGAATGAAATGTATTGAAAATTGAGATTTTTTAAAAGGTGACAGTAAAAATTCTGGAATTGCAAACCTTGTGGCATATGAAATTTTTCATCTCCTTTCTTTAAAACGAATGCTTTTCCAGACTTTTATCAGTCTCATAATTCTTCTGGAACAACTCTGCTCTTTCTCAGAAAAGACTTGTATCAGTAAATGTTTTTTCTGGTGAGGCCAGTCTATCAGGGCAACCTAGTCTACCCTATTATGGGATGGAGCATACTGCTTCCTGGTTTCGTCTTTCAGCCCCAATCCAGGAGACTTCGCAGGCAGTTGCTTTCACAACAAACTATTTTTTATTAAATTAATGTTTACTGAAAAGAAATAAAGGAAGACTAGTATGGATCTATTTCAAACTATTTAGTTCTATTTAGAGCTAAAGAGCTCTAAATATTTAGAGGGATCCGAACTCGGGCTATTGCATATTAGTTGATGTATTAATCTCTAAGCCATGGGCTCTCTTCATTTTTTGGCTATACCAGGGGAGAGGTTAATGTTTTTTTCCAGTGAGACTGGTCTATCATGGCAACCTGGTCTACCCAATTATTGGACAGAGCATACTGCTTCTGCTTTGTAGCAGTAGTTAAAACTGAGGGGTGCAAACATTTACCAGAAGCACCAATCTATTCAAATTCAAATACCTGATGAATATCTCATTAAGCAGAAAGGAAATAATTAAAGCACTACTTACTAGTGTTCTTTTGTTTTTTTAGAATTTTTATTTCGGTTTTCACAAAACAAAGAAAAATAAAACATTTTTTTTAGTGAACAGCTTGGTTCCAGGTTTTCAAATCTCCATACAGATATAATCTCAGTTACATATTCATCTATTATCTTTCACATTCAATTTCATGTCTTATCACTACTTTAAATATTCTTTATTAATTTATCCCCTCAAATACTTCCCACAGGCTTATTTTATAACTGTCTCATTCATGTCTGAATCTATTACATATCCTTTTCAAGGTTTTCATATTTTCAAAATAATTATATTTATACTTTTATCTGTCCTGTGTACAATTTCAATCTATATCCACATTTCAAACATTACAAAACAAGATTTCCCCTATGGGTGCCAATTAAAGTGTGTCGCCTTCATATAGCTGATTCCCTTTCACATCCCATTAAAAATTCTACTTCTAAATTATCCTATTAAACAATTATAATTCCCATCACCTAATAGCTATATTATAAAATAAATCCCTTTTTAGTCAGATTCCGCATGGTACTTCCCCCTTAAATTACCTCTAAACAATTTTAAGTTTCAAAGAAATAAAAAATAAAAGAATAAAAAGGAAGAAGATAATTAATCAGTTCAAATTCATCCTTTAAAAAAGGAAAAACTGGTATTATTTCCCTTACAATCCATCTCATAATTCATTTCAATCATATTTTATAAATCCTTAATATACATTAATATAATTCATATGTATTTTATATATTTTTGTTTTTTATTTGATCTGTTATTGAACATTCCCTTAAGTAACAATCCCTGTTTCATCTTCCATTTTAATTATGTATATTTTCCTGTTTTCTACATATTGTATATACTCGCATATAAGCCGACTTTAGAACACTTTTTTTTTTCCAAATTTGGGGGTCGGCTTATACGCGCATAAATCTGACTTATTGGTGGCCGTGCCTCAATTTGCGCTGGAGCAGTGACTTAGCATGGTGGCTTCCCGTGATGAGAGTCTTGGCTCTTGCACTCCCTGTCAGCTGGCCCTTAGCAGCCCTTGCGTCAAGGAAAATGCGCGCGAAGTCGGGCAGCAACTTAGCGTGGCGGCTTCCCGCAATGAGAGTCTTGGCTTTCGCACTCCCTGTCAGCTGGCCCTTAGCAGCTCTCACATCAAGGAAAACGTGCGCGAAGTTGGGCAGTGACTTAGCGTGGTGGCTTCCCGCAATGAGAGTCTTGGCTCTCACGCTCCCTGTCAGCTGGCCCTTAGCAGCCCTCGCGTCAAGGAAAATGCGTGTGAAAATCAGCCATTTTTCTCCCTGGATGGATGATGAGCTGCAACTTTTGCCCTGCTGCCTTTTCCCTCTGGCTTCACTTCTGCTGTTCAGGGAAGTCGTGCCCAAATCCCTGTCCTCCCAGAATCTTTCTGATGGTGAGCCTTGATGGTGAGATCAGAGGTTGAACATCATGGTATTTGGGGGTCGGCTTATATGCGAGTTTTTGCAAAATTCCTCATTTTGGGGCAGTTTTTTAAGAGTCGGCTTATATGCGAGATCGGCTTATATGCGAGTATATACGGTAATTTCTTATTTCTAAAATATTTACACAATCCCTTATCACCATGCAGAATCCTCTATTTTAGTTGTATTTTCAACCATTATCTCTGTGTCTAACAAATTATTCCCTTTAATTCTTGTTCGTTTCCTGTAAATCTTTATTTCCTGATTCTGTTTTTTATAACTTCTTTTCCCATTTATTTTCTCCTCCTTTTTCTCACTCCAGTTTTTGTCCCCCTCCCTCTTTAATGCTTCCTTCTGTAATCCTCCCTTCTGCTCTTTCCTTATATGTTGCTTTTTTCTCACACTGTTCTTTTTTTTTGATTATCTCCTTTAATCTCCAATTTTTAAGTCCCTTTCCCCCTTTTTTGAGTTTCAAACCTCATTGTCCCAATTTTTTTTATTAAAGATGGCCTCTCCTTTATTCAAGTCTTCTTCTTCCTCTGAAGTATTTCGCTGATCCTCATAGTCCAAAACTGCCATTTTCAGAAATTGCAGAGGAAAGCCAAATGATTCTCCTTGCAGTTGCAGTTGTTCCTTCATATTTTTTAATTCCATTTTCAGTTCCAAGTAAAGTTCTGCCATCTTTCAACACTTCCTAGTACTTTTAGACAACCAAATTCTATAAGATTGCTTCCCAGAATAAATTTCAATACATTTTCATGAAATTTTTAGACAACCAAATTCTATAAGATTGCTTCCCAGAATAAATTTCAATTGTATCCAGTAATAATCTAATGTTCAAAGTTTCCAAAATGATCAAACAATTTCAGAACAGTTTTTTCTTGCTTCTTTCTTTGTTACAAAGTTCCAAGCTCCACTTTCACTTTCCACGGGCTCTATTTGATTGTAGCAAAATTTCATTTACTTCGTTATTCTTTAAAAGTATTTTAAAAGTTCACATTAATTTCTTTTAGCATCAGGTGGCACTCTTTTCTATGTCCAAGTTCCACCCCCTTTTTTCCTTCCTCTGCTTTTTTTTCTTTGTTGGCTTTTAACTTTAAAAAGCTCCTTGTTTGCCTTTTGCCACTTTCAATTTCAGGTTTAAGTTTGCCTATTTAGTGTCAGGATCATTTTCACTATTTTCCTCTTTTAACTTTTCTTTCAAAATTCAAAGCCGCTTCCAGTTGTCGCATCTTTCCCCCCCCTCTTCTTTGCCACAGCTTTAAAAGTCTTTTCCAAAGAATTCTTAAGTATTCTAGCTTCAGGGCACCTTGTATTCAGATGTTAATCCTGCTTAGCCTGGTTCCCCAAGCTGTCCTCCTTCTCCACTCCTGCACAATTCTTGTCCGGTCTGATCTTCCTCTTTGTGATGGCCATTTTGGCCACTGCTGCATCTGCCTTTGGAGAGGAATTTTATGCCTCACTGAGGAGGGGGAAAGGGGCTCCCCTCAACTCAGCTGGCATTCTCCCCTTTCTCAGCCACCTCTACGGGGTGGCTTCGGCACCAAATCAGGTAGATCAGGGCCCTCCAGCAGCGAGCACAGACCACAACTGCAAACAATTGCAGATTTCAGTCCATCACTTTTTCTCCATTTTTGAATTTTTAATGTTATCTATTCAACTGATTGGATTAAGGTATACAAGAACCCGAAGGAATTTTTCTTTTTCTTTTTTATCATTATTTCTATTTGGCTTTTTCCCCCCTACTATTTTGATTTGGAATTGCAATTGGTTATTTCATAATTGGATTAAGGTCTAGAAGAACCTGAAAATTTTGAATTGTTTGAAATGAGTAGGAAACTAATAGCTCCTGGTTCTTCAACTTCCACTTCCTCCTCTCCACTATCTGGAGGACATGTTCAATACAGACAATGTTAAGGCAAGAGAAAGAACAATAAAAGGAAAAAGCGACCCTGAAGGTGATTTTGCAAGGAATTCAAAACATTCAAACAAGATCTGAGAATATTGAAAAGAGAATAGAGAACATCAAACAAAGAACAGAGAACATTGAACAAAGAACAGGGAAAAATAATGTAAAAGTGGAGAACATCCAACAAATGATGATAAAGTATGATGAGAGACTACTGAAAATTGAAGAAGAAGATAAACAAAGAGATAAGAAGATTGGAGACATTGATAACAGATTAATGGTGGTTGAACAAGATAAAAGTGGTATGATGCGATGGGAGATGGATAGATCAGAATTCTACCTTAGATTTCAAAACATAGAAGAAGAGAAAGGACAAAATCTAGCTGAGATAATGATAGAAATATTGGCTGAAGCTTTGGAAATACTTGAAGAGAAGATGATGGATGGAATAGATGGGGTCTATCGAGTTTTCACAAGATACGCAATGAGAAATAGCTTACCAAGAGAATTTACAGATTTACAGATCAGATTTACAAAGAAAGCCATTAAAATGCAAATATTGCAAGTGGCAAGAGAGAAAACATTGAAATATAAAGATAAGGAGATTGTGGTTCTGAAACAAGTAACCAGAAGAGTGAGAGAGATGAGAAGAGAATACCGATTTTGACTCAATTGAGAAATCTGAATCATTCTACACAGATTTTTTCAGAGGGAAAGAGGAAGAGGCAGAAAAAGAAATTTCACTAATTGAATTCCAAGAGGACTGCCAAATAATGACTGAAAAAGAAGAAGGTGCAGTAGGTGGAAAGGAGGAAGCCAAAGAACAATGTGAACCAAGATCTACGAGAGCTGCCAAACCTAATTATAAAATATAACCATGGAAGAGGAAAAAATGGATTACAATTAATATAAATGGACTTAATTCAGCCATTTAAAGAAGGAAAACTTTCCATAAATGAGAGAAATTAAAATTTGTTATAATTTATCTACAAGAAGTACATATTAAAAAGCAATAAGAAGAATTGTTGATGCAGCCAAAACTAGGGAAAATATTTACCTCCTTGACACAATGCAAGAAAAGAGGAGTGGTTTTATATATTAAGGAGACCATTCCAGCGAAATTGATTTATACTGATGACGACGGAAGAATCCTAATGATGGAAATAATGGACAACAATATGAAAACACTCCTGATTGCAATCTATGCCCCGAATGACAAACAAGAAGAATTTTATAAAAAATTACAAATGAAAATAATTGAACTGGACTATGCTAATATAGTTATGATGGGAGATTTTAATGGAATTGTAGACAACAAATTGGACTATGCAGCACAGAAAACAATAAAGCAAAACAGAAAGACTTTCCCTAAATCTTTCTTCAAAATGGTAAATGAAATAAATTTAAAAGATACATGGAGAGAAAGAAAAGCTAAAAGTAAACAATACACCTTCTACTCAAATAGACACTTATCATGGTCCAGAATAGATATGATATGGATGTCAACAGAATTGTTAACTAACATTCAAGAAATAAACATTCAACCCAGAGACGGAAACACCATTCAACCCAGAGACGGAAGACTGGGAGTCTTACATCGACCAGTTCCTGATGTTCCTAGAAGGGAACGATCTACAAGATCAGAGAAAGAGAGCTGTTTTCCTAATCCGCTGTGGACCCACAGTATTCAAGATGGCCAAAGCATTGGCAAAACCCCGGGATGTGAAGCAAATGGAGTGGCCAGACTTAGACAGACTATTGAGAGCTCATTATGCGCCAGCTGTCTCAAGCCTCATCCGGAGACACGAATTCTACAAGTGAGACCAAAAGGAAGGTGAGAGCATAGGGGAATCAAGTATTTGGGCAGATCATAATCCACTGACAATTAAATGGAAAGAACAAGGAAGAAGATCTAGATGGACATTAATTAATACTGTTTTAAAGGAAAAAGATTTCACACAGTGGATGGAGAAAAAAACTGGCTTTTTTTTTCAGAGAAAACAAAAAAGAAGATACATCAATTCAGATTGTATGGGATACAATGAAGGCATATGCCAGAGGTTTGATAATACAAGGGAAAGAAATACTATGAAAAGATTAGCCTCTAAGGCATTAGAGGATGAATATAAAGGACTTGAAAAAGAGCTGCAGAAAATGCCACAGAAAAAGGACATTAAGATAAAAATGGATATAATTAAACATAAAACAGGTTTAATAGAAAAAAAAGAATTAGCACAGAAAATTAGAGGTGCTAAACAGAACTACTTTGAAGATGCAAATAAAGTAGGTAGATGGTTAGCATATAAACTAAGAAAGGAGAAAGAATCAAGGAAAATATTGCAATTAATAGATGCCCAAGGTCAGGTTTGCTATGGTAGTAAAGAGAAGAAGGAAATCATTTGAGACTATTATGGAAAACTATGTACACAAGAGAATATTGATTAGGAAAGAATTAAACAGTATTTACAGAATGCTAATTTACCGAAACAATGAAAGATCAAAACAATGTTAGAAAGCAATATAACGATGATGGAGTTAACTGAAGCATTTAAGAAGCGAAATAATGGAAAGGCACCAGGCCCAGATGTACTCCCAGCAGAATTTTACAAAACATTACGAGAATCATTGCTAGAAGTTATGAATGAAGTTATGTTAAAGAAGAGGATACCTAAATCATGGTCAGAAGCTTATATCACACTTATTCCAAAAGAGGAGACCGATCCATTATAAATCAAGAACTATAGATCTATTTCCCTACTAAACGCAGACTATAAAATTTTTGCTTCAATATTGGCAGAAAGACTTAAAAAATACTTAAATAATTTTATTCATCCTGATCAAAATGGATTTCTACCAAAGAGACAAATTAAAGACAATACGAGAGTAATCTTGGACACTTTGGAATACTACGAGGCACATCCTGGAAAACAAATTGCTTTGATATTTCTAGATGCACAGAAGGCATTTGATAATGTGAATTGGCAATTCATGTTATTTCTGCTGGAACAGATGGGCTTTATGAGAAAATTTATCCAAGCAATAGAAGCTATATATCATGAGCAAACGACAAAGATAATGACAGAGGAAGACCTGACAGACTCTATTGACATAAGAAAAGGAACAAGGCAAGGGTGCCTACTGTCACCTCTGTTGTTTGTGTTAACTTTGGAAGTGCTAAATAGAAATATTAGAGATGAAAAGAACATAAAAGGGATGAAAATTAAAAAGGAAGAATTTAAGTTGCAAGCATTTGCAGATGACCTGGTTTTTATTTTAGAAGATCCACTAGAAACAGCACCAAAATTGATAGAAAACATAGAGACATATGGTAAGGTGGCTAGTTTGAAAATAAATAAAGATAAGACAAAGATCTTGACAAAGAACATGCTATCTAGACAAAACGAAGAACTGGCAGACCTACTGAAAATTCAGGTCACGAATAAGATCAAGTACTTGGGGATATACTTGACAGAAAGATGCAGTACACTAAAAGAGAATAATTATATTAAACTCAAACAGCAGATAGCACTAGATTTGGCGAAATGGGAAAATTTACAACTGTCATTAACAGGGAGAATTTCTACAATCAAGCTGAATATATTACCCAGAATCTTATATTTGTTTCAGACAATTCCAGTTAGGCTTGGAAAAGATTACTTTGAAGATTTGAATGAAATTGTGTTGAAATATATATGGCAAGGTAAGAAAGCGAGAATAAAGTTAAAACTTTTGCAAGATGCTAGAATAAGAGGTGGATTTGGTTTGCCTAATTAGGAGTTGTATTCCCAAGCTACAAATTTGATGTGGGTTAAGGAATGGATAACATTAAGAAATACTAGATTGTTGGCATTAGAAGGACATGATCTGTTGTTGGGGTGGCATGCTTTTCTATGGTATAAAGGAACTAAAACACGGGGTATTTTAGAAGACATTTTGGATATGGGATTGATCTAGAAAAATGGCAAAAATTGTGGTCTCAAAATTATAAAATGACAATGTCAACAGCTTATAAAGAAAATTTGTATAAGATGTTTTACAGGTGGCATTTTCCCCTGACAAGAATAGCATGAATATTCAAGAATAAATCCGAAAAATGTTGGAAATGTCATTAGACACCTGGCTCATATTACCATATGTGATGGACTTGTGCGGATGTCAAAAAATACTGGACTAAAATCCACACGTGGTTGGAAAAAATGATAAAAAAACATATGGATTTGAAACCAGAGATATTTTTATTGGTAATTTTACCTGAAATGTATAGTAAAGACTTGACACACCTGATTGTTAATGTATTAACAATGGCTAAGATTGTATTTGCTAAAAACTGGAACAATGAGAAAATACCATCACAGGAGGAAATTATTAAGAAAATATTGGAATGTGCTGAAATGAGTATATTGACATTTGAAATTAGACAGCAAGAAGATAAACAATTTTATTAAATTTGGGATCTATTCTATCAATGGTTAGATAACAAAATATAGTAATGAAATATGTAGATTTTTAGAAAATATTAAATATATAAAGATGTATTTTTTTCTTATTATATCTATAAAATGATTTTAGGATAGATTTGGGATGATAATATGAATTGTCACAAAAT
The DNA here is from genome assembly GCA_015471245.1 of Laticauda colubrina. NCBI lineage: Eukaryota > Metazoa > Chordata > Lepidosauria > Squamata > Elapidae > Laticauda > Laticauda colubrina. Next base: position 21,653,478 of record BLBF01000022.1, on the reverse strand, counting down.
AAATTGAATAAAATATGATTATTTCTTAAAGCATGAATGAATAATAAGTATAGTCAAATGACTGAATAATAATGATATTAATGCATTTAATATTGGATTGAAAATACGAGATCATATATAATGTAATTGTAATTGAAGACTTCCAAATGGAAGCACAAAACAATTTGTAAACCAATCGACACACTGTATGTATATATATATATGGAAAATGGCCTGATGTTTTTGTTTTGTTTGTTTATGTTTGTTTTAAAAACCAGTAAAAATTCATTAAAAAAAAAAGAATGGCCCTCCTCTCATACTCTTCCGGAAGACCTGGTAGGGTAGTTCTATTCTAAATTTTATTTATTGTAGAATAAATCAATAATGCCAACATTCTTTTTTGATAACAGAATAGAAGTGATTTGCTATTGCATTTCTTCCAGGATATTAATCTGGATTACAGCTCTAAAATATTGACTCCTGACAACTGTCTGGACAGATTTCTCCACTTTTCTTGGCAAGATTTTCGAATTGGTTTGCCATTGCCTCCTTCCTAGTGCTGAGAAAGAGTGACTGGCCCAAGGCCATTCAGCTGGCTGTGTGCCTACGGCAGGATTATATCTCATGGCCTGATGCCTTAAACCAAACAGGCTCCCTAAATGTTAACTGGGTGCCACCATTTACAACAATTCAATAATATCCAGATAAATGTTTGTCTGTTGTAGTTCCTCTTTTGCAGCAGCAGCAACAGTGGTAGCAGCAAGAAAGAGAAAGGGGCTCTTTCCACAAGGATAGACAGAACCATTACTTCTGCCACCATGCAATACAATACATATATAGAAGACTGATACCAAATTTTATGTAGCAAATTGGCCAAAATATGGCCAGATGTTTTTTTAACATGAATAAAAATTGCTTGCATAGTAGCACAAGAAATCTCAGAAGTATTGCTTAATATTTGTTAGGGATAACATTGTTCACCCTAACTGTTTTAGGTGAAATACTAACTATGAATCATAGTTAGTGTATGCAGCTTTAACTGTAAAATAGCAACTGTGGGTGTGGTTATGAAAACCATATAAAAGTAGCAAGGCTACAGCTTGCTCGCTCTCTCTCTGGCTTTGATGATCCCTGATTACTGCTTGGAAGCAAGACTGCATTGCTCGAACGGGAGAGACAACAACGGACTGATATTTGTGAACACTGGTTATGGGCCCAGAGGCTGCAAAGTCAGTTTAACTAGGTTAAACAGATTTATGTAAAAAGTGAGAGTTTGTATTGTTATACATTACAGTAAACAGACAGCTGTGTTTTATTAATTATATTTTTATATCCA
>BLBF01000022.1:21500270-21552163 GCA_015471245.1 Laticauda colubrina | reverse complement strand
TGTTTAGCTTGTCTACCTAACCCTGGTTGGGGAACCCAGGCTTAACAGACACCCCTGATTTATATCTATTACTGGTGTTATGTATTGTATATAATATACATAGTTGTCAGTTGAAGTTCTCAGTCTGGCCCTCTGTTGGAGCAGGAAAATACTTTCTCCTCATTGGTTGTTTGGCTGATCAGTTTTCTATAAAAGGCAACTCTCAGTTGCCTCACAGGCAGTAATTAATAAAGAGCAATTAGAAATGTTATTGTTAAAATGTTAAAAGCTGTTAAAAGACTATAGTGATGAAGACATGAAGGCAAACCTCTTCAATACATTCTTCAGTTCATTCTTTGTAAACAGTAATGGCTCATGCCCCACATTTCCTAATCATTCGACAACTAACTGCATTGATCTACAAATTGACTTTAACTACACCACTTAAAACCACCTTATCTATTGGCCCTGATGGTTTATGTGCATTCTTCTTAAAAATGCTCTCCACTACCATAGCAGAACACACCCAATTGTATGCTCTTGCATTCCCTTAAAGAGACAGTATTAAAATGTTTATCCTGGTTTATATATTTCTAACCCAAATACCTGTTAGGTGATTTATATTCCTAACATTCTCCCCTTTTGGGTAAGATAATATATACAACCTTACATTCTAAGACCATAATCTTCACAGCATGCCTTATGCTTTATAGAGCCTCTATATTGTTTTCTGACATACAGTATTCTAGCTTTATCATCTTACTTTGCACACATTGTCTCACATTTAAATATCTTAAATCTGTGTGTTTCGTTCTTGTTTTAACAGCAATATTTGAAACTATCTGTATTACTGATTGGTTATCTTCGTAAATAACAATAGGATCTGTTCTATTAATTCCTATATCAATTAATAATTGCTTATAAAAAACTAAATCTGTACATAATAAAGACAAACATGAGAATTCAGCCTCCATTGTTGACAAACTTAAGCCCCTGTCACATTGCACCAACGGATGGAAAGAGGATGTAAAATGGACAAAAAAGCTTGCCATCCATTGGTTAACGCAATGTATCCATTCTGTACTCACTGCCTCCGTTTTGCTTCCTCTCTATCTGTCCAGCATCCGTTTATTGATGTTTCATCCGCTCAGAAAGTTTTGAGCTGCTCAAAACTTTTGAGCGGAAAATGTATCCAATTCGTCCGTTCTGCATCCGCTAGGCATCCGCTAGGCATCAGTTCTGCATCCGTTACACATCCGCTATATCCGCTAGGCATCCATTCCACATCCGCGCAACTCACATCCGCTCGGACGCAGGGAGGAAGCGGAATGGACGCAGAACGGATGCAGAACGGATGCCTAGCAGATGCAGCACCGAAACAAAGCATTTAAAATGGAAAAAACGTTCGCAGATCCTTAATATCTCGGATATTAATGATGTCTAGAGGATGCCTAGAGGATGCCTAGAGGATGCAAAGGGACACATAGTGGAAAACCTATATTGCCAATAAAAAGGGGGAGCAACTCACCTGGATTTCACTTTCAGCCCAGCAGCCCAGCTGTGCAGACCTCTGCAGCCTTCATCTGACTCTTGCTCTTCCACAGCATCCAGTCATGTCAACTGTGGATCGTAACACAGTCCTTTTGGCAGCCACCATCGTTCTGCAACAGTGCAAAGCCATCTACAGGCTCTGTGAACTCTACTACGGGAAGAAAAAGAGGGGCCAAGAAGCGTCTGGGTCCGAAGATGCATCGGGAGAAGAGCAGAGTACGGACTGTACAACAAGCTGATGGTGGAGCTCAGGAACGAAGACACTCGTGCATTCCAGAACTTCATGAGGATGCCTCCAGCCATTGTTTGACTAAGTTGTGCAGCGGCTGACACCCAGGTTGACCAACTTCCAGAGCACCAACGTCCGGCCCAGCCTGGACCCTGGGCTCAAGGTGGCACTCACTCTGCGCCACCTGGCCTCAGGGACCACCTACAGGAGCATGCAGTACGGCTGGAGGGTGCCACACAACACCATCAGCATTGTGGTCAGAGAAGTGGTGCAGGCCATCCTCGAAGAATACCTGGAGGAGCTCCTCCAGTGCCCCTCCACTGAAGAAGGATGGAAGAAAGTTGCAGAGCAGTGGAATCAGAGGTGGAACTTCCCACACACCGTTGGAGCCATAGATGGCAAGCACGTGGCCTGCAAAGCGCCAGCCAAGTCGGGGTCCACTTATTTCAACTACAAGGGCTTCTTCAGCATCGTCCTTTTCGCCATGGTCAATGCTGACAACAAGTTCATATATATCAATGCTTCAGGCAACGGCTCATGTTCAGATGCCCAGGTATACAACGCCAGTGACCTCTAGGAGGGGCTGGAAGGCAAGCTCATCGTGGGCTTCCCAGATCCAGACCCCCTGCCCAACGACATGCAAGATGTGCCCTACTTCATCGTGGGGGATGATGCCTTCTCCCTCAGAACCTACCTCATGAAGCCCTACACCTCCAGACTCCTCACCCGTGAAGAGAGGATCTTCAACTACAGGCTGTCCAGGGCAAGAAGGGTGGTGGAGAATGCCTTTGGCATCCTGGCCAACAGGTTCCAGGTACTTCTCACCACTATGCAGCATCGCCCAGAGACCGTGAGGAGGATCGTGGAAGCTTGCTGCATCCTGCACAATCTCATGCGCACCCGCTACCCAGTCTTGCAGAACAGGCTCGTGGACCTCCAACAAGACAATGGGGACATGGAGCCTGGTGAATGAAGGCAAGGGCAAAACCTGATAGACACTGAGGATGTGCAAGGCCCCAACAGAGCCTCACATGAAGGGAAGAAGCAGCGCAACCTCCTGAAACACTGGTGCAACTCCCCAGCTGGAGCACTGGAGTGGCAACACAGGATGGTAGATGATTAATGGATGCTTCCTTCAGCCTGTCTCATCACACGGATGAGATTGGCCATGTATGTTGAGTGGGCCTACAATGAACAGGGCATTTAATAAAGAGTTGTGTTTATCTTGACATGTGTGGATTAATGATTAGATTAGTACTGATAATAAAGGGCCATAGGTGTGGCACCTGGGAGGGTGGATCATACAGTCCCACTATGCTTGCACTGGAGGTTTATCTATCCCACAGCTATTACCCATCCCAAAGGTATCCCTGCCCATTCCACAGGTATCTCTGCCCATCCCACAGCTCTTACCCATCTCACAGGTATTCCTGCCATCCCACTGCTATCCTTACCTATCCCAAAGGTATCCCTGCCCACCCCACTGCTATCTTAACCCATCCCACAAGCATGCAAAGGCTTAAACCATTTCTAAAAGTTTCCACCAAGACTTTATTAAAAAAAAAGAAATGAAGCAAGTGTGTGAATCAAAGATAGACTTTATTGAACAACAAGCTGTAAAAGAAAAATGACCCAAGTCAAGTGTCCAAATAAAGTCCACAGGTAGCCAGCCAGCCAGTCTCTGGCACTCTTCTTGGTCACTCGGAGATGTGCCCAGTCTCAGGGGTGAAGGGTCCAGATGCTGTGGGTGCTGCTGTGGGTGATGCTGGAGTGCTGGTCTGAAGCACCACTGGGGTGCCTGGACCCGAGAGGCCAACAGGTGACGGTGTGTTGAGAAAGCTCTCAGACAGCTAGCTCAGACCCGTGATGTTGAGAGCTCCTTCCTCCATTCCATGGGGTGTCATCCCCAGTACCGACGACAGATGTACTGAGGCCGGACTTGGCTGTGGGGTGGAGGAAGGAGCAGTGTACTGGGGCTGTTTGGTCTGCAGCTGGGTGAGGACTGGTGTGGGTGGCATCGGTGGCATCAGTGTTGTGGGTGGCATCGGTGGCATCGGTGGAACCGGTGGCAACGGTGTTGTCCGATGACTGTGTGCCTGGACTGGGAAGAGATGCTGCCTGTGCTGCTGGACCTCCTGGTAGCCGTAGCCCTGGTAGGTGAGGGGCTGTGGAAAGCCTTTGAATGGGAGGGACATCACCTGGGGTGGAGGAGCAGACCTGGACTGGGTGGGAGCAGGTTCCTCTGGATCTGGAGGGTTGTGAAGCAGCTCGATGATCCGGTCCTTCACCACCTGGTACTGAGGTTCCGCCATGTCCCTGAGGGTCTGGTTGACATAGGTGAGGAAGGGCTTGCGGTTGTAGGATGAGGAGTCGGTGTGGACCAGCTGAGAGAGGAGATCTATGCTGGTCTGGATGGTGTCCCTGATCTCCAGCAGGACAGTGTGGCTCTGCCCCTCCTGCTGTCTGGTTCTCTGCCTTTCTGTGGAGGTGGAGCTGGGGGTGGATGCGGGTATGGCTGTGGTGGACACGCCATCTCCTTTCTCCCACCGCACCAGGGAGTCCTCCACGCGCTCCACCACGGTTACAACACCTGTCCACGGGTTCTCCACCGTGGCATGCTCCACAGAAACCTGTCTGGAGACAGGAACTGACTCTCGGCCGGAAGAGGACTGGCTCTCAGCAGGCTGCCGGAGAGAGAGGGTACACAGAGGGGCTGCTCCTCAGTGGTGGATCTCACCCTCCAGGAAGCTGCACCTGGCCATGACGTGGGTCTCTCTGTCCATCAGCTTAACCGTGGCCTGGCCAGATTTCTTGAGGGGCAGCTTCCCGTACCAGGTGTGCATGTGCTTCCACCAGCCAAGGAGCACCTCCAAAGTGTACCCCATACTCACCGCCTTCTCTCTCCAAGCAGCATGCTTCCGCTTGGTGTCCCTGTACAGCCGGTGTCCCTTCCGCCACAGATAGTCATTCTCTCTCAGCCACTCCAGCACCTCATCCTCGTGTTCCTCCTCAATATAGTATTGCCTCCTCTCCCGTTGTCGCATACGCCTCTTCCTCCCTTTGGCAGGACCAGATGGGCCCTCATCAGAGGGGCTCCCAGGTAGTATGGGCTGCTGCTCCACACCACCAGCAGCAGCAACACCAGCAGAATCATCATCATCATCATCATCATCATCATCACCAGCAAGATCATAATCATCATCATCATCAGCAGCAGCAGCAGCAGCAAGATCAGCAGCAGCAGCACTAGCAGGATCAGCAGCACCACCACCAGCACCAGCAGCAGCAGCACGAGCAGGACCAGGAGCATGAGCAGGACGAGCAGGATGAGCAAGACCAGGAGCACGAGCAGGACCAGCAGGACCAGCAGGACCAGGAGCAGCTTCAGCAGAGTAAGCACCAGCAGAAGCACCACCACCAGAAGCAGCTTCAGCAGAGTAAGCACCAGCAGAAGCACCACCGCCAGGAGCATCTTCAGCAGAGTAAGCATGAGCAGAAGCACCACTGCCAGGAGCAGCTTCAGCAGAACCTCCAGCACCAGAAGAGCGAGCCCAAGCAGCAGAAGCCCCAGCAGAAGCAGAGTCAGGGACAGGGGGTGGGAGGGTGGCCCTGTCCCTCTTGCCAGGGATGGCGGCAGGTTGCTTAGACATTCGCTTCTTCCCCATGGTTGTGGGGTTGTTGGCTGGCAGGGAGGCTGGCAAGCACCAAGGCTGGCAGGAAGGCTGGCACCAAGGCTGGCACCAAGGCTGGCACCAAGGCTGGCAGGCAGATAGGCACAAAGGCTGGCAGGCAGGCAGGCACCAAGGCTGGCAGGAAGCCTGGCAGGAAGGCAGGCAGACAGGCAGGCACCAAGGCTGGCAGGCAGACTGGCTGGCAGGGAGGCTGGAAGGCAGGCTGGCAGCAATGCTGGCAGGCAGGCAAAAAGCAAGGCTGGCAGGGAGGCTGGTCAGGAGGCCGGGAGGCAGGCTTGGAGGCAGGCTGGCAGGAAGACTGGCAGGAGGGCTGGCAGCAAGGCTTGCAGCAAGGCTTGCAGGCAGGCATGCAATAAGGGCAGGCCAGGACTCGATGTATCCAGCAGCAGGTCTTTCCTCCGAATGGTGACCTGCTTGGGAACTGCTTCCCTTTATATCTGCGGGGCTTACGTAATGCATCCTCCTGCATGCGCAAAATAATTCTCGGCATCCGTTTGGCTTCCACTGTGCATCCGCTAGGCTTCCACTCTGCATCCGCTTCATCCGTTGTGCATCTGCTAGGCTTCTGCTCTGTATCCGCTTCATCTGCTGTGCATGCACTGTATGGATACATCCCCCCGGAAGCCTAGCGGATGTGCCAACCGCTTCCATCCACTGGGCTTCTGTTCCGCATCCGCTTTCCATCTGCTCTGCGTCCTCCCCGCATCCGTTCCTTTCCGTGTTATCCGCTCTGGTTATGCAAATTTTTGCCCCTTTTGAGAGCGGATAACAACGGATGGAACATTTTGCTCGTCCGTTGTGTCATTTTTACTAATGTTTTGCATCCGCTGGGCAATGTGACAGGGCCTTTAGGTGTTTCTGTCTAATAGATCTCCATCCAATCAATGCTTTTCCCAATAATACAGCAGTACCTGATGTGGATTTTTGTGTATTTTTATGTCTGTAGCAAAACTGGTATCAGCATATGCAGTCAAATTCAGTTCATCTTTTGGCTCCAAATACAATGCATAATGCATTGTTTGTTTCAGATATCTTAACACACTTTTAGCAGCTTGCCAGTGCCTTTCAGTCAGCTCAGCGTAAAAAACTCACTAATTGATTAACACTGTATGCAATATCTGGCATTGACCAATTACTGAGATAAGATAAACTACCAATCAAAGACTGAAAATTTTCTTATCAAAAACAGGACTTTGAACATCACTATGGCTAAACTCCTGGTTCATTGGTGTTTTGGCTGGTTTACAAAGTTCCATTTTAAAACTTTGTTGTAATTGCTTAATTTTTTCTGCTTTTGAGATCTTGTATCCTCCCCTAGTTCTATCTATCTTCAAACCAAGATATTGATTGATTTCTCCTAATTGTTTTATCTTAAATTTCTTTTCCAATAGTGAAATTATTTCAGTAGCTTCTTCTTTGAGTTTTGGTGATTAATGCTATGTCATCAGTAAATAACAACAATAATGAAATCATACCATTACTTTCTCTTTTAAACAAACATGGATCAGCCATGCCAGCTACAAAGCCTATAATAGTTAATTCTTTAACTATACATTGGTTCCACTCATATCCAGATTGCTTCAAACCATAAAGACTATTTTTTAATTTCAAGCAATCATTATTATCAGTATTATAATTTTTGAGACCAAAAAGTTTCTTTAAATATATGATGTGTTGAAATGCAGGTATGCCGTCTCTACATCCAAATGATTTACAATATATTTCTCTTTAGCTGCCCACACTAACGCCGATCTTAATCTAGTAGCCTTCAGACTAGGTGCAAACACCTCATCGTAGTCATTTGCTGTCGGATTGAACCCTTGTGCTACTAACCTGGTTTTATGGGTAACAGTCCCATCCATACCTGTCTTCAGTTAATATATCCATTTGCATCTTATGGCATGTTTACCTGATGGTAACTTAACATTTTCCTATACCTCCAATCTTTTTAATGATTCCAGTTCCTTATCCATTGCTTTCTGCCAAGCAGCCTGATCCTTAGCAGGATACATTTTCAGTTCACTACAGTTACTTGGAACTGTATTCACTTGGCATTATCTATCAGGTGGTCGCGTTACTCGGGTTGAACGTCTTGGTAATACAGGGCTTACTGGTGGACTTTCCTGTGCCACTTGCTCCTGTTCTTCTACCTCTTCCTATGCCTGTTCTACTACTTCCTCCTGTTCTTCCTCTTTAATGGCTATTTGTTGTTTACTGATATCATCTTTAGGGACTATTTGGGTGTCAATAATAATATCATTGCTGGATTCCTGTTCCAGTTTATCCCACCCAACGTGCTCAAGAAATTTTGCACTAGCACTACAGTAAACAGGAGCTTTGCCTTGATCCCAGAATCTAAATGATCTATGGTTGGCCTCATAACCCACAAAAAATAACTTCTTAGCTCTATGTTGCCCTTTCAGTCTTACTTCTGAGGGAATATGCACCCATGCTGGAGCTCCAAATGTGTGTAGGTAATTTAAATTTGGTTTTCTGCCATGCCAACGAGTGAATGGCAATTCCCCAGTTGTTGTATTTACTACATTGTTCAAAACATGGTTACTACACATTATGGCCTCACCCCACAGTGTTTCAGGTAAACCTGAGTCAGATAACATAGTGCGAGCCATGGCTTGTAATGTTTGCCCTCTTCGTTCTTTAAACAAGTTATGTTGTGATCTGTAAGGTGCAGAACGTTTATGCTAAACACCAGCCAATTTCAGCATAGTCCCATTATCAGTTACTAAAGTAATTACTTTACTTTTCATTTTTCTCTCAGCAAACCTTAGCCAGTTAAAAAAATGTTGGAATGTTTCTGTTTTGTTCTTCATAAGATAGCAGAAACCGTATCTTGAGTAATGGTCCATAATACTCAAAATATAACAGGCACCCCCTAAACTTGTTTTTTTTAGGACCAATTATTTCAGCAAAAACAACCTCTAAAGGTTCTTTGGTCTGAAACCCATTTAGTCTGTTTCCTGGAGTAACCTTACTCTCTTCTTGACTACAAGCATTACAGTGTAAATACTTGCTACAGGATTTCAATTTAGTCCCTCTGACAGTTCAACAGTTTGTTTGACCATTTTGAAATTAATGTGGCCGAGACGTCTATGTAGTAAATGTATACATTCATCATGTGGCTTAACATTGTTATAAACTGAGTTAGCCATCTTCAACTGATCATCATGTATTACATATAAATCATTCTTTAAAGTAGCAATAACACTTTTACCCTTTTGCTCTATTATACAGTTATCTCCCCTAAAGGTTACGACATAACCAGTATTAACTAAAGCCCTTACCGATCATAAATTAAATTTCAGTTTAGGTACATATAACATAGTTAAATGTTCATTTATACAAGAACAATATGCAGTACCTTCACCTGATGCTTTCATCTTCCATCCATTTGCCAGTGATACATGTTGTTTACACATGGACATCTTTACAAACTTGTTTTTATCTTTAATAATGCATTGTGATGCTCCACTATCAACAACTCACAAATCATTGTTTACAGTTGAATTGCTAGACATAGCTAAACTGGCATTCTTCTTAGCTTTCTGGTATTTATTAGTATTCTGTTGTTTTCTTTTCTTACAGAATCTAGCTATATGTCCCCTAGCCCCAGAAGAAACACATTTCCTAACAGTATAGGCAGTTGAAGATAAATCCTCTTCTTGTGGATTTTCCTTCCTCAGTTGTTCTCCATCTTTCCGTCTTCTTGTTTCTTCTAACAGTCTTCCAGTTATGTCAGTCAATGACAGTTTATCTCTGGGCAGTACTTCTTGTGAAGATACATAAGCATCATAACTTTCATCCAATGAAGAAAGAATGATGTAAACTTGACGCAGCTCTGAAAATATTAGTCCTTTTTCATGTAACTCTTGAAAAGTTCTTTTCATGAAGTTTAAATGAGCTAACATATCTCCACCTTTCAGAAGACGTGCGCTCAACAGTTTACGTGTAAGATGTATGTGTGCACCTACATTGTCGCGAACATAAATCCTCTTCAAATTCTCCCAACACCTAGCAGCAGACTCTTCTCCATGAATATGGATTAGCTGCTGGTCACTCAGTGTTAGTCCAATTATACAAAGAGCTTGTTCGTTGTTCTGTTTAAAGTCAGCAAGCTTCTTGGCATCATCCTCATTTTCTGGATCCCAAGCATTTATATCTGGTGGATTTTGAACTACATTCCATAAACTTTCTCTACATAGAAGTAGACTGCTCTTCATAGACCAGGAAACATAATTTGTTCCATCCAACTGGGTTATCAGTGAAAGACTTGTTGAAGTATCTTTATCAGGATAGTAAACCACAATTAAACAGGAAGCAGCTGTCTGTGTACAGTACTGTGTATTCACACTAACTCTCAGCTATCTGAGCCTGGTTTGGCCTGGGACCATAACCAATGTTGAGGTAATTCCCCATTAGGAGAATGAGCGCATACAGGGAGACGTATAGAGAGTAGTGTGTGAATAATAATACAGTACACAGATACACTGTTCAGTAAATGTAGGTTTTTACTTCCAGAAAGGTTTAAGCAAACTCCAAAATAAGCAGCCCAAGGTCATTCACAAGTTAAATCAGTAAGTTTTCAATCCAGAGATTATCCAGTAATATCAAAGTCCAGTGTGAAAAAAACAGTTCAGTATCAGACTTACATTAAATTCCAGTCATATCAGTCAATTAGAAGAAATAGAGCAACAGCAATACTTTCCAACAGAAGGAAACAAAGATACACTCACACTCTCTGCTGAGACTCAGACTAAGACTAAACAATCCAGGTTTCTGGCTCCATCTTATGGCCGTTTGAGAAAACACACCCAATTGTATGCTCTTGCATTCCCTTAAGCCCCTGTCACACAGCACCAACGGACGGAAAGAGGATGTAAAACGGAGAGAAACACTTGCCAACCGTTCGTTAACGCGATGCATCCGTTCTGTACTCACTGCGTCCTTTTTTCATCCTCTCTATCCATCCAGCATCCATCTACTGACATTTCATCTGCTCAAAAAGTTTTGAGCTGCACAAAACTTTTTGAGCAGAAAAAGTATCCAACGTGTCCGTTCTACATCTACTACGCATACGGGGAACATCCGTTATACGTCCGTAGTCATCCGTTACACATGCTCTATATCCGCTAGGCATCTGCTGCACATCTGCGCAACTCGCATCTGCTCCAGTAGAAAACTGACACAGGGAGGAAGCGAAATGGACACGGAATGGACACGCAGCATTAGTAGCACAGACGTAGAAAGGATGAAAGCGGATGTAGCTCGCATACAAAGCATTAAAATGGAAAAAACGTTCATATAGGGGACATATCTCGGATATTTAGGATGTCTGCAGCATGCCTAGAGGATGCAAAAGGACACCTAGCGGAAAACCTATATTTCCTATAAAAAGGGGGAGAAATCACCTGGACTTCACTTTCAGTCCAGCAGCCCTGCGGTGCAGACCTCTTCAGCCTTCATCTGGCTCTTGCTCTTCCACAGCATCCAGTCATCTCCACCATGTATCGTCACACACTCCTTTTGGTAGCCACCATCGTTCTACAACAGTGCAAAGCCATCTACAGGCTCTTTCACCTGTTCTACGTGAAGAAAAGGAGGCGTCCAAGAAGTGTCTGAGTCCAAAGATGGATCGCAAGAAGAGCCAAGTACAGACTGTATAACAAGCTGATGGTGGAGCTGAGGAGCGAAGACTCTCGTGCATTCCAGAACTTCATGAGGATGCCGCCAGCCATGTTTGACGAAGTTGTGGAGCAGCTGAGACCCAAGTTGACCAAGCAGAGCACCAACTTCTGGCCCAGCCTGGACCCTGGACTCAAGGTGGCACTGACTCTACGCCACCTGGCCTCCAAGACCACGTACAGGAGCATGCAGTACGCCTGGAGGGTGCCACACAACAGCATCAGCATTGTGGTCAGAGAAGTGGTGCAGGCAATCATTGAAGAATACCTGGAGGAGATCCTCCAGTGCCCCTCCACTGAAGAAGGCTGGAAGAAAGTTGCAGAGCAGTGCTTTCAGAAGTGGAACTTCCCCCACACCATTGGAGCCATAGATTGGAAGCACGTGGTCTGCCAGCCAAGTCGGGGTCCAATTATTTCAACTACAAGGGCTTCTTCAGCATCATCCTCTTTGCCATGGTCGATGCTGACTACAAATTCATGTACATCGATGCTTCAGGCAATGGCTCATTCTTCAGATGCCCAGGTATACAACGCCAGTCATCTCAAGGAGGGGCTGAAACGCAACCTCATCATGGGCTTCCCAGATCCAGACCCCCTGCCGAACGACACACAAGATGTGCCCTACTTCATCATGGGGGATGATGCCTTCTCCCTCAGAACCTACCTCATGAAGTCCAACACTTCTAGATGCCTCACCCATGAAGAGAGGATCTTCAACTACAGGCTGTCCAGGGTAAGACGGGTGGTGGAGAACGCCTTTGGCATCCTGGCCAACAAGTTCCAGGTACTTCTCACCACCATGCAGCATCACCAGAGACCATGAGGAACATCGTGGAAGCTTGCTGCATCCTGCACAATCTCATGCGCACCCGCTACCCAGTGTTGCAGAACAGGCTCATGAACTGCCAACATGGCAATGGGGACATGGAGCCTGGTCAATGGAGGCAAGGGTGAAACCTGATAGACACTGTGGATGTGCAAGGCCCCAACAGAGCTTCACATGAAGGGAAGAAGCAGCGCAACCTCCTGAAACACTGGTGCAACTCCCCAGCTGGAGCAGTGGAGTGGCAAGACAGGATGGTAGATGCTTTATGGATGCTTCCTTCAGCTTGTCTCATCACACTGATGAGATTGTGTCATGTATGTTGATTGGCCCTACAGTGAACAGGGCATTTAATAAAGAGTTGGGTTTATGTTGAAATGTGTGGATCAATGATTAAATTATTACTGATAACAAAGGGCCATAGGTATGGCACCTGGGATGGTGGACCATACAGTCCCACTATGCTTGTACTGGAGGTTTATCTATCCCACAGCGATTACCCATCCCACAGGTATCCCTGCCCATCCCACTGCTATCTTAACCCATCCCACAGCTATTACCCATCCCACAGGTATCCCTGTCCATCCCACTGCTATCCTTACCGATCCCACAAGCATTCAAAGGCTTAAACAATTTCTAAAAGTTTCCACCAAGACTTTATTGACAAAAAGAACTGAACCAAGTGTGTGAAGCAAAGATAAACTTTATTAATAACAAAGTGTAAAAGCAAAATGACCCAGGAAAAGTGTCCCAAGCAAAGATAAAGTCAACAGGTAGCAACCCAGTCTCTGGCACTCTTCTCAGTCACTCTGAGGCGTGTCCATAGTCTCAGGGGTGAAGGGTCCAGGTGCTGTGGAGGTGGCTGCTGCTGGAGTGCTGGTCTGAGGCACCATTGGGGTGCCTGGCCCCGAGAGGACAACAGAGGACGGTGTGTGGAGGAAGCTCTCAGACAACTGGCTCAGTCCTGTAATGTTGAAAGCCCCTTCCTCCATGACATGGGGTGTCAGCCCCAATTCCGATGACAGATGTTCTGAGGCCGGGCTTGGCTGTGGGGTGGAGGAAGGAGGAGTGTAATGGGGCTGTCTGGTCTGCAGGTGAGCGAGGTGAGGCATGGGTGGCATGGGTGGCATGCGTGGCATCTGTGGCATGGGTGGCATTTGTGGCGTGGGTGGCATTGATGGCATCGGTGGCATCGGTGGCATTCAATGAACCTGTGGCTGGACTGGGAAGGGCTGCCTGTGCTGCTGGAACTCCTGGTAGCCATATCCTTGGTAGGTGAGGGCCTGTGGAAAGCCTTGGAAGGGCTGTGACATCACCTGGAGTGGAGGAGCAGACCTGGACTGGGTCGGAGCAGGTTCAGCTGGGCCTGGAGGGTTGTGCAGAAGACCGGTGATCCTGTCCTTTATCACCTGGTACTGTGATTCGGACATGTCCATGAGGGTCTGGTTGACTTAGGTGAGGAAGGGCTTGCAGTTTGAGGATGGTATGTCGGTGTGTACCAGCTGAGAGAGGAGATCTACACTGCTTTTGATGGTGTGCCTGATCTCCAGCAGGACAATGTGGCTCTGCCCCTCCGGTCTGGCTCTCTGCCTGCTTTCTGTGGAGTTGGAGCTCAGGGTGGATGTGGGTTGGTCTCTGGTGGAGGTGCCCTCTTCTTGCTCCATCTGCATCAGGAGATCCTCCATGTGCTCCGGCATGGGGTGTGAAGCTGTTTGGGGGGGTCTCCGTCATGGGACGCTCCACAGATACCTGCCTGGACACAAGAGCTGACTCTTGGCCAGAAGAGGACTGGCTCTCTGTGGGCTGCCTGAGAGGGAGGGTTGTCAGAGGGGCTGCTCCTCGGTGGCGGATCTCACCCTCCAAGAAGCTGCACTTGGCCATCATGTAGGTCTCCTGGTCGGTGAGCTTGACCGCGGCCTGGCCAGATTTCTTGAGGTGCAGCTTCCCGTACCAAGTGTGCATGTGCTTCCACCACCCGAGGAGGACCTCCAAAGTGCAGCCCAGGCTCTCCGCCTTCTCTCTCCAAGCAGCCTGCTTCCTCTTGATGTCTCTATAGAGCCTGTGTCCCTTCCGGCATTGATACTCATTCTCCCTCAGCCATTTGAGCACCTCATCCACATGTTCCTCTTCGATGGAGTATTGCCTCCTCTCCCATTCTCGCGTATGCCTCTTCCTCCCTCTGGCAGGGCCATCTGGGCCCTCATTAGAGGGGCTTCGAGGTTCTAGGGGCTGCTCCACCACATCACCAGCAGCAGCAGCAACAATAACAGCAGCAGCAAAAGCAGGACCAGCAGCACAAGCAGGACCAGCAGCACCAGCAGCACCAGCAGGATCAGCAGGACCAGGATCAGCAGCAGCAGAGTAAGCCCCAGAAGCACCAGCAGGACCAGCAGCACCAGGATCAGCAGCAGCAGAGTAAGCACCAGCAGCACCAGCAGCACCAGCAGCACCAGGAGCAGCACCAGCAGAGTAAGCACCAGCAGAAGCTCCAGCACCAGGAGCAGCGCCAGCAGAGTAAGCACCAGAAGAAGCACCAGCACCAGGAGCAGCGCCAGCAGAGTAAGCACCAGCAGAAGCCCCAGCACCAGGAGCAGTGCCAGAAGAGTAAGCACCAGCAGAAGCCCCAGCACCAGGAGCAGCGCCAGCAGAAGCCCCAGGACCAGCAGAGTCATCCCGAGCAGCAGAAGCCCCAGCAGAAGCAGAGTCAGGGCCAGGGGGTGGGATGGTGGCCCTGTCCTTCTTGCCAGGGCTAGCAGCAGATGGCACAGGCTTCGTCTTCTTCCCCATGGTTGTTGGCTGGAGATGTGTCTGGCAGCAGGTCTCTCCTCTGAATGGTGACCTGCTTGTGAGCTGCATCCCTTTATATCCATGGGACTGATGCAATGCATCCTCCCCGCATGCGCAGTGAACGCTTTGCATCTGCTAGGCATCCGCTAGGCATCTGCTAGGCTTCCGTGATGCATCCGCTGTATCCGCTAGGCATCTGCTATGCATCCACTCCCTCCGCTGTGCGTCCGCTTCGCTGTGCTCCCCCGGAAGCCCTGCGGATGTGCCATCCACTTCCATCCACTAGGCTTCCATGGAGCATTCGCTTTACATCCTGGCTACGTCCTCCCCCCGTCCGTTCCTTTCCGTTGTTGTCCGCTCTGTTTATGCAAATTCGGGGCACTTTTGCGAACGGATAACAACGGATGGAAAATTTTCTCATCCGCTTTTTCCTTTTTACGTACTTTTTGCATCCGTCGGCCTATGTGACAGGCCCTTTAAAGAGACAGTATTAAAATGTTTATCCTGGTTTATCTATTTCTAACCCAAATACCTGTTAGGTGACTTATATTCCTAACAACCCCTAAGCATAATATATGAGATATCATTCAGAACCAGCTCCTTATCAAACCTATGGTCTTTAGCAACGGTCATCCCTATTTCCAAAAATGGTGACCCCTGCCTGATTGAAAACGACAGACCAATCTCATCTTGTGTTGTGTCACATGCAAAGTTATGGAATCAATTATTAATCAATGCATTACTTTCCACCTAGAGTCAAACAACTTACTCTTCAATAAACAATTTGGTTTCAGAAAAAAATGTCCTGCAATTTGCAACTTCTACACTGCAAAAACATGTGGACTATACTCCTTGACCAGGGTAAAGCAATAGATATAATTTACATTGACTTCTGCAAAGCCTTTGACTCACTAGTACATGACAAACTACTATTAAAATTAAATTCTCACGGCATTTACGGATCCCTTCACAAGTGGATTACTGCCTTCCTGTCAAACAGGCAACAAATAGTAAAAATAGGAAAACGCCCTATCAAACCCTGTACCAGTTATCAGCTGTGTGCCCCAAGGGAGCATTCTAGGACCCACACTCTTTACACTCTATATAAATGACCTTTGTGATCAGCTTATTGGCAACTGCATCCTCTTTGCTGATGATGTAAAACTATTCAACACCACCGTCAATGCTACCGTCCTTCAAAAGGACCTTGATTATATGTCTGAATGGTCCAACTTTTGGCAACTCCAAATCTCGACCAACAAATGCTCTGTCTTACACGTTGGTAGAAAAAAATCTATATACCAAATACAAGCTAGGTGGATATGACTTTATTGATGATCCTCACTCTGTCAAGGAGCTTGGAGTTCTCATATCGAATGACCTAAGTGCCAAAGCTCACTGCAACAGTATTGCCAAAAAGGCTTTAAGAATTGTAAATTTAAGTTTATGAAGCTTCTCCTCTGGTAATACTGATTTGCAAACTAGGGCATTCAAAACCTTTGCTAGACTAATACTTGAATTCATCTCTGTTGTCTGGAATCCTCACTGTATATCAGACATAAATACAATTGAGCAAGTCCAGAAGTATTTTACCAAAAGAGTACTACATTCATCTGTTCGCAACAGAATACCTTACACCGCCAGACTTGAGATTCTAGGCTTAGACAACCTTGAACTAAACTAGCTAAGATTGGACTTAAGCATAGTACATAAAATCATATGTTACAGCATCTTACCAGTTAATGAATATTTCAGCTTTAACCACAACAACACAAGAGCACGCAACAGATATAAACTAAATGTAAACCATTCCAAACTTGATTGCAAGAAGTACAATTTCAGCAACAGAGAGGTCAATGTCTGGAACTCACTACCTGATTCTGTTGTCATCTGCTCAAACCCCCACTCCTTTACCCTCAAACTAACCTCTGTTGACCTTACCCCATCCCTAAGAGGTCTGTAAGGGGCATGCATAAGTACATAATCGTGCCTATCATCCCTGTCCTATTGTCCCCAATTATTCGTTCCTATTTATTATATTTAAACTTATGTTTATTCTTATTTCTATTGTATTGTAAGCTTTTGACAAAATAAATAAAAAACATAAATAAATAAAAATCACACTTGCCTAGCTTCCATTCTTCACCCAGAACATAACACTGGTGACAAAGATGGGATTGAAGGGGAATTGAGGCTGCAAAGAGCTGATCACTGCGAGCTGACTTACTCAGAGCTGAATCACTGGAGCTGATCCACAGCTGCTGCCACTTCATTGATCACAGACACCTCAACCCAGATTGCCTGGGGGCTCACACTGATTTCTTGGAAAATTGATCAACTACTGCCTTGTGCTGCATACAACCCGACCTCTGAGACATGGGACTCCTACCTTGCTGGTTGCGACTGCTTCCTCAAAGCCAATGAGTTTGCTGAGATCACTGACAACAGGAAGAGGCACTTTTCCAAAACTTCTGTGGCCCAGAGATCTTCGAAATGGCCAGGGCTCTCCTCACTCCACTGACCATTTAGTCTGTGCCATGGGACGTGCTGCAGAGCAAGCTACAGACTCACTATACACCCAAACCTTCACGAATCGCACATTGGCATGCATTCCATCATTGGAATCAGGCTGAAGGTGAAACCATCAACAAATATATTGCTGCTCTTCGAAAGGCAGCCCTGTATTGTGAGTTCAGGGACTTAGATGACAGTTTCTTGGACAGAGTAGTCTGTGATGAGAGGGATGTCAAGCTACAGAGATGCCTCATTGCAAAAACAGACCTCATCCTGCAGATGGCACTTGATGGGGCACAAGCAGCCAAGATGTCCAATCAGTCAATAGCTGATCAAACAGTCCACCAGCATTGCAGAAACCAGTCACTGCACCATGGATTTGCTAACCATGGTCAATCAGGAGATGAGGACGATGAGGACGATCATCTCAAATCTTCCAAGGGGAGGAATGTGGCCACAGAAAAGAGGCAACCAGAATGTGTTGGTCGTGGCAGCAATCACTGCAAATCGTGTGTAAGTTCAATAGCGCCATCTGCCAAAGTTCAAGAACTCTATCTGCCAAAGATGTGAAAAGAAAGGGTGTGTCACACAAACCAACCAGCTACACTGCAAGCCCAGAGACGTGCAACAAAAGAGTGCAGAAAAGACAAGAGAGTCATCGAGAGGACTGCTTCACTGTCTCCAGAAGCATCTGCAAGGCAGAAGCAGTCATTGGTTTAGCCAGCCTCTCATCTTGCAAAAAGGTCCATGTTACTGTCCTGACTGAGGGGTCTCCTTGCCACATGGAGGTGGACATGGGATCCTCAATACCACTATATCTTAGAATACACTAAAGAGATTGGCCTAAAATCACAAAGACAGTTGGACTTTCACCATATTCATCTCCAAGACTACCAGGGGAACAGCATTCTTGTCATTGGAGCGGGCACCATAAGAGTATCTTTCAAGGATTTCTTGGCTGTGACTGCTCATAGTGGACAGCTCTCTACCAAGTCTCCTAAACTGGACTGGTTATCCTTTCTGGGTCTGGGAATCACTGGCATCAACTCCATCAGTGATTCTATTATTGAGGCCTTAATCTCTGATTTTGCAGACGTCTTTGATGGAAACTTGGGCAGGTATATGGGCACACCCACAGAGGTGGTATTCAGCCAGTTCTCACCGGTTCAGATGACTTGGTAGCAAGAATTTGGCGTGGGTCACGGAACTGGTAGCGACTTTTGGCTGGCCACAGTCCCAAACCAGTTCCCAGTCACCCAAGCAATCACTGCTCACTTGCTTGCCCCACATGCTCTCTTGCTGCTTGCTTGTCCTACCCGCACACACTCATCCCACCCATCCCACCCTATAAAAATGCATCGCTACGTGGTCTTATCGCTTATGCATGCTAGTCTGCTCTGCAGCTACCTGCCTAAGCTGATTTGAGACTACTCTAATCTATTCTTCCCCAACGGATCTCCTACAGGACCTGCCTACAGGACCAGGTAAGCACTGACTCACTAGCCCCAGTGCCCGGCCCTGGCCTCAGGCTGAACCCCTGGCATTCCTTCCTGCCACCTGGCCTCACCCAAAGCTTCTGGCAGCCTCCGCTGGCCGCAGCCTCAATCCATGACCTAGCGTAGCTCCCCAAGCCACCACAATCCCTTGTGGGCCAGCCACCTCCACCAATAGACTTCCAAATGCCCCTGGCGCTTCTTCCCACCATCTGGCCTTGCCCTGGGCTTCCGGGGAGGCTCCAGAGTCCGTGGCCTTGTGTAGCTGGCCAAGCCACCATGATGGCTTGTGCCACATTGCCGAAGGCCCCAGATCTTCTTCTAGCCACCCGGCCTCCAGCACAAGGCCCTGGATCATCTTCTAGCCACCCGGCCTCCAACCCATGGCCTCCAGCCCAGGGCCTTGTGTAGCCAGCCAAACATCATGCCAGCCAAGCATCATGCCTCCCGGTCTCGCCCTGAGCTTTCGAGCTGCCACGATCACTTTCAAGCCACCATGATTGCTTCCAAACCACCATGATCACTTCAAAGCCATCGCGATCATCCCCACTCCTTCAAGGGCTTCTAAAAGCTCTTGGAGGACCTTGCTGGACAGGCTAGGGCCCATAGGCTCCAGCCTAGCCAGCCTTGTTAAAAGAACCCACTTCCCTCCCACTTCCCTCCACCTCCAGCCTCCAGCAAGCACCTATCTCCTTTAGATGCCTTCTCCTGATTCCCAAACTGCTGCTGTAAACTTGTCTCCTGCCTTGCTTGTGCTGCATCCAGCTTATCGGTGAGCAACTGATTCTGCTTGCCTGCTTTCTTCAATTGGGTAAGTAAGTGGCTTTTTTTTCTATCATTATTTAAATCAGAGCAGGTATCTTCAAACTCGGCAAGCTTAAGGCTTGTGGACTTCAACTCCCAGAATTCCTGAGCTAACATGATTGGAAGAGGAATTTTAGGAGTTGAAATCCACAAGTCTTAAGTTTGCCAAGTTTGAAGTCCCCTGATTTAAAACAAGGGTCTTCAAACTTGGAGGAGGAACTCTGGGAGTTGAAATCCATAAGTCTTAAAGCTGTCAAATTTGAAGCTCCCTGATTTTAAAAAACAGTGTGTTTAAAAAAAAATTCAGGAAATACTCATATAAAATTTAGGAAATTTTAGCTGCTTTTCTATTTTTAGAAAGCAGCTACTTTGTGAGATTGTCATTGTCATGGAAGTTCTTTTAAATTGTGTGAAATGTTATGTGCCTATAAATTAAAGCTATTTTTTAGATTTTTTCAGCTGTGTGAGTGTGTGTGTGTAGTTTTCAATTGTGTAGGAAGTGTGTTTTCAATTGTGTAGTTTTGTGGGTCTGCTGCCAATCCAATCATGTTACAGTGAAAACACACTCCCTACAACTGAAAACTATACACACACACACACACAAAGCATATACAGCTGGAAAAATCAGCATGCATGCAGGCCAGGGGACATTTTACATGAAGTCCAGCTGCTTTTATAAGTTCTGAGAAAATTAGCAACTTGTTTGGGGGTATAACACTTCACCATTATTAAAACTGTTTTTAACATGTTCAGATTTCTGGAGCTGAGCCTGCTTGATGGGTTTCGAGTGTTCGTGGTTGCCCTGCTTTTGTTCTTGTCTGGGTCTTTTGTCTTTCCTATCATGGTGGTAAATTCTGCCAGTTATCAGGAAAAGGGGATCTCCAGGTCAGTTAACTTAATAATAGCTGTACTTTAGTGTTGCTTTTTCTTGTCTTGCTTGTTTGCCTGGGGGTTTCTTAAAGGCAGAAGGGCTGAGATTTCTGGTGTGAGGTTTTGGGTCCTTGGAGGAACAATACAGGGTTTTTATTGCAGTGGCTCTATCTGTGAATTAAATAAAAAAACTGGTTTTTATCTGCAGTGTGTGTGTGTGTGTGTGTGTGTGTGTATGCTTTCAAAGTTATCTATGCATTAATAATGATCAAATACTAATAATATTTGCTTATCCTTTTTACTGAACTTTCTTTATATAATTGGTGTTTTCTTTTATACTTTTACATTTCTAACTTCTGTTTCTGTTCATTAGCCATTGATAAAAGAAATCCCACGTTAAAAAGTATTCTAAGCCTTCTCCTTGCTTGTAAATTTGTAATTGTTAATTTATTCATTTCTGCACATTCTAATATTTTTTGTTCATTTTCATATCTTTGTTTTTCCATTGTTTACAAACAACAATTCTAGCAGCTGTTGTATGTGTAAAATTAAATAAATCCAACACAATATTTCTGGTTTTAAATCCAGAATGCCCTCTGTTGGGATTTGAATTTGAGCTTGTATTCTGATTGGTTGTCAGACTCCCATGGGGCCATGCAGGGGCAACTCTGTAGGCTATCCTGAGTCTCAGACTTGGTTGAGCCTTGCTGGATGATGATGTAATGAAAGGGCTTTGGGCAATTCCTAATATAGCTCTACCTGAGTAGATCTTTGTTATGTAAAATAGACTGGCCTCGGCCAGAGTAATGGCCCATTAGTAAAGGTTGGGGGGCGGCTGAGTATCTGCCTCTCTTTGAGTTTTTACTTTTTTTTTTAGGGGAAATATTCTGCCTTTTTGATTAATAAACTTTATTACATTTTGCAGTTAAAATATACAAACAACACACACACAAATTAGGGAAGGGAAGAAAAACAAAAAGGAAAAAAAGGTAAACAATTTTTAAAAATTTATATCATCAACAGTTTGTGGTTCCTTATTTATCTCATTATTTTATGCCATATTTGCAATTAATCTTTAGTGCGAATATCTAATTACTACAATTGTCATTCCTCCTCATTTCCAATTTATTATTATTGTTGTTCGTGTTGTTGTTATATAATCTATCTTTGGTCTAGCCACTCATACCAACAGTTCCAACTCATACTAATACTTCTTTATTTTTTACTGCTAGAGTTAATTTATTCATTTCTGCACAACTTGATATTTTCAGAATAACCATTTCCTCTGGTGGAGTATAGGGTTGTTTCCACTATTGTGCAAAGGCCAATCTAGCTGCCATCAATATATGTAATATTACATACAGTATTTAATTTTTTTGGGAATTATCTGTTGAGTATCCCTAGTAGGAAGAATTCTGGTTTAAATTCAATCTGCTCAGTCGTAATTTCCTCCATCCATTTTTTTATTCTCAGCCAATATCTTTGGGTTTCTGTGTAAGACCACCACATGTGGGAATGTTCCCTTTTTCTTTTTGCACTTCCAGCATTTAGGGCTCTTGTTGGGAAACATCTTCGCTAATCTTGAAGGGGGTAGGTGCCATCTATAAAACATTTTGTAAGCATTTTCTTTATACAATGCTGATTTTGTAATTTTTTTTTTGTTAAAGTTTTATTTGGGTTTTCACACAAAAAAAAAACATAATACAAGTAAAACATCTTTTTTGAAAATAGCATGATCTCGGGTTGCACTTCTTCATACAGACACAAACTCAATTTCATGCTCATTTTTGTACTCTATTCCATATCATCTTACTGTTTTGCATTTTCTATATAGTTTTTCCCCTCTTTTAATTTTCTCAACTTTATTTTGATTATCTTATCTTAATTCAAATCATTATATTAATACTTTTGTCTGTCCTGTTTAAATTTCATATTACCTTTTCTCATTAAATAAATTTTCTCCTGTAGTGACTAATTGGAGTATGATACCTTTATATCTTTTAATTTTATCTATTCAACTCTTATTTAAACTTCAATGTATACCTTAAGGTTATAACATTCAATATAATACATAACTTCTAATCGAATTCTGCTTGGTACATTCTTAAAATACATACTATATTCTTTTAAAAAAGGATTATAAATATTTGTAATTAAAACACTCATTCCATTCCAATTAAGTTCTATCATAAATATTCATTAAAGTCTTAACATCTTCAACATTTCTTTTCAACTACATATCATACTTCCTTAGGAACACGTATTATCTTTCCATAATTAATTTTCCCCTATTTCTCTTCACTTATGTTTTATAAATAATTAAATATTCATTTTGTTACATTTATTTATAAACAAACATTCCACTAAATTACGATAACTATTTTATCCATCATTTTGATCATACATTGTTTCATATTTTCTGAAATTATTTCTATTTCTAATATAACAATACTATCTTATGTACCTTTGCAGAATCCCTTTTTCAATTAAATTTTCATCCATTATCTCTAAATAGGCCCTGTTTCTCTATATCTTGTTTCTGTCCTTTATAACTTCTTTCCCTTTCTTTCTTCCCTCTCTTCTTCTCCCTCTCCTTTTTTACCTCCTTGTCTCTCTACTTCTGATTCTCTCTTCTGTATTCCCCTCTTCTGTTGCTTTCTAATTTTATACTTATTTTTCAAACTATTCTTTTTTGGGGTTGTTTTTCCAAATCTTAAACTTTTCATTCTCTTTCCCCCCTTTCCTTTTTTTCCCCAATTAAAATTACTTGTTCATTAAAGATGGCTTCTTCTTTGTCCCAATCTTCTTGTTCTGCAGGCGTTTCTTGTTGTTTCTCATAGTTCCAAATCTCCATTTCTAAGAATTGAAATACAAAGCCAAAAGAACCTTTCCCTTCTTGTGCATCTTCTTTGTACTTTTTAAGTTCCATTTTCAGTTCTTCTAAAAGTGGTGCCATTTTAAACACTTTTAAACAATCACCCAATTGATTTTAGTCATTCAAATGCAGTAACCAAAAATCCAGAAATCACCAAGTAATCCAAATACTCCCAAACTGTTTCTTCTTGTTTCTTTTTTCACTTTCTCTTCCTGGAGTTTTACTATTTTGTTGCCATGTTTCAGTTAAAATGTATCTTTTAGAAGTCTTGCTGAGATTTTACTGTAAGTTCTTTTTAATTCCAGACAGTCTCCTCCCTTCCAGATCCTGACTTTTTATTCTTTTTCTCTCCCTTCCTGCTTTCAAAAGCTTTTAAGTATCCAGAAATCTTTATTATCACTTTGACATTTTATTTTCAGCTTAAATGCCTATTGATGTCAAGGTGGATTTTTTTTTTCAATTTCATGCTTAAGTCTCTTAGCTGTCAGTATAGGGAAAGGAAGAGAAGAAAAAAACCAAATCCTTTCCCTTTTCTCTCTCCTTCGCTGCTTGAAAATCATATTTCAGAACAATGTTATTTTTTTTTACACTTTAAATTCCAGGGTACCTTAGTTGTTGCTTTTGCTGTTTGACCCACTCAACCAAATCTTCCTCCTGCATATTCTTTTCCGGTTGAGTTCTTCTTGAAAGTGGCCATTTCTGACCACCTCTACAACTGCTTTCGGGAAAGGGAGTAATAGCCAGCTGAGGAGGAGAGATGCAGCTTTCCTCAACCCTGCAGGCAGACTCCCCCCTCTTCATCACCTCTACAGAATGGCTTAGCCCTGAAACCAGCCAGCTCAGGGCACTCCAGCAGCGAGCATGGATGGAAACCGCGCACAATCACAGTTTCAGTCTGTTGCAGAAGAAGCTCAAACCAGAAGTCCATTGCTTTTGTAATTTTATTATTTCTGTTCCAGATCTTCTCCCATTCTGTTAAAGTAATACTACGGCCTATATCCTGCTCCAAGCTATCATATTACCTTTAACTCCAGCCTGGGAGTCTTTTTAATATGTCCTAAAATGTTTCATTTTCCTAGGAGAGGGGTGGGTTTTAACTTCCAACAATGAAAAACTATTTTTCTTGTTTGTTGAACCTCATCTTGATAAGACTGTACATTGTTAGGTGAAAAAAGAGATCCCTTCTGTTACCTTCATCCTCATCCTACAGCTACAATCGAGCCCAATCAAAGCACAATATTGTTTTATGTCTTTTGCAATAATAGCTGATAGGCAAGGATGAAAAGATAACAGAGTTTGACCACTTTCTTTGCCAAGAAACCAAGAATGGAACAATCAGAATCAGACACAATAGATTCACAACCATCAGGGTCACAAGCAGCACTGTCACCAATTGAACGTGGAAAAAGCAGCAAGTCAATCTCCAAAACTGAAAGCCTTCCTGATCTTCCAAACTGCTGGACATTGCAGCAATACAGAAGTTTTCAAGAGAAGTATGAGGGATTAGAAGTTTCAAAGAAAAAATTAGGTTTTAAGTACTGTGCAAAACATGACTTTGCAGTGGAGAAAGGTGTTCGTGTGTCCATCAGAGACAATTAAAGAAGTTCAGCAAGCTTCTCTGAGGAAAAAAAATGAAAGAACATTTTACATATAAAGCTCACACAATTTGCAGTGATAACTTAAAACAAGAGGTGCAGGATGCTATAATGAAATCATCAGATAAGATGTCTGACAAATATTTATCTACTACTTGTAGAGTATTTTTTACAGTCTGGCACAAAGATGTAAACCATTTTCAGACATAGAAGGACAGGTAGAATTGCAAACTGTTATGGGTGTAGATCTTGGAACAGGATTGCATTCATGGTCAATTGCAGTGAAAATAGTTATTTCATTGCAAAAGAAATTAAAACCAAAATGTTTACTAGCATTATTGAACAGAACCTGAAAATATGTTTAATTATTGACGAAGCTCAAGTTTGTTTGAGCTCAAGTTTTTGTCAAAAGAAGGCACTCTCCATTATACAAAGTCTTCACCTTTTCCCCTTATTTTTTTATTTAGGGTTTTTTGAACCTCTATATTCCAACACAGTCCAGTCTCCAATTTGTCAACTTTATTATTATTATTTTTTGACAATCTTAAGTACAGCTTTATTTTATGCCTGTTTATTCTCAAAATATTTTAGTCCAATTTAGTTAAATCTTTCATTCCAGCTTCTTCCTTTCCCAGTTCGAAGCCCCACTTAGCTGTCAAAAATGTTTTCTTTTTTTTTCCTTGTCCCTTTGTAATTTCACCGCTCACTTTTCTTTCCTTAAAAATTCCATGTTACCTTAATCCTGGTGTGCTTTTGTTTAGTTGTATTGCCCAGTTGTCCCGGTTCAGATGTTATCCACTTCTTTCTTCCCTCCTGCACAAATCTTAATCCAGCTGAGTCCTCCTTTTCGGGGTGGCCATTTTAAACCACCACTGCAGTAATCTTTGTGGAGAAAAAGACCAAGCCCATGGGGGGAGATGCGGCTCCCCTCAATCTGGCTTGCGGCTTCCCCTTATTCCACCGCCCCTCCAAGGCAGCTTCAGCCCCTAATCATTATGATCCAGGATCAGGGCTCACCAATGAAAGAGCACGGAACATAGCCACAGAGAGTCCCGATCTATGGTCCATCAGCGAGGAGGCTCCGCCTTCTTCGCCTCCAGCACCAGCTTTTTATAGCCAGAACTGTCCAATACTTCAGCCACTGACAGGAACTCATTCTCCCTGCCAGCAGCTGAACCAATAAGTGGAGTCTTACATCCGACTCCACTTTTCATGTAACATAGGCTCATGTAAATGTGGCATCATGTATATTTAACACCCCTCCCTTCTTAGTTCAGGCTGACCAATCACTACGTATGTGGCAGATGTAGTCATTCAGGTAGACGGGGCTTCTGTGGGTGCGACTGGGCCTGCACGGTTCAGTTGTTTCCAAGGTGGAAGCCTGAATGGACATGTTTGCCGCTGCTCCAGACTCTGCCCTTGGAAATGTCTTGAAAGTTTCCAGGGGCGTGGCAGTTTCTGTTGAGCTCAAGGCCTCAGAAGTACTATGCTGGACTCCTGCCCCCCCACAGCTAAGTCCTCCATTGTTTCATTCAGGTTTCCCTTGCTAATCTGTGTTTTTGTGGGGTTTCTAATTTCCAGGGTGTCGTTGTTGCCGGAGGTGTGTTGTGTTGCTCGGCTTCGATTGGGAGCTGAACTATGTGGCCCCGCAGTTGGTCTATGTGCCTGGTCCATGTTCTTCCCCCTTCTTCCTCCAGTCTCTATGATCTGGGTCCAGTATTTTCTGTTATTCTTGCCGGTACCCAGGTTTCCCCTCCCGTGTAGTTTCATGCATACACTGTGTCTCCCAGTGGGAATGTTCTGCACTTCCCTGTAGAGTCTAGAGGGATGTCATTTTATAGTTTGGATGGATTCTATCCAGGGTGGACCTGAACTTTCTGTTCATGAGCATTTCTGCTGGGCTTCTGTTTGTTGCTGCTCTTGGTGTTATGTGTTGGATTAGCAACCATTTGTCAATTTTTTCTTGCCAATCACTGGGGCCTACTTTGTTAAGTTCTTTGGTCATTCAGACCATTATCTCCACTTGCCCATTCACCGCCGTATGAGCTGGTGCTGAAAGAGCATGTCAGATTCCCAGATGGGCGAGGAAACTTTCAAATTGTTGTGCTGTGAATTGCAGTCCATTGTCTAAAACCAGCACATTGGGTAGCCCGTGGGTGGTGAATATTTTCCACAGGGCTCTGATCGTTGCCTCAGTTGTTGTAGATTTCATGATAACCACCTCCAACCATTTAGAGTAAGCGTTGACCATGATTAAGAACATTTGCCCCTGGCAGGGTTCTGCAAAATCTATGTGTATGCAACCCCATGGTGCATCAGGCTTTTCCCACTTGAGGGGGGGTGCGGAGGGAGGTGCCAGCTGGGATTCCTGACATGGTGATCCAGGTCTCATTGTCTCTGTCAATGTCAATCTTGGGTTGCAGAGCAAAAGGGACTCTCCGGGACTTCAGTCTGATAGGGGTTATGTTGGGGTCTAGGTTAAAACTTATTGAGGTCCCCTTATACTTTCCCAGTTCACTGTTGAAAACATCCCAGAATTCCCTTTCCAAAACATCTAGATCATCTCTGGTGCTTGCTCTGGTCACTGCTGTTGCACTGGTGAGGCTAATTTGCAGCAGCACGAACCACTCTCTCCCTAGGAGGCTGGGCAGATCTTGATCTACAATGGTCAGTGGTAGAAATCCCTGAAAATCTCTATTCCATGTGGTAGATTTTCTTTCCTAGGACTGGTATTTTATAGCCTTGATAGTCCTTTAGTATTATTCGTTGTGGCTGGAGCTCACTTTGGCGGATGTTGGGGTTGATTTTCTGGAGAGCCGTCCAGGATATCATTGATATGAAAGATCCTGAGTCCACTTCCATCGATCATAGGGTTCCATCAATCCTCACCTTGGTGAAAAACTTGTTGGATTCAACCATGTTTGTGTGTCCCATATGGGCATGAGTGTAGCCTCTGATTATATGGTGGGTTTCTTCTTATTTTTTGAATTTCGCATCAAATGTCTTCTGACCCTTGTATTGTCTGGTTGGGGAGTATGTTCTGTAGCTCGGTTTGTCTGCTGGCAGGCTGGCTCTGCAGACTTCCACAAAGTGGCCCTTCCACTCATATCATCTGCAGATTGCCTCCTTAAAACAGCAGGTGAACTGAAGATGATTCCCTCTGCAGTTTCCACAAGACTTGATTCCCTAAGTGGTTTCAGGTTTGTTGGTTTTTATCTGGTGGACATCTTCCTTCTCATCGTCACTGCTTTCGGAGACTGATGGATTACATGGTGTTCCCCTCATGGCCTGGGTGGCATGGACCTTGCTGCTGCTCTTTACTTGGGCTGCAGATGAGTCTGAGGCTTCCGGGGCTTTCACTTCTTTCAGAGCCTCCTTGAACAAGACATCCTCTCTTGTGAACAGTCTCTTCTGCAGGGTCAAATCCTTAATACTGAGGACTAGCCGATCCTGGATCATTTCTTCGGCATTTAAGAATTTGCAATTCTTTGAAATTTTCCTCAGTGTGGCCAGGAAATTACTTATGCTCTCCCTCTCTTTTTGGCTCCAGAGATAGAAGTCATTCCGATTTGCCAGGTATGATGGGATAGAGTCGAAATGTCCTTTCAGTGCTCATTGTGGTTCATCCCAGGAGACGTTCTCTAAGTTACCTGCAATGAGGGCTTCGGTCAATTCATAGATTTCCGAATCACAAAAGGTCAAGAAGTAAGCCTTCTTCTTCACCTCAGGTTCTGCCTGCATTCCGTTCACTACCAGATTTAGGTTAAATCTTGTCATGTATTAGAACCATTTCTCTTTGGATGGCTTGAATGGGATTGATGGGATCGATGGGCCATGTTGTTTCACTGTCGGTCTGAACATTCGAATTCATGAAACAGCTGGAAAATGGCTGTGGTGCCCCACGAGGTCCTTTGTCTTCTTCATAATCCCACCTTCATCGCCAGTGTTAAAAGTGTGTGGATGAGGTGGCAAGGCTCAGCAGCAGCAGGAATCTGCGATTGTCCGTGGTTTCTGCTGTGCTCGCCGCTGGAGTGAGGTAGGGAAGACCTAGCAGGGGTCAGGGGGAGTCGCCCCCCCCTCCTCAGCTGGCTTAACTCCCTTTTCTGAAAGCGGCAGAGCAGCGATCAGAAATGGCTGTCACAAAGAAGCTTTCATCCGGAAAAGAATGTGCAGGAGGAAGCTGAGAAATGAAAGTTTTGGCCTTCCTTACGGTGACAGCAGATGAATGAGAAATTGGAAAAAACTCGCTTTGGCATCAGCAGGTAAGCAAACTGGAAAATTAAAGCCAAGGGGACAATAAAGATTTCTGAACACTGGAAAAATAAAATTATGCTGTAAGTGGGAAGGGAGAGGATAAGAATTAAGATTAAGCGTTGTTTTTTAAAATATGCAATTAACTGTGGTTTAAAATAAGCCCCAAAACAAAGAGGTTATTTGAGGAACAAATAAGAACAAATGTATGGTTGTTTTTGTGGTTATTTGAGGAGCAAATAAGAACAAATGTACAGTTGTTTTTATTATTTCTTCCGTACACCACTAGCCAAGTATATGTCATCAGAATCAACTAGAGTTAAGTGGCCAATAAATTTAAATAAATAAATGTCATAACCTGGGTATGATTGTGAAGAAGAGACAATTCTCTCACTTCAGTGATAACTTCCACTGCTACAATTGATTATTTTCTCCAGCCAGCAGGGTTAGCAGCAGTAGATATAAACAGCTGAGTAAGTAAACATGGCTGATATTTTCTGTTCTCCATCCTCATGTCTTTCCATATCTATCTTTATCCTCAATTGTTTAATATCGTATCCTGTAAAACTGATGAGACCCCTAAAATCCAGGCTTTGGTATCTTTTTTCACATAATAAATATTCTGCAATTTACTTGAAAATAGGGCAGGGGCAAAGGAAAAAGCAATGGAAAAAAATATTTTGAATTATTCTCATAACTTTAATAAATTGTACTTAAAATTTTATAGAAATGAGGAAAAAGAAATCCAGTGGTTTAATCTTTGTTGTTGTTGGTTGCAAAATTGTGTCTGACCCATTGTGACCCCATGGATAACATTCCTCCAGACCTTCCTGTCCTCTATCTTCTTCTGGAGTCCATTTAAGCTCATGCCTATTGCTTCAGTGATTCTATCCAGCCACCTCATACTCTGTCATCTCCTTCTTCTGTTGCCCTCAATCTTTCCCAGCATTAGGCTTTAATCTTACAAAGCAAAAAAAATATCTTTCTAATAATAACTATAATGAAAAATAAAGCATATGAAAGAGGAAAAGTTTGGGACATTTAATTTCATTATTTGCCCCAGAACATCTGTCATGTATATGAAATAAAGATAACTGAATATGGAAAGATATATCTGATTAAATCAGTGGGGCACTATAGAAACACTAAAAAAAAAAAAAAAACTTCTGACGAGTCAGTGGTAAAAGTTAGATTCACTTAATGTCGCTAATTTAACTGAAGTGATTCACTTAACTGTGACAATAAAGGTTGTCTGACATGCTGTTGTCTGGAACCTTTTTTCTTCCTTACAGACAATTCCCAAAAATTAATTAGCTATTTTATAAAGGAAGGAACAGCTCTTAATCAAGGCAAAATTGCTCAGAAACCTAAAAATATCTGAAATTTCCTACTTTTGCCCTCAGCATTAAAATAGAACAGTGGAGAAAAGCTTTGTCTAGAATTTAAAAGGTTGTTCTAAAATTCAGCAGATATGTTGATATTTCCTTCATCTAGCTATCTGAGTCTTTTCTGGAATTAAAAAAAATGCAGAGTCCACTATTCCATTTTTTAATCCATATATAGAAAAGAATTCTATATTGGCCAAGTGTGATTAGACACACAAGGAATTTGTCTTGCTGCATATGCTCTCAGTGTACATAAAATAAAAGATATATTTGTCAAGAGTCAAGAATCATAAGATACAACACTTAATAATAGTCATAGGGTACAATAAGCAATCAAATCATACGAGAAAACAGTCAATATAAATCGCAAGGATACAAGGAACAAAGTTACAGTTATACAGTCACAAGTGGGAGGGGACAAGTGATAAGGAGTGATGAGAAGATTAATAGTAACAGTAATGCAGACTTTGTAAATAGTTGGACAGTGTTGAGAGAATTATTTGTTTAGCAGAGTGATGGTGTTCAGGAAAAAACTCTCCATGTGTACGGTTGTTCTGGTGTGCAGTGCTCTATAGCATTGTTTTGAGGGTAGGAGTTGAAACAGTTTATGTCCGGGATGTGAGGGGTCTGCAAATATTTTCACAGGCCTCTTTTGGACTCATGCAGTATACAAGTCCTCGACTGAAGGCAGGTTGGTAATAACTGTTTTTTCTGCAGTCCTAATTACTCTCTGAAGTCTGTGTCTGTCTTGTTGGGTTTCAGAACCCAACCAGACAGTTATAAAGCTTCAGATGACAGACTCAATAATTCCTCTGTAGAACAGTATCAGCAACTTGAGCTTTGGGCAACTTGAGCTTTCCGAGTTGGCACAGAAAGAACCTTCTTTGTTGTGCTTTGTTGATGGCGTTTTTGATGTTAGATGTCCATTTTAGGTCTTGTGATATGATAGAACCTAGAAATCTGCTCTATTGTTGATACTGTGTAGTCTAGTATTGTAAGAGGTGATAATATGGGAGGGTTTCTCCTAAAGTCTACCACTATTTCTACAGTTTTGAGTGTGTTCATTTCCAGATTGTTCCGGTTACATCACAAGGCAAGTTGTACAACCTCCCGTCTGCATGTGGATTTGTTGTTGTCTCGAATGAGACCAATACTGCTGTAACATCTGCAAACTTCAGTATTTTAACAGATGGATTATTTGAGAATCATTGGTATATATGGAAAAGAGAAGTGGAGAAAGCATGCAGCTTTCGGGGGCCCTGTGCTAATTGTACAGGTATCAGATGTGATTCTGCCTAGCTTCACCTACTGCTTTCTGTCTGTTAGGAAACTTATGATCCACTAACAAGTGTGTTCAGGTACCACTAGCTGGTTTAATTTAGTTAGAAGAATGTCTGGAATGACGGTATGGAATGCTAAACTGAAGTCTATAAAGAGGACCCTTGTGTAGGTATTTGGAGATTCGAGGTGTTGTAGGATGTAGTGCAGAGCCATATTAACATATTTGAGGTAACAATGAAAATCAAATAACAGAAACTTGCAGCTAAAAAAACCGTCCTCAGCTAGGTTGATAAAATTAGACAGAGGAAAAAATAGTAAGTTTTAAAAATGCTTTTGCTGAAAGTGAGCTGCTAAATGGGGTATGATAGCCAGCAAATCAACAGAATAATTTGCAAACTACTTACAAAGTGTTACCAGTCCAAGCCTGTTTTTTTTTCTTAAACCAGTTTAAATAAACAGCTATGAGCACAGAAACAGATTAAACAGTTTATGTTGATATATCTGCAGTCACAACCTTAATTTCTCAAACAATTTATTTCACAAATTTAAATGCAATAGTGGCTAACAAATTAGATCCAAAGTATGAAAGTGAGAAAAAATGTTATACGAAAAAAAATACAGTAAAATTTATTTCTCCTTGCTGTTACACTTTTGGAAAAAGTTGGCAAAATGCCAGTCTAATCTTTTGTCACCACCATATTTACAGGTCTTTCTGCCAAATACCATAACATTTTGGTCTTTTTTACTGTTCCTATAACAGTATCCAAAAGTATCCAACAGCTACCATTTTTAATTACAGAAATAAGTAAAAGGGTTTTTTAAAAACACCAAAGTAGTAAGGAAAGCACAATGTGATAAATTTCTCAAGCTGGTGACTATATTGACAATCCATGTGCCTACAGTTCTCATCCCAACACATCCAAAATGCATGAAATAGGGGAAGGCTATACTGAGGCAAAAATTATACTGTATATTTGTTCAGAAATTCACTGATGTAGAAAAAATTTGGTATTCAAAAATATTTTTTTCTGAAAGCCTAAAATGTGAAATAAATATTTATTTGACATTATTAGCAAGATTATAAAACATACTTTAAATTAAAAAATACATTAGTTTTGTTACAGGGCCTTAGTAGAGCAGATACAAAACATGTCTGACTATACTTCTTCTTCCGTCCGGAAAAACACGAGGTAGACCGGGTTCCAACAGCAAATGTATTTATTTCATTATTAACAGCAAACGGAATGGTTTGGCTCAAGCCGCGGCAGCCTTTATATACGGCTTGCCTGCCGGTTTGTAGCCAATGACATTTACTTGAGTTTGCCGCCTTTTGGCAGTTCTCCTGGATTGGTTCTTAGTGAACCAATCCCATGCAGGCCTTTCTGGCCAATCACATTTGAGATATCTGGAGTAAACCATTTTATACAGAACACTTCTAACATTAAGAGCCAAGGTGGTGCAGTGGTAGTACTGCTGGCTACTTCTGCTGACTGCTGTCTGTCTGCGATTTGGCAGTTCGAATCTCACCAGGCTTAGGGTTGCCTCAAACTTCCATCTTTTCAAGGTTGGTAAAATGAGGACCCACATTGTTGTACAACATAGTTAAATAGGCATTTATTTTTTCAATTGGTCAAACAACTTAGATGAGCCAATCCAAAATGTATATGGTTTGAATGCGAATATTGTGGTAGCCACAGTTGTTACTTTCAAGTATTTGTGAATTTTGGTTTTGATTTCTTTGTTTTTATGCTTTTACCGCCATGTAAATCACCCAGTATTATTACTGTAAGTTGGGCAGTTACGTAAATGATTTAAAATAAATAAAGATAAATAGGTATTTTACAATAGTTCAAGAGCTTATCAAATAATTGATAACAGAATGGGCAAGCAATTGTCTTCAATACAACTATTTTCTAGAAATAAAATCAAAGCAAAATTACATTTTCCCTATTTTGCAGGAATTATTATAAGGGAGATAAGAAGAACAAAGGATCATGAATTTACTATATCTAATCTGATAATATCTTTACTCCTATCAAAACCTCTCTTTCTTTTAATTGCAAAAATGAGAAAATCATTGTGAGCTATGTAATCCAAAAAAAGGTAAAATATGCAAACATGTGGATTTCAAAAGCATAGCATTAAAACTATTATTAGCACTCTTATGTATTTTTACTTAGAGCTTCCTTCTATTCATCTATAAATCAAAAGATATTGTTCCCTGAAGAGAAGACCTAATAAAAAATAAATTGATTATGAAAAAGCCAAAAATCTATATTCTATGGATGTTTAAACAGAATTCTCTCATAGATTACAAAGAAAGCAGATTTATTTTCACACAGTGAACCTGCAGAATCATTGGAATACTTCAGAACAGAATGTATTCTCTGAGGGTTTTTTTAGAACTCATTTATAGCTCTTCAAGGAGCTCTTTGAAAAAGGTTATTTTATGAATAAAAACTTTTACATAAGCCTATTTAATTTATAAAGTATACCAATTTCAGATGAAAAGGACAAAAACTGAGATATAAAGAGAAATTCATGAAATTCGGGTACAAAAATGTCTTCATGGATAATTTTCAAAAAATTGAAGTAAATTTGTACAAAAAAATTTCAAGTGTAATTTCTATCCTGGCCAAACCACAAGCAAACTATTTTTTTTTAAAGTGTCTAATTATCCATGGGTCAGTCCAGCCGTCCAGCCATCAGCCATCCAGTCATCCAGCCAGCCATCCTTCGTCTTCCCTTAAATGAGCATGCTCACTGTAGAATTCTGAGAGTTGAAGTACACACATACTAAACTACTGAGGTCAAGAAACTCTGCTTTAAATCACTTTGTCCTACCACATTGATACATAGAACGTTGCCTCTTACCTTTGTTGTGATTTGCCCCAGATGCTATTTTCCCCCACAGCGTTACAACAAATATTATTATTAGCAGTTTTCCTTTCGTTGCTTTCTGTAAGTATCTTTTATTCATCCTAGAGGAAAAAAATATACAAAATGAAAATTTTTCAAAATATATTTTTTCACTTTATAAAAATAGTTAGAAATATTTCCAAACACATACAAATCAGTTACTTGTCAAATACAACAGGAAGTTAATCTCTTTAACATAAATTCAGATGTAGTTCAGTTTATCCACTTAAATCTTTCTGCCCAAACAAAAGTCTCATATAATGGTTCTCAATATGTGAGATTCATGGATGGGCATTTAGCAAATCCAAACAAAGATACTTTTACTTGAATACCACCAAACCATGAATTCAAAACAAATTGGGTGCTTAATATGTTACTAACACTTTGACTGGAGCACCCAAAATTGGTTAGAAGATAGGCAACCATATAAATGTTTTAAATAAAAAATAAGTTAAAAATACTTAATACTAAGGATCAGCAGGAGCTAATTAATTTTACAAGAACTATTAATATAAATTCCTCATTCCTGCTTCCTTGTTTGGACTTAAAGCATTTCCCAAAATTTACTTCAATGGGGATAGTACATAAATACTGTTAATAAATAAATTAATATTAAATTAATTATTATTAAATTAAAAGAAACAAAAATGTACAATAACATAACTGCCCAGTTGTGGCCCAATTGTGACAGTGAGGATATATTATCTATAATAGTTCCAGAAAAAAACTATATGTATTACTCAAACAGTGGAAGGTTTATCATTGGGAGATAAAGCAATACAGAAATTTCTAAAATGTTGTGACTGATCATAGAGCAAAAAAATAGTGAAGTCAATGGCATCTCCAAAATTACTCTTCTTAAATATAGCTTAATAAAATCACTCAAAATCTTGTTCCAATATCCATAAAATATTTGCCAATATAACAATATAAGATGCACTGCTACAGGAGATAACAATCATCATAATCTTCAGCACGAATGGTCATGTAATGCAATGAACACCTGGTATTAATAAGAATGAGAACATATACAAATTATTCTCAATCACAGGAAGAACTCTGCTAATAACATTGTGGCTAATAGGCAAAGTGCTCCAAACCATCATAAAAAACAAAGCACTTGGGGAAATTTCTGCAATACAATCATTGTAGAAAGCTTCTAGAGCAGTGAAAACTCCAGAATAAAAGTCAGTTTAGCTTATTCTACTCACAGGCATTTCAAAAATTATAATATACCCAATCCAATTTCAAAGATTGGTAAAAATGCCAAAGATTCAAATATAAGCAGTGATTTATGTATATACAGGTAAGTTTTATATTTGTTATGTTCTTATTTTGCAATAGTTCGGGTTGAGCTTTGGTGTATTCTCTGGGATGTAATCACAGATGAGTTAATAATCCTAATCTCTGCTGTATTTTTAAAAAACATTTAAAATTATCTTTTGAAGAGGCATTAAGTGTAGTATTAAGAAAATAAAATTATTTATAAAAATATTTCAAAAGGTTAATTTATAGAAATGCTGTGAGAAGAACAGTATATTAATATTTTTCTTCTGCAGATGGAAACCTAAATCTAAAATTTAGTAAATGAACTTCAAAAGCAAACCAGTGAATTAATGGCAGAAATGATATTTTAAACAATATTGCATAATTCATACACATTATGCAAAGATATAGAAATGGATCTGATGTTGGAGAAAGCAGAAGTAAAGGGATGAGGATATGCAGCAGCAAGATGGATGGACTCAGTTACAAGGGCGATAAGTGCACTTTGGAAAGATCTGGGATATCAATTTAGGGATAGATCATTATGGAGAAAATCAGAGTGTTGTTAGTAGTTGAAAACTACTTCAACATAATTCTTAGCTTTCTGAACATCACTGTTTAAAATATAGCAGTAATTCATACTTCATTTTTATTGTAAACAAAGTACAAATAGACCATGCTGTGACCATTTACCCGCATTATGAAATTATTTTCTCTCCAATCTATATCCACTTATTTGTAAACAGTAACAAGCAATTGATTATAATAATGGCTTTGATACTTGTGGAAGTAAGCAAATGATGTCAAACTGCATTCAATACAATTTTCTTTTCTTTTTTATTTCATTTATATCCTGTTTTTCAAATCTGCTCTATATTCAAGGTAACATTTTTATAAACAAAAACAGAATATAAAAAGTTAAAATATGAAACTAAAATTAATACTAAGTCCATAACATGGGACAAAAAAAGTGTATTCATAATGCTCTGAGAGAAGAGCTAAATATAATTCATAAGAAAGAGTAGTCCATTGCTATGGAGCATAGCAAGAAAATACCATGTCCATGACTGAAAGATGAGGCTCTACAGTGGGGGCATCACAGAAATGACAACTGTTGCAGATCATAACTGCAGTCTTGTTCATAATGAGTAAGAGATGCCTTAGTAATGCCTTGTTACTAGGACTCCTCTATAATGTTGCATGGACATATGATACAAATTGAAAAACAGAATCAGCAGCAGGAAAAGGTTTCCACTGAATATCACTTTAGTCTGCTTTTGAAATAAATAAATAATAAATTGTACTTTTTAAATGTGAAAATAATGTAATATGTTAATGTTGGAAAAAGTTATGGGAAACCTTTCATACTTAATATTAGCAGATTCAGATAAGTGTCATATTTAATATCATTCTATACAAAGGAAGTATTTGATTTGAATTATGTGTCATATAATTGGATGCAAAGCTTTGGAATAATATAGTTTGTTTTTTAAAAAACTCTGTTTTCAGGACTTGAAGCATACAAAAAGAGAATTTCTCATTTCTTCATTTAATACAAGAAACAAATTCTGAGCTCTGAGCCAATTGTTTTATTTTCTGTAGGAACTGCAATTTAGCATATGAGAATCCTAGAACTTAACTGACTGTTTTACCACTCTCTTAAAAAGCAGAGTAATCCCTATCTTACAAATATATTTTAAGATGCATTTCAAAAGAATACTAACTAGTTAGTACAACTGACACAAAGTGCATTAAAATATAATTGCTAAGATACTTGCACAAATAGATAATCACAGAAATTAAAGCCATAATACTGTTATTTTGTAAACTCAGGTTTCAGTTTAATGGCAGAATGTTAATGTAATAGGGAACGGGAAAACATGATATTCTAATTAATTCCAGAAGGGTATCCATGTAATTTATCACAGTAAAAGTCATGTGATCACTCCTTGAAAACTAATGAATTGTGACATAAACATTTGTGGACTACAGCCAAATTAAATTTATCGATGATTAGAAGCTCAAATCAACAGGGTTCTAATTTTGAATAGATGATGTTGCATTTAGATGGCTATATAGCACCACAGGAACCTGATAATATATCAACGACTCTGCAGTGCAATAGTTTCTCTCCCTCAGCAAGTCAAGATGATTTCTGGTACAGCATAACACTACCTAGATTTCTTATCTCCCATTATGATAATAGGCTTCTCCTAATTAGTATCTGGCCTCAAGCATACAGCAGGATACATGCTTGCTAGATATTTTGTTCAAATGGTCTTGGTATTGTAAAAGCATAGGAACTTTCTATTTCCTGTTTATCAGTATATAATCTTCCAGTTAGCTTTGGTCTAATAAATGCCAAAGATCACTGCTGGAGTGGAAGAACAACTAATATTGACTAATAGATCTTGTTTTAATCTGAGGAATTTTCCATGCTCTCTTTCACTGATGCTGCAAGAAATCTGATTGATTTGTGCAACATGGAAATGTTTGGATAGTTTCCACTATAATTTCTAAGTGCTCTCTTCCTTCCACTAGAAGTCATTTAGCATCTTGATTTATCAGGAAGCTAAGAAAGAGATAGACAGAGTACATATGTAGGAGTTCTCATGTATCATCAGCTGATACATGTATCTCATGTATCAGCTGTACATGGAGTCAGGTTTTTCTTCAAGTTCATTTGAAATACTACATAAATGAAAACATCAAAGAATGCCTTTTTTCAGCTTCCATTGCACTGACACAGCACAGTCCAGCATATTTTCCATCAATTTGTAAGGTTCATATGAATTATTTATAGCATATAGATCTTAAGAATATGACCAAAGAATGAAGCGGGATTATATCTACCACTAGTTTAGTCAACCATTGTGCTTTCTTGTCCACAAATTGGGATTGGTTCCATCGTTAAATGAGTGGTGTTGTTGTATCTTAATGGATATGTAATGGTATGTGGGAATGACCTTGGGAGACTGGGTCCAGAGATGCTGCTTAGGGAATGATCATATAAGAGACAGTATAATCCACAGCTGAATAATCCAATAAAACAAGATGCTCAGAAGAGACTGTCTAATTTCCTAGTTATAAAGGGATGGTGAAAATTGTACTTTCAGAGTGCAAGTTTCTGTTAATGTAGCCTTACAATATAATAGAATTGCTCATCTGATCTTGTTTTCTGTATGCTTACCTAGTAAAGCTGATACCAGACTTTACTAAAAAAAAACTTCTTAAATGTAGAAATACACACTAATTATAAATATGTCCAAAATATTTGATTTTGTGATGAGATAAAATAAAATGAATTATAATCTAAGAACTCCATATACATCTGAATAAAACTGATTTTTTGGATACATTTCTTTGAAATATCATGCAAGTTACAGGACTGAAACAGTTTTTTTTCCCAAAGTAAATGTTTATTGATCATATTTTCACCATCATACCACACTTCCACTCACGACAGCATTCCGGTATCGGTATTCACTCATATTGACATAGTTTCTAATTATATAGGTTACTATTCTATATTATATAGTATATATTATACTATTATATAGTATATATTATACTATTATATAATTATATATATGTTTTGTGTGTGTGTGTGTGTGTGTGTGTGTGTGTGTGTGCTGTTTAGCTTCCTTCGGGTATTATACCACGTCATTGTAGTGCTGTTAAAGTTGTACCAACATTTCAGCAGAATCCCATCTGCCATCATCAGGCTTCTGTATGGATGTGGGTCTCACAGCTCCTGGTTTCAAATTCGAGGCTGGTCCATTCTGATTGGCTAGGAGCCTGGGTCTGTGTTCACTGGACTTGGAGTTTGACTGATTGGTGTTTCTGGTTTCTTCTGTCTGTTTTGTGGCTTTGATTGGCTGGCAACACTCTGTTCTTGTGTTGGAGGCTTTCAGTGCAGCTTGGCTTCGTGTGAAAGGACGGCTGTTATTCATCAGCAAGCTAGGTTTCACCTGGGTGCCTGGTGGGGGGGGTGTTTGAGTTGGAGGCATCAGAGGGAGTCTGTCTGTGCTCAGGTGTTTGTCTGTTTTGTGGTGTGGAGATCTTTCTATTTGAGAGTGCAGGTTTCCAAATGATTGACAGTCTGCTGGAATCATCTCTTCTATTCATGCTTTCAGGTCTTTTTTCAATCTCTATGGCTTCTCTGATGATTCTGTGGTTGGGGTTTTCTATAGTGGCTAGGGTTTTAGTGCTATTGAAGTTGATGTTGTGACCTGTGGTTTTCATGTGTTGGACTAGTGAGGAGTTGTGTTCCAGCTTTTTTACTGCATTTTTGTGTTCATCTAGGCGGGTACTTATTCTTCTATTGGTCTGTCCAATGTATGTGGCCGGGCATGATGTACAGGGAATTTCGTATATGCCTTGGTTTTCCAGGTCAATTTTGTCTTTGGGGTTTCTCAGGATGGCTGCTATTTTTTTGTCTGTTTTGAAGGCAGTCTTGATGTGATGCCTGTGTAGTATCTTACTGATTTTATCTGTAGTACCTCTTATGTAGGGCAAGACAGCTGTTCCATAGGTCTGTTGGTCTTCTAGTTCTCTGTTATGTCTTGGTGTGTTTTTGTGGATCAAGTCGGTGATTTTGTTTTTTTGGAAGCCATTGGCTGTCAATACTTCAGTCAGGGTGCATAGTACGGAGCTGGAAAAAAGGTTAGTGAGGTGGGGAAGGAATGGGGATTTTGCAGTATCCTTTCCCTGCCATGCCCACCAAGCCACACCCACAGAACCGGTGGTAAAAATTTTGAATCCCACCACCAGGCTGGATGAGGCCTTAGGACCACTATAAATGGTAATGGCACTTCTTCTTGGATATATCCAGAGAAATGTGTTGGACACGACTGCTAAGCACTTAGATCTTTGGCCTATAGTCTCTCTCATAATTCAATCTTATTCCATATCATTTGACATCTTTATGAAATTGCTGTAGAAAATCATTCAGTATTATGGAGTAAAGGAGATAACTCTTTTGATCACCATTATATTTTAAGCTTCCCACAAATAGATTGAAGATAGATAGATAGAATACTTTATTGGCCAAGTGTGATTAGACACACAAGGAATTTGTCTTGGTGTAAATACTCTCAGTATACATAAAGAAAACATACGTTCGTTAAGAATCAAGAATCATAACGTTCAACACTTAGTGATAGTCATAGGGTCATAGGGTACAATCAACAATCAAATAGGGTACAATCAACAATCAAATCATACTAGGAAACAGTCAATATAAATCATAAGGATACAAGCAACAAAGTTACAATCCTACAATCACAAATGGGAGGGGGTGGGTGATAAGGAGTGATGAGAAGATTAACAATAATAGTAGTGTAAATACTACTATTAAAGTAAATACTACTATTACTAAAGTAGCACTTTGTAAATAGTTGAACAGTGTTGAGATAATTATTTGTTTAGCAGAGTGATGGCTTTTGGAAAAAAAACTGTTCTTGTGTCTAGTTGTTCTGGTGTGCGGTGCTCTATAGCGTTGTTTTGAGGGAAGGAGTTGAAATTCTAAGGAACCAATCAGTGCTCTTTGGTATTATTCATCTCAGTAATGGACAGTTGAAGGGGACAAGCTAAAAGTAAAACTAGACAAGATGGAGGTGCTGTTGATAAGAAAAAAATATCTGGCTTATGAAATTAAAATGAAGGTTCTCTACATGCAATTGTGCTTACCCAGAAGTAAAATACTCCTAGTTTGGGAAAGCTCTAACAATTGCCATTGAAATATAAATTACAACTTTAATTCAGCTAGAATAACTGTCAAGATTGAAGCCTCTTATGCTTCTTTTGAACCATATTGCTTTTCAACTTGCCAAAGAACTGAGGGTGTCTCCTTCTGTTGATTCCGTTAGATGTACCATTGACAGTAACATTTTCACAGGATGAATCTTGTGAATTATTTATTTATTTTATTAATTA
This sequence comes from Laticauda colubrina, assembly GCA_015471245.1. Classification (NCBI taxonomy): domain Eukaryota; kingdom Metazoa; phylum Chordata; class Lepidosauria; order Squamata; family Elapidae; genus Laticauda; species Laticauda colubrina. The sequence goes on along the minus strand of BLBF01000022.1, from coordinate 21,510,213 downwards.
AAATAGGTAAGCCATACTAAATATATAAGGAATTTATATGACATTCTAATGTTTCATATTTGAATGATCTTGCATCATCCTGAGCCTGGAGAACATAAGCTATTTCACAAACCATCTCATTCAAAGTATGAAATTCTGATATAAAAGCAGCAGTTACGGTACTGAAGAAAAGGATATAATACCTGCTCTTATCCATTAGTGGCTGGGTTGCCACTTAAAATGATAAGCAGAAGAAGCAGTGTTTTTTATCCATTTAAAAACTGTATAAGACAACAATAGTCTGGCAGCAAAGCAGTAATAGTTGAGAGAGCTAGCCAACAACAGTGATGTTAACAAAAGCCCAATGTCTTTTCACATCTCTGGAATACAATATATTAATCCAAAGCTGATGATAAGGCATCTTTTAAACAGACTGAAAGATGACATTTCCAAAGTGTTGATTGTAGTATAGATATAGCAAATATGATCAGATGTTCAAAGTTTACAAATTTCTCCCGGTTCTATGCCTAGAAGATTTAAAACATAACATAGAGAAGAAAGTTTTAGAGAAAATGTAGCTGTGATCTACAAATTGATCTCTATGTGATTTACACAGATCTACCTGGGTATGCAACTGGCAACTGTTTACAATAGTAATTTTAAGATCAAAATTAGATCATTAGAATCACTATTCAGTAGTATATACTTCAACAGAATATAAAAGTAAGCCAGGATCCCTACTTTATGTACTACTTATTCTGTAGTATTCACGAAATGCTATGGAATGTTATGGCCTCTATGGTTTTGTTTTATTTGGCCCACAGGCCTCGAGTTTGACACCCCTGCCTTAGACAGATCAGATAATTGAGAGAACATCTCCCTATGTCTCAAGAATCTATGGTCTCCACTCAGGGGTGGGATTCAAATTTTTTAACGGTTCTGTGGGCGTGGTTTAGGTGGTGGGCATGGCTTGGTGGTCATGATATTGGCTGGGTGTGGCCAACTCAATATCACTCACATCGAGGCATGCATCTCCTCACCTGGCCTCTCATGGGGATGAGGATGCTGCAACAGTCATAAGAGTGAAAAATGATCATAAGTCACTTTTTTCAGTGTCATTGTAACTTTGAATGGTCACTCCATATAAGCAAGGTACCAGCAAAAGAGCGGGAAAAACTCCAGAGATGTTCCTGAAACAGGAAGTCTAGTCCTGCCAAGAATGTAATAAGGGTTAACAGAGAGGCAGTTTCTGTAAGCAACACCAGAAAGTTTTCTTCCTGCCTTCCTTACAGGACTAGGCCAGTAATTTCTTCTAACAACTGGTTCTCCAAATTGCTTAGAATGTTAACAACCGGTTCTAGTGAATCGGTGCGAACCGGTAGAATCCCACCCCTGTACCTCTATATGCCTGACATAGAAGGAGCCTATTACTTCCCCCATTTTTGGTCTCTTGCTATTCCTGGGGCTCCCACCAACTCATAAAAGAGGAAGAAGAGCTCAACTTGATCATCATCAGACTCCTACAAGGCCAGTAGTTGCTAAAGATGGGATTTGTTGGAATATTGGTCATGAAAATGATGTATCAACTGTGGCTCTGTTGTTATCTCCCATGATCTTTCTGACTCTGACTCTGAGCCTTTCTAGTATACCAAGTTATTCAACCTCTGCATCTAGGTTCTAACAACACTTTCACTTCATATCCTGCTTCCTGTTTACTAGAATTGGAGGATGGATAGTGTCTATAAATCTAGGGTGCAGGGGATCCTGTTTCACAAGAAAGATGGATAGAATACAGGGTGAATTTTCATTGATTCTGGCAAAAAGCCCCAGGGTTGATTTGCTTAATCTTTGAGAAATAAATGTTCAAGGTTACAACAGCCCCTCTCCTAAAAAAACTACTTATGACCTAGTTTCAAAGTCATTTCTTCCTTCCACAGTCATGTGACTTCATTTTAGAATATGAATGAAGAGGATACCGGCCCACATTTACAGCAATTTGTAGGATCCCACAATCACATAACCATGATTTACAATTTTGCTGGGGCTCTCTTTGACTTTACAGAAAAAAATGTACTATAGTGAAAAATGGGTTAACTTAATAACTGCCACATTCACTTAACAACTATTGCAAAACAGGCCATAAAATCAGGTGGTGATCTGTTTTATGACTTTCACAGCTTACGAATGTAATTGCAAGGCTTAGTTATGGTCATAACTCAAGGACTACTTGGACAAATGATGAACATGTAATTGCTGAAATGTATACACTTATTAAATTTGAAACAGAAGAATAAATGAAAGAATAAATGAAAGTATGATAAAGTAGACTAAAAGTTTTGGTCATAATATACAGATGGAACAATGGTAAAATATGTGGTAGAAAGCCTATTAAGATTCTCAGTCCTCCAAGTCATGGTTGTGCAGGAAGTTAGTACCCACCCCTCTCCTAGAAAATTGAAATATCTTAGGAAATATTAAAAAGGCAGAATGTTTCCTCTAAAAAGAGTAGAAACTCAGAAGCAGAAAGTCACCTCAGAAGTAGAAGCTCACCTTGGTTAATAGGTGGGCCATTAAGGCCTGGGCCAGAATATTTTACATAACAAAGATCTCCAGGTAAAACTATAGCAATTGCCTAAAGCCCTTTCACTGCATCATCATCCAGCAAGGCTCAACCAAGCCTGAAACTCAGGACAGCCTACAGAGTTGCCCCTGTATGGCTCATGGGAGTCTGACAACCAATCAGAATACAAGCTCCAATTCAAATCCCAACAAAGTTTATAAAACCCAGGCACTCTCAGCATATCAGTCCTTCCTTCTCCTTTCCTTCACTTTGGAGCATGTGATCATCCTTCTTTGGAGCTTCAAGCCATGTGGTCCTGCTGTCCACCATTAAACCATCTTTCCTAATAGCCTCCATGTTTCCAGTATCTTTTTCCCCACTTGGAACTGAACCCAGAGGGATATTTCTTCCAACAGTTGCCTCAAAGATGATTTCAAGAGGCAACTGGTCTTATCAGAAAGTCCAGTTGCCTCTTGAAAAAGCACTTTGGAAGTGGTTGAAAGGGTTAAATTTTACACTATGTTATAATCTTAAACAAAAATTTAATAAAATGCTGAATTGTTGGTATATGTCATCAAAGAAACTGCCTAGAATATATAAAGAAACTTCTATGTTGGAAATGTGATAACAAAATATTTTATCTTATTTGGTAGCTATATAAAAAGTTGTAATATCTTGGATTCAAATATAATGATTTAGAGGATTTTAAAGATGAACATACAATTGAGAAGAAATTTCCCTTTGGAATTGACAGGCAAACAGTTGAAAAAACAACAAGAATTTTTTTTGTGAATTATAACTGCAGCAAAATTATTGTATGCACAAAAATGGCAATATTCAGCACTATTCATTATGGAAGAATAGTTTCTGAGATAATTAAAATGACTTCTTCGCTTAAAGACAACATCTTCATTTATTATTGACTAGAAGCCACTTATGGGATTTTCTGCATAAAATAGAACAAATAATTATTTAATATGATTTATCATTTTGATTATTAGACATGATAAATAATAGAAAGAAGACATGTTGTAACCATAGAGGTAAATTTATAATTGTACTTAAAACTGCTGTAAAAAAGATTAGGAGCCACTACTTTGTATCTTTTTTTTCTTCCTTTTTTTTTCTTTTTTACAATTTTTGCTTTCTCTTTGATTTGTTTATTTTCCTTTCCTTTTTCTTGCTAATGTTGGCTTGCATCAGTGGTGGGATCCAGTTGGTTTGGTCCAGCGCACTTGCCTGCCTTCCCCATGGTCCCCAAGGCTGAGTGTGTTTGCCTGCCTTCCCCACTGCCTTTCCCACGGTCATTTAGGCTGAGCGTGCTTGCCTGCTTTCTCCACTGCCTTCCCCACTGCCTTCTCTGATGTCCCTGAGGCCCAGCAAACTTGTCAACCTTCCCTGCAATCCCTGAGGCCTAGCATATCTGCCTTCCCCACTGCCTTCTCATTGCCCAGAGCGCTTGCCTGTGGCTGCTGCCTTATTGCCTGCCTGCTGGCAAGCAATGGATGTTGCAGATTCAGATTTCCAACATACCATTCTAAGCCCCTTCCCCTCCTCCCCCCTGCCCTTGGGCTGACAAAATAAAAGCCATGACTGCCTGCCAAGCCTGCCTGCGAATGCTGGCAAAAGGAAGCTGGGGGGAAAGAGGAGAAGGGCCAATGGAAACACCCCTTTTTCTGACTCCATGTGTCTGAAACGATATAGGGTTTCCTGCCTAAGCAAGGGTTGGACTAGAAGACATCCAAAGTCCTTTCCAACTCTGCTATTCTATTCCATTCCATTCCATTCTATTCTATCCTAGTACAGTACTGTGTTTCAAGCCAGCATTTCTTCACATATGGCATTTAGAAACTGGGTGATCCCCATATGCAGCTCTATTTCTGCCTCAAATATCACTTTTCCAGTTATTCCCTAGCTGTCATGGTCTTTCTCTGAACACTGATCTAGGGCACAGGTGTCAAACTCAATCATATCACATGACGTATTGAGATGTATCGCAATGTTTTTTGCCTTTGTGGAGCCAGGTTAGGTGTGGCCTGCACATGATGCATTCGGCCGGTAGGCTGCTAATTTGATGCCTCTGATCTAGGGCAATGTGGTTTCTCATATAAAACACTCATAGCCATGGGGCAATCATGAACTAGAGCAGCAATCCAGAAGTTGGTATACCACGGTGGCACAGTGGTTAGAGTGCAGTACTGCAGGCTACTTCTGCTGCCTGCCGGTTGCCTGCAATTTGACAGTTAAAATTTCACCAGGCTCAAGGTTGACTCAGCCTTCCATCTTTCCTTCCTGTATCCCACTTTAATGTCTTGCCTGTCCATGATACTAAACTGAAAATACAACCCCTTTTGCTGAATGAATCAGCTGTGATTGGAAAAACCTGAGATAATGTCCTTTTAACAGCAACTTGAGCCTACTATTGTAACTTCTTTTGCTAACAGAAATTTCACTTCTGACAATATCAATAACATATCATCTTGAATCATAACCCTAAGATTTCCAGGAGAGCTGCAAAAATTTATTTTAGCTGCCAATCTCCTATGCAGCAAAATGCTCTCTAATTTTATGATTACACAAATATAACATTTTGTATGGTTTCTATACTATTGCCTGTTTGTAAGATTTCTATTATATCTCATTTATCACAACAAAAATGCATGAATTTGTAAATCAGTAATTAGCATTTCAGAATTTCATTCATAAAGTGGTTTTATAATTTAGGCAATTAATTTTAAGTATTTAGACAGATTAATACTAGGTCCTGATGGCCATGATTGACTGACTGATATGGAACATGGCAGAAAACAACATTCAGCTTCAAATGCCGAACAAAAAAGGAATTTCATTTAAATTATTTCCTGATATGACTTTAAATAGTTTATTTAATCTTTACCTCTTTTTATGTAAATATCCTTCAACTATGGGTTTAAAAAGTATAATTTAGTGCAGATTTTAGAAAGTATAATTAGATGCCCTGTCATATGGGAAGACAAATTAAAGGTATAATTCACTCTGCTAAAGCAGACCTGCCACCAAGGAGCAACTAATCTTTTGCACAATTCTTGCAACAAAGTATATACTCTATTCTCCATAGGGCACATGATTATAGACTTGCAAGGAAACTGGGAGCTAAATTATTAATCAGTGCAGCTTTACTTTTGCAGTTAAAAAAAATGGCATACCACATAAATAGCAAAATCTGTTAATTCACAACATTTTACAAACTAGCTGCTGGTTTGATATCAGCTATTACCCATTATTTTTACTGCACCTAACAGTACCAAGCTGTTATCGATGAGGCAACTATGTGTTTCCAAAAAATGTACTACAGACAGGATGGAACTTCCATGCAACCCATTCATTTTGCAGAATGAATACATGAATGTGATGTAAATAATTCAGCAGAAGCCAGCCTAAGCACAGTATCTGATTAAGTTTGTTGATATTGCCATATATATTTTGGAAAGGAATAGAAAACCTGACAAAAAAGAAAAATATTTGAAACAAATAGAAACAGATCTGCACACACATTAAAATACTCAATTTTGAATTATAGATTCACCTGTCTTCTGAGAAAAGTCATTATCACTTTATATCGACTTAGCCCATTCTAACTGTTTCAGGTGTGCAATCCTCAAAACTGACACTCATTCTGAGTTGGGGATATTGGAAACTGGGATCCCATGGGAGTAAACTAAGCCAGGGTGGAATACGGGTAGTCCTTGAGGTACGAACCTAAAGGACCCTAAAGGCTCTAAGTAAAAAAGACCGAGTCAAATGAATCAGACTCAATTTTACAATTGCTTAAAATGAAATTCATTAATTGAATCAAATGACTCATTAAATGAATGAAGATCTGACTGACTATTTCCTCCAATTTGTTAATTGATTGCTGCCTGAAAAAAAAAGCTTTCCCTTTTGCTGCTAGCCACCCATCAGCTGTTTCCAGATCAACTTTCAGCCTAGAACTAAATTGTCTCCAAACAGGCTACACAGATCTCAGTTTGCAATGCTTAAAGGCCCTGTCACATTGGCCGACGGATGTAAAACGTTTGTAAAAAGGACACAGTGGACGAGAAAATGTTCCATCCATTGTTATCTGCTCTCAAAAGTGCCCCAAATTTGCATAAGCAGAGTGAACAACAACGGAAAGGAATGGATGGGGGAAGGAAGTAGCCAGGATGGAAAGTGGATGCTCCATGGAAGCCTAGCGGATGGAAGCGAATGGGAGCAGATGGCACATCCGCAGGGCTTCCGGGGGAGCACAGTGAAGAGGATGTGCAGCGGAAAAAGCGGATGCCGAGCGGATGAAGCGGATGCAGAGCGGAAGCCTAGTAGAAGCCTAGCAGATGCAGAGCGGATGCACAGCATTCACTGCGCATGCGGGGAGGATGCATTGCATCAGCCCAGCGGACATAAAGGGAAGCAGCTCGCAAGCAGGTCACCATTCAGAGGAAAGACCTGCTGCCAGACACAGCTCCAACCAGCCAGCCAGCCAGCCAGCCAACAACCCAACAACCATGGGGAAGAAGAGAAAGCCTCAGCCATCTGCTGTCAGCCCTGGCAAGAGGGACAGGGCCACCATCCCATCCCCTGGCCCTGACTCTGCTTCTGCTGGGGCTTCTGCTGCTCCGGCTCGCTCTTCTGGTGCTGGAGCTTCTGCTGGCGCTGCTCCTGGTGCTGGTGCTTCTGCTGGTGCTTACTCTGCTGGCACTACTCCTGGTGCTGGTGCTTCTGCTGGTGCTTACTCTGCTGGCACTGCTCCTGGTGCTGGTGCTTCTGCTGGGGCTTACTCTGCTGGCACTGCTCCTGGTCCTGCTGGTGCTGCTGGTGCTGCTGGTGCTCCTCGTCCTGCTGGTCCTGCTGGTGCTGCTGGCGCTGCTGGTGCTTACTCTACTGCTGCTGATCCTGGTCCTGCTGGTCCTGCTGGCGCTGCTGGTGCTTACTCTGCTCGTGCTGCTGGTGTTGCTGGTTCTGCTGGTGCTGCTGGTCCTGCTTTTGCTGCTACTGTTTTTGTTGCTGGTGGTGGTGGTGGTGGTGGTATGGAGGAGCAGCCACTACAACCTCGAAGCCCCTTTGATGAGGGCCCATATGGCCCTGCCAGAGGGAGGAAGAGGCAGACGCATGAACGGGAGAGGAGGAAATACTCAATCGAAGAGGAATATGAGGATGAGGTGCTGGAATGGCTGAGGGAGAACGAGTATCTATGGCAGAAGGGACACAGGCTCTATCGAGACACCAAAAGGAAGCAGGCTGCTTGGAGAGAGAAGGCAGAGAGCGTGAGCTACACTTCGGAGGTGCTCCTTGGCTGGTGGAAGCACATGCACACCTGGTACGGGAAGCTGCACCTCAAGAAATCTGGCCAGGCCGCGGTCAAGCTGACGGGCCGAGAGACCTACGTGATGGCCAAATGCAGCTTCTTGGAGGGTGAGATCTGCCACCGAGGAGCAGCCCCTCTCACAACCCTCTCTCTCAGGCAGCCTGCTGAGAGCCAGTCCTCTTCTGGCAAAGAGTGAGCTCCTGTGTCCAGGCAGTTATCTGTGGAGCGTGCCATTACGGAGACCCCCCCAACAGCTGTACTACCCCTGGCAGAGCACGTGGAGGACCCCCTGATGCAGTGGGAGAAAGGAGATGGCACTTCCACCACAGCCCAACCCGCATCCACCCCCAGCTCCACCTCTACAGAAAGGCAGAGAGGCAGACCAGAGGGGCAGAGCAGCACTGTCCTGCTGGAGATAAGAGACACCATCAGGAGCAGCGTAGATCTCCTCTCTCAGCTCCTCTCTGACGCCCCATCCTCCAACCGCAAGCCCTTCCTCACCTACATCAACCAGACCCTCATGAACATGTCAGAACCCCAGTACCAGGTGGTGAAAGAAAGGATCACCGATCTTCTTCACAACCCTCCAGACCAAGCTGAACCTGCTCCCACCCAGTCCAGGCTTGCTCCTCCACCCCACGTGATGTCACTGCCCTTCCAAGGCTTTCCATAGGCCCTCACCTACCAAGGCTATGAATACCAGGAACTCCAGAAGCACAGACAGCCCTTCCCAGTCCAGGCACAGGTACATCGAACGCCACCGGTGCCACTGATGCCACTGATGCCACCAATGCCATCCACACCACCAATGCCACCCACGCCACAGATGCCACCCACGCCACAGATGCCACCCACGCCTCACCTCGCTAAGCTGCAGACCAGACATCCCCACTACACTGCTCCTTCCTCCACCCCACAGCCAAGCCCAGCCTCAGAACATCTGTCATCGGTATTGGGGTTGACACCCCATATCATGGAGGAAGGGGCTCTCAACATCATGAGGCTGAGCCAGCTGTCTGAGAGATTCCTTCACACACCATCCCCTGTTGTCCTCTTGGGGCCAGGCACCCCAATGACGCCTCAGACCAGCACTCCAGCAGCAACCACCTCCACAGCATTTGGAACCTTCACCCCTGAGACTGGGCACACCTCAGAGTGACCAAGAAGAGTGCCAGAGACTGGGTGGCTACCTGTTGACTTTATTTTTGCTTTGGACATTTGACTTGGGTCATTTTTCTTTTACAGCTTGTTATTAATAAAGATTATCTTTGCTTCACACACTTGCTTCATTTATTTTCATAAATAAAGTCTTGGTGGAAACTTTTAGAAATGGTTTAAGCCTTTGCATGCTTGTGGGATGGGTTAAGACAGCAGTGGGATGGGCAGGAATACCTTTGGGATGGGTTAAGATAGCTGTGGGATGGGCAGGGATACCTTTGGGATGGGTAATAGCTGTGGGATGGGCAGGGATACCTTTGGGATGGGTAATAGCTGTGGGATGGGCAGGGATACCTTTGGGATGGGTAATAGCTGTGGGATGGGCAGGAATACCTTTGGGATAGGTAAGGATAGCTGTGGGATAGATAAACCTCCAGTGCAAGCATAGTGGGACTGTATGGTCCACCCTCCCAGGTGCCACACCGTTGGCCCTTTATTATCAATAACAAGGTAATCATTGATCCACACATTTCAACATAAACACAACTCTTTATTAAATGCCCTGTTCATTGTAGGCCCACCCAACATGCATGGCACAATCTCATCAGTGTTATGCGACAGCCTCAAGGAAGCATCCATTAAGCATCTATCATCCTGCCTTGCAACTCCCCTGCTCCAGCTGGGGACACCAGTGTCTCAGGAGGTTGCGCTGCTTCTTTCCTTCATGTGAAGCTCTTGTTAGGGATAACATTGTTTACCCTAACTGGTTTAGGTGAAATAATAACTATGAATCATAGTTAGTGTATACAGCTTTAACTCTGAAATAGCAATTAAAGGAGTGGTTAAGAAAACAATATAAAAGTAGCAAGACTACGACTTGCTCTCTCTCTCTGGCTTTGATGATCCCTGATTACTGCTTGGAA
>BLBF01000022.1:21489266-21500260 GCA_015471245.1 Laticauda colubrina | reverse complement strand
TGATCCCTGATTACTGCTTGGAATCAAGACTGCATTGCTCTAACGGGAGAGACAACAAAGGACTGATTTTGTATGTGAACTGACATAGGATATTCTACATGGACTTTGCTAACTGAATATCCCTGAATGGACTGACTACATGGTAAATGAATATTGGACTGTTATTTGACTATGCCATAAACTTATACTGGAATAAAATATATTCTTGATAGCACAAGCGTATCTGTTATTTTTACTGTATGTTAATAAACATACAAGCTTAGCTCACTCATTTATCTGTGTGCCTATCTGACTAACGCTGCACATTCTGTTTAGCTTGTCTACCTAAACCTGGTTGGGGAACCCAGGCTTAACAGCTCTGTTGGGGCCTTGCACATCCAGAGTGTCTATCAGGTTTCGCCTTTGCCTCCATTCACCAAGCTCCATGTCCCCATTCCCTTGTTAATGGTCCACGAGCCTGTTCTGCAACACTTGGTAGCGGATGCGCATGAGATTGTGCAGGATGCAGCAAGCTTCCACGATCCTCCTCACAGTCTCTGGACGATGCTGCATGGTGGTCAGAAGTGCCTGGAACCTGTTGGCCAGGATGCCAAAGGCGTTCTCCACCACCTGCCTTGCCCTGGACAGCCTGTAGTTGAAGATTCTCTCTTCACTGGTGAGGAGTCTGGAGGTGTAGGGCTTCATGAGGTAGGTTCTGAGGGAGAAGGCGTCATCCTCCACGATGAAGTAGGGCACACTTTGTGTGTCGTTGGGCAGGGGGTATGGATCTGGGAAGCCCATGATGAGGTTGCGTTCCAGCCCCTCCTTGAGGTGACTGGCGTTGTATACCTGGGCATCTGAAGATGAGCTGTTGCCTGAAGCATCGTTGTACATTAATTTGTAGTCTGAATCGACCATGGCGAAGAGGATGATGCTGAAGAAGCCCTTGTAGTTGAAATAAGTGGACCCTGACTTGGCTGGAGCTTTGCAGGCCACGTGCTTGCCATCTATGGCTCCAACGGTGTGGGGAAAGTTCCACTTCTGATACCACTGCTCTGCAACTTTCTTCCAGCCTTCTTAAGTGGAGGGGCACTGGAGGATCTCCTCCAGGTATTCTTTGATGATGCCTGCACCACTTCTCTGACCACAATGCTGATGCTGTTGTGTGGCACCCTCCAGCCGTACTGCATGCTCCTATACATGGTCCCTGAGGCCAGGTAGTGCAGAAACAGTGCCCCCTTCAGCCCAGGGTCCAGGCTGGGCCAGAAATTGGTGCTCTGCTTGGTCAACCTGGGTCTCAGCTGCTGCACAACTTCATCAAACATGGCTGGAGGCATCCTCATGAAGTTCTGGAATGCACGAGGGTCTTCGTTCCTCAGCTCCACCATCAGCTTGTTGTACAGTCCGTACTCTGCTCTTCTCCTGATCCATCTTTGGACCCAGACATTTCTTGGCCATTTCCTTTTCTTCCCGTAGAACAGGTGAAAGAGCCTGTAGATGGCTTCGCACTGTTGCAGAACGATGGTGGCTACCAAAAGGAGTGTGTTATGATCCATGGTGGAGATGACTGGATGCTGTGGAAGAGCAAGAGCCAGATGAAGGCTGAAAAAGTCTGCACAGTAGGGCTACTGGACTGACAGTGAGATCCAGATGAGTTCCTCCCCCTTGTTATATGAAAGATAGGTTTTCCGCTCGGTGTCCCTTTGCATCCTCTAGGCATCCTGCAGACATCCCAAATATCCGAGATAGGTCCCCTCTGCAAACGTTTTTTCCGTTTTAATGCTTTGTATGCGAGCTGCATCTGCTTTCATCCTTTCTCCGTCCGTGCTACTAACGCTTTGTGTCCGTTCCATGTCCGTTTCGCTTCCTCCCTGTGTTCGTTTTCTGCTGGAGCAGATGCGAGTTGTGCGGATGCGCAGTGGATGCCTAGTGGACATAGCGGACGCGTAACAGATGACGACGGATGTAGAACGGATGTTCCCCGTATGCGTTGCGGATGCAGAATGGACGCGTTGGATACATTTTCTGCTCAAAAAGTTTTGAGCAGCTCAAAACTTTTTGAGTGGATGGAATCTCAGTCGACTGATGCTGGACAGTTAGAGAGGATGAAAAACGTATGCAGTGAGTACAGAATGGAAGCATCGCGTTAACCAATGGATGGCAAGTGTTTCTCTCCATTTTACATCCTCTTTCCATCCGTTGGTGCAGTGTGACATGGGCTTAAAAATCTATTTGTTGCTACCAAAAAAAACAACACCCACTTGCCACTAGCTCTCCAGCTTCATAGGGAGGTGGGGGAGGAGTTTACAGAACAGTTCATTTGTAACAGTAACAGAGATGGAAGGGACCTTGAGGTCATCTAATAGTCTAACCCACTGCTCTCATAAGAGAATACGGTATTTCTGATAAATACCTATCCAGTCTCTTCTTAAAAGCTTTCAAGTGATGGGGCACCCACAACTTCTGGAGGCAATTTAAATTTAAAATGTACAAACTACAGTATTATATGTTTATCTCCAAAATAAAAACAAGGAAGGACAACAGTTACAGAATGCATTGTGTAAATGCTGGCTAGCATTTCTACAAGCAGTTTAAAGGCAAATGCAATCACAATTTATCTTTGCAAAGGACTGTACTTACAAACATAATAGCGAAATACAGTACTTAAAAAGCAGAGCAGTTCCCAAAGTGTTTGTTTGCAAGCACCATAGAGTAACATTTAAAACAAAAAACAAAAATACTTACAGAAGCAAATCTAGCACTCCAGGCTTCAAGCTTGAGCCAAAAAAGAGCTGAGCAGTATCAAAAAAGCAAATACAAACCAGTGCCAGTTCAGGTCTTGTTTGGCTATCTGATCAGGGACGAAACATAAACAAAAAAATCCTGCCAGCTTCTTGTAGTCCCCAATGGCCTAGGCAAGTCATATATAAATGGCCATTGCTGCAGCAGAAACTGAATCCAAGTCACATGGCTACACAGGCCTCTTTTTAGTCACAATTTTGAATTTTGAATGTAAGTATCCTTTGTGAATAAATTCATTTATGTAAAAAATCGCTAAATAAATGTTCGTACCTGGGGGATTACCTGTGCAGAATTGTAAGGGACCTTGGATATCTTCTAGTCCAGCCCTCTGCTCAAGCAGGAGGTCCGATACCATTCCAGACAAATGGCAATCCAGTCTCTTCTTAAAAGCCTCCAGTGATGAAACACCCATAACTTCTGAAGGCAAGCTTGGTTTTTTGTTCATAATTTTATTATTTTTGTTTTCTTAACAATAAAATATTTATATCTGCCTATATTCTGCCTTATTTCTGCCTAATTTCATTGCTGCATGAATTCAGCTACTGTGCTTCTGAATGTTTATTAACTTGTAGTTAATGATCAAACACATTTTTATTCATCAATTTCCACATCTTTCATCTCATTCCAATTTCACACTGAAAAACTGTTGGAAAAAAGCACTGACACAATAATCAAGCACATTCCTCAGTGTGTAGATTGGCATTAACCTATAACTTTGATTGGTAATGGGTTCTGAAAGGCCACTGCAGATGGATGTTGTACACTGATATTGCTAAGAAGGCCTCTCATAATGGCATCTCACTGTTGCTAAATCAAAGAAAAACTTTTGCAGAGAGGCTCAGAAGAGACACAGAGGGGGGAAAAAAAACTTCATACCAGTTGCCTCATCTACTGCTCTAGCCAAAACAATTGATAAACCATAATATACCAATAGGAGAAAGTTGTAAGAAAGATGAGAAGGTGAAAAAGACGAGAAGATGACAAGAAAATAAGGGTTAAGGGACTTTTATATATTTCAAAAATCCTTTTTGATTATTCTGTAATTGGAGATGCAGCCTCTACTGAATAGGGTATACTCCTTTCAAAGAACTAGATTTATTTACTTATTTGATTTATTTATTTGATTTGTCAATCACTTACAAGATAATAGATATAAGTATAAACATGAGTAAAAACACAGGAAATAGGTACGAATAAATGGGGACAATAGGACAGGGATGGTAGGCATGATAGTGCACTTACAGACCTCTTAGGAATGGGGTGAGGTCAATAGTGGTTAGTCTGAGGTTAAAGGAGTGGGACATAGAGGTTGTAACAACAGAGTCAGGTAGTGCATTCCAGGCATTGACCACTTTGTTGCAGAAGGCAAACTTTCTGCAATCAAGTTTGAAGTGGTTTACATTGAGTTTGTATCTGTTGTGTGCTCTTGTATTGCTGTGGTTGAAGCTGAAGTAGTCATTGACTGGTAGGACATTATAGCAGATAATTTTGTGTGCTACGCTTAAGTCTAATCATAGGTGGCATAGTTCAAGGTTGTCCAAGCCCAAAATCTCAAGCCTGGTGATATTGGGTATGCTGTTGAGAGCAGAGGAGTGTAGAAACACTTCTGGACTTGCTCAACTGTATTAATGTCTGATATGCAGTGCGGATTCCAGACTGATGAGCTGTATTCGAGTATTGTTCTGGCAAAAGTTTTCTATGCTCCAGTTAGCAATTCGATATTTCCAGAGGAGAAGCTTCGTAAGATTAGATTTACAACTCTTAATGCCTTTTTGGCAATGAGCTCTGGCGCTTAGATAATTTTTTTACGTCATCTGCAAAGAGGACACAGTTGCTTATAAGGTCATTGCAAAGGTGATTTACACAGAGTATAAAGAGTGTGGATCCTAGAACACTGCCTTGGGGGATACCGCTGTTAACTGGAGCAGGGTTTGATATAGCACTCCCTATTTTTACTATTTGTTGTCTGACAAGAATGCAATAAATTCACTCATGGAGGGATCTGGAAATGCCGTAAGAGTTTAGTTTTAACAGTAGTTTGTCATGTACTACTGAATCAAAGGCTTTGCAGAAGTCTATGTAAATTGTGTTGATAACTTTACCCTGGTCAAATAGAGTAATCCATATGTTTTTGCAGTGTAGGAGTTGTAGATTGCAGGATAATTTTTTCCTGAAACCAAATTGTTTTTTGCAGAGTAGGTTGTTTGACTCTAAGTGGAGAGTGATGAATTGGTTAATGATACCATGACTTTGCACGTGACACAACACAGTGAGATTGGTCTGTAGTTTTCAACCAGTTTATCTTTTATCTACCAACATTACTTGAAATTATGTATTGATTTTACCTAGTTTCTGCTGGTATGGTAACTATATCCCTTTCTTTGAGAAGCATATTCAGGGGTGGGTTTCTACCGGTTCAGAACAGTTTCTATAGAACCGGTAGTTATGAGTCTGCACAGTTCAGAGAACCAGTAAATTGCACCCCTGGTTGAGGAATAACAGGGTGGGGATGATGAGGAATAACTGGGCGGAGCGCCCCTTCCTGCCCACCCACTTCCTGTCCTGCCCAGTTATTCTTCATCTCACCCAGCATTGCTAACCTGCCTTTACCTGCCATTGCTACCTGCTTTCCAACGATGCCTGCCTGATCTTCCTGAGTAAGTGACGCCACAATATAGTTGGGAATGGTGGTGTTTTGTGAGGTCCGAGGGTGGGTGAGCAAAGCGCCGCTGCGGCGGCTTATACATGGCCCCCAGAGCCAGGATCGCTGCCTCTACCACCTGTGGGCCTTGAGCAGCCCCCCCGCCCTCCCAAAGCATGTTGAAGGCTGCCTGTTTCCTTTGGGAGGATCATGTTGCCAAGTCCAGTCATGCCTGCCTGTGGCTTTAAAGCCGCCAGTTTAAAGCCTGCCTGCTGCTTTAAGTGTGAGCACCCGCTGCCCCAGCCCTCCGAAAGCATCTCCGAGTGGAACAGTGACAGCTGGGGTGGAGGGTGCTCAAGGTCCCCATTTCAAGGGCCCATCACACTTAAAGCGGCAGGCTGCCACTTTAAAGCCTGCCGCTTTAAGCTTGATGGATGGGCCCTTGCAACAGGACCTTGAGTACCTCCCACCCCAGCTGTCACCGCTCCACTTGGAGATGCTTTTGGAGGGCTGGGGCAGCAGGTGCTCACACTTAAAGTGGCCCCATTGCAAAGTCCCGTCACACCTGCCTGTCACTTTAAAGCCACCAGTTTAAAGCCTGCCTGCCGCTCATTGATTTCCATTTAACATCTCCAGTGCCTCCAGCTCCAGCCAGGCAGAGGCAGACGTGAGTATGTGCTTGTCATTCCCACCTACCCTCCCCCATCTGTGCATGGTGACTCTACCCCCCCAAGGAGGGAGAAGACTGCAGTTTTGCTTCAGCCCTCCCTGTTGCTGAATTTCGCTGCCGCCACCTCCTTGGCCAGCAGCTGATTGTGGGACCACTATCTCCTCAAGTGGCAGCCTAGGCATTACTCACTGAAAGTGGGGGTGGAAACCCACACACACACATAGAGCCGCCCCACACTAAAGAAGCTGGCTGCACCGGGGGGGGGAGTCAACCAGCTAAGCGCGCAAAACAAGGCACCTTGAATTGCCCGCAGTTCTCCTCCTCCTCTTCCCCCCCCAACACTCTGCTTGCTCTGTGCGTGGGTCTGCATGGTTGCATCTTTCCTATGCTGCCTTCCCCTCAGTGGTGCGTATGGGGGGGGTGTCACAAGAGAGAGTTTGGTGTGTGTGTGAGAGAGAGAAAGAGATAAAGACAAGGAAGGAAAGGAAGGAAGGAAGGGCAAGAAAGAGAAAGAGAGGCAAAGAGAGAGAGAAAAAGATAGAGCAAGAAAGAAAGAGGAAGGGAAAGAGGGAAAGAAAGAAAAACCAAGAAAGAAAGAAAAAGGGAGAGAAAGGAAGTGAAAGGAAGAAAGGTGATGGAAGGAAGGGACAGAAAAAAGAAAGAAAGGGAGAGAGGGAGGGAGGGGAGAGAAAGAGAGGGGGGAAAGAGAAACAGAGAGAGAGAGAGAGAGGGAAAGAGAAAGAAAGAGAGGAAAAGAGAGAATCCCACCTCTGAATACTTCTGCCTAGATTGTTTTTAATTTAAAAAGTTAAAATGTTGTGGAGCAAGTCATCAGCCCTTAACATCATCCACAAGAAAACCTTTGGATACTATTTCAGTCACATAAGTGTTTGTAGGAAAAACAAAATAAAATGTATACTTGCAATTGAGAACTTTCGTTGGAAATATTTCTGTTCTGTCTAACAAAACAAAAAGGGGGTGGAAGAAGGTTAATAGGCAAATGGGACAATTTGGTGCAATGCTAGCAGTTTGGATTCTGTATATATTTTGTGACTCCCACCCACCTAGCCACTATAGTACAAATTGTAGTGACAGAACATATTGTGCAGTTGCATAAATCACAGGGTTTGTGTCATGATGTTTTAATTCTTCTTTCATCATTTGCCTCATCCCCTAGTTGCTTATGCTTATTCTTGCCATTTTATGAGAATATCTATGACATGTTCCAGGTCTGACATAGATAAATATGTATTATTTTTGGAGTAAGAGTAGGATAAATGAAATGTAAATTTAGAAGGACCTCTATTTAATATGCAAGAGTTTATTTCTGAAGGTAATGTTAGCCTATAAAAATAATATTACAAGGTACCCTGATTTGAAAAACACTATAGTGATTTTAGCATACTCTTAAAAATATAAGGACTGGTTTATATGACACTACAGAAAAAAATCTAGGAGTGATAAAGAATTCATATTGTATATTATAATAAAGTGTTGGATCTTTTAGAGTAGTGATAATCAACCTGTGATAACTCTACATCTTACTCCCAGTGCCCCTCACCAGTAGTCTAGTATCCTGGGAATTACAGTTTAGCAACCTATGAATGACACAGGATTCTAATTCCTCTTATATTGCTTTATGGTGGTGTTTTATTTAAACTGCTAGATTAAAACGGTCATAAAAGAATTGGAGAAACAAAAGTATACTTTTCTTTTAAAGGCTGAGTTGTTACAGAGGTTAGTACCTGTTCGTGGAACTCTTTGCTAAAACGTATGCATAAAGGACACAGTGGACGAGCAAAATTTCAGGGGTGGCTCCATCTGTTGTCATCCGCTCCAAAAAGTGGTGAAAATTTGCATAAACAGAACAGAAAAGAACGGAAAAGAACGGATGTGGGTAGTACGTAGTGGGGATATTAAACGGATGTTCATAGGAAGCCTAGCAGATGACAGCAGATGGAAGTGAATGACATCTCTGAAGGGGTTCCAGGGGAGAATTGCGAAGCGGACGCATAGCGGAAGGGGTGGATGCATAGCGCATGACGCGGATGCATCACGGACGCCTATAGGAAACAAAGCAGATGCCGTGCGGATGTATATCGCATGCAAAGCATTCATTGTGCATGCAGGGAGTATGAATTTGGTCAGCTCCATGGATATAAAAGTATGCAGCACGCATGCAGTCAGCACTCAGGGGAAAGACATGCTGCCACATACATCTAGGAGGAACACCATGGCTCGTCAGTCTGGGAAAAAGAGGAAGCCTGTGCCTACTCGTTCCAGCCATGGCATAAAGGACAGAACCAGTATCCCACCCCGTGGCACAGATTCTGAACCTGCTGCTGCTGCTGCTGCTGTGGTGGACCAGCCCCAAGGCCCTCAAAGCCCTGCTGCTGAAGGCCCTGCTGCTCAAGCCCCAGAAGGCCCTGCTGCTCAAGCCCCTGAAGGCCCTGCTCAAGCCCCTGCCAGAGGGAGGAAGAGGCAAGGAAAGGAGAAGGGAGAGAGGAAACAGTACACCATTTCCGAGGAGCATGAGGATGAGGTGCTGGAATGGCTGAGGGAGAACGAGTACCTCGAGAGAAAGGGCCACAGACTGTATCGCAGCACCAAGAAGAAGCAGGCAGCTTGGAGAGACAAGGCAGAGAGCCTGGAGAGCCTGGAGAGACAAGGCAGAGAGCCAGAGTACACTGCAGATGTACTCCTGGGATGGTGGAAGCACATGCACACCTGGTATGGCAAGCTACACCTCAAAAAATCCGGGCAGGCCACTGTCAAGCTCACTGACCAGGAGATTTACATCATGGCCAAGTGCAGTTTCCTGGAGGGTGAGATCCACCACTGAGGAGCAGCCCCTCTGACACCCCTCTCTCTGACAGACCACAGAAAGCCAGTCCTCTTCCAGCCAAGAGCCAGCAAGCCTGTCCAGGCAGGTGTCTTCAGAGAGCCCCACAGCAGAGACCCCCCCCCGACAGCTGCACTCCCCATGCCGGCAGACTTGTCACAAATGGAGAAAGAAGCAGCAGCCACCAGAGGCCAACCTACCCCCACCCCCACCCCCAGCTCCACAGGATGCAGGCAGAGAAGCAGACTGGAGAGCAAGAACCACAGTGTCCTGTTGAAGATCAGGGACACAATGAAGACCAGCACAGAACTTCTCTCTCAGCTGGTCCATTTGGACAGAGCATCCTCGGGCCGCCACAGCTTAATCATCTACATGAGCCACATCCTCAGGGACCTGCCCAGGGCCCAATACCAGATGATGAAGGAGAAGATAACAGCACTTCTGCAAAATTCTCAAGGCCCAGGTGAAGCTGCTCCTACCCAGTCCAGGTCTGCTCCTCCACCCAAGGCGATGTCACAGCCCTTCCACAGCTTTCAATAGCCCCTCACCTTCCAAAGCTACAACTACCAGGACTTCCCACAGCACAAGCAGACCTTCCCAGTCCAGGCCCAGGTTCATCGCATGCCACAGACGCCACTCCTCACCCAGATGCAGACCAGACAGCCCCACTACACTCCTCCTTCCTCCATGCCACAGCCAAGCTCGTCAACGGACAATCTGTCATCAGTCTTGGGCCTCACATCTCAGGTCCTTGATGAGGGGCCTCTCAACCTCACGGGACTGAGTCAGTTCTCGGACAGCTTCCTGAACACACCATCCCTTGTTGTACTCTCGGGGCCAACCACCCTAATGGCACCTCAGACCAGCACTCAAGCCACAGCCACCTCCACAGTCCCTGCCCGCTTAACAGCTGAGACCATGGACATGACTCAGAGTGACTGAGAATAGTGTCAGAGACTAAGTTGTTTACTTGTTCACTTTATCTTTGCTGAAGACACTTTACTTGGTTCATTTTGCTTTTTTAATAAAGTAATAAAGTTTACCTAAGACAGTTAATAAAGGTTATTTTTGTTTAGGACACTTGGTTCATTTTTTACCTTTGTAAAGTGTTGGTGAAAACTTTCAACAAATGGTTAAGCCTTTGCATGCTTGTGGGATAGATAAGGATAGTTGTGGATAGATAAACCTCCAGTGCAAGCATAGTGGGACTGTATGGTCCACCATCCCAGCTGCCACACATATGGACCTTTATTATCAATAACAATTTATTCATTGATCAACACATTTTAAAATAAACAAAGCTCTTTATTAATGCCCTATTCATTGTAGGACCACTCAACATACATGGCCCAATCTCATCAGCGTTATGCGACAGGCTGAAGGAAGCATCCATTAATCATCTATCATCCTGTCTTGCCACTCCACTGCTCCAGCTGAGGAGTTGCACCAGTGTCTCAGTAGTTTGCATGCTTCTTCCCTTCATGTGAAGCTCTGTTGGGGCCTTGTACATCAACAGTGTCTATCAGGTTTTGTCCTTGCCTCCATTCACCAGGTTCCATGTCCCCATTCCCTTGTTGATGCTCGACAAGTCTGTTCTGCAACACTGGGTAGCGGGTGCGCATGAGATTGTGCAGGATGCAGCAAGCTTCCACGATGCTCCTCACAGTCTGTGGCTCATACTGCATGGTGGTGAGAAGTATCTGGAACCTGTTGGCCAGGATGCCAAAGGCGTTCTTCACCACCTGTCTTGCCCTGGACAGCCTGTAGTTGAAGATCCTCTCTTCACGGGTGGGGTATCTTGAAGTATACGGCTTCATGAGGTAGGTTCTGAGGGAGAAGGCGTCATCACCAATGATGAAGTAGGGCACATCTTGTGTGTCATTGGGTAGGGGGTCTAGATCTGGAAAACCCATGATGAGGTTGCGTTTCAGCACATCCTTGAGGTCACTTGCATTGTATACCTGGCCATCTGAAGCTGACCTGTTGCCTGAAGCATCGATGTAGATGAACTTGTGTTAGGGATAACATTGTTCACCCTAACTGGTTTAGGTGAAATAATA
>BLBF01000022.1:21465408-21488866 GCA_015471245.1 Laticauda colubrina | reverse complement strand
ACATACAAGCTTAGCTCACTCATTTATCTGTGTGCCTATCTGACTAAGGCTGCACATTCTGTTTAGCTTGTCTACCTAACCCTGGTTGGGGCACCCAGGCTTAACAACTTGTAGTCAGCATCAACCATGGCAAAGAGGATGATACTGAAGAAGCCCTTGTAGTTGAAATAAGTGGACCCTGAGCTTTGCAGGCTATGTGCTTCCCATCTATGGCTCCAACGGTGTGGGGAAAGTTCCACCTCTGATACCACTCTTCTGCAAGTTTCCTCCAGCCTTGTTCAGTGGTGGGGCACTTGAGGAGCTCCTCCACGTATTCTTCAATGATGGCCTGCACCACCTCTCTGACCACTTTGCTGATGCTGTTGTGTGGCACCCTCCAGGCATACTGCATGTTTCTGTACGTGGTTCCAGAGGCCAGGTGCCGCAGAGTCAGTGCCACCTTCAGTCAAGTGTCCAGGTTGGCACGGAAGTTGGTGCTAGGCTTGGTCAACCTGGGTCTCAGACGCTCTACAACTTCATCAAACATGGCTGGTGGCACCCTCATGAAATGATGGAATGCACGAGGGTCTTCATTCCTCAGCTCCACCATCAACTGGTCATACAGTCCAAAATCCATCTTCTCCCGATCCATCCTCGGACCCACACAGCTCTTGGACATCTCTTTCTTCGCCTTCTGTATAAAAGGTGAAACAGTCTGAACAGGTTTTGGTTCTGGTGATGAATGATCGCAGCTACCATACGGATTGTGCATGATCCATGGTGGAGAACAATTGATGATGTGGAAGACAAGACCAAGGGTGAAGAGGTCTGTACACCACGGCTGCTGGACTCACACTGAGATCCAGATTATTTTCTCCTCCTTTTTATAGGAAATATCAGTACTCTGCTATGGGGCCTTCTACATACTCTAGACATACTGCAGACATCCTAAATATACGAGATACATCCCAGATACAAACGTTTTTTTCTTTTTTAATCCTTTATATACGAGATGCATATACTTACATTCTTTCTTTTTTTGTGCTACTAACGCTGTGTAGACGTTCCGTGTACCTTTTGTTTCCTCCCTATTTCCATTTTCAGCTGCAGTGGATGTGAGTTGAGGGGATGGCCAGAGGATGCAGAGAGGATACAGCAGACGTTTAATGGATGATAACGGACATAGAACGTTTGTTGCCCGTATATGTCACGGATGTACATTGTACACGGTGGAAATTTCATCAGTTCACAAAGTTTTGTGCAGCTCAAAACTTCTTGTGCGGATGAAATCGCAGTGGACGGATGCTCGACGGATAGAGCGTATGAAACACATATGCAGTGAGTATACAATGGATGCATAGCATTTTCCAATGGATGGCAAGCTTTTTTTAACGTTTTACATCCTCTTTGCATCCGTAGGTGCAGTGGGACAGGGGTTTAAGTGCAACATTCCTAGCATTCCTAAAGCTACTCTTTAGATCTTCAGCGATGCTTTTAAGGAGAGAGGAACCTTGCTTAGGACTGAAGCAGTGCAGACTCAGCTAGCCGATGGCAGAAACACAGATCTCTAAGTGAATCTGTGATTCTGTGAGCAACTCAATCTACCTGCCTGCCTTGCCTGATTTTGGGTAAAAGTTGCTCTTTTTTCATAAAAAATTCATTTAATAAAAAATATAATATTTACATACAAGCCAGGCCCAGCTAGTCATATGGCCACTTGCCCGGGCCTCCCTGTAGCTCCTCTTAGCTGCCCAGGTCTCACCCTGCCCTCTCCAAGCCTTGGAAACAGGCAAAAAACATTTCCTAAGCAACTGGCCATTAAACAAGGACCTGGTCATTAAGTGAGGAACACTTAAATTTGGCTTGCCAGTCACACATCCACCTTCCCAGGCCTAGCCCAGGCGTCCCCAGGCCATGGAAACAGGCAAAAAACACTTGCTAAGCAACTGGCCACTAAGCAAGGACCTGGTCATTAAGTGAGGAACACTTAAATTTGGTTTGCCAGTCACATGGCCACCTGGCCACACCCACCCCAGTCACATGACTACCTAGCCACACCCATTCAGCAAGCTATTCCCACCCCAGTCACATGACCACCAAGCTACACCTACAAATTAGGCCACGCCCACAGAACCGGTTAAGAAATTTGAATCCCACCCCTGAGCATATCTAACAATGCAGTCCATATATTGCATAGAAACATGTTAGAACTTAGATTGGCACATGTCCTTCTGGCCTTTAGAAAGTGCCTAAAAACTTAACATCCATCATGCACAGCAGTATTGATGAGCCTTGACAATGGCTATATTAAACGGCTATTTTATTTATAGTCACTGCTGACTTTGATTGTTTTATTGATTTTTTAATCATGTTTCTGGGTTAGCTTTATGCTGTTCATTTATTTTTACTGCTTCTTTTGTTTTAATTGTTCTAAGCCACCCAGAAACATGCTTGTGAGATGGCCAGCTGTACAAATTTAATAAACAAATACTAACTATATCTGTTTAAGACTTAAGCCCTATGGTTGATGTAAGGCCTAACTGGCCCATTTCACCTTTGCTTTGGAGAAATTTAGAAAAATTATACATCTAATTTCTTCACTTACAAATTTGTGCTCAATGGTGTAGAAACAATTAAACTAGCTTCCACTTATAAAGTTTTTAGTGACTCTGAACCAGGATATTGAAAGATTGCCTCTACCCCAAAAGCCTGACTGTTATTCATTTACATCAGAACCTCTGCTTTATATTACACAATGCACAGAAACCAGAATGTAAGATCAATAGTGAACTTTCTACAGCAACACATTACTATGGGATGTCAGGACCATCAATGGAGTTTCATATTACCAATAAAAGTTGTACTGTTTTGTCTACCCCTTTAAAGGTTTTCAATGTTATTTAATATTTATTGATTACTTATATCACACCTTTATTGTTTCTACAAATAAATCAAGACAGCAAGCATATTCAATAAAATAATATAGTTTTGATTTTTTTTTCTTTTATTCTCTTTCATTTTTAGTATATTGGTATTTTAAATCGCACTGGGGTTTAAGGGTCTTTATAAAGTAGTTCACTAATGCTTTTATAAATAAATAAAATTAGGCACACAAATTTTATCATATTTTTAGTACTAGGCAATGGCATTTCCATTCTCTGCAGGAAGGAAAAATGTTTCTGAAAAATATTTATGCTCACAAAAAAAATGCCACACAAATGGATGTAGTCACTAAAAGAAAGTATTTGTCCTGTATTGCTTATCTGTCATAGAATCTGTAACATATGCAAAGAAATTTCTGTTGTAAAACAGAGAAGATGGATTTTGACAACGATGTCCTATCACTATGGCTCAACTTGTATGAGTTGAGGATTCAAGTTGTGGATTACAACTTGTATGTTATTGTGTGGGAAGTTGAGAAAATGATGAACTTGGGGATTTTCAGTTAATAACTACCATCCTGATATTAGCACACACTTAATTAAGTAGTTAGCCAGTGTGCTGTAAATAAACAATGCAAACATTCAGTTTATGCAGCGTGAAAACGACTTGCCTAACCAACCCATCATTAACTGGAATAGCATTGCTAAATGAACACAAACTCTTTATATGCTGTTGTAGGAAGTTAGCACCCACACTTCACCTAGAAAATTGAAATATCCTAGGAAATATTAAAAAGGCAAAATATTTCCCCTAAAAAGAGTAGAAACTCAAGAGCAGAAACACCTCAGAAGCTCACCCCCACCTTTGTTAATGGATGAGCCATTAAGGCCTGGACCAGAATACTTTACATAACAAAGATCTCCAGGTAAAGGTATAGCAATTGCCCAAGAGCTCTTTCAGTGCATCATCATCCAACAAGGCTCAACCAAGCCTGTGTTGAAAGGTGCCAAATGCCTTTCCTTCGAGGATTCGATTTTCCTGCTGGGAGAGCTCCAGCGCAAGGATACGGATAACTGCTTGAAAGCTGGATCTTTTATTTTTCAGGAAGGCAAGAGATAGCAAGAAGTCTGGGTTCCTGGGCTAGTCACCTTCGTATGGTAAGTCCCTGGTTTTTTATACCTTTTTCTCCTTTTGTGTGTGTGAATGCTTGTATTTATGTTTAATGTTTCAAATCCTGTCAGGGTATTTCTTTATTCCCGCCGGAGGGCAAACTCCGTGGGGTACGGAAGGCAAACTCTGTGGGGTGGTTTAATTGTATTATCATTTTTTCCTAATCTCTTTTAGCTTTATAATGGTTTTTTATATTTGTTTTGTGGCATTCTCCTGTCTGTCTCTTTTGCATTTTATGTATATTTTTCGTGTCTTTTGTCTGTTTGTTTTGCTTATTTGGCATGTCCTGTGTTCGGAAGGGTTTTCTTTTCTTATTTGTCTAGTTTTCTTAATTACTTGGGCTTTTGTCTTAATACCTTTTATTCGATTCTTTTCCTATGTAAGTTTGTATTATGGCTGGCCTGATGTTTCCTTTGGGCTTTTCCTGCTTGAGTGACACCACTATCTTCGTGAAGTTCCCTTTCCACACCTGGAACTCAGGAAAGCCTACAAAGTCAGCGAAGACCTCCACCCTTGGGAGTCTGACAGCCAAAGGGATACATTTCTTGCACAGGAACAGCAAACACTAAGGCAGGGCCCAACAGAGGATATATAAGGGTCTCTTAGCATCTTGGCTGGCCCTTTTTTCTCTTTTCCTTCACCTTGGAGCATATGATCATCCTTCTTTGGAGCTTCGAGCCATGTGGTCCTGTCTACCATTAAACCATCTTTCCAAATAGCCTGCATGTTTCCTGTGTCTTTTTCCTCACTTGAAACTGAACCCAGAAGAGTATTTCTTCCAACACTGTCAAATATTATCTTGTTTGCTTATTAGAACTCTCAATCCTATTTAAAAATACATGTCTAGTATTAAAAATTGGCAAAGCACTAAACAAATGTATACTAATATCATATATATCTTTAATAAATCAATCAAAAATAGCATCAACAATTTGTTCTTTTCTTAATTAGTCATGTCAATTTTATAAATTCTGCAAATTCTGCTATTTTCACCAACCATTTCTCCATTGTATACAATTGTGAGTAAGATGTCTGCGCTTGTTGTTTCAAACCCAGAGAACAAGGGTGTCAAACTTGCGTTGTCAAGTTGTCATCACGTGACATAGCGTGACTTTTCCCCTCTTTGTTAAACTGGGGTGGGGGTGGCCAGCACATGACACATCCGGCCCACGGATCGCGAGTTTGACACCCATGCCATAGAAGCCTGTTGCCCTGTAGTCTCTTTCTCAGGAATAGCCATCTAAAGCACAGGTGTGTGATCTCCCATCCTCTTCTTATCTGTATGATTTTGTCCCAGTTTTTGGCTTCTTCAGTTCACCATACTTTCCCTGGAAGTCAACACTATTATCTTGCAGCTCTTATTCCCATGTAAAAACATCTTTTTCATACTTTATGAATGCAAAGTAACTAATCATACAAAGTGGAAGGACACCCATTCTCCATTGATACACTACTTACTTTTCTTTATAAATCTGTTTTAAATAATTCATATTTTCATTTTTTTTGTTTATAAATGTTTGATTTAATTTCATAGGTTAACGTGAATGTGCGTGTGTGTTAGAAATTAAAATTAGAAATTTTAAAATATACTAATCTATTGCATTGACTGATCTGATGTAGATTTTGCATTATATTAGGGATGACCTATTGACATCAGGCAATGCAAATGGTAGTTGTAATTGAGTTTTACTCTTAGTAACTTAATAACTTTATTTTTATGTAGCTTTCTTGGCAACAGTACAGTATAGTATAGTATAGTACAGTACAGAAATGATTTGTGATTGCCTTGCTGTGGGATGTTCTCAACTTTCCAGTCTATCCCACAGAGCTGATATTTTAAGGATGATTTCCCCTCCAAGAATAATCTGGTTTTCTTGCATTCTATTAAAATCAATTAAAAGCAGGCCAGGGATGCTTTGTGAGTTGACATAGCTTCTGTTTGGTAAGTAAACTCAGCAATGTGTATCTAATACTAAAATCTTAATTAAATAAACACCTTAAAATTAATACAAACCAATGTATAAAATACAGTAATTAAATAATGCAAACATGTATATTTGTGTTGATAGTATATTATAGTAATATTTGTTGTTTTTTATGGATCACTAACTTGTAAATAGTAAAACACTTGTGCAGTCCAGTGATGCTTTGAGCATGCCACTGGGAGTGCCAATTCCCAGAAGGACCATTCATAATAAATGACCACGAACCGATTAGATATGATCAACTGGAGAATGAAGTGGCAACCCATTCCACTATTCTGCCAAGAAAATCAAACTGATATTTGCAGCGAAGACAATATCACTATGATATTGAAAGATGAGGTCCAAAGTTGAAAGAGTCCAATGAGAAAAAGAGCACAGAACAAGAACTAATAGCACTGATACCTATACCTAGGTTGGATTAAAACTGAAAGGAGGTCTACTTGCTAAGATCCCCAGAGTCTGGCCAAGTTGTAAACTTATTTATTTAACTGATATACATACTATAACATGATAAATGCTAGATTAGAAGAAATAAAAATGAGATTGAACTTGCTGGGAGAAGTTATGCCAATGATACTACTTTTGATGGCTGAAATGGAGGAAAAGTTAAGAAATCCCTTGTTAAAGATGAAAGAAGAAATGCAAAATTAAATTTCCTGCTCTACATTAATTTTAAAAAAAACATAAGATGTTAACAAGGAATGCAAATTATTGGAGAAGTTGTTAATGGAGTAACAGACTTTATTTTCCTACTTTTTTGAATTCGTGTGTCACTAATTGTCTGATGTAGACCATCAAATGTCCATAAGGTCCTGACATACTGTAATTGAAGTGACTGAATACCTAAAACAATATTTCAAAGGTATCCATAAGATGGAAGGAAGCAAGTAAGAAAATTTGATTGATTATTTTACAGATTTGTGTCCTATACTGAAATTCAAGTAACAAAAGGCCAGAGATTGTATTTCATCATTCCATTCATCTTCACAGTTTGTAGCAGATACCTACAAAACTTTCTGATTACTTTTTCATCTTATATTTCCGTGTTCTTTCTTTGGCTATTTTTTAACACAGTACTCTTATGAATAAGATATTTCTTTTAATCTTATTTGAATAGCCTTGTAACTTAGAATAAGTTAAGTTAGCCTTGTAACTTATTAATAAAGGTTTGGTGAGAAGAAGAAAATGAATTCTTCATTATATAGATGATATTCAATAGTAGTTGTATCACTGATTCTTTTTCACGTAATTCTCCATCCCCAAAATGCTGAACCTCCTCTGGATATAATATTAAGGGAAAGGCTCATTAGTGTACATCATTTTCCTCTCTGATATGATAATCAACTCTGAGAAATACAGTACAATAAAGGAGATAGACTCAATCATTTTGGCAACAAGGAACACATGTTAATTGGTACCTAATGTTCCTTCACACCTTACTAATATAAAAAACTGCTTATAAGTGATTTTAGAAATATCAGAAAATATGTGTTTTCAAGCAATGCATTATGTATATAAGAAATACATAAAGGTATTGAGCCATGTATTCAAAAAAAGTGAGGTTTAATGTTGGAAAACATTACTTGTTCTTTTTGGACATGTTAATATGGATAGTGAAATTGCGATGATAAGACCGATGACATAAGATAATTCAATTAAAAACAGCAAAAATATGAAGGTTCAACACTGCTTTGATATAAATTTAGACAGTTACCAAACCAATGAGTTCAATGCCATGAAGATGACCATTAAAAAAAAGTAAGATGCACTTATGTACAATAGAGCCACACCTTGCTGTTTTTTATGCTGTAAATCTTCCTTGAATATTCAGCACCATACTTACATACATACATACATACATACATGCATACATACATTCCTGTTTATCACACAATAGATTCAACGTCATCACATGATGTATTACAACTTTTTTCCC
The DNA here is from genome assembly GCA_015471245.1 of Laticauda colubrina. Lineage (NCBI taxonomy): Eukaryota > Metazoa > Chordata > Lepidosauria > Squamata > Elapidae > Laticauda > Laticauda colubrina. Next base: position 21,480,913 of record BLBF01000022.1, on the reverse strand, counting down.
CTTTGCTAAACTGGATATGGACATGGCCAGCACATGACACATTTGGCCTGCAGACCGTGAGTTTGACAGCCCTGGTGTAGAGCAATTGCTCTCAACCTGGTGCATTCTAAATTATCTGTACGATTGTAACATCTATTTATCCTAATACTTTCAACATGTCTCAAGAATGCAATGTTGGGAAAGGATTAAATAGAGTAAAATTACTAAAGCTAATAAGAAAAATGAAATTAATTTCTTGATTTAAATGGACAAAACTTGATAAAAATAAGAAGACACAACAAGAATACAAATTTCTGTGAGCCATAGCCTGAACTAAAAATAAAAATTTTCTTTATTTCAGACACTTAATTATTTAAACATTTAAAAATCTACATTTAAATATCAGCTGACACGTTCATATAATTCTATCATGTTAAATGCCTTAAAATAAAAGCAGTCAGGCTAGGAAAACAAAGTTGGTTTCATTCTCAGTAGGTTCCTTGATAAGACAAAAGAGATGAGTTCTATATGAGAAGGAATAAAAAGATAATAAGAATCCAAAAAAAGATTCAAGCTGCATCAATTATATTCATAGTTGTTCCCTTTTAATTTTAAATTATATAGTTGAATATTGTAATTCTACCTGTAAACATATTACCTATTCCTGTTTTGCAAGAAATTCTAACCTGGCAAAATTTGTCCTTCTTATCCTCCTACCACCTCCGATGAAATGAACAGGTGAATAGAAATCTTGAACCAATCCTTGCCTGCCACTTGATTCCTTCTCCAAGTACTCTGATTTAGAAAAACATGAAAAGAGAGGCCAATCAAGCTAAAAGCAATGTTGACTTGATTAGTCTGTACTCTCAAAACAGATTCACTTGAGAAGTAGTATCATACCAATACTAACACAAGACTTACTCCAAAGTAGCCAAACCTCTGGGTCATACAATCTCTTACCGAATCCATATTTTGAGATCCCATCATTTTCTGTTTCTCCAGTTTGTCTGCACAAACATAAGTTGGCAACAAGTTTTACAGTGTCTTTCAAATATAAATGACCATTTACTTTTACTAGAATATGATTTTTTTTCTAAAATTGTTGGTTATTAGTAGCAGTGTGTGTTCAGGAATATATTTACATTTTCTATGGTTATGTTATTTCACATTCTGAATTCTAGAATTGCCTCATGGAATTATTTCTACATATTTGCTTAAGCTAAATAAGATATGAAGTGAATGTAGTGAGAGAAACAAAGGTAAAAGTTAAAGTTAAAATAATTTTAGTACCAATAAATGTGACAATGATCTTATAAAGAATTTTAGAATAGATTCTGAAAGAATTCCTTTAAGTTCAGATGCAATATTTACAGATGCAGAAAATCCAATTTATCCCCATATATTGATTAAAATCTAACATTCCTCCTGTATTTCTGGTTTATATATTTTTTCTTTTCTTGCCACAGATTTGGATATCTCTATTAAAATATGAAGATGGAGATCATTAATGAAGATATTGATAGACATGTAATATCATAAGAGAACAAACCAGTGTGCTGCACAGGCTATGTGTATATTTATGCAAAATGAAGTTGAATTCAAATTAAATTTTAAGAAAATAGAATGCTTTGTTTTAAATATTCCTTGATCTGGACGTTCTGTATTATGTTGTTCACAAAAAATAAAACAATACAAAATTAGAGATTTACTTTAATCAAATGCTCTTGGTTTAGCTATAATATTTGTTTTCAGTGATTTGCCCAGTTTTTAAAACATATACAACATATTGCTGCATAATCAAGCCAGCTAATTAACACATTCCTGATTTTTTTTCAAAGTAAAGTTAGGTATAATCTGAACTGTCTTTTGAAGTAAAAAAAATCTCACCTTCAATCTCTGTAACGTTTTCATATGTGGGAAGTCAACAGTGAAATATGTTATATTTCTATAACTGAAGTTAAAGCTATGCTTATTGGAATCATCTGACTAATCCAAAAGAAATTTGTGACTTTCTAAAGATTACATTAATTTGTCACAGCTGACAGTATGTTCAATAGCAAATCTGTTCAGAAGAGGGGAGGATTATTCTATTCCAATAATGCAATCGTTACATTGGAAAAAAATCAAACAAGCCAACATCTGCTGATTGTCATTCATCTCTATCTGTCATGCTCCCTGATTAAATTCAACAAACAAAATAATGAATGGCATTAGAAGCTGAAAGAAATGAATGTTTTTTAAAAATATTTTTCAGATCACAAAGCAATGATCTAGTCACTTTAGATCTAATTTAAGCTTGGAAGAATAAACTTCTGGTCCTGGTGCCCAATTCATATTGGATCCTGCAAAAGAAAGGAAGTTGATAAAAAATATATTTGATAGTGTCACTCCTGATCCTGTAGCAGTGAGGTGAAAGATCCCTGTTCTTTGGAAGATGCAGTAGTTAGATCTAATATCATTGGGAAGTAGGTCAACATCACAGGCTACAGACTAAATTATAGTTTTACATCTTTCCTTTTAAAAAAAAAGATAAAATCTAAACTTTTCAAAGCTTTTAGTAGTCACATGCAAAACAAATAATGGAAGACATTAAAGTATCTTGTTCAAATCCCAGGTTGCAATTTAAAATGATCTCTCATAGGAAATTTAAATGGACAATACAGATTTTGGCAGAAATAAGATGATGTTGATCTGATTCTAATTTAGAGGAAGAGTTAGGCAATTTAGTGAGAATGGAATGGAATAGAACAGAACAGAACAGAACAGAACAGAACAGAACAGAATAGAATAGTCACTTTGAATGTACACTAATCGGCACACATTAAAATGAAATTTCATTGCATACTGCTCTCAGAGGTCAACACTTCCAATATACACTACATAACCATGACAAAATTAATGAATGAATGAACAAATAAACACAAAATTATGCATATATCCACATATATTATATGACACAGAGAAACAACACAGTCTAGTCCAGATGTATACATGTATATGGAAAACAAATCTTGTAAGTTTACCAGATGGATGGCATAAGGAACAAAGCTGTTACAGAATCGTATAGTCCTGCTAGAAATATTTCAAAACCTCTTTCCAAAGGGGAGCAACAGAAACGGACCGTAAAGTGGGTGTGCTGGGTCTCTAACAATGCTTTGAGCTCTAAGCACTTAGCACTTATAAACAGTATTCTGAATAACAGGAAGCGAGTTTCCTATAATCGTCTCGGCTGTCCTTACCACTCTCTCTATCTGATGCACTCTTGCCACAAAATGAAACAGTGATGCAATTTGTTAAAATGCTCTTTTTATACTTTTTAATCATGATTTTATTGATCAGAATAAATACATTCCAAATTAAAATTTGGAGTCATCCTGACAAATTATTCTAGTTTAACAAATACCATCTGCATCTATTATAAATAATATACATTTCTGACTGTTGTGTTGTTTGCCTTGGTTCACAAGAATATCTCTTGGCTTTGTATAAAAAGCATAAAATGAATGCACCCTCTTTCCTCTCAAACAGAATCAGCACCAGGAGAGGCATGACTTCAGTCCTGCAAAGCAAAGAGAAATGCCACAGCCTGTTGCTCTTCTGGGTAGGAAAAGTCTTCCTTTTTTTAATAAAAGAGAAGGAAGAAAACTAGAAAAATAGAGAAAGCAGTTCCTGTGCCTGAGTTTGGGAAGGGAATGAAATATAGCACTTTCCAACCCTCTCTAAGATATAGCTTAAGGGACTAGGCAGAAGCTGTGGTCGGTTTTAGGCTATAGTTTCAGTATGTCATTATCTTCAGTATTATTGATAAGTCTCAACAAGGTCAGTCATTATATAAACATATAGACCATGTTTCTCAGAAAATAAGGCTGGGCCTTATTTTCTTTTGACCTCTGAAAAAATGGCTAGGCCGTCTTTTCAGGGTTGACTTAATTTCTCCTCCCTGTGCATCCTCGCCTAGAGCGCCCCATGGGCAGCCATGCCTTGCCATCAGCTGCTCGTAACGGCTAATCATGGCGGAGCATGGAGGGCTCCCTTCCTCCACCAAGCACCTTTGCTGCAGACCTGGGTATGGTGCTGGCTGCAGGCCAGGTCAGCAGTTCGGTGGCGGTGAGGCACTTTGCACTGCTGCAGCTTCTTCCGCCACCGTCACTTTCCCTTCTGCCCTCTCTGCACTTTATGCCATGTTCGGACTGCTGCCATTGGGCAAGACACAGAGGCTGGAGTCCATCCTGGACATTGCGGCAGGTTGTAGCGGAGATATAAACAGTCAAACCAAAACCTATGAGAAGCTGGAAGTTAAAAGAGCAGGAATACTATGTGACCTGAAATTCCTACACAGCTGCAGAGACAGCAATGCAACACCAACCTGCTTCAAATTAACATTTCATCACAGCACAGCAGCTACGTATCCTGAAAAGAACTGAAATGGCTCTACTCATGAACCAACTCCACAGAAAGAGATTCCAATTGGATCAGTTAAACAAAGATTTCCTAGCACTACACCTGGAATTGAGCAGCAAAATCCATCCTCTACTTTGGGACAAGATAAAACAACTTACAACTTGGAGAGTTGAAACTGAAACCACTTCCAAAAATAACAAACTCTTGAAGAAACTAAAGAAATTAGAACACGACAAGAAAGCCCCCAACAACTCACAACAAAACCTGAAACAATTAGTATATAACCTTTCCAACAGAGAACTCACCAAAACAGAAACAGATGTCCTAACCAAAGAATTCAATCATGCTATAGCACCCAAAAAAATCCCCACATAATCCATCATATGTGCAGTAGAATCCAGCTTAACCAAATTAAAAACAGATGAAGCTGATAGAATAAGACACCAAGTTACTGACATTCTATGCACAAGCAAACCACCAAAAACTTGCACAACTTGCACAAAGAACAACTAAAAGCCCTGCAAGCCCTAAAAAAGGATAGTAACATAATCATATTTCCAGCAGACAAAGGGAATGCCACAGTTGTAATGGATAGAAAAGTCTACGAAACAAAATTGACAAACCTACTCCAAGACTCCACATACAAACCCATAAACACGGACCCAACCACATATCTGTGGTTTGTTTTCTATATATTTGTTTTCTTAGGCTTTCGCGGGTACTTACATGTGTGCTGTTTAGCTTCCTTCGGGTATTATCCCACGTCATTGTAGTTCTGTTAAAGTTGTAGCAACGTTTCAGCAGAATCTCATCTGCCATCCTCAAGCTTCTGTATAGAGTTAGTTCCTGGTTTCAAATTTGAGGCTGGTCCATTCTGATTGGCTGGGAGCCTGGATCTGTGTTCATTGGACTTGGAGTTTGATTGATTGGTGTTTCTGGTTTCTTCTGTCTGTTTTGTGGCTTTGATTGGCTGGCAGCACTCTGTTCTTGTGTTGGAGGCTTTCAGTGCAGCTTGGCTCCGTGTGAAGGGATGGCTGCTCTTCATTAGCAAGCTGGGTTTCACCTGGGTGCCTGGTGGGGGGGTGTTTGGGTTGGAGCTATCAGAGGGAGTCTGTTTTTGCCCAGGTGTTTGCCTGGCTTGTGGCATGGAGATCTTTCTATTTGAGAGTGCAGGCTTCCAAATGATTGACAGTCTGGTGGAATCATCTCTTCTATTCATCCTTTCAGGTCTTTTTTCAATCTCTATGGCTTCTCTGATGATTCTGTGGTTGGGGTTTTCTATAGTGGCTAGGGTTTTAGTGCCATTGAACTTGATGTTGTGACCTGTGGTTTTCATGTGTTGGACTAGTGAGGAGGTGTGTTCCAGCTTTTTTACTGCATTTTTGTGTTCATTTAGGTGGGTACTTATTCTTCTATTGGTCTGTCCAATGTATGTGGCCGGGCATGATGTACAGGGAATTTTGTATATGCCTTGGTTTTCCAGGTCAATCTTGTCTTTGGGGTTCCTCAGGATGGCTGCTATTTTTTTGTCTGTTTTGAAGGCAGTCTTGATGTGATGCCTGTGTAGTATCTTACTGATTTTATCTGTGGTACCTCTTATGTAGGGCAGGACAGCTGTTCCATAGGTCTGTTGATCTTCTAGGTCTCTGTTATGTCTTGGTGTGTTTTTCTGGATCAAGTTGGTGATTTTGTTTTTGTGGAAGCCATTGGCTGTCAATACTTCAGTCAGGGTGCATTGTTCAGTCTTTATATGTGTCTTATCTGCCAGGCGTTTGGTTCTGGTAATTAGGGTTTTGGCCACGGAATTTATCTTTGCTGGGGGGGGGGATTGGACGTTGAGGTAGCTGTTGGTGTGTGTTTTCTTCTGATATACGGTGTGTCCTAGTGTGCCATCTGTTCTTTTGTAGATTAGTACATCTAGGAATGGTAGTTGTTTGTTTATTTCTGTTTCCATGGTGAACTTGATTTTGGGGTGTGTGCTGTTTAGGTGTGTTAGGAAATTGTTTAGGTTTTCTTTTCCATGGGGCGAAATCACAAATGTGTCATCGATGTATCTTAGCCATAGTTTGGGTTTGTGGGTGGCATTAGCTGGGGCTCTGGATTCGAATTCTTCCATGAACAGGTTTGCAATGATGGGTGACAGTGATGATCCCATAGGGGCTCCTTCAATTTGCTTGTATCTTTGTCCTTTGTATATGAAATATGTGTTGGTTAAGCAGTATTCTGTTAGTTCCATGAGGTGTTTAGCTTTGTTGGTATTTATTTTTGATGATTTCAAGAGTTTCTTTTATTGGGACTTGAGTGAATAGTGAAACCACGTCGAAACTTACAAGCAGATCTTCTTGTTCCACGTGTAGATCTTTGATCATTTCTAAGAAGTGGTATGAGTTTTGTACATATGAAGCTGAGGTTTCAGCATGGGGCTGTTGTTGTTTTGCTAAGTGTTTAGCTAGGTTTTGTAGTGGTGCTCCTTTGGAGCTGACTATGGGTCTGAGAGGTATGCCTTCTTTGTGTATTTTTGGGAGGCCATATAGTTTGGGGCATTTGGAAGATTTTTCTCTTGGGATGATCGTCTGTTGAATTTCTTTGCTTATGTGGCTGGTTATAATTTTCTTCTTGGTTAATTTTTCCAGATATGTGGTTGGGTCTGTGTTTATAGATTTGTATGTGAAGTCTTGGAGTAGGTCTGTCAATTTTGTTTCGTAGTCTTTTCTGTCCATTACTACTGTGGCATTCCCTAGTAATGGACAGAAAAGACTACGAAACAAAATTGACAGACCTACTCCAAGACTTCACATACAAATCTATAAACACAGACCCAACCACATATCTGGAAAAATTAACCAAGAAGAAAATTATAACCAGCCACATAAGCAAAGAAATCCAACAGACGATCATCTGCATCTGGTTGTGCAGAAGTGCTGTGATGTTCTGCTTCATCACCTGGTACTGGGCCTCGGGCAGGTCCCTCAGGGTCTGGCTCGCATAGGTGATGGTGTTCCGGCCCGAGGATGCTCTGTCCAAATGGACGAGCTGAGAGAGAAGTTCTGTGATAGTCTTCATTGTGTCCCTGATCTCCAATAGCACACTGTGGTTCTGGCCCTCCAGTCAGCCTCTCTGCCTGCATCCTGTGGAGCTGGGGGTGGGGGTGGGGTTGGCCTCTGGTGGCTGCTGCTTCTTCCTCCATTTGTGACAGCAGGGCGTCATCCTTCACGGGATCCTCCAAATCTGCCGGCATGGGGCAGATGGGGAATGCAGCTGTCGGGGGGGCTCGGCTGTGGGGCCCTCTGAAGACACCTGCCTGGACAGGCTCGCTGGCTCCTGGCTGGAAGAGAACTGGCTGTCTGTGGGCTGTCTGACGGAGAGGGGTATCAAAGGGGCTGCTCCTTGGTGGTGGATCTCACCCTCCAGGAAACTGTACTTGGCCATGACGTACATCTCCCGGTCAGTGAGCTTGAGAGCGGCTGCCCAGATTTCTTGAGGTGTAGCTTGCCATACCAGGTGTGCAGGTGCTTCCACCATCCCAGGAGTACTTCTGCAGTGTACCCCAGGCTCTCTGCCTTGTCTCTCCCAGCTGCCTGCTTCTTCTTGGTGTCGCAATAGAGTCTGTGGCCCTTTCTCCAGAGGTACTCATTCTCCCTCAGCCATTTCAGCACCTCATCCTCATGCTCCTAAGAAATGGTGTACTGTTTCCTCTCTCTCTTCTCCTTCCCTTGACTTTTTCTCCCTCTGGCAGGAGCTTCAGCATGGCCTTCAGGGGCTTGAGCAGCAGGGCCTTCAGGGGCTTGAGCAGCAGGGCCTTCAGGGGCTTGAGGAGCAGAGCCTTCAGGGGCTTGAGCAGCAGGGCCTTCAGCAGCAGTGCTTTGAGGGCCTTGGGGCTGGTCCACCACAGCAGCAGCAGCAGCAGCTTCAGAGTCAGTGCCAGGGGGTGGGTTGGTGGTTCTGTCCTTCTTGCCAGGGCTGGAACAAGTTGGCACTGGCTTCCTCTTCTTGCCTGTCTGACGAACCATGATGTTCCTGCTAGATGTATGTGGCAGCACGTCTTTCCTCTGTATGCTGGCTGCGTGCGTGCTGCATCCTTTTATATCCACGGAGCTGACGCAATTCATACTCCCCGCATGCGCAGTGAATGCTTTGCATCCGATATACATCCGCGCAGCATCCGCTTTTTTTCCTTTAGGCGTCCATGATGCATTTATCCGCTATGCATCCACCCCTTCCGCTTTGCATCCGCTTTGCAATTCTCCCCCGAACCCTTTCGGAGGTGTCATCCGCTTCCATCCGCTGTCATCTGCTAGGCTTCCTATGAACATCTGTTTAACATCCCCACTACATACTACCCACGTCCGTTCTTTTCTGTTCTATTCCGTTCTGTTTATACAAATTTTCACCACTTTTTGGAGCGGATGACAACAGATGGAGCCACCCCCAAAATTTTGCTCGTCCGCTGTGTCCTTTATGCATACATTTTGCGTCCGTCGGCCAGTGGGACCTAGCCTTAATGGAGAGCTTACAAATTCATCTGAAATAAGGAAATAAATCCAGCAGAGATGTCCACTTTCACCTTATGATGTTAAGAAATTTTATCAAATTTTGTTGAGGAGAATCAGATCGAATGGGGAAATAAAAGGGTTAAAAATTAAGCAAGAAAACACAAGGCCCAAGCATTTGCGAATGACCTTGTATTCTTCACAGAAGAACCAACAGAATCAGGATCCAAATTAATAAAAGAGATAGAGAAATTTGGGGAAGTCGTTGGCCAACAATCAACAAAAAAAAAGCACCAAAATGATAACAAAAAAATTAACAGATAATCAAAAAAAGAAATTAGTGGAAATAATAGGTTTACAAATTGTAAAAAAAAGGCGAATATTTGGGCATCTGGCTTACAGCAAGATGTTCAACAATAAGACAATTATATAAAATTAGTACAGAAATAGTTACAAATCAACCTAAGGATAACACTTGGGTTCAGGTAACTGCAACTAAATCAGACCTGCAATTGAGTGATTGGAAGTTAATTTGTTCTGACTGAATTGAAGGAGAAGGAGCTTTGTTTGAGAACTGCAGGCACATTGGAGAAGAGGCATGAATTTAAAAAACTTAAGAGATAACATAAATGAATCAGTGATGAACTGGACTTTCTTAAGAAAACGGATGAACATTGTGATTGCATATAATAATGAGACTTACTATATTCAATCAGAAAACAACTGTCAAAGGATGCTGTGTTCATCAGTTTGCAGGAAGATGTTTTGAACAACAGAAACTATAATAATATTTCCAGCAGAGTTCTATGACTTTGAGGAATGAAATGCAATTGTATGAAAAGATACCAGCTATAATTTTAAGGAAAAGTTTTATTGTTAAGAAACAGTTGAGGATATTTGATCCTGGAAAGATCAGAGATAATGACTGCAATGGCTACAGTCGATTAAAAGCCATTGTGGATTCTCTACCAGTTAAATTCAATAATACAATAATAGATCATTAACAGAGGGCTTTGAAGTTTAACTCCAAAAATTTACCTGTTAACCTTTTTTTTTACAGTAGACAGATGGTAAGTCAAATCGGTTGGGTAAACAGAAATGTAGAAGTTCATATATTATGGATGTTTGCAGGAAGGGGCAACTACTATTATTGAAATATATTTATCATTATTCAATTGGGAATAATATATGTGTATGTGTTTTTTTCTTTTTTATGCACAGTCTTTCTTTTCTTGATTAGCTTTGCTTTGTTCTTATTTTCTTTTGGAATTTGTATTTTAACTTTGGAAACAAAATTAAAAAATTAATACTAAACCTTTCTCTGCCAGAGTTCTTGAACTTATAATAAATCACAAATAAGCAGAATTCAGTTCAGTGAAGTTTTAATAATATGAGCTATTTCATAAGATTTCAGCCAATCATACATATTCTAAGAAAAAAAGTGGTAACCAAATATAATTTATAGAAAAATATTTATTTTATTTATTTATTCCTGCCTTTATCATTTTTACAAATAACTAAAGGCAGAAAACACTCCTTCCTCATATTTTCCCCACAATAACCCTGTGAGGTGAGGTGAGGTGAGCTGAGAAAGAGTGATTGATCAAAGCTGGATTTCATGGCTAAAGCAGGAGTAGAAGGCTCTGGCTTTGTAGCCTGGTGCCTTAATCACTAGAACAAACCACTTTTGTTTCTTCAGAATGATGAACATAACTATTCTAATAATCTCAGTAAGGCTTAATGATAAATATTTAATAAAGTCCAAGCTCTTATTTGATCAGACACATTTTATATATTTAAAAAAATTCTCTAAACACTAATTAATTTGTCAAATTCAATGTCCTATAACAACAATGGCAATTCTTCATATGTTTGCTCTTAATTATCTGCAAGGAAAATATTTATTGGGTGTCAATATTTTGTCTTTGGCAATATCTGTTTTTGCATTCTTTTTAATAACTCTTTCTGATTAGATGGAGCAGTTCTGCCAAGTAGCTATTTCCTACATTCCATCTGTGCTTTCAAACTAGTATCCATCTGCACATTTTCAACTTTAAATAAACCTATGACCAATAAGTTGGAGAGAAATGGTGGAGAGAAAATATGCTTCCATGTAAATCTTGGGGTTTTGTAACTCATTTTCAGACTGAGAACAAAAAAAATCAAAATTACTAATATTTATTTTGTATTTTATGATACTTTATAACCTAATTTAAAATATAGACAAAAATACTAATATTTATTTAAAACATAATCTGATACAGTTGGATGAAAACTTCTTTTTTTGTTGTTCCCAGGTAGACATAACTATCATTTCAAACACAAGAAAATTGACTTGTGAAAATTTATGCAAGAATCAATGTATTCACCTTTCAATTGTCAAGAAATCCTTTGTTTTTCTTTATTTCATATATAGTATAAAGAAAGAACATTAATTTGTGTCATCCATTTCAGTGTTTTAGCAGTCATCAAAAATATGCATCTCTAATTTCTTATGCACTGAGTATAACAAACACTACAAATGTCAGTGAAAACTACTCTCTTAGTAAAATATCATGTCTGTCTTAAAACATTCGGTTAAGGCTAGGTCACACTGGCCGATGGATGCAAAACGTATGCAAAAAGGACACAGCGGACAAGCAAAATTTTGGGGGTGGCTCCATCCGTTGTTATCCACTCTCAAAAGTGGTGAAAATTTGCGGAAACAGAACAGAAAACGGAAAGGAACGGATGGGGGTAGTACGTAGCAAGGATGGTAAGTGGATGTTCATAGGAAGCCTAGCGGATGGAAGCAGATGGAAGCAGATGACACATCCACAGGGCTTCCGGGAGAGAATAGCGAAGCGGACGTGTAGCAGAAGGAGCGGATGCATCACGGACGCCTATAGGATGCATAGCGGATGCGTAGCGGATGCGTAATGGATGCAAAGCATTCACTGCGCATGCGGGGAGGATGAATTGCGTCAGCTCCACGGATATAAAAGGATGCAGCTTGCAAGCAGTCACCATTCAGAGGAAAGACCTGCTGCCAGAGACATCTTGAAAGAACACCATGATTCATCAGTCAGGGAAGAAGAGGAAGCCTGTGCCTACTGCTGCCAGCCCTGGCAAGAAGGACAGAACCACCATCCCACCCCCTGGCGCTGACTCTGAAGCTGCTGGTGCTTCTGCTGGTGGTGGTGGTGGTGCTGCTGCTGCTGGTGTTGCTGGTGGTGGTGCTTCACCTGCTGGTGCTGCTGGTGCTGCTGGTGCTTCTCCTGCTGGTGTTGTTGCTGCTGGTGCTTCTCCTGCTGCTGCTGGTGGTGCTGCTGGTGGTGCTGCTGCTGATGCTTCTCCTGCTGCTGGTGGTGCTACTGCTGGTGCTGCTGCTACTGCTACTACTGCTGCTGCTGTGGTGGACCAGCCCCAAGGCCCTCAAAGCCCTGCTCCTGAAGGCCTTGAAGTCCCTGCCAGAGGGAGGAAGAGGCAAGGCAAGGAGAAGGGAGAGAGGAAACAGTACTCCATTTCTGAGGACCATGAGGAGGAGGTGCTGAAATGGCTGAGGGAGAACGAGTACTTATACAGAAAGGGCCACAGACTCTATCGTGACACCAAGAGAAAGCAGGCAGCATGGAGAGACAAGGCTACACTGCAGATGTACTCCTGGGATGGTGGAAGCACATGCACACCTGGTATGGCAAGCTGAACCTGAAGAAATCTGGCCCAGCCGCTGTCAAGGTCACTGACCGGGAGATGTACATCAGGGCCAAGTGCAGCTTCCTGGAGGGTGAGGTCTGCCACCAAGGAATAGCCCCTCTGTCAACCCTCTCCCTCAGACAGCCCACAGACAGTCACTCCTCTTCCAGCCAGGTGACAGCTACCATGTCCAGGCAGGTGTCTTTGGAGGGCCCCATGACAGAGAACCCCCCCAACAACTGCACTCCCCATGCCAGAGGATGTGGAGGATCCCCTGTCTCAAATGGAGCAAGAAGAAGCAGCAGCCAGAAACACACCCACACCCACACCCAGCTCCACCTCCACAGAAAGCAGGTAGAAAGGCAGACTGGAGGGCCAGAGCCACACTGTCCTGCTGGAGATCAGGGACACAATCAAAACCAGCACAGATCTTCTCTCTCAACTGGTCCACAGCAATATACCATCCTCGAACCGCAAGCCCTTCATCACGTACTTGAGCCAGACCCTCATGGACCTGCCCGAGGCCCAGTACCAGGTGATGAAGGAGAAGATAACAGCACTACTGCACCACCCTCCAGGCCCAACTGCTCCGACCCACTCCAGGACTGCTCCTCCACCCCAGGCAATGTCACAGCCTTTCCACAGCTTTCAATAGCCCCTCACCTACCAAGGCTACGACTACCAGGACTTCCCACAACACAAGCAGACCTTCCCAGTCCAGGCCCAGGTTCATCGCACACCACAGACACCTTACCAAACCCAGCTGCAGACCAGAAAGCCCCACTACACTCCTCCTTCATCCACCTCACAGCCAAGCCCCTCAATGGACAATCTGTCATCAGTCTTGTGCCTGACATCCAGGTACTTGCTGAAGGGCCTCTCAACCTCACGGGACTGAGTCAGCTCTTTGAGAGCTTCCTGAACACACCATCCCCTGTTGTACTTTCGGAGCCAGGCACCCCAATGGCGCCTGAGACCAGCACTCCAGCCACAGCCACCTCCACAGTCCCTGGCCGCTCGACAGCTGAGACCATGGACATGCCTCAGAGTGACTGAGAATAGTGCTAGAGACTGAGTTGTTACCTGTTCACTTTATCTTTGCTTGAAGACATTTTACTTGGTTCATTTTACTTTTTTAATAAAGTCACACAGTTTACTTAAGACAGTTGTTAATAAAGGTTATCTTTGCTTCACACACTTGGTTCATTCTATTTATTTAATAAAGTGTTGGTGAAAACTTTGAAAAAAGGATTAAGCCTTTGCATGCTTGTGGGATGGGTAAGGATAGTTGTGGGATGGGTAAGGGTAGCTGTGGGATGGGTAAGGATAGTTGTGGGATGGGTAAGGGTAGCTGTGGGATGGGTAAGGATAGTTGTGGGATGGGCAAGGACAGCTGTGGGATAGGTAAGGATAGTTGTGGGATAGATAGGGATAGCTGTGGGATTGATAAACCTCCAGTGCAAGCATAGTAGGACTGTATGGTCCACCCTCCCAGCTGCCACACATATGGCCCTTTATTATCAATAACAATTTAATCATTGATCAACACATTTTAAAATAAACAAAGCTCTTTATTAATGCCCTATTCATTGTAGGACCAGTCAACATACATGGCACAATCTCATCAGCATTCTGTGACACCCTCAAGGAACATCCATTAATCATCTATCATCCTGTCTTGCCACTCCACTGCTCCAGCTGGGGAGTTGCACGAGTGTTTCAGGAGGTTGCGCTGCTTCTTCCCTTCATGTGAAGCTCTGTTGGGGCCTTGTACATCCACAGTGTCTATCAGGTTACGTCCTTGCCTCCATTCACCAGGCTCCACGTCCCCATTCCCTTGTTGACGGTCGACAAGTTTGTTCTGCAACACTGGGTAGCGGGTGCGCATGAGATTGTGCAGGATGCAGCAAGATTCCACGATGCTCCTCACAGTCTGTGGCTCATGCTGCATGGTGATGAGAAGTATCTGGAACCTGTTGGCCAGGATGCCAAAGGCGTTCTCCAACACCTGTCTTGCCCTGGACAACCTGTAGTTGAAGATCCTCTCTTCACGGGTGAGGTATCTGGAACTGTAGGGCTTCATGAGGTAGGTTCTGAGGGAGAAGGCGTCATCACCAATGATGAAGTAGGGCACATCTTGCGTGTCATTGGGTAGGGGGTCTGTATCTGGAAAACCCATGATGAAGTTGCGTTCCAGCCCATCCTTGAGGTCACTAGCATTGTATACCTGGCCATCTGAAGCTGACCCGTTGCCTGAAGCATCGATGTAGATGAACTTGTAGTCAGTATCAACCATGGCAAAGAGGATGATACTGAAGAAGCCCTTGTAGTTGAAATAAGTGGACCCTGAGTTGGCTGGAGCTTTGCAGGCTACGTGCTTCCCATCTATGGCTCCAACGGTGTGGGGAAAGTTCCACCTCTGATACCACTCTTCTGCAAGTTTCCTCCAGCCTTGTTCAGTGGTGGGGCACTTGAGGAGCTCCTCCACGTATTCTTCAATGATGGCCTGCACCACTTCTCTGACCACTTTGCTGATGCTGTTGTGTGGCACCCTCCACGCATACTGCATGTTTCTGTATGTGGTTCCAGAGGCCAGGTGCCGCAGAATCAGTGCCACTTTCAGTCCAGAGTCCAGGTTGGGATGGAAGTTGGTGCTAGGCTTGGTCAACCTGGGTCTCAGACGCTCTACAACTTCGTCAGACATGGCTGGTGGCATCCTCATGAAGTGATGGAATGCACGAGGGTCTTCATTCCTTAGCTCCACCATCAACTGGTCATACAGTCCAACCTCCATTCTTCTCATGATCCATCCTCAGACCCACACAGCTCTTGGATGTCTCCTTCTTCTCCTTCTGTATAAAAGGTGAAACAGTCTGAACAGGGTTTGGTTCTGGTGATGAATGAGTGCAGCTACCATATGGACTGTGTCATGATCCATGGTGGAGAACTATTGATGATGT
>BLBF01000022.1:21428120-21451278 GCA_015471245.1 Laticauda colubrina | reverse complement strand
TTCCTGCCAGCCTTGGTGCCTGCCTCCCTGCCAGCCTTCCTGCCAGCTTTGGTGCCTGCCTCCCTGCCAGCCTTCCTGCCAGCCTTGGTTCCTGCCAGCCTCCCTGCCAGCCTTGGTTCCTGCCAGCCTCCCTGCCAGCCTGCAACCCCACAACCATGCTGAAGCACAGCAAGCCTAAGCCATCTGCTGCTGGCAGGGCTACCATCCCGCCCCCTGGCCCTCACTCTGGTTCTGCTGGGGCTTCTGCAGCACGGACTCGCTCTTCTGGGGCTGGGGCTTCTGCTACTTCTGCTTTTGGAGGAGCTGATGACAAGCACTCCAGCACCAGCCACCTCCACAGCACCTGGAACCTTCACCCGTGAGACTGAGCGACCAAGAGGAGTGCCAGAGACTCATTTTTGTTTTATAGCTTGTTGTTAGTAAAGTCTATTTTTGATTCATACACTTCCTTCGTTTCTTTTTTTTAATAAAGTCTTGGTGGAAACTTTTAGAAATGGTTTAAGCCTTTGCATGCTTGTGGGATGGGTTAAGATAGCAGTGGGATGGGCAGGGATACCTTTGGAATGGGTAATAGCTGTGGGATAGAGAAACCTCCAGTGCAAGCATAGTGGGACTGTATGGTCCTCCCTCCCAGGTGCCACACCTTTGGCCCTTTATTATCAATAACAATGTAAGCATTGATCCACACATTTGAACATAAACACAACTCTTTATTAAATGCCCTGTTCATTGTAGGCCCACCTAACATACATGGCCCAATCTCATCAGTGTGATGAGACAGGCTGAAGGAAGCATCCATTAAGCATCTATCATCCTGTCTTACCACTCCACTGCTCCAGCTGGGGAGTTGCACCAGTGTTTCAGGAGGTTGCACTGCTTCTTCCCTTCACGTGAGGCTCTGTTGGGGCCTTGCACATCCTCAGTGTCGATCAGGTTTCGCCCTAGCCTCCATTCCCCAGGCTCCATGTCCCCTTGTCTTGTTGGAGGTCCACGAGCCTATTCTGCAAGACTGGGTAGCGGGTGCGCATGAGATTGTGCAGGATGCAGCAAGCTTCCACGATCCTCCTCACGGTCTCTGGGCAATGCTGCATGGTGGTGAGAGGTTGGAACCTGTTGGCCATGATGCCAAAGGTGTTCTCCACCACCCGCCTTGCCCTGGACATCCTGTAGTTGAAGATCCTCTCTTCACGGGTGAGGTATTTGGAGGTGTAGGGCTTCATGAGGTAGGTTGTGAGGAAGAAGGCGTCATCCCCCATGATGAATTAGGGCACATCTTGTGTGTCGTTGGGCAGGGGGTCTGGATCTGGGAAGCCCACCATGAGGTTGCGTTCCAGCTCCTCCTTGAGGTGACTGGCGTTGTATACCTGGGCATCTGAAGATGAGCCGTTGCCTGAAGCATCGATGTACATGAACTTGTAGTCAGCATCAACCATGGCGAAGAAGATGATGCTGAAGAAGCCCTTGTAATTGAAATAAGTGGACCCCGACTTGGCTGGAGCTTTGCAGGCCATGTGCTTGCCATCTATGGCTCCAACAGTGTGGGGGAAGTTCCACTTCTGATACCACTGCTCTGCAACTTTCTTCCATCCTTCTTCAATGGAGGGGCACTAGAGGAGCTCCTCCTTGTATTCTTCGATGATGGCCTGCACCACTTCTCTGACCACAATGCTGATGGTGTTGTGTGGCACCCTCCATTTGTACTGCATGATGCTGTAGGTGGTCCCTGAGGCCAGGTGGCACAGAGCGAGTGCCACCTTGAGCCCAGGGTCCAGGCTGGGTTGGAAGTTGGTGTTTGCCTTGGTCAACCTGGGTGTCAGCCGCTGCACAACTTCGTCAAACATGGCTGGAGGCATCCTCATGAAGTTCTGGAATGCCCGAGTGTCTTCGTTCCTGAGGTCCACCATCAGCTTGTTGTACAGTCCGTCCTCTGCTCTTCTGGTGAACCATCTTCGTACCCAGACGCTTCTTGGCCGCCCCTTTTTCTTCCCGTAGTAGAGTTCACAGAGCCTGTAGATGGCTTCACACTGTTGCAGAGGGATGGTGGCTGCCAAAAGGACTCTGTTACGATCCATGGTGGACATGACTGGATGCTGTGGAAGATGAAGAGTCAGATGAAGGCTGCAGAGGTCTGCAGCAGGGCTGCTGTTCTGAAAGTGAGATCCAGATGTGTTGCTCCCCCTTTTTATAGGCAGTATAGGTGTCCCTTTGCATCCTCTAGGCATCCTCTAGGCATCCTGTAGACATCCTTAATATCCGAGATAGGTCCCCTCTGCGGACGTTTTTTCCGTTTTACATGCTTTGTTTCTGTGCTGCATCCGCTAGGCATCCGTTCTGCATCCGTTCCGCGTCCGTTCCACTTCCTCCCTGCGTCTGAGCGGATGCGAGTTGCGCGGATGCACAGCAGATGCCTAGCGGATATAGTACGGATAGCGGATATAGTTACGGATGCGTAACGGATGCAGAACGGATGCCTAGCGGATGCAGAACGGACGAATTGGATACATTTTCCACGCAAAAGTTTTGAGCAGATCAAAACTTTCTGAGCGGATGAAATGTCCATAAATAGATGCTGGATGGATAGAGAGGAAGCAAAACGGAGGCAGTGAGTACATCGCGTTTTCCAATGGATGGCAAGCTTTTTTGTCCATTTTACATCCTCTTTGCATCCGTTGGTGCAGTGTGACAGGGGCTTTAGATGTGCATCTAAATATTCATAGATAAATATACATATGCAGTGTCCTCCATTCTCCCTCCAAACTTACATTCTTTCTTCTGTGGAGGTCTTGGTTCTTTCTGAGTTTGGCTGTTTGCTTGCAGATATTTCATTACCCATTAACAATTGGATAACCTAGTTGAATAATGAAACATTTGTAAGCAAACAACCAAGCTAAGAGAGCACCAAGGATTTCACATTTCAACTAGCTATATTCTCTAATATGGATTCTTTCTTCTCTTATCCATGTACTCCTACCAAAATTCATCAGACTGCTAAAATGAAAAGGAATAATCAGGCTTGCTGAATACCAGTAGCCCTGTTAAAAGTCACATTTGGGATATGCAAAGGACACCACTTCGCAAACTTTGGATGCATATTTTTGGATAAACCAGAACTTTTCAAGATGATTTAAATACTTCTTCAGAAGTTTACCATGGTATTGCATTTTAAAAGGCCTATAACGGTTTGCCTGGTGATTCAAAGCCAATCATAAACTGCTAAAATACTTTCCAAGTGGGTCCTTTCTCTTTTGCCCATCCCAGTAACATATTAGTCTTGCATATTTCTGCATAATCCAAGGATATCTGCAGGATATAGTAAAAAAAAAAAAAATGTGGCTACAACAGTATGATCAAAACTCTGCCCTTTTTATGTGTAGCATATAATCTTCTACTGGATAAAATGAATGTGTTCCCTGTTCCCAATCCAGAAGTGATTTCTGCACAATACACAGTATATAATTTTATAATGATATTGGTAAAAATAATAAATGAAGAACAAAAAAGGGATATTTTAATTTTTTTCAGAGGCTCCTGGATATTCTTTAAAGCAAATTGATCTTGAATTAAACCCATGTTTAATTTAATTTCATCGCAGTGACAAGAAATTACACTGGATCCTGGTCTTAGTTTTCTAAATGTGTTTGCCACACAATTATGTTCATTTGGTCTCTTCATTCCATCCTCAGTTTCAGTTTTATCATATTCTCTAGAGACTATGTAGCAGGTTTTATATTTTATTATTTTATGAAAGGCAAGCCTCTCCAACCTATTTTATTCTCCAAGGCTTATTAAATTCTAGTTTTCACAGGCTTCAAGCCAAAAATGACTGTACTGTCCAATAGATCTTCACTCTGCCAAAAAGTGACTGCATATATTATCTTTAATTTCATCAACTTGCCCCATGTCTTGCCCTTTTGGCATTAGAAAACTGAGCATGTAAGCTCATCCCATCCCTGTATACTTAGCTCTTCTAGCTCTTCAAGCTCTTCTTGTCACAGAAGACTCTTCCAGCTTCATATGACTGCTTTGTCTGGGTTTCTCCATTTTAGTATTAGTAACTGATCAGAAATGATAGGATAGTAACAACCTACTCCTCAAAGGTTGTATACGATTTATTTATTGTTTGATCCAGTGGTGTTCTCCTGGCTGATCTCATAACTTTTGGTCAAAAGCCAAAATATCAGATTATAATTGATAAAAATATAAATCTTTGATGTTTTATTTTAGATATCCCATCTGCCTTTCTTAGATAATCCTTTAAAAAAAACAATTTTGTACAAAGTTGTCTTTTTATCCATCTTAATAGAGGCCACACAGTATAGCTCATATATAAGCATAACTTACAAGCAGATAGTACAAGGGACATCTTTTTAATTTAGATAATAATGAACACATGCATGGAAAGATTCTGTTGTGAGGGATGCCAACACAGTAATGAATCCTAGAATGGCAACTATCATGAAAAGAAAACTCCTTCTAAGATTTGATTAGCATTACATTTTCAGGCACTAAAGAAGATATTCCAATTTAAAATGAAAATTATAATATATAAAAATATGGAATATATTTCTTGACCTCCATGTGTATAAGTCTGTCAAAACTAAATGGAGAATATAACAAAAATGAACAAAAAAATAGCTTTCCTATACTTTCTACTTTCTTTCCCTTTTCCCCCCCTTCTTTCTTCTATTTCTTCTGACCTCCTTTTATCTTCTTACAATGGAAGATGAAAGATGACCATTTCAGTAAATTTGTGAGATGAACCTGCTCATATTTTATGTTTGTTCAAGTGAGAAATCTATCTAGGGAATGTTTCAAGTATGAAAATGAACATTTAATTCATTTCTTTGTAACTAATGCCTCACCAGTTCTGAAGTCCTGACTCCAGAATTAATTTCCCAAGCTTTCAGAGTGTCAGATCCACTGAGTGTTTGTTAAAACAAAATCTGGCTCAGGTTATCAAGCAAAAATAAAACATACCTTTTTAACATACTTTTAGCAATACAAGCTTCTAGAGATCTCTCTTACATCAGAATGTACACACAGCTAAACTGCAGACAAACCCTGATTATTAAGCAAGTTGACTAAATCCCTGAGCAAAATAAATTCCTACCTTGAGGTTAAATAGTGAGGGAGAAAATATTTTAATGTTCTCATGACTAGCTGCTGGTTTTGGGGAAGGAATAAAAAATGCACACTACATGTAGTGACATGAAATAGAACGAAGATAAGCAGGGATTAGCACTTAGACCAGTATCTGTCTGAAAACAATAGTCTCATCAAGGAGCTACCAAGAAGGAAATTACACGACCACTAAAACTAGAAGGCAAGCTGTTATATATAAACTATTGGATGGAACTAGTGGGTGAGACAGCATTTTTGCCACTGAGCCTCCGCAAATAGGCATCGGGAGCCACAAAGAAATGCTGACATTTATAGTGGCACCTGGCATAGAATGGCCATTAGTCTTGGGCCTTGCGTGGCTGAAAAAAGTGGCTAGCTGGAACATATAACTTTTCCCCCATCCAAGCTAAATCATCTTTCATCAAACAGCTGGATTTGTGGCTCAAAAACCATTCATTAGTGGCCAATGCTTGTTTAAAAGTTTGAGTGTGTCATTGTCCATTAATGTTTCCTGTTTTGCCTGGGATCTGGTGATTATTTCAGCGGCCAATTGATTGTTCTGTACTATGGACTTGATTATGTCTGGTTTTGCAACATTGTATTGTGGTTTTCTGGATAGTGCATCTGCCAGAAAAAAAATTCTGACATGGAGATATTTGAAAGCAAAATCAAATCTTTTAAAATACCAAGCTCATCGTACCTGTTTTGGGGAGAGTTTTCTTGGGGTCTTGAAGGCTTTTAAGGCCCTGTCACAATGCCCAACAGATGCAAAACGTTAGTAAAAAGGACACAATGGACGAGCAAAATGTTCCATCCATTGTTATCCGCTCTCAAAAGGGGCAAAAATTTGCATAACCAGAGTGGATAACACGGAAAGGAACGGACGTGGGGAGGACGCAGAGTGGATGGAAAGCGGATGCGGAACGGAAGCCCAGTGGATGGAAGCGGATGGGAGTGGATGGCACATCTGCTAGGCTTCCGGGGGACCTCAGCAAAGCAGACGCGGAACGGATACAGCGGATGCACAGTGGATGAAGCGGATGCAGAGTGGAAGCCTAGCGGATGCACAACAGATGAAGCGGATGCAGAGCAGAACACTAGTGGATGCACAGCGGAAGCCGAACGGATGCCGAGCATTAATTGCGCATGCGGGGGGGATGCATTGCGTAAACCCTGTGGATATAAAGGGAAGCAGCTCCCAAGCAGGTCACCATTTGGAGGAAAGACCTGCTGCCAGACAGATTGACTGCCTTGCCTGCCCTGCCTGCATGCCTGCCTGCAAGCCTTCCTGCCAGCCAGCAACCCCACAACCATGGGGAAGAAGCGAAAGCCTCAGCAGCCTGCCGCCATCCCTGGCAAGAGGGACAAGGCTACCCTCCCGCCCCCAGTCCCTGACTCTGCTTCTGCTGGGGCTTCTGCTGCTGGGGCTCGCTCTTCTGGTGCTGGAGCTTCTGCTGAAGCTGCTCCTGGTGCTTACTGCTCGTGCTTACTCTGCTGAAGCTGCTCCTGGCGGTGGTGCTTCTGCTGGTGCTTACTCTGCTGAAGCTGCTCCTGGCAGTGGTGCTTCTGCTGGTGCTTACTCTGCTGAAGCTGCTCCTGGTCCTGCTGGTCCTGCTGGTCCTGCTCATGCTCCTGGACTTGCTCATACTGCTGGTCCTGCTCGTGCTCCTGGTCTTGCTCATCCTGCTCGTCCTGCTCGTGCTCCTGGCCCTGCTCGTGCTCCTGGTCCTGCTCGTGCTCCTGGTCTTGCTGGTGCTGCTGGTGCTTACTCTGCTGCTGCTGCTGCTGATCCTGCTGGTGCTGCTGCTGCTGCTGCTGATGATGATGATGATCCTGCTGCTGCTGCTGCTGCTGCTGATTATGATGATGATCCTGCTGGTGCTGCTGCTGCTGGTGGTGTGGAGGAGCAGCCACTACTACCTGGGAGCCCCTCTGATGAGGGCCTATCTGGTCCTGCCAAAGGGAGGAAGAGGTGTATGTGACAACGGGAGAGGAGGCAATACCATCTTGAGGAGGAACACGAGGATGAGGTGCTGGAGTGGCTGAGAGAGAATGACTATCTATGGCAGAAGGGACACCGGCTCTACAGGGACACCAAAAGGAAGCAGGTTGCTTGGAGAGAGAAGGCGGAGAGTCTGGGCTACACATCAGATGTGCTCCTCGGCTGGTGGAAACATATGCACACCTGGTACGGGAAGCTGCACCTCAAGAAATTTGGCCAGGCCACGGTTAAGCTGACGGACAGAGAGACCTACGTCAGGGCCAGGTGTAGCTTCCTGGAGGGTGAGATCCGCCACCGAGGAGCATCAGCAGCCCCTCTCACAACCCTCTCTCTCCGGCAGCCTGGTGAGAGCCAGTCCTCTTCCGGCCAAGAGTCAGCTCCTTTCTCCAGGCAGGTTTCTGTGGAGCATCCCACGGTGGAGAACCCGTGGACAGCTGTTTTAACCATGGTGGAGCACGTGGAGGACTCATTGGTGCAGTGGGAGAAAGGAGATGGCATGTCCACCACAGCCCTACCCACATCCACCCCCAGCTCCACCTCCACAGAAAGGCAGAGAGCCAGACAGGAGGGGCAGAGCCACACTGTACTGCTGGAGATCAGGGACACCATCCCGAAAAGCATAGATCTCCTCTCTCAGCTGGTCCACACCGACTCCTCATCCTCCAACCGCAAGCCCTTCCTCATCTATGTCAACCAGACCCTCACGGACATGGAGGAACCCCAGTACCAGGTGGTGAAGGACTGGATCACCGAGCTGCTTCACAACCCTCCAGATCCAGAGAAACCTGCTCCCACCCAGTCCAGGTCTGCTCCTCCACCCCAGGTGATGTCCCTCCTATTCCAAGGCTTCCCTCAGCCCCACACCTACCAGGGCTACGGCGACCAGGAGGTTCAGCAGCACAGGCAGCAGCCCTTCCCAGTCCAGGCACAGAGTCATCGGGTGACACCGTTGCCACCGGTTCCACTGATGCCACCGATGCCACCCACGACAGTGATGCCACCCACGCCACCGATGCCACCAACGGCAGTCCTCACCCAGCTGCAGACCAGACAGCCCCACTACACTGCTCCTTCCTCCACCCCACAGCCAAGCCCGGCCTCAGGGCATCTGTCCTCGGTACTGGGGCTGACATCCCATGGCATGGAGGAAGGAGGTCTCAACATCACGGGGCTGAGCCAGCTGTCTGAGAACTTCCTCAACACACCATCCCCTGTTGTCCTCTCGGGGCCAGGCACCCCAATGACGCTTCAGACCAGCACTCCAGCACCAGCCACCTCCACAGCACCTGGACCCTTCACCCCTGAGACTGGGCACACCTCCGAGTGACCAAGAGGAGTGCCAGAGACTGGCTGGCTGGCTACCTGTGGACTTTATTTGGACAATTGACTTGGGTCATTTTTCTTTTGCAGCTTGTTGTTCAATAAAGTCTATCTTTGATTCACACACTTGCTTCATTTGTTTTTTTTTAATAAGGTCTTGGTGGAAACTTTTAGAAATGGTTTAAGACTTTGCATGCTTGTGAGATGGGTTAAGATAGCAGTAGGGTGGGCAGGGATACCTGTGGAATGAGCAGTGATACCTTTGGGATGGGTAATAGCTGTGGGGATAGATAAACCTCCAGTGCAAGCATAGTGGGACTGTATGGTCCACCCTCCCAGCTGCCACACCTATGGCCCTTTATTATCAATAACAATGTAATAATCATCCATACATGTCAACACAAACACAACTCTTTATGAAATGCCCTGATCATTGTAGGCCCACCTAAAATACATGGCCCAATCTCATCAGTGTGATGTGACAGGCTGAAGGAAGCATCCATGAAGCATCTATCATCCTGTCTTGCCACTCCACCGCTCCAGCTGGGGAGATGCACCAGTGTTTCAGGAGGTTGCGCTGCTTCTTCCCTTCACGTGAGGCTGTTGGGGCCTTGCACATCCTCAGTGTCTATCAGGTTTTGCCCTTGCCTCCATTCCCCAGGCTCCATGTCCCCATTCCCTTGTTGGAGGTCCACGAGCCTGTTCTGCAAGACTGGGTAGCGGGTGCACATGAGATTGTGCAGGATGCAGCAAGCTTCCACGATCCTCCTCACGGACTCTGGGTGATGCTTCATGTTGGTGAGAAGTACCTGGAACCTGTTGGCTAGGATGCCAAAGGCATTCTCCACCACCCGCCTTGCCCTGGACAGCCTGTAGTTGAAAATCCTCTCTTCACGGGTGAGGCATCTGGAGGTGTAGGGCTTCATGAGGTAGGTTCTGAGGGAGAAGGCGTCATCCACCACAATGAAGTAGGGCACATCTTGTGTGTCGTTGGGCAGGGGGTCTGGATCTTGGAAGCCCACGATGAGGTTGCGTTCCAGCCCCTCCTTGAGGTGACTGGTGTTGTATACCTGGACATCTGAACATGAGCCGTTGCCTGAAGTATCGATGTACATGAACTTGTCATCAGCATCAACCATGGTGGAGAGGACAATGCTGAAGAAGCTCTTGTAGTTGAAATAAGTGGACCCCGACTTGGCTGGAGCTTTGCAGGCCACGTGCTTGCCATCTATGGCTCCAACGGTGTGGGGGAAGTTCCACCTGTGATACCACTGGTCTGCAACTTTCTTCCATCCTTCTTCAGTGGAGAGGCACTAGAGGAGCTCCTCCATGTATTCTTCAATGATGGACTGCACTACTTCTCTGACCACAATGCTGATGGTGTTGTGTGGCACCCTCTAGCCGTACTGCATGCTCCTGTAGGTGGTCCCTGAGGCCAGGTGGTGCAGATTGAGTGCCAACTTGAGCCCAGGTTCCAGGCTGGGCCGGAAGTTGGTGTTTGCCTTGGTCAACCTGGGTGTCAGCCACTCCACAACTTCGTCAAACATGGCTGGAGGCATCCTCATGAAGTTCTGGAATGCCCGAGTATCTTCGTTCCTGAGCTCCACCATCAGCTTGTTGTACAGTCCGTACTCTGCTCTTCTCCCGATCCATCTTCAGACCCAGACGCTTCTTGGCCGCCTTCTTTTCTTCCTGTAGTAGAGTTCACAGAGTCTGTAGATGGCTTCGCACTGTTGCAGAACGATGGTGGCTGCCAAAAGGACTGTGTTACGATCCATGGTTGACATGACTGGATGCTGTGGAAGAGCAAGAGTCAGATGAAGGCTGCAGAGGTCTGCACCGCAGGGCTGCTGGTCTGAAAGTGAGATCCAGGTGAGTTGCTCCCCCTTTTTATAGTCAGTATAGGTTTTCCCCTAGGTGTCCCTTTGCATCCTCTAGGCATCCTCTAGACATCCTTCATATCCGAGATAGGTCCCCTCTGCGAACTTTTTTTCCGTTTTAAATGCTTTGTTTCCATGCTGCATCTGCTCGGCATCCGTTTTGCATCCATTCTGCATCCGTTCCACTTCCTCCCTGTGTCCGAGCGGATGCGAGTTGCGCGGATGCAGAACAGATGCCTAGCGGATATAGCGGATGCGTAACGGATGCAGAATGGATTCCTAGCGGATGCCTAGCGGATGCAGAATGGACGAATTGGATACATTTTCCGCTCAAAAGTTTTGAGCAGCTGAAAACTTTCTGAGCGGATAAAACGTCCATAAATGGATGCTAGACAGATAGAGAGGAAGCAAAACGGAGGCAGTGAGTACAGAACGGATACATCGTGTTAACCAACAGATGGCAAGCTTTTTTGTCCATTTTACATCCTCTTTGTATCCGTTGGTGCAGTGTGACAGGGGCTTTAGATTTTTATGATCAGTCCAGATTTCGAAAGGGATTTTACTCTCTTCTAGGAAATGCCTCCAAGTTAAAAACATCCACTAAACTACATAAGCCTCTTTCTCCCAAATGGCCCACCTTTGCTCAGTCTCATTCAACTTTTTGGATGTGTAGGCACATGGTTGTAGTTGGTCTTGCTCATTTTTCTGAAGCAGGACCGCCCCAACTGCCACATCACTGGCATCTGTTTGTGTGATGAATGGTTTCTCTGTGTGTGGATGCTTTAGAATTGGGTCTGTTGAAAACAGCCATTTAAGTTTTTCAAATGCAGCTTGGCATTCCATTGTCCAGTTCAAAGCTGTTTCAGTTTTGTGTTGCCCTCCCCCTTCATTTCAGTATATATTAAAATGTTGTTCAGGTAAACCAGGACCCCCGTATACAAATGCTCATGTAGCACTTCATTTATTAATTGCATAAACACTGCGTGTGGTCCTTATAGCCCAAATGGGAGCACTTTGAATTGATAGCATCCAAGGGGGGGATGTTAAATGCTATTTTCCACTAATCCCCCACCCTAATTCTGATTTGGTAGTAAGCCCACTTTAATTCCAGCTCTGAAAATTTTTTCCCTTTAGTGAGGTGTGCTAGCATATCTGTTATGCCCCTGTCAGAATTTGATTCAGAGGGGGAGGCCGAGCAGCTGACAGGGAGTGGGAGTGCGGTTCCATTGGCTGTAGAAGAAACTGGGAAAGGGCAAAGGCCAGCTGGGCAAAACAGAGGAGAGGTAGAGCAAGGGAGAGCGAATTCAGAGGAAGACCCAGGCCCACCCCTCTTCATCCTAGGGCATGCAGGGAGGAAAGGAGAAGGGAGCAACTTGAGTTGTGTGGCTTACAGGGCAGGAAAGGGCCCTGATTCCCTTCATTAGTTGCAGCTGCGAACACAGTGCTTAAAAAGGGAAGCTGCACACAGCAAAGTTGTTGGAGCAAATTGTGAATTATCTGGTATCACTGAGGCTTCTCTGGGTTCCTGGTGTCTTTCCAACCATGTGTGTTTTGCTGGACTTTCAAGTCTGTAATTTCTTCTCCTGCCCTGTCAAGTTAATTACTGCAGCATGATTTGTGTGGATTTTTATTTATAGTTTGTATGTACTTTGTTTTCAGACTGAATTTCTTCCACTTAAAGACTGTTCTTAGAAGAGTTTTTTCTTCAGCCGAAGGTAGCCTGGACATTGGGGGCAAAGTTGGAGGTACTAAAAGGACACTTCTTGCTTATTTGACTGTGTTGCCTCTGTGCCACGTCTCGGGTCATCATGATATATTTCATAAGAGGAAGAGGGTACATGATCTCTACCCTGATTGTATTTAAATTTCTAAAATCCATGCAGAGATGTTTGGAGGCATCTTTTTTTTTTTTTTTTTTACTGGGGGTTTGATTTTTGGTCGGGCTGGAGAGCCTGGGCTACACTTCAGATCTCCTCCTGGGGTGGTGGAAGTATATGCACACCTGGTATGGCAAGCTGCAACTGAAGAGATCCTGGCAGGCCACTGTCAAGCTCACTGACCGGGAGACCTATGTCATGGCCAGGTACAGGTTCCTGGAGGGTGAGATCCGCCATGAAGGAGCAGCCCCTCTGTCAACCCTCTCCCTCAGACAGCCCACAGAGAGCCACTCCTCTTCCAGCCAGGAGACAGCTACCGTGTCCAGGCAGGTGTCTTTGGAGGACCCCACGACAGAGACCCCCCCAAACAGCTGCACTCCCCATGCCAGAGGACATGGAGGATCCCCTGTCTCAGATGGAGCGAGAAGAGGCCGCCACCAGAGACCAACCCACCCCCACCCCCAGCTCCACCTCCACAGAAAGCAGGCAGAGAGGCAGACTGGAGGGACAGAGTCACACTGTCCTCTTGGAGATCAGGGACACAATCAAGACCAGCACAGATCTCCTCTCCCAGCTGGTCCACTTTGACATACCATCCTCCAACTGTAAGCCCTTCATCACGTACGTGAGCCAGACCCTCATGGACATGCCCGAGGCCCAGTATCAGGCGATGAAGGAGAGGATCACAGCTCTTCTGCACCACACTCCAGGCCCAGCTGAACCTGCTCCTACCCACTCCAGGTCTGCTCCTCCACCCCAGGCGATGTTACAGCCCTTCCACGGATTTCAGCAGCCCCTCGCCTACCAAGCCTACCACTACCAGGACTTCCCACAGCAGAGGCAGCCCTTCCCAGTCCACACCCAGGTTCCTCGGATGCCACAGATGCCTTAGCTGACCCAGCTGCAGACCTGACAGCCCCACCACACTCCTCCTTCCTCCACCCCACAGCCAAGCCCTTCCTCAGAACATCTGTCATCAGTCTTGGGCCTCACATCCCAGGTCCTTGAGGAAGTGCCTCTCAACCTCACGGGACTGAGTCAACTCTCTGAGAGCTTCCTGCACACACCATCTCCTGTTGTACTCTCGGGGCCAGGCACCCCAATGGCGCCTCAGACCAGCACTCTAGCAACAGCCACCTCCACAGTCCCTGGCCCCTTTACATCTGAGACCATGGGCACACCTCAGAGTGACTGAAAAGAGTGCCAGAGACTGAGTTGATACCTGTTCACCTTATATTTGCTTAAAGACACTTTACTTCGGTCATTTTGCTTTTTAATAAAGTCATACAATTTGTTATTAATAAAGGTTATCTTTGCTTCACACACTTGGTTCATTTTTTTTACTTAATAAAGTGTCGGGGAAAACTTTGAAAAAAGGGTTAAGCCTTTGCATGCTTGTGGGATTGGTAAGGATAGCTGTGGGATGGATAGCTGTGGGATGGGTAAGGATAGCTGTGGGATGGATAGCTGTGGGATGGGTAAGGATAGCTGTAGCATTGGTAAGGATAGCTGTGGGAAAAGGAAAGTTGTGGGATGGGTAAGGATAGCTGTGGGATGGATAGCTGTGGGATGGGTAAGGATAGCTGTGGGATTGGTAAGAATATTTAAGGGATAGATAAACCTCCAGTGCAAGCATAGTGGGACTGTGTGGTCCACCCTCCCAGCTGCCACACATATGGCTCTTTATTATCAATAACAATTTAATCATTGATCAACACATTTCAACATAAAAAAACTCTTTATTAATGCCCTATTCAATGTAAGGCCACTCAACATACATGGCACAATCTCATCAGTGTGATGAGACAGGCTGAAGAAAGCATCCATTAAGCATCTACCATCCTGTCTTGCCACTCCACTACTCCAGCTGGGGAATTGCACCAGTGTTTCAGGAAGTTGCGCTGCTTCTTCCCTCCACATGAAGCTCTGTTGGGGCCTTGCACATCCACAGTGTCGATCAGGTTTTGTCCTTGCTTCCATTCCCCAGGCTCCATGTCCCCATTGCCTTGTTGGTGGTCCACAAGCCTGTTCTGCAACACTGGGTAGCAGGTGTGCATGTGATTGTGCAGGATGCAGCAAGCTTCCACGATGCTCCTCACGGTCCGTGGATGATGCTACATGGTGGTGAGAAGTACCTGGAACCTGTTGGCCAGGATGCCAAAGGTGTTCTCCACCACCCGTCTTGCCTTGGACAGCCTGTAGTTGAAAATCCTCTCTTCACGGGTGAGGTATCTGGAAGTGTAGGGCTTCATGATGTAGGTTCTGAGGGAGAAGGCGTCATCCCCCATGATGAAGAAGGGCACATCTTGTGTATCATTGGGTAGGGGGTCTGGATCTGGGAAGCCCATGAAGAGGTTGCGTTCCAGCCCCTCCTTGAGGTCACTGGCGTTGTATATCTGGGCATCTGAAGCTGACCCGTTGCCTGAAGCATCTATGTACATGAACTTGTAGTCAGCATCGACCATGGCAAAGAGGAGGATGCTGAAGAAGCCCTTGTAGTTGAAATAAGTGGACCCTGACTTGACTGGAGCTTTGCAGGCCACGTGCTTCCCATCTATGGCTCCAACGGTGTGGGGGAAGTTCCACCTCTGATACCACTGTTCTGCAAGTTTCCTCCAGCCTTCTTCAGTGGAGGGACACTGGAGGAGCTCCTGCAGGTATTCTTCGATGATGGCCTGCACCACTTCTCTGACCACAATGCTGATGGTGTTGTGTGGCACCCTCCAGGCATACTTCATGTTTCTATATGTGGTCCCAGAGGCCAGGTGGCGCAGAGTCAGTGCCACCTTCAGTCCAGGGTCCAGGCTGGGATGGAAGTTGGTGCTTGGCTTGGTCAACCTGGGTCTCAGATGCTCCACAAGTTTGTCAAATATGGCTGGTGGCATGAAGTGCTGGAATGTATGAGTGTCTTCCTTCCTCAGCTCTACCATCAGCTTGTCATAGAGCCCAAACTCCACTCTTCTCCCGATCCATTTTCGGACCCAGACAGCTCTTGGACGTCTCCTTCTTCCCCCTGCATAAAAAAGGTGAAAGAGCCTGAAGAGGGCTTGGTTCTGGTGTTGAATGATGGTGGCTACCAAAAGGAGTGTGCGATGATCCATGGTGGAGATCAGTGGATGATGTGGAAGAGCAAGGGCAAGGCTGAAGAGGTCTGCACACCATGGCTGCTGGACTGATAGTGAGATCCAGGTGATTTCTTCCCCCTTTTTATAGGAAATGTCGGTTTTCCGCTAGGTGTCCTTCCACATACTCTAGACATCCTCCAGACAATCTAAATATCCAAGATACATCCCATATATGAACGTTTTGTCCATTTTAATTCTTTATATACGAGATGCATCCGCTTACATCCTTTCTATGTCCATGCTACTAATGCTGTGTGGACGTTCCGCGTACCTTTCCCTTCCGCCCTCTTTCCACTTTCCGCTGCAGCGGATGTGAGTTGTGTGGATGGCCAGAGGATGCCGAGAGGATACATCGGACGTGTAATGGATGACAATGGACTTAGAACGTTTGTTGCCCATATGTGTCATGGATGTAGATCGTACGCGGTGGAAAGTTCATCCACTCAAAAAGTTTTGTGCAGCTCAAAACTTTTTGGGTGGATGAAATAGCAGTAGACGGATGTTTTATGGATAGAGCATATGAAACACGTACGCAGTGAGTACACAATGGATGCCTCGCGTTTTCCAATGGATGGAAAGCTTTTTTTGTTTGTTTTACATCCTCTTTGCATCCGTTGGTTCAGTGTGACATGGGCTTAAGCTCTACATAGGCCTGCTTTTGAAGATTACCTAAAAAATTTCATCTAGTCCAGAATGCAGCAGAAAAAGCAGTAATGGGTATCCCTCTGCTTTGTGAGCTTCACTGATTGCCAGTTTGCTTCCAGTGCTGGATCTCAGTGTAGCATAGTCCTGATTACTTGATTACCCAGCCAATTTGATTCTTCAGGGTTGACACCTCCAAAGTTCCTCCAATTAAGCAAGGCCCTCTATTGGCCCCCCAGAAAGCATTTTCTTTTTGCAATGTCTCCACATTAGAATCCCCTAAGATCTGGACAACCCCCACTGTCCTGTGATTTCCAAGGGCCCTGAAGACCTGGCTGTCAAGTCAATTAGGCCTTTGGTAAAGATGATTGAAACTTACTTTCAACCTATATTGGTCTCTTTTGTTTTTATCCAGTTTGCTATTCTGCCATCTTTACCTTTTTCTGTTTCTTTTTTTTATTGTCACATTATTTAAAAATCATTTGTAAACCATTCAGAATTGTTGGGACTCAGCAGCATATAAATTTAATAATAATCTTTTCCAGGTATATTTTCAAGCAACTTTATTATACTATTTGCTGCTGTGTTTTAAAAAAATATGCCTGCTATATTCAGTAGCCCTATAGGCTACAATTTCCTTTTCTCAGTTTTTAATAAGCTTTGTGACCTGTATAAAACTAAAGTGACTTTACTAAAGAAAGGGCATTTGCTACATTTTCTAATTTATTATCATCTCCTAATTTAATTAGCATGTTACTTAACCTCATGTTCCTGATGTCTAATGAAGATATAGCTAATGTATCTTACTACCTATAATTCCTATAAACAATTAAATATTGAAAGAGAATTTAATTCTGTTCTACCTAATAACATTCAGTTTAAGCTATTTCTACTGTTTCTTGGGGAATAGGGGATTGCTTTTATTTTAGCTATTATTAAGATTCCAGGTACATGTTTTTGCAGGATAGAAATATACGGATAAGAAATATAGTAGAACCTCTGGTCACGAATGCTTCTGGCCATGACCAAATTGGGTTCTGACCAAAAAAATTCACAACATTTTTGAACCTGGTCATGAACACACACTCGGGTGGCAATCAAACACAATCCCTGATCCCAAAATTCCTGAAGATGAAACATTAGAAGATGAAGAAACTGCCAAAGTTTTGGAATGAATTATGATTGTTACCAGAGTTTCTATTTAATCTTAGTTAATTTCAGTGGTTTCCATTTTGTTTGTTGAATTGTGTTGGGAGGAAAATGTTTCCAGATGAGGATTCTTCCAGCTGGGAAACAATGCTTTGAAGAATAAATGGAATAACAAAGCAGAGCTGCCGGAAAGAGGTCTTTTAATGACAAGAAACCAAGATGAGTGACATTCAGCAAAGTTTCTTGGCTAGCTAGAAAGACTGATATTCAAATGTGATTGTTTTATACCCTTTGAGTTTTTGTCTAAAACTGATTTTTAGTGATGTTTAATTCTGAGCTTGGTGATGTTTAATCCTGTGTTTATTGATGGGATAATTTTCCCTATTCAACTTTATCTGGAAGGAGGAAGGTTAATCTCTGTTTCTGAAAGGAAGCAAGGTTGAAAAATCTAGTTCCTGTGTCTATTTGTTCTGGTAACTGGTCTAACAAGCAACAGCTACTATGTTTGCTCTTTTGCTACATTCTAGTACTAATTATGTGTGTGTGTGTTTTGTTTTTTTTGGGTTTTTTTTGTAGTAAGGTTTATCTTAAATGTTTGAGCTTGAGTTTGCCTGAGGAGTGAGTTCTGCCAATGAGCCAGACAGGGCTTTTCTTCCCTTTATGATTTAATTATTTGTATTGTATTTGGATTATTTGCTACCTCGTGGTTTCTTCTTCTATCTGGGGATGGGGATGGGGGTGGGCTTCCTTCAGTTGGGACACTCTCCTGAATATTTAGCTGGAAAAATATGAACTGCTAGATTATATGATTTTGCAGTTGAAAATTATCTTCATGAAAAATCTAATTCATCAGCTTACATATTTATTTTTCTATATATACAATTGTGTCTAATGAAAGTAAGTTTCTTTAAATGAATCAAAACACAATTGAGCAATGTCTATTTCTCTTAATATACTACAGAATCACATATCTGCATTTATGAGGCTCTGAAACAAAAAAATAATTTTACAATTTTTCCTATTGATGATTCCAGATCACTGATGCTCTTTATTATCATAAAGTCCAGCTTAATTTGTAATGGAAAGAAACCCCAGTTTCATACTTAGCAGGAAGGGACATTTGTTGCCAGGAAGAAAGAGGTATGCATGAGGAATTGGATAAATTATAAATGCACCTTTAATAATTAATAAAATACAAGTTCTGCAAGAATGGATAGGAACTGTGTACAGTTAATGGTGGTAATAGGTAATCATGAAGACAGCTTGACTGAGTCCTGGTTTTGTAATGACAATTTTGCAGCGCATTCTGAAACAAATTCTGAAACAAATCAAGCTTTTATGCAAACATCCACTATTTTCCCAGTGAGGCTAGGCACAGACTAATTTAATCATATGTTACTTCAAAGGAGAAATCACATCCTGCAGATCTTTTTTTGTTAGTGAAATGTTAATAGAAATACATGTCAAGAGGGAGTCTTTTTTTGTCATTCATGAACCTGCTGTCTTGAATGAATATAGTTTTATATGAAGTATGTGTACAGATTGTTCATTATCATCTGCCTTCAAGAACTTCTGGAAAAGTTTGCTTTCGGTATGGTGTTTAACTAAAATATAATTTGCCATGTTTTTAATTAATGGGATTGGGCTCAATTACATAGGAATGGGGTTAAGCCTATTAATGATTACTGGGGTTAATTAAAAATTAACTTTAATTTGGAAAATCTATGATTTTTACTATCCTTATTTAAAAAGGTGTTTCCTGGTTTTTTAAAAGAAACTGAAGGTCTATCTACATAATATATCTTTGAGTCTATTTTGTTTTGTTTTGCTTTTTGTAAAGATGGGCTGTAGGAAAAAAATAAATAAGAATAATTCTTATAACATAAACATCACATATATTCTGGTCAGAATAATCCATATAAATGCACAGCAACAAATGGATTCAGTTATTTGAAAATTTCACAACCTATTAAAAGAAATCAAAATGTTTTTTGAACAATCAGGTGTCAAGCAAATCATGTAGGTTACTGTTTTGTTAATTCCTTTTTTAAAGTCACTGATCACAGTTTCATCTGATACTATGAGATTCAGTTCAGTTTGTTAACACTTCTGAAAGAATATTTGCCAACCGAGATTCCTCACTTTTCAATCCTTCTGACTCCTGCTGAGGTTTTTCTTTGCTTTCAAAGGCCACTTAGTTGCCATTCCATTGACGATATAATAGCCTGAGAGTAAGTCCACCCCAATCAATGGATCTGAAGAAAAGATTTCATGAGATTTATTCCAAATTAAATGTGCTTAATATTACAGCTTTAAATATTTTTATCTAAAAACTTTTAAGAAAATGTCTTTGGGTCATAAATGTTATAAGTGATTTGCTGAATTATAATGTAAATTATTAAATTATCATAGTCTGTTCACAACAATGTGAAGTAATGGCTGACAGTTTTTTAACTAATGTTGGACTTCATACATATCAAGCTCTTGTCAAGAATCTAGGATGTGTAATGTATTGGCGTAGTATATGTATGGATCCAAGCAGTATGGCATTTTGTAACTAAAGGCCCGGTCCCACTGCACTTACGATGCAAAGAGGATGTAAAACGTTAAAAAAAGCTTGCCATCCATTGGAAAACGCTATGCATCCGTTGTGTCCTCATTACATATGTGTTTCATACGCTCTATCCGTCGAGCATCCGTCCACTGCAATTTCATCTGCGCAAGAAGCTTTGAGCTGCACAAAACTTTTTGAACGGATGAACTTTCCACCGCATATGATGTACATCCATGACATATACGGCAAAAAATGTTCTATGTCCATTATCATCCATTAAACGTCCGCTGTATCCTCTCTGCATCCTCTGGCCATCCCCTCAACTCACATCTGCTGCAGCTGAAAACAGAAAGAGGGAGGAAACGAAAGGTACACGGAACGTCTACACAGCATTAGTAGCACGGAAATAGAAAGGATGTAAGTGTATGCATCTCGTATATAAAGTATTCAGAACAGACAAAACGTTTGTATCTGGGATATATCTCGTATATTTAGGATGTCTGGAGTATGTCTAGAGGGACACTGAGGAGACAACTGATATTTTCTATAAAAAGGGGGAAAAAATCAACTGGATCTCAGTATGAGTCCAGCAGCCATGGTGTACAGACCTCTTCACCCTTGGTCTTGCTCTTCCACATCATCAATTGTTCTCCACCATGGATCATGACACAGTCTGTATGATAGCTGCGCTCATTCATCACCACAACCAAAACCTGTTCAGACTATATCAAGTTTTACACAGAAGGAGAAGTCCAAGAGCTGTGTGGGTCTGAGGATGGATCATGAGAAGAATGGAGTTTGGATTGTATGACCAGTTGATGGTGGAGCTGAGAAATGAAGACCCTTGTGCATTTCATCACTTCATGAGGATGCCACCAGCCATGTTTGATGAACTTGTAGAGCATCTGAGACCCAGGTTGACCAAGCAGAGCACCAACTTCCATCCCAGCCTGGACCCTGGACTGAAGGTGGCACTGACTCTGCAGCACCTGGCCTCCGGAACCACATACAGAAACATGCAGTATGCCTGGAGGGTGCCACACAACAGCATCAGCAAAGTGGTCAAAGAAGTGGTACAGGCCATCATTGAAGAATACGTGGAGGAGCTCCTCAGGTGCCCCACCACTGAACAAGGCTGGAGAAAACTTGCAGAAGAGTGGTATCAGAGGTGGAACTTTCCCCACATCGTTGGAGCCATAGATGGGAAGCACGCGGCCTGCAAAGC
Source organism: Laticauda colubrina (assembly GCA_015471245.1). Taxonomy (NCBI): domain Eukaryota; kingdom Metazoa; phylum Chordata; class Lepidosauria; order Squamata; family Elapidae; genus Laticauda; species Laticauda colubrina. Next base: position 21,430,383 of record BLBF01000022.1, on the reverse strand, counting down.
TCCAGCCAACTCAGGGTCCACTTATTTCAACTACAAGGGCTTCTTTAGTATCATCCTCTTTGCCATGGTTGATGCTGACTACAAGTTCATCTACATCGATGCTTCAGGCAACGGGTCAGCTTCAGATGCCCAGATATACAACACCAGTGGCCTCAAGGATGGGCTGGAATGCAACCTCATCATGGGTTTTCCAGATCCGAACCCCCTACCCAACGGCACACAAGATGCGTTCTACTTCATCATTAGTGATGATGCGTTCTCCCTCAGAACCTACCTTATGAAGCCATACACTTCAAGATACCTCAACTGTGAAGAGAGGATCTTCAACTACAGGCTGTCCAGGGCAAGACAGGTGTTGGAGAACGCCTTTGGCATCCTGGCCAACAGGTTCCAGATACTTCTCACCACCATGCAGCATGACCCAGAGACTGTGAGGAGCATCGTGGAAGCTTGCTGCATCCTGCACAATCTCATGTGCACCCGCTACCCAGTCTTGCAGAACAGACTTGTCGACCGTCAACACGGGAATGGGGAAATGGAGCCTAGTGAATGGAGGCAAGGACATAACCTGATAGACACTGTGGATGTACAAGACCCCAACAGAGCTTCATGTGAAGGGAAGAAGCAGCGCAACCTCCTGAGACACTGGTGCAACTCCCCAGCTGGAGCAGTGGAGTGGCAAGACAGGATGATAGATGATTAATGGATGCTTCCTTGAGGCTGTCGCACAACACTGAAGAGATTGTGCCATGTATGTTGAGTGGTCCTATAATGAATAGGGCATTAATAAAGAGCTTTGTTTATTTTAAAATGTGTTGATCAATGAATAAATTGTTATTGATAATAAAGGTCCATATGTGTGGCAGCTGGGATGGTGGACCATACAGTCCCACTATGCTTGCACTGGAGGGTTATCTATCCCATAACTATCCTTATCTATCCCACAAGCATGCAAAGGCTTAACCATTTTTTCAAAGTTTTCACCAACACTTTATTCAGTAAAAAAAATGAACCAAGTAAACTAAGTGTTTTAAGCAAAGATAAACTTTATTAACTTTCTTAGGTAAATTTTATGACTTTATTAAATAAACAAAATGAACCAAGTAAACTGTATTATGTGTGTTAAGCAAAGATAACCTTTATTAACTTTCTTAGATAAACTTTATGACTTTATTAAATAAGCAAAATGAACAAAGTAAACTGTATTAAGTGTCATAAGCAAATATAAACTTTCTTAGGTAAACTTTATGACTGTATTAAACAAGCAAAATGAACTAAGTAAAGTGTCTTAAGCAAAGATAAACTTAACAAGTAAACAACTCAGTCTCTGACATGATTCTCAGTCACTCTGAGTTATGTCCATGGTCTCAGCTGTTAAGCGGGCAGGGACTGTCGAGGTGGCTGTGGCTTGAGTGCTGGTCTGAGGCACCATGGGGTGCTTGGCCCCGAGGGTAGAACAGGTGGTGGTATGTTCAGGAAGCTATGCGAGAGCTGACTCAGTCCCATGAGGTTGAGAGGCCCTTCATCAAGGACTTGAGATGTCAGGCCCAATACTGGTGACAGATTGTCCATTGACGGGCTTGGCTGTGGGGTGGAGGAAGGAGGAGTGTAGTGGGGCTGTCTGGTCTGCAGCTGGGTGAGGACTGGCATCTGTGGCATCCGATGAACCTGGGCCTGGACTGGAAAGTTCTGCTTCTGTTGTGGGAAGTCCTGGTAGTTGTAGCTTTGGTAGGTGAGGGGCTGTTGAAAGCCGTGGAAGGGCTGTGACATCGCCTGGGGTGGAGGAGCAGACCTGGACTGGGTAGGAGCAGCTTCAGCTGGGCCTTGAGGATTGTGAAGAAGTGCTGTGATCTTCTGCTTCATCACCTGGTACTGGGCCTCGGGCAGGTCCCTGAGAGTGTGGCTCATGTAGGTGATGAAGGAGGATGCTCTGTCCAGCTGTCCAGTGGACCAGCTGAGAGGGAAGTTCTGAGCTGGTCTTCATTGTGTCCCTGATCTCCAACAGCACACTGTGGTCCTGGCCCTCCAGTCTGCCTCTCTGCCTGCATCCTCTGGAGCTTGGGGTGGGAGTGGGGGTGGGTTGGCCTCTGGTGGCTGCTGCTTCTTCCTCCATTTGTGACAGCAGGGCATCATCCTTGTTAGGGATAACATTGTTTACCCTAACTGGTTTAGGTAAAATAATAACTATGAATCATAGTTTTGTATGTTAAAGTGTATGCAACTTTAACTGTGGGATAGTAATTAAGGGAGTGGTTGTGAAAGC
>BLBF01000022.1:21396344-21423120 GCA_015471245.1 Laticauda colubrina | reverse complement strand
GAATATCCCTGAATGGACTGACTAAATGATACATGACTATTGGACTGCTATTTTGACTATGCTATGAACTTATAATGGAATAAACTATATTCTTGATAGCACAAGCGTATCTGTTATTTTTACTGTATGTTAATAAACATACAAGCTTAGCTCACTCATTTATCTGTGTGCCTATCTGACTAACGCTGCACATTCTGTTTAGCTTGTCTCCCTAACCCTGGTTGGGGAACCCAGGCTTAATAATCCTCCACGGGATCCTCCAAGTCTTCTGGCATGGGGAGTGCAGCTGTCAGGGGGGGTCTCTGCCGTGGGTCCTTCTGAAGATACCTGCCTGGACAGGGTAGCTGGCTCCTGGCTGAAAGAGGACTGGCTATCTGTGGGCTGTCTGAGGGAGAGGGGTGTCAGAGGGGCTGCTCTTCGGTGGTGGATTTCACCCTCCAGGAAACTGCACTTGGCCATGACATACATCTCCCGGTCAGTGAGCTTCACAGCGGCCTGCCCGGATTTCTTGAGGTATAGCTTGCCATACCAGGTGTGCATGTGCTTGCACCATCCAAGGAGTACTTCTGCCTTGTCTCTCCAAGCTGCCTGCTTCTTCTTGGTGTCCTGATACAGTCTGTGGCCCTTTCTCCAGAGGTACTCATTCTCCCTCAGCCATTCCAGTACCTCATCCTCATGCTCCTCGGAAATGGTGTACTGTTTCCTCTCTCCCTTTTCCTTTCCTTGCCTCTTCCTCCCTCTGGCAGGGGCTTCAGCAGGGCCTTCAGGGGCTTGAGCAGCAGGGCCCTCAGGGGCTTGACCAGCAGGGCCTTCAGCAGCAGGGCTTTGAGGGCCTTGGGGCTTGTCCACCACAGCAGCAGCAGCAGCAGGTTCAGAGTCAGTGCCAGGGGGTGGGATGCTGGTTCTGGCCTTCTTCACCTTGCCAGGGCTTAAACGAGTAGGCACAGGCTTCCTCTTCTTGCGTGACTGATGAACCATGGTGTTCCTGCAAGATGTATGTGGCAGCACATCTTTCCCCTGTATGCTGACTGCGTGCATGCTGCATTCTTTTATATCCGCGGAGCTGACACAATTCATACTCCCCGCATGTGCAGTGAACGCTTTGCATCCAATATACATCCGTGCGGCATCCCCTTTGTTTCCTATAGGCGTCCGTGATGCATCCGCTTCATCCACTATGCATCCGCCCCTTCCTCTATGCGCCCACTTCAAAATTCTCCCCCGGAACCCCTTCCAAGGTGTCATCCGCTTCCATCCGCTTTCATCCGCTAGGCTTCTGATGAACATCTGTTTAAGATCCCTGCTACATACTACCCATGTCCGTTCTTTTCTGTTCTTTTTATGCAAATTTTCACCACTTTTTGGAGCGGATGACAACGGATGGAGCCAACCCCCAAAATTTTGCTCGTCCGCGGTGTCCTTTATGCATATGTTTTGTGTCCATCGGCCAGTGGGACCAGGCCTTAAGATAACATTTTTGTCAATGTGCACCTTTTCTAAGGGCTATCCAAGAAATTTTGGTATGGCATACAGTATGTTGATTACCACTTGGATCACTAGAACTGGTTTATGCCTTAACTTTTCAATTCTGATTTTCAGAACTTGAGAGTTTTTGATGTTTGCTGATACTTTCTCTTCTATTTTATTGCCCCTTCATCCTGCCACATTGATTATGCACATTTTCTTCTTTTCAACCAGTTATATCTGATGTTTTATGAGCCAAGACTTTGAATTTGGAAATCCCACAATATTTTAAACTGCTCATTTTTATTTACTTTTTAATTCTATATTCTCACCATTTTTTTATCACTGTTACATGATAATCTTTATAGATGTTCTCATGACTCATTCCGGTGACTATGGTTATGCCATTATTTGTAATTAGTTGGTGCAATCTTCTTGCAGGAATGGTGTATATGATTTACTGTTTCTTCTGTTCTTTGCAATCTGTACTTTGAATTATGTGATTATTTTTCAATTTTTTCCTTGATTGCATTAGTTCAAATAGTTTGCTCTTGAGCAGCCAAAATCAAGCCTTTCTTGTGTTCCAGCAGTGTATTGTAACACAAATATGGCCAAGGTATGGAACTGCAAAGAAAGTGGGAAGAAAGTGGCAGTTTTGTGAAAAGGATTTGTGGAATCAACAACTTTAAAAAAATTGTTAAGAAAACAGAGAAAGACAGGCCACAGAAATAGAAGCCTCACCCTAACATGAGAATTTCACTGAAAACATCTCCTTTGAAGTACATTTGAAGCCCAATTCTCTGAATGTGAGGTGGCTGGAAAAAAATCAGATTTTTTTTTCTGCATTGCGCTACTCAGTGCAGTACTTTTTGTACAACTCCATCTTAATATTTAAGAATAGGAAAGTCATCATATTCCCACAAGTCAATCTCATATTATGAGTCTCATCAGGTGTATGAAAAGAATGCTTTTTTTTTTTCCTTCTGTTCAATCATGTTTGATTCTCAGAGACTGTCTGGACAAGTCCTTGTAGTTTTCTTGGCAAGGTTTTTCAGAAGTGGCTTGCCATTGCCTCCTTCCTAGAGCTGAGAGAAAGTGAGTGGTCCAAGGTCACTCAGCTGACTTTGTGCTCAAAAAAGGACTAGAATTCATAGTGTTTGATTTCTAATTTGATGCCTTAACCACCATATCCAACTGGCTCTCAAAAGAAGAATACACCACTTTCTAAGCTTATTATTATATGCATGTGTACCTATGGAGGCACACTAAATACCAAAACATCCCCCTTAAGGATAGGTAATGAGTATGCAAAATATAGTACAATAAGCTTTGAAAATGGAAAGTATGGAAGGACTGAGCATTGCACTATGTTTGCTTTGTTTGGTTATTTACTTATTGCTAGGTATCTTTTACTGTTTTCATTATTTTTATCACTGATTCTATGGAAGAATTCTATGGAGAGAAGGAGAGAGAGAATCACCACAATTTATCTGTTGGAGACATGTTTAAAAGGCCCCATCTATCAGATATGGATTGCTTGACTCTATTTCACAGTACAATAAGCAATTAATTTCCCTTCAACATTTAACTTTCATAATTTACTGTAGGCAGAAAGCTTCCTCGCAAAGGAAATGGGATTTTAAACTGCTTGGCCACTCAATTGCTTGTATTAGCAAGAAAACTTATGTATCTCTGGATTTTTTAAAAAATAGAAATATGTCTAGCTGACCATCAGCTAATTTCTTATTTCTTATATATCATATTTGATGAATTGAAATACTGCTATCTGTTTTTGCTGCTAATTCTATTATAAAAGCCTTTGCTTTTTTTTAAATTTATCTTTTATGTTTTTAAAAAAGGTTTTTGTAACCACTCATTGCTGTTGCTCTGATTGATCCAATTTCATTTGTATAATAAGGAGGCAGTAATTGTGATTCTTCATCTGATTCAGAAGTAAAATTATCAGGATTGGCAATGTTATGATTTGGGTTATTTCAGTCATCGGCCAGGAAGATTTACATTCTGTATTAAAATTAAACAGTTTAATTTACATATTGTGGAAGCCTAATGAATATGCTCAGTCTTATGCCTTAGAAACACATCATATACGTTCTGTTAATGAAGTATTAAAAAGATGTAGCTCAGTGCTCTGACCCTCTATGATAGAAAAAACCCAGACAATTGTCTATAAAAACCTGGATCTCACTTTCAGTCCAGCAGCCCTGGTGTGCAGACCTCTTCAGCCTTGCTCTTGCTCTTCAACAGCATCCATTCTTCTCCACTATGGATCATTGCATGCTCCTTTTGGTAGCCGCCATCATTCAACACCAGAACCAAGCACTCTTCAGGCTCTTTCACCTTTTCTATGGGAAGAAAAGGAGGCGGCCAAGAAGTGTCTGGGTCCGATGATGGATCGGGAGAAGAGCGGAGTTTGGACTCTATGACAAGCTGATGGTGGAGCTGAGAAATGAAGACTCTCGTGCATTCCAGAACTTCATGAGGATGCCACCAGCCATGTTTGACGAAATTGTGGAGCGTCTGAGACCCAGGTTGACCAAGAAAAGCACCAACTTCCGTCCCAGCCTGGACCCTGGACTGAAGGTGGCACTGACTCTGTGCCACCTGGCCTCTGGGACCACGTACAGAAGCATGCAGTGTGCCTGGAGGGTGCCACACAACACCATCAGCATTGTGGTCAGAGAAGTGGTGCAGGCCATCATCGAAGAATACCTGCAGGAGCTCCTCCAGTGTCCCTCCACTGAAGAAGGCTGGAACAAAGTTGCAGAGCAGTGGTATCAGAAGTGGAACTTCCCCCATACCGTTGGAGCCATAGATGGCAAGCACGTGGCCTGCAAAGCTCTAGCCATGTCGGGGTCCACTTATTTCAACTACAAGGGCTTCTTCAGCATCATCCTCTTCGCCATGGTCGATGCTGACTACAAGTTCATGTACATCGATGCTTCAGGCAACGGGTCAGTTTCAGATGCCCAGGTATACAACGCCAGTGACCTCAAGGAGGGGCTGGAATGCAACCTCATCATGGGCTTCCCAGATCCAGACCCCCTGCCCAACGACACACAAGATGTGCCCTACTTCATCGTGGGGGATGATGCCTTCTCCCTCAGAATCTACCTCATGAAGCCCTACACTTCCAGACTCCTTACCCATGAAGAGAGGATCTTCAACTACAGGCTGTCCAGGGCAAGGCGGGTGGTGGAAAACGCCTTTGGCATCCCGGCCAACAGGTTCCAGGTACTTCTCACCACATGCAGCATCACCCAGGGACTGTGAGGAGCATCGTGGAAGCTTGATGCATCCTGCTCAATCTCATGCGCACCCGCTACCCACTGTTGCAGAACAGGCTTGTGGACCTCCAACAAGGCAATGGGGACATGGAGCCTGGTGAATGGAGGCAAGGGCGAAACCTGATAGACACTGTGAATGTGCAAGGCCCCAACAGAGCTTCATGTGAAGGGAAGAAACAGCGCAACCTCCTGAAACACTGGTGCAACTCCCCAGCTGGAGCAGTGGAGTGGCAAGACAGGATGGTAGATGCTTAATGGATGCTTCCTTCAGCCTGTCTCATCACACGGATGAGACAGGGTATTTGGTTGGCCTACAATGAACAGGGCGTTTAATAAAGAGTTGAGTTTATGTTGACATGTGTGGATCAATGCTTACATTGTTATTGATAATGAAGGGCCATAGGTGTGGCACTTGGGAGGGTGGACCATACAGTCCCACTATGCTTGCACTGGAGATTTATCTATCCCACAACTATTACCCATCCCAAAGGTATTCCTGTCCATCCCACAGGTATCCCTGCCCATCCCACAGCTATTACCCATCCCACTGCTATCCTTACACATCCCACAAGCATGCAAAGGCTTAAACCATTTCTAAAAGTTTCCACCAAAACTTTATTGACAAAAATAAATGAAGCAAGTGTGTGAAGCAAAGATAATTTTTATTAATAACAAGTTGTAAAAGAAAAATGACCCAAGTCAAGTGACCAAAGCAAAAATAAAGTCAACAGGTAGCCACCCAGTCTCTGGCACTCTTCTTGGTGACTCTGAGGTGTGCCCAGTCTCAGGGGTGAAGGCTCCAGGTCCTGTGGAGGTGGCTGCTGCTTGAGTGCTGGTCTGAGGTGCTACTGGGGTGCCTGGCCCCGAGAGGACAACAGGGGACGGTGTGTTGAGGAATCTCTCAGACAGCTGGCTCAGCCCCGTGATATTGAGAGCCCCTTCCTCCATGACATGGGGTGTCAGCCCCAATACTGATGACAGATGTACTGAGGCCAGGCTTGGCTGTGGAGTGGAGGAAAGAGCAGTGTAGTGGGGCTGTTTGTTCTGCAGCTGGGTGAGGACTGGCGTTGGTGGCATGGGTGGCATCTGTGGCGTGGGTGGCATCAGTGGTGTGGGTGGCATCGGTGGCATCAGTGGCACCGGTGGCGTCCGATGTACCTGTGCCTGGACTGGGAAGGGCTGCCTGTGCTGCTGGACCTCCTGGTAGCCGTAGCCTTGGTAGGGGAGGGCCTGTGGAAAGCCTTGGAAGTGCAGTGACATCACCTGGGGTGGAGGAGCAAGCCTGGACTGGGTGGGAGCAGGTTCAGCTTGGTCTGGAGGGTTGTGAAGAAGATCGGTGATCCTGTCCTTCACCACCTGGTACTGTGTTTCCGACATGTTCATGAGGGTCTGGTTGACATTGCTGAGGAAGGGCTTGCGGTTGGAGGATGGGGCGTCGGTGTGTACCAGCTGAGAGAGGAGATCTACGCTGCTCCTGATGGTGTCTCTTATCTCCAGCAGGACAGTGTGGCTCTGTCCCTCCGGTCTGCCTCTCTGCCTTTCTGTGGAGGTGGAGCTGGGGGTGGATGTGGGTTGGGCTGTGGTGGAAGTGCCATCTCCTTTCTCCCACTGCGTCAGGGGGTCCTCCACACACTCCACCAGGGGTAGTACAGTTGTCGGGAGGGTCTCCATCGTGGCACGCTCCACAGAAACCTGCCTGGACACAGGAGCTGACTCTTGGCCAGAAGAGGACTGGCTCTCAGCAGGATGCCTGAGAGAGAGGGTTGTGAGAGGGGCTGCTCCTCAGTGGTGGATCTCACCCTCCAAGAAGCTGCACTTGGCCATCACGTAGGTCTCCCGGTCCATCAGCTTGATCGCGGACTGGCCAGATTTCTTGAGGTGCAGCTTCCCATACCAGGTGTGCATGTTCTTCCACCACCTGAGGAGCACCTCTGAAGTGTAGCCCAGGCTCTCCACCTTCTCTCTCCAAACAGCCTGCTTCCTCTTGGTGTCTAGATAGAGCCTGTGTCCCTTCCGCCAAAGATATTCATTCTCCCTCAGCCACTCCAGCACCTCCACTTCATGTTCCTCTTCTATGGTGTATTGCCTCCTCTCCTGTTCATACGTATACCTCTTCCTCCCTTTGGCAGGGCCATATGGGCCCTCATCAGAAGGGCTTCGAGGTTGTAGGGGCTGCTCCTCCACACCCCCACCACCACCCCCACCACCACCAGCAACAACAGTAGCAGCAAAAGCAGGACCAGCAGAACCAGCAGCAGCAGCACCAGCAGCACCAGTAGCACCAGCAGCACCAGCAGGACCAGGAGCAGGACCAGGAGCACCAGCATGACCAGCCGGACCAGGAGCACCAGCAGGACCAGGAGCACCAGCAGGACCAGCAGGACCAGGAGCAGTGCCAGCAGAGTAAGCACCAGCAGGACCAGCAGGACCAGGAGCAGTGCCAGCAGAGTAAACACCAGCAGAAGCACCAGCACCAGGAGCAGTGCCAGCAGAGTAAGCCCCAGCAGAAGCCCCAGCACCGGGAGCAGTGCCAGCAGAGTAAGCACCAGCAGAAGCACCACCACCAGGAGCAGTGCCAGCAGAGTAAGCACCAGCAGAAGCACCACCACCAGAAGCAGCATCAGCAGAAGCATCACCTCCAGAAGCAGCATCAGCAGAAGCCCTAGCACCAAAAGAGTAAGCCCGGGCAGCAGAAGCCCCAGCAGAAGCAGAGTCAGGACCAGGGGGTGGGAGGGTGGCCCTGTCCCTCTTGCCAGGTCTGGCAGCAGATGGCAGAGGCTTCCGTTTCTTCCCCATAGTTGTTGGGTTGCTGGCTGGCTGGCTGGCTGGCTGGCTGGCAAGCTATGTCTGGAAGCAGGTCTTTCCTCTGAATGGTGACCTGCTTGTGAGCTGCTTCCCTTTATATCCACGGGGCTGACGCAATGCATCCTCCCTGCATGCACAGTGAATGCTAGGCATCCGCTAGGCATCTGCTAGGCATCTGCTAGGCATCCGCTAGGCTTCCGCTCTGCTTCCACTTCATCCACTCGGCATCCGCTCTGCATCCACTCTTTCCATTCCACGTCTGCTTTGCTGTGCTCCCCCGGAAGCCTTGCGGATGTGCCATCCGCTCCCATCTGCTTCCATCCGCTAGGCTTCCATGGAGCATCTGCTTTCCATCCGCCCAACGTCCTCCCCCCGTCCATTCCTTTCTGTGTTGTCCACTCTAGTTATGCTAATTTGGGGCACTTTTGAGAGAGGATAACAATGGATGGAACATTTTGCTCGTCCGCTGTGTCCTTTTTACAAATGTTTTGCATCCGTCGGCCAGTGTGACAGGGCCTTAAACTTCCATCCCATCCAGTACACTACGTGGAACAAACCAACTAACATCCAGCACAGTCGCCATTTTAACTGCAAAATTGGGTTATAAAATGCCAAAAAAGAAACCCACTGAAACACCTTTAAAGAGAAAAGATGTAGGTGTCATTACATATGCATTTTAAAATCAGTGGGTGACATGACAACAGAATATTGAACTTGAAGCTGAAAGTGGCAATGGTAGCGATTAAACCACTCCAGTGTTTAATTGGAGTCTGACAAATTAGTTATCACATTTATATTTGTTCTATTGGTTTATCTGTAAGATGGTTAATAGGATGTCTGCTTTACAGATTATTATCATCAGTAAAATCCATCATCATCTCTCATTCAAGATGCCTTCTTCTCTAAATTGTTGATAGCCATGAAGGATTTTTACTGTTGTTGTTTGTTCCTTACATAGCCATACATCTAAAGCCTTTTGACTATGGAGTGATGGTAGAAAATATGATATGATGTCCATAAGACAACTATCTGGTAAGTTAGTGGAAAAACTGCATTTCAATGGAAAGAAGCGCATTTATTTAGTTTTTGAAGTTTTGCAAAGCAAAATTGTTTCATTTATCCCCATAGTCGGTCTAGTGAGGCAAACTATTAATATTTAAATTAAATATTTATATTTTACAGAAAGGGAATGAAACCCAAGAATAAACTATGTAATAATTTCCATAGATTTACTGTATTCTGTGCCATTGTTACACTACAGCTTGCTAATTGTTTTTGATCTGTAACAGATAGTATTCGGATGTAAATGAATTAATTAAAACATACTCAGAGTTTGTCCATTTTAAAAGCTCTTCATTTTTTTTGTTGAGCTATGGATTGATATTTTTTTATTTTAATCAGATAAAAGTCTAGTCATACCCCAAATTGTTCTTATGATGATTATCCATCTAAATGTATCATGACAGAAGTTCCCAATGGACGACTTGTTATGACTTCATACAGTGTTTTCAAATGAAATTCATAATCATTCATCAGAAACAGTAATTTTGTATTTGGCTTAAAGCATGTTTCTTTAAGCTTTCAAATGCAGATAACCTTGTTCTAACAAACAACCTACCTTCTAACAAGCAGTTTGGTTTCAGGAAAAAATTGTCCTGTAATCTGCAACTTCTACACTGCAGAAACATTTGGACTACACATCTAGACTAGGATAAAGCAATAGATAAAATTTACAAAGACTTCTGCAAAGCCTTTGATTCAGTAGTGCATGACAAACTACTGCTGAAACTTAATTCGTACGGCATCTCTGGACCCCTGCACAAGTGGATAGCCATGTTCCTGTCAAACAAGCAACAAATGCTCAAAATAGGGAAGACCCTATCAGTTAATAGCAATGTCCCTCAAGATAGTGTCTTAGGATCCATACTCTTTCTACTTTCCATCAATGACCTATGTAACAACATGAATAGGAGTTGCTTCCTTTTCGCTGATGACATAAAATTATTTAATACCAGCAACAATGCTGCTGTCCTGCAAAGCAACCTTGGCAATGTGTCAATGGTTGCGCAATTGACAACTCCAAATTTCAACTAACAAATGCTCTGTCCGATACATTGGCAAAAAAATCAGAACACCAAATACAAGTTAGGTGGAAGAGATCTCATAAATGACTCTCACTGTCAAGGACATGGGAGTACTTATCTTAAATGATCTAAAGCCCCTGTCACACTGCACTAACAGATGGAAAGAGGATGTAAAACGGAGAAAAACACTTGCCATCTGTTGGTTAACGCGATGCTTCCATTCTGTACTCACTGCCTCCGTTTTGCTTGCTCTCTATCCGTCCGGTATCCGTCTAATGACATTTCATCCGCTCAGAAGGTTTTGAGCTGCTCAAAACTTTTGAGCGGAAAAGGTATCCAACGCATCTGTTCTGCATCCACTAGGCATACGGGGGACAACTGTTCTGCATCCGTTACGCATCCGCTATATCCGCTAGGCATACGTTGCGCATCTGCGCAACTCAAATCCGCTCGGATGCAGGGAGGAAATGGAACGGATGCAGAACAGATGCGTTAGTAGCACGGACGGAGAAAGAATGAAAGCGGATGCAGCTCGCAAAGAAAGCATTTAAAATGGAAAAAACGTTCGCAGAGGGGACCTATCTCGGATATTAAAGATGTCTAGAGGATGCAAAGGGACACATAGTGGAAAACCTATATTGCCTATAAAAAGGGGGAGCAAATCACCTGTATCTCACTTTCAGACCAGCAGCCCAGCTGTGCAGACCTCTGCAGCCTTCATCTGCCTCTTCCTCTTCCACAGCACCCAGTCATGTCCACCATGGATCGTAACAAACTCCTTTTGGTAGCCACCATCATTCTGCAACAGTGCGAAGCCATCTACAGGCTCTGTGAACTCTACTATGGGAAGAAAAGGAGGTGGCCAAGAAGCGTCTGGGTCCGAAGATGGATCGGGAGAAGAGCAGAGTATGGACTGTACAACAAGCTGATGATGGAGCTGAGGAATGAAGACTCTTGTGCATTCCAGAACTTCATGAGGATGCTGCCAGCCCTGTTTGATGAAGTTGTGGAGTGGCTGACACCCAGGTTGACCAAGGCAAACACCTACTTCTGGCCCAGCCTGGACCCTGGGCTCAAGGTGGCACTCACTCTGTGCCACCTGGCCTCAGGGACCATCTACAGGAGCATGCAGTATGGCTGGAGGGTGCCACACAACACCATCAGCATTGTGGTCAGAGAAGTGGTGCAGGTCATCATCGAAGAATACATGGAGGAGTTCCTCCAGTGCCCCACCACTGAACAAGGCTGGAACAAAGTTGCAGAGCAGTGGTATCAGAGGTGGAACTTCCCCCACACCGTTGGAGCCATCGATGGCAAGCACGTGGCCTGAAAAGCTCCAGCCAAGTCGGGGTCCACTTATTTCAACTACAAGGGCTTCTTCAGCATCGTCCTCTTCACCATGGTAGATGCTGACTACAAGTTCATGTACATCGATGCTTCAGGCAACGGCTCATCTTCAGATGCCCAGGTATACAACGCCAGTCACCTCAAGGAGGGGCTGGAAGGCAACCTCATCGTGGGCTTCCCAGATCCAGACCCCCTGCCCAACGACACGCAAGATGTGCCCTACTTCATCGTGGGGGATGACCCCTTCTCCCTCAGAACCTACCTCATGAAGCCATACATTCCAGACTCCTCACCCGTGAAGAGAGGATCTTCAACTACAGGTTGTCCAGGGCAAGACAGGTGGTGGAGAATGCCTTTGGCATCCTGGCCAACAGGTTCCAGGTACTTCTCACCACCATGCAGCATTGCCCAGAGACCGTGAGGAGGATCGTGGAAGCTTGCTGCATCCTGCACAATCTCATGCGCACCCGCTACCCACTGTTGCAGAACAGGCTCATGGACCATCAACGAGGCAATGGGGACATGGAGCCTGGGGAATGGAGGCAAGGGCGAAACCTGATAGACACTCAGGATGTGCAAGGCCACAACAGAGCCTCACGGGAAGGGAAGAAGCAGCGCAACCTCCTGAAACACTGGTGCAACTCCCCAGCTGGAGTGGTGGAGTGGCAAGACAGGATGGTAGATGCTTAATGGATGCTTCCTTCAGCCTGTCTCATCTCACGGATGAGGTTGGGCCATGTATGTTGGGTGGGCCTACGATAAACAGGGCGTTTAATAAAGAGTTGTGTTTATGTTGACATGTGTGGATGATTGATTACATTATTATTGATAATAAAGGGCTCTTGGTGTGGCACCTGGGAGGGTGGACCATACAGTCCCACTAAGCTTGCACTGGAGGTTTATCTATCCCACAGCTATTACCTATCCCAAAGGTATCCCTGCTCACTCCAAAGGTATCCCTGCCTACCCCACTGCTATCTTAACCCATCCCACAAGCATACAAAGGCTTAAGCCAATTCTAAAAGTTTCCACCAAGACTTTATTAAAAAAAAGAAATGAAGCAAGTGTGTAAAGCAAAGATAAACTTTATTGAACAACAAGCTGTAAAAAAAAAAAATGACCCAAGTCAACTGTCCAAATAAAGTCCACAGGTAGCCAGCTAGCCGGTCTCTTGCACTCTTCTTGGTCACTCGGAGGTGTGCCCAGTCTCAGGGGTGAAGGGTCCAGGTGCTATGGTGGTGGGTGGTGCTGGAGTGCCTGGCCTCGAGAGTACAACAGGGGACGGTGTGTTTAGAAAGGTCTTGGACAGCTGACTCAGCCCTGTGATGCTGAGAGGTCCTTCCTCCATGCCATGGGGTGTCATCCCCAGTACTGATGACAGATGTACTGAGTCTGGGCTTGGCTGTGGGGTGGAGGAAGGAGAAGTTTAGTGGGGCTGTCTACTCTGCAGCTGGGTGAGGACTGGCATGGGTGGCATCATTGGCATGGGTGGCATCGGTGGCATCAGTGAAACAGGTGGCAACGGTGTCACCCGATGACTCTGTGCCTGGACTGGGAAGGGCTGCTGCCTGTGCTGCTGAACCTCCTGGTAGCCGTAGCCCTGGTAGGTGAGGGCCTGTGGAAAGCCTTGGAATGGGAGGGACATCACCTGGGGTGGAGGAGCAGGCCTGGACTGGGTGGGAGCAGGTTCCTCTGGATCTGGAGGGTTGTGAAGCAGCTTGGTGATCTGGTCCTTCACCTGCTGGTACTGTGGATCCGCCATTTCCTTGAGGGTCTGGTTGACATAGGTGAGGAAGGGCTTGCGGTTGGAGGATGAGGAGTTGGTGTGGACCAGCTGAGAGAGGAGATTTATGCTGGTGCGGATGGTGTATCTGATCTCCAGCAGGACATTGTGGCTCTGCCCCTCCAGCTGTCCGGCTCTCTGCCTTTCTGCGGAGGCAGAGCTGGGGGGGTGGATGCATCTAGGAATGCGGTGGACGTGCCATCTCCTTTCTCCCACTGCACCAGGGAGTCCTCCACGTGCTCCACCATGGTTAAAACAGCTGTCTGTGGGTTCTCCGCCCTGGGACGCTCCACAGAAACCTGCCTGGAGAAAGGAGCTGACCGGCTGGAAGAGGACTGGCTCTCAGCAGGCTGCCAGAGAGAGAGGGTTGTGAGAGGGGCTGCTGCTGCTCCTCGGTGGCGGATCTCACCCTCCAGGAAGCTGCACCTGGCCATGACATAGGTCTCTCTGTCTGTCAGCTTCACAGTGGCCTGGCCAGATTTCTTCAGGTGTAGCTTCCCGTACCAGGTGTGCATATGTTTCCACCAGCCAAGGAGCACCTCCGAAGTGTAACCCATACTCTCTGCCCTCTCTCTCCAAGCAGCCTGCTTCCGCTTGGTATCCCTGTACAGCCGGTGTCCCTTCTGCCACAGATAGTCATTCTCTCTCAGCCACTCCAGCACCTCATCCTCGTGCATCTCCGCAATGGAGTATTGCCTCCTCTCCCATTGTCGCATACGCCTCTTCCTCCCTTTGGCAGGACCAGATGGGCCCCCATCAGAGGGGCTCCCAGGTAGTAGGGGCTGCTCCTCCACACCACCAGCAGCAGCAGCACCAGCAGGATCATCATCATCATCATCATCATCATCATCATCATCATCATCATCATCCTCACCAGCAGGATCATAATAATCATCATCATCATCATCAGCAGCAGCAGAAGCAACAGCTGGAACACCAGGACCAGGATCAGCAGCAGTAGAGTAAGCACCAGTAGGGCCAGCAAGTCCAGGAGCACGAGCAGGACCAGGAGCACGAGCAGGACCAGGAGCACGAGCAGGACGAGCAAGACCAGGAGCACGAGCAGGACGAGCAAGTCCAGGAGCACGAGCAGGTCGAGCAGGTCGAGCAGGACCAGGAGCAGCTTCAACAGAGTAAGCAACAGCAGAAGCCCCAGCACCAGCAGAAGCACCACAGCCAGGAGCAGCTTCAGCAGAAGCCCCAGCAGAAGCAGAGTCAGGGGCAGGGGGCGGGAGGTTGGCCGCAGGGATGGCGGCAGGTTGCTGAGGCTTTCGCTTCCTTCCCATGGTTGTGGGGTTGCTGGCTGGCAGGGAGGCTGGCAGGAAGCCTGGCAGGAAGCCTGGCAGAAAGCCTGGCGGGAAGGCAGGCAGGCAGGCAGGCACCAAGGCTGGCTGGAAGGCAGGCTGGCAGGGCGGGCAAGGAACTCGAAGTGTCCAGCAGCAGGTCTTTTCTCGGAATGCTGGCCACGTGCGAGCTGCTTCCCTTTATATCCGGGGGGCTTACTTCCCCCCCGCATGTGCAATTAACGCTCAGCATCCGTTCCGCTTCCACTGTGCATCCGCTAGGCTTCCGCTGTGCATCCGCTTTATCCGCTGTGCATCCGCTGTGCATCCGCTTCATCCGTTCGGTGTCCGTTCTGCATCCGCTCTATCCATTCCGTGTCCGCTTCGCTGAGGCCCCCCGGAAGCCCTGCGGTTGTGCCATCCGCTCCCATCCGCTTCCATCCGCTGGGCTTCCGTTCCGCATCCACTTTGCATCCACCCTGCGTCCTCCCTGCCTCCTTGTTATCCACTCTGGTTATGCAAATTTTAGCCCCTTTTGAAAGCGGATAACAATGGATGGAACATTTTGCTCGTCCATTGTGTCCATTTTGCATCCGTTGGCCAGCGTGACATGGGCTTTAAGAAGCTATCTTATTCTGAATAAGGTCTTGTAATGTGCAGCTGGCAGCAGTTTTTCAAGTTCTTCTTCCAAATTTATTTGAAGATGCTGAAAATTAAACCTGGAAACTTTTGCATTCAAAGCAGATGCTCTGTAAAAGAGCTATTACACTTCTCCAATAAGTGATTAAATAGTAATTTAGGAAGTGATGTCTATTTGCCTATGGAGGTCAAGCAGTAAAAAAGCTTAATTTGCTTGACTCTGCATATGAAGCTGATTTTGAAAGTTAGAGAAATTGAACTAATACAAGTAGACCTTGACATAATTGAAACCATCATTTTCATCATAAGTTGTGGTCATAAATTGAGTTGGACCCAATTTTATGACAATTTTTATGGTGGTTGTTAAAGCAAATCAGCTTTCCCAATAGGTGTTTTTTTCCTAGAAATCAGGAAAAAAAGTTCACAAATGATCTGACCACAGGATGCTGGTTGCCTTATGAATTACAATCAAGTGACTCTGGAGATGGTGCAATGGTCATAAATTTGAGTACTGGTTTTAAATACTCAAGTACTCTTTCCAAGGCTGTCATAAATTTGAACTGTTGTTAAATTACTGGTCATAAATTGAGAACTACCTCTAAAGCTATTAGCAAAAATATACCTGGAAAATTAAGTTGGCTTAGGATAAAACATTCACAATTAATATCAATCATGGATATAAACATTTCTACCATAAAAATCACTTCAACACATAGCATGATCTGGGTCCTTCACATGGAGCAGGAGAATATTCATTTTTGTTTTGTACAATCAATTGTTATAACTGGTGTCCCATTTGTTCTTGCATAAAATCTTATTTGTATGTAAATGTTCATTCTCTGAGATGTTTGTGTTCCATTCCACTGCTTTTCCTTTGTTATATTTGATATGGGGATGATATTGACCATTAGGAATCCTTGGGCCTTCTGGAAGAAGCTATTTATATTCTCAGTTCCATTAGTATTGCAGTGCTTAGAAGATCAAGATGAATTGTAAAGTGCTTCCCATTTTCTTACCTGAGAGACAACAGAATACAAACTTTTGCTCTGCAGAATAGTAATCTGTTTGTGAGGGGAAAAAATGAATATGAGGACTGATATGCATGAGAACAAACACAGTAATAGATCTGTGTCTCAGTTAAAGCTAAGTTCCCTTTGAAATTATGTATGTATGTATGTATGTATGTATGTATGTACGTACGTACGTACGTACGTACGTACATACGTACGTACGTATGTATGGTATTTTGGTTTCTTCAGATATTTTCCCACATCTTAATAGTTGTGCTTTTAAAGTTATAGAGGCTTGTGTATTGGGTTTGTTCTTAATCGTGTGTGTCAGGCTTTGGCAGCTGTTTTTGTCTGAATTTGATGCTGGGTTCGTGCTTTATTTGAATGGTTTTTTCTTCATCCTGATTGGCTGGGAGTCTAGGTCTGTGTATGTTGGTCTTCAAGTTGCTGTGTTCTTGATTAGCTGGCAACATTGTGTTTTGTGTATTGGGGGTTTTCAATGCAGTCTGGTTTCTTGTGAATGGCCGACAATTGTTTATTAGGAAGCTAGGTTTTATTTGGGTAGCTGGCTGAGGCGTGTTAGGGTTGGAGGTATTTGGAGGGGTCTGTTTGTGTGCAGGTGTTTGTTTGGATTGTGGTATAGAGATTTTTTGTTTGTTTGTGAGTGCAGGCTTTCACATGATTGATAGTCTGGTGGAGTCATCTCTTCTAGTCATACTTGTTCGGTTCACAGGAATGAGACTCAGAGATCAGCGTAACTTTTATTTAGTTCTGAAAGTCTATGTTAACCAGGAGCCACAGCAGCTCTTTTTATAGAGAGCTGTTTGCAGCTAATGTCCAATGACGGCTACTTGTTTTTCCCGCCGCTTGAATTGGCCAATCATAGCACTGCTATAATTGGCCAATCAGTATCGAGAAAGGAACCAATGAGCTTCTGTATTTCTTGACCAATAGGAATAGCCTATTTGAAGTATGTTAATATGGAATACCCCACCCTTTTGGTACGGTCCTACCACACGTACTCACCTAAGTAGGCAGGGCTTCTAGGTTGCCTAGTTGACCTGCGCAGTTTAGTTGTGTCGTCATCTTCAGCGGTTCGGACGGGATCGCTGTTTCTCCTGTCCGTCTCTGTTGAACCTCCTGGAAGGTAGAGTCATCCATGCCGCTCCCGCTTGGCCTACTTGGGCTGGTAGAGTCGGCCCAGCTGCTCCTTTCCGACCAAGCATCCAGATCTACTTGTGTTTCTTGTTCCACGCTGAAAACTTCTACGGGTAGGTCACTGTTTTTGCTTGTGTTTAAGCCCCTGTCACACTGCACCAACGGATGGAGAGAGGATGTAAAACAGAGAAAAACACTTACCATCCGTTGGTTAATGCGATGCTTCCGTTCTGTACTCACTGCCTCCGTTTTGCTTCCTCTCTATCCGTCCAGCATCCGTCTATTAACATTTCATCCGCTCAGAAGGTTTTGAGCTGCTCAAAACTTTTGAGTGGAAAAGGTATCCAACGCATCCGTTCTGCATCTACTAGGTATATGGGGGACATCCGTTCTGCATCTGTTACGCATGAGCTATATCCGCTAGGCATCCGCTGTGCATCCGCACAACTCGCATCCGTTCCAGCGGTAAACGGACGCAGGGAGGAAGTGGAACAGACGTGCAGCGTTAGTAGCACGGACAGAGAAAGGATGAAAGCGGATGCAGCACACAAAGAAAGCATTTAAAACGGAAAAAATGTTCGCAGGGGGGATCTATCTCGGATATTAAGGATGTCGAGAGGACACATAGTGGAAAACCTATATTGACTATAAAAAGGGGGAGCAACTCACCTGGATCTCACTTTCAGACCAGTAGCCCAGCTGTGCAGACCTCTGCAGCCTTCATCTGGCTCTTCCTCTTCCACAGCATCCAGTCATCTCCACCATGGATTGTAACAAACTCCTTTTGGTAGCCACCATCGTTCTGCAACAGTGCGAAGCCATCTACAGGCTCTGTGAACTCTACTACGGGAAGAAAAGGAGGTGGCCAAGAAGCGTCTCAGTCTGAAGATGAATTGGGAGAAGAGCAGAGTACGGACTGTACAACAAGCTGATGCTGGAGCTCAGGAACGAAGACACTCGTGCATTCCAGAACTTCATGAGGATGCCTCCAACCATGTTTGACGAAGTTGTGCAGTGGCTGACATCCAGGATGATCAAGCAGAGCACCAAATTCCGGCCCAGCCTGGACCCTGGGCTCAAGGTGGCACTCACTCTGCGCCACCTGGCCTCAGGGACCACCTACAGGAGCATGCAGTATGGCTGGAGGGTGCTACACAACACCATCAGCATTGTGGTCAGAGAAGTGGTGCAGACCATCATCGAAGAATACATGGAGGAGCTCCTCCAGTGCCCCTCCACTGAAGAAGGATGGAAGAAAGTTGTAGAGCAGTGGTATCAGAGGTGGAACTTCCCACACACCGTTGGAGCCATAGATGGGAAGCACGTGGCCTGCAAAATGCCAGCCAAGTCGGGGTCCACTTATTTCAACTACAAGGGCTTCTTCAGCATCGTCCTCTTTGCCATGGTCAATGCTGATTACAAGTTCATGTACATCGATGCTTCAGGCAACGGCTCAGATGCCCAGGTATACAATGCCAGTCATCTCAAGGAGGGCCTGGAACGCAACCTCATCATGGGCTTCCCAGATCCAGACCCCCTGCCCAACGACATGCAAGATGTGCCCTACTTCATTGTGGGGGATGACGCCTCCTCCCTCAGAACCTACCTCATGAAGCCCTACACCTCCAGATGCCTCACCCGTGAAGAGAAGATCTTCAACTACAGGTTGTCCAGGGCAAGGCGGGTGGTGGAGAACGCCTTTGGCATCCTGGCCAACAGGTTCCAGGTACTTCTCACCACCATGCAGCATTGCCCAGAGACCGTGAGGAGGATCATGGAAGCTTGCTGCATCCTGCACAATCTCATGCGCACCCGCTACCCAGCCTTGCAGAATGGGCTCGTGGACCTCCAACAAGGGAATGGGGACATGGAGCCTGGGGAATGGGGGCAATGAAAACCTGATAGACACTGAGGATGCGCAAGGCCCCAACAGAGCCTCACGTGAAGGGAAGAAGCAGCGCAACCTCCTGAGACACTGGTGCAACTCCCCAGCTGGAGCAGTGGAGTGGCAAGACAGGATGGTAGATGCTTAATGGGTGCTTCCTTCAGCTTGTCTCATCACACTGATGAGATTGGGCCATGTATGTTGGGTGTATGTATACTCATGTATACAATGAGCAGGGCATTTAATAAAGAGTTGTGTTTATGTTGACATGTGTGGATCAATGCTTACATTTTTATTGATAATGAAGGGCTATAGGTGTGGCACCTGGGAGGGTGGACCATACAGTCCCATTATGCTTGCACTGGAGGTTTATCTATCCCACAGCTATCTCAACCCATCCCACAGCTATCTCAACCCATCCCACAGCTATCTTAACCCATCCCACAGCTGTCTTAACCCATCCCACAGCTATGTTAAGCCATCCCAAAGGTATCCCTGCCCATCCCACAGCTATTACCCATCCCAAAGGTACCCCTGCCCACCCCACCGCTATTCTTACCCATCCCACAAGCATGCAAAGGCTTAAACCATTTCTAAAAGTTTCCACCAAGACTTTATTTACAAAAATAAATGAAGCAAGTGTGTGAAGCAAAGATAAACTTTATTAATAACAAGCTGTAAAAGAAAAATGACCCAAGTCAAGTGTCCAAATAAAGTCTACAGGTAGCCACCCAGTCTCTGGTACTCTTCTTGGTCACTCGGAGGTGTGCCCAGTCTCAGGGGTGAAGGGTCCAGGTGCTATGGAGGTGGCTGCTGCTGGAGTGCTTGTCTGAAGCGTCATTGGGGTGCCTGGCCTTGAGAGGACAATAGGTGATGGTGTGTTGAGGAAGCTCTCAGACAGCTGGCTCAGCCTCATGATGTTGAGAGCTCCTTCCTCCATGCTTGGGGTGTCAGCCCTAGTACCGAAGACAGATGTACTGAGGCCGGGCTTGGCTGTGGGGTGGAGGAAGGAGCAGTATAGTTGGGCTGTCTGGTCTGCAGCTGGGTGAGGACTGGCGTGGGTGGCATCTGTGGTGTGGGTGGCATCGGTGGCATCAGTGTCATGGGTGGCATCGGTGGCATCAGTGGAACCGGTGGCAACGGTGTCGTCTGATGACTCTGTGCCTGGACTGGGAAGGGCTGCTGCCTGTGCTGCTGGACCTCCTGGAAGCCATTGCCCTGGTAGGTGTGGCCTGTGTGAAGCCTTGGAATAGGAGGGATATCACCTGGGTGGAGGAGCAGACCTGGACTGGGTGGGAGCAGGTGCCTCTGGGTCTGGAGGGTTGTGAAGCAGCTCGGTGATCCAGTCCTTCACCACCTGGTACTGGGGTTCCTCCATGTCCGTGAGGGTCTGGTTGACATAGCTGAGGAAGGGCTTGTGGTTGGAGGATGAGGAGTCAGTGTCGACCAGCTGAGAGAGGAGATCTATGTTGGTGCGGATGGTGTCCCTGATCTCCAGCAGGACAGTGTGGCTCTGCCCCTCCGGTCTGGCTCTCTGCCTTTCTGTGGAGGTGGGGCTGCGGTTGGATGCGGGTAGGGCTGTGGTGGACGTGCCATCTCCTTTCTCCCACTGCACCAGGGAGTCCTCCACGTGCTCCACCATGGTTAAAACAGCTGTCCACGGGTTCTCCACCGTGGGATGCTCCACAGAAACCTGCCTGGAGAAAGGAGCTGACTCTCGGCCGGAAGAGGACTGGCTCTCAGCAGGCTGCCGGAGAGAGAGGGTTGTGAGAGGGGCTGCTGCTGCTCCTCGGTGGCGGATCTCACCCTCCAGGAAGCTGCACCTGGCCATGATGTAGGTCTCTCTGTCTGTCAGCTTAACCGTGGCCTGGCCAGATTTCTTGAGGTGCAGCTTCCCGTACCAGGTGTGCATATGTTTCCACCAGCCGAGGAGCACATCCCATGTGTAGCCCAGACTCTCCGCCTTCTCTCTCCAAGCAACCTGCTTCCTTTTGGTGTCCCTGTAGAGCCGGTGTCCCTTCCGCCATAGATAGTCATTCTCTCTCAGCCACTCCAGCACCTCATCCTCATGTTCCTCCTCAATGGAGTATTGCCTCCTCTCCCGTTCCCGCATATGCCTCTTCCTCCCTTTGGCAGGACCAGATGGGCCCTCATTAGAGGGGCTTCCAGGTTGTAGCGGCTGGTCCTCCACATCACCAGCACCAGCAGCACCAGCAGGATCATCATCATCAGCAGCAGCAGCAGCAGCAGCAGCACCAGCAGGATCATTATCAGCAGCAGCAGCACCAGCAGGATCATCATCATCATCATCATCATCATCATCACCATCATCATCAGCAGCAGCACAAGCAGGACCAGAATCATCAGCAGCAGAGTAAGCACCAGGAGCACCAGCAGCACCACGAGCACGAGCAGGACCAGCAGGACAAGCAGGACGAGCAAGACCAGGAGCATGAGCAGGACGAGCAGGACGAGGAGCAGCTTCAGCAGAGTAAGCACCAGCAGAAGCACCACCGCCAGAAGCATCCTCAGCAGAGTAAACACCAGTAGAAGCACCACTGCCAGAAGCAGCATCAGCAGAGTAAGCACAAGCAGAAGCACCACCGCCAGAAGCATCATCATCAGCTCCTCCAGAAGCAGAAGCTGCAGAAGCCCCATCCGCAGAAGAGCGAGCCCGTGCTACAGAAGCTCCAGCAGAAGCAGAGTGAGGGCCAGGGGGCGGGAGGGTGGCCCTGTCCCTCTTGCCAGGGCTGGCAGAAGATGGTTCAGGCTTCCTCTTCTTCCCCATGGTTGTGGGGTTGCTGGCTGGCAGGGAGGCTGGCAGGCAGGCTGGCAGAAAGGCTGGCAGAAAGGCTGGCAGGCAGGCATGCACCGAGGCTGGCAGGCAGGCTGGCTGGCAGGCAGGCAGGCACCAAGGCTGGCAGACAGCAATGCTGGCAGGGAGGCTGGCAGGCAGGCAGGCAGCAAGGCTGGCAGGGAGGATGGCAGGATGGCAGGCAGCAAGGCAGGCAGCAAGGATGGCATGCAGGGCAGGCTGGCAAGGCACTCGATGTGTCTGGATGCAGGTCTTTCCTCTGAATGGTGACCTGCTTGGGAGCTGCTTCCCTTTATATCCACGGGGCTGACGCAATACATCCCCCCTGGATGCGCAGTGAACGCTAGGCATCCGCTAGGCATTCGCTAGGCTTCCGCTGTGCATCTGCTAGGCTTCCGCTCTGCATCTGCTTCATCCGCAAGGCTTCCGCTGTGCATCCGCTTCATCTGCTCGGCATCCGCTGTATCCGTTCTGCATCCGCTTTGCTGAGGTCCCCCGGAAGCCTTGCGGATGTGCCCTCTGCTCCCATCCACTTCCATCCGCTAGGCTTCCATTCCGCATCCGCTTTCCATCTGCTCTGCGTCCTCCCCCGATCCGTTCCTTTCCGTGTTATCCGCTCTGTTTATGCAAATTTTTGCCCCTTTTGAGAGCGGATAACAACGGATGGAACATTTTTCTCATCCGCTGTGTCTTTTTTACAAATGTTTTCCATCTGTTGGGCAGTGTGACAGGGCCTTTATTTGGGAATGTTTTTTATTGTGATTATTTTGATTTTCTACAGTTTCTTTTTCTATCAGGGAGGTTTCTTTTTCTACCGGAGGGGTTTCTTTTTCTACCGGAGGGGTTTCTTTTTCTACCAGAGGGGTTCCCCCCCCTTATTTATTACTGAGGTGTCTCCCCCCTCTCTGGTTGGTCTGTTGCTGGTTTTGTGTAATTGTTGTGATGTTGTTGGTGTTTGTGTGTGTTGTTCTTCGTGTCTGAGTGTGTCAGTGGTGCATTGTAGTGTGCGTAACCGTAGTTGGTCAATATATCTTCGCCAGGTTTGGCCGTCGTCTGTTTCCATTCTGTATGACCGTGGTCTGGTTATCTGTGTAATTGTTGCCGGTATCCACAACGGTTGGTCGGTGAGGTTTTTTGTGTATACTAGTTCTCCTGGTTCGAATTTGCAATACTTGCTCGAGGAGTCGGTTGGTTTTTTGGTGGCATATATTGGGTGTAATCTCTCTAAATGTGATCTTAGTTTTCTGCCCATCAGTAATTCTGCTGGGCTTTTATTTGTGGTGGAGTTTGGTGTTATGTGTTGTATTGTGAGCATTTTTTTGATTCTTTCTTGCATGTCCCCTGTGTCTAATTTATCTAGTGTTTCCTTGGTATACCGGACCATGCGTTCTGCCCTACCGTTCGTCACCGGTTAGCCCAGTGCTGTCAGTGCATGTCGTATGCCATTTTCTGCTAGGAATTTTTTGAAGGGTTGTGTTGTAAATTGTGGGCCGTTGTCGGAGATGAGTACATCCAGTAACCCGTGTGTAGTGAATAGCTTTCGTAGCTGTTTGATGACTGCTTCGGTGGTCGTAGAGTGCATGATGCTTACTTCTAACCAATTGGAGTAAGCATCTACTATGATTAGATATGTATGCCCTTTTGTTGGCCCCACGAAGTCTATATGTATTTGTGACCAGGGACCCCTTGGTGTTTCCCAGTCCAGAACAGGGGCTGAAGGGGTTGCAGGGTGGGAGTTTTGACATTTCCCACAAGTTTCGACCCATTTCCCAATATCTCTGTCCATGCCTGGCTACCATACATAGCTCTTGGCCAGGGTTTTCATTTGCACATACACAATACCTGGTCTTGTAATTTTTCTGGTATTATGACCACCCCAAAGTATACACCCTTTCAGTAATGACAGTTTGGTTTGTCTATTCTTATACGGTTTGAAAATAATGTCTATCTCGTTTTTCGGCCACCCTTTTCCTATCCAGTTTAAAACTTGTAACAATGTCTTGTCTTTTGCGGTCATTCTGGTGATGTCGGCTGCGGTTATCGGTAGGTTTGTCAAAGTCTCGATTTGTAGGGTGGAAGTGGTTGGTGCCGGGTCAATCTCTATGTCTGGTAAGGGGGTGTGACTCAAAGTGTCGGCACCCTGATTCATTTCAATTTATGTTTTTGGCGGGTTGGCATTCATTTGCTGCATTTTTGCTGCTGATGTTTCGGTTGCTTCTGCGGCCGTGGCTTTAGCAATAGCCTCGGTAATGGTGATCTTTGGTCAGGTCAGCAGTCGGCTTTGTAGGGTAAGGTCTCTCAGTCCCAGTACCACGCGATCCCTCATGGCTTCGTCCATGTTCAGGAATTCACATGCTCCTCTGATGTCCCGGAGAGCGGCGACAAAATCTGAGATTTTGCTTTCACCTTCCTTCTGGTCCTGTTTATAAAATTCGTGTCTCCTGATGAGGCTTGAGACGGTTGGTGTGTAGTGAGCCCTCAGCAGTTTCTCTAGGTCTGGCCAGGCCATTTGCTTAATGTCGTCTGGTTTTGCTAGTGCCTTGGCCATCTTAAACATTGTCGGCCCACAGTGTGTTAGGAATACAGCTCTTTTGCAATTGTCCGAGATTCCTTGCAGGTTGTTACTCTCCAAGAACATGAGGAATCTATTGATGTGGATTCCCAGTCCTCTGCTGCTGGGTTGAAGGGTGTGGGTGGTGAGTTGGTTCCGGCCATTTCATCTGCTCGGTTCTTGATGCCATGTGCCCGACTGATCTCTTTCTCAGAATCCCACCTTTGACACCAGTGTTCGGTTCGCGGGAATGAGACTCAGAGATCAGCGTAACTTCAGCTCTTTTATTTAGTTCTGAAAGTCTGTGTTAACCAGGAGCCACGGTTAACCAGGAGCAGCTCTTTTTATAGACAGCTTCTCGTGGCTAGTGTCCAATGATGGCTACATGTTTTTCCTGCTGCTTGAATTGTCCAATCATAGCCTTGCTATTAATGACCAATCAGCATCGAGAAAAGTACCCAATCAGCGTCGGGTATTTGTTGTCCAATAGGAATAGCTTATTTGAAGTATGTTAATATGGAACAATACTATTAGATCTTTTATCAATCTCTATGGCTTCTCTGATGACTCAGTAGCTGGGGTTTTCGATAGTAGTTAGGATTTTGGTGCCATTGAAGTCGATGCTATGACCTGTAGCTTTCATATGTCGGACTTGTGAGGAAGTGTGTTCCAGTTTTTTTCTGCATTCTTGTGTTCTTCAAGGCGGGTGCTTGCCCTTCTATTGGTTTGTCCTATGTATGTAGCAGGACATGAGGCACAGGGTACTTCATATATGCCTTGGTTTTCTAGGTTAATTTTATCTTTGGGGTTTCTTAGGATTGGTGCTATTTTTCTGTCTGTTTTTGAAGGCAGTCTTGATGTGATGCCTGCATAGTATCTTCCTGATTTTGTCTGTTGCACCTCTTATATAGGGCAGGACAGCTGTTCCATAGGTTTGTTCATTTTCTGGGTCTCTATTGTGTCTCAGTATGTTTTTGTGGATCAGGCCCATGATTTTGTTTTATGGAAGCCATTAGCTGTCAGTACTTTGGTCAGGGTGCATAGTTCAGTCCTTACGTGTGCCTTGTCTGACAGGTGTTTGGTTCTGGTAATTAGTGTTTTGGCCACAGAGTTTATTTGTGCTGGATGGTGGTAGGATTGAGCATTTAGGTAGCGGTTGGTGTGTGTTTTCTTCTGGTACATGGTGTGTCCTAGTGTGCCATCTGTTTTTTTGTAGATTAGTACATCTAGGAATGGTAGTTGTTTGTTTGTTTCCATTTCCATTGTGAATTTGATTTTGGGATGTGTGCTGTTTAGTTGTGTTAGGAAATCGTTTAGGTTTTCTTTTCTATGGGGCCAAATAACAAATGTGTGATCGATGTATCTTAGCCATAATTTGGGTTTGTGGGTGGCATTTGCCAGGGCTCTGGATTTGAATTCTTGCATGAACAGATTTGCAATAATGGTGACAGTGGTGATCCCATTGGGGCTCCTTCAATCTGCTTGTATCTTTGTCCTTTGTATGTGAAATATGTGTTGGTTAAGCAGTGTTCTGTTAGTTCCATGAGGTGCTCAGGTGGTTAGTATTTGTTTCTGATGATTTCTAGGGTTTCTTTCACTGGGACTTGGGTGAATAGTGAAACCACATTGAAACTTACTAGCAGATCTTTTTGTTCCACAT
Source organism: Laticauda colubrina (assembly GCA_015471245.1). Taxonomy (NCBI): domain Eukaryota; kingdom Metazoa; phylum Chordata; class Lepidosauria; order Squamata; family Elapidae; genus Laticauda; species Laticauda colubrina. The sequence continues at coordinate 21,397,331 of BLBF01000022.1, read as the reverse complement.
GTAGATCTTTGATCATTTCTAAGAAGTGGTATGAGTTTTGTACATGTGAAGCTGCTGCTTCAGCATGGGACTATAACTGTTTTGCTAGGTATGTGGCCAGGTTTTGTAGTGGTGCTCCTATGGAGCTGATTATGGGTCTCAGAGGTATACCTTCTTTGTGTATTTTGGGGAGGTCGTATAGTTTGGGGCATCTGGAAGATGTTTATCTTGGGACAATCTTCTGTTGGATCTCTTTGCTTATGTTGCTGGTTATGATTTTTTTCTTGGTTATTTTTTCTAGATATGTGGTTGGGTCAATGTTTATGGGTTTGTATGTGGAGTCTTGTAGTAGGTCTGCCAGTTTTGTTTCATAGTCTTTTTTGGCCATTACTACTGTGGTATTACCTTTATTTGCTAGAAGTATGATAATGTTGCTGTTGTTTTTTAGGGCTTGTAGGGCTTTTTTTTCTTCCTTGTATAAGTTGCTTTTGCGTGGTTTGCTTGTGCATAGGATGTTAGTGACTTGGTGTCTTTTTGTATCAGCTTCATCTGTATTTAGTTTAGTTAGGCTGGATTCTACTCCACATATGATGGATTCTGTGGGGATTTTTTGAGTGCTATTGCATCCAATATATATTCTTAATTACATGCAGGGGTGGGATTATCCCGGTTCATATCAGTTTGGGCTAACCCCTTGTTCTGATGATCATCTGGCTCTGAACCAGTTCTCTGTGGGTCCGCCCATCCATCCCTGCTCTTTCCTGTGCTTTTTTTCATGTTTTTAGAGCACAGCAGATTGTCGTGGCAGAGCGGTTTGCCATGCCTCAGCTGTTTTATTCACAGGGACTGCAGCTGAAGAGCTGAAAATGGGCTTTTAAAAATGTGGATTGCACAGGCTCACTGAACAGGTTTGTTATACCAGTTGAATCACATCCCTGATGATATGTCTATGTCTTTCCTTCTTTCTTTCTTTCTTTCTTTCTTTCTTTCTTTCTTTCTTTCTTTCTT
>BLBF01000022.1:21351129-21386242 GCA_015471245.1 Laticauda colubrina | reverse complement strand
ACACATACACACACACACACACACACAGATAGATATTTGATCGCTTGGGAGCAGTATGGGGCTGACGTTGTGACGATATGACAAATGATCTTGGGGCTCCAGGACCGGCATTAACATCTTCGTATCTAGATGGTTTTTTTGGACCCAAACCGTCCCATAGAGACAGTGGCTGAGAAGAGTGTATCCTGCCGATCCCAGGAACACTGCAAAATCCCTGGTTGATCCAGGAGAAGTTCTCCATGCTGGCTGTGGAGGAAGCAGCCATTGAAGCTGCTGAAAGGTTGGGACAGCTCCAGAACAGGAGAAGAAGAAAGAAAGTGTGTCGGCTTTGGTTGAGATTTAACTAATTTTTTTTGGGGAAAGAGAACACCCTCAGGAGGAAAAGAAAAATATTGGAGACAGAAGAGGCACAGAGGTGAAAATGAGCCTGATGTCAAACAAATTTGACTTTTTTTTTGTTTATTATAAAAATACAAAAGGACTTCTTTTTTAAACTGGACTGGACTTTTTAACTAATAAGCAATGAAGAATTAATATTAACATCTATTTTAAAGAAAGAACATTTTTTTGTTAGTTTTCTTTGTTCTCTCTAAAAGGGAACTTTAAACTCTCCCCCTCCCCACCATTTTGGTTACATTGTAAAATAGAAGTGAAAGTTGAGCAAAACAAAGCAACACTGCCATCTTAGAGGCTTAATTTTTTTTTTCTATTAATGGAAAAGGAATGAACTTTGAGAGAAATTTTCAATGGGATAGTGGACACAAAATTGGACTATACAACACAGAAGGCTAACAAACAAAATAGAAAGAAACTTCCAAAATCCTTCTTCAAAATGGTAGAGGAATTAAGCATTAAAGATGCTTGGAGAGAAAGAAATGCAAAGAATAGACAATATACTTTCTATTCCAACAGACACTCATCATGGTAAAGAGTAGATATGATCTGGATGTCAACAGAATTAATTTCTCATATACAAGAAGCTAATATTGAAACAAATACTTGGGCGGACCATAATCCAGTATGGATTAAGTGGCAAGGACAAAGGAAAAGATCTAGATGGACTTTGAATAATACAATATTGAAAGAAAAATAATTTATACAAAAGATGGAAAAAGATTTGGCCTTTTTCTTCAAAGAAAATAACAAGGAGGTCATCTCACTATAAGACATCTAATAAGTCCTTGTATTTATTCATCTTAGTAATATCCAAATTATTTGGGTGAATAATCGCTTCCATTTTTTAAAATTTTTATTGGTTTTTAAAACAAACACAAACACACAAAACATAAAAACATCAAGTCATCTTCCATATATGTACATACAGTGTGCCGGTTGGTTTACAAATTGTTTTGTGCTTCCATTTCATAGTCTTCAATTATAATTACATTGTATATAATCTTGTATTTTCAATCAAATATCAAATACATTAATATCATTATTAATCATTTGACTATATTTTTATTCATTCATGTTTTACAAAATGAACATATTTTACTTAATTTGTTTTATGACAATTCATATTATCACCCCAAATTTATCCTAGGAACATTTTGTAGATATAATAAGAAAATAATACATCTTTATTTATTTATTATTTTCTAAAAGTCTACATATTTCATTACTATATTTTATTGTCCAACCATTGATAGAATAGATCCCAAATTGTATAAAATTGTTTATCATCTTGTTCTCTTATTTCAAATGTCAATCTACTCATTTCAGCACATTCCAGTATTTTCTTGATAATTTCCTCCTGCAATGATATTTTCTCATTTTTCCAATTTTTAGCAAGCACAATCCTAGCTGCTGTTAATACATTTACAATCAGGTATGTCAAGTCTTTACTATATATTTCAGGGAAAATTCCCAATAAAAATATCTCTGGTTTTAAATATATGTTTTTTTTGTCATTTTTTTCCAACCACATGTGGATTTTAGTCCAGTATTTTTTAGCATCCACACAAGTCCACCACATATGGTAATATGAGCCAGGTGTCTGATGACATTTCCAACATCTTTCAGATTTATTCTTGAACATTCTTGCTATTCTTGTCGGAGGAAAATGCCACCTGTAAAACATCTCATACAAATTTTCTTTAAATGCTGTTGACATTGTCATTTTATAATTTTGAAACCACAATTTTTGCCATTTCTCTAGATCAATCCCATATCCAAAATTCTTCCCCCAAGCAATCATTGTTTCTTTTACTTGTTCTTCTTCTAGTTTAATTTCTAATAAATATCACACAATTTTTTATCACCTTTTCATCAGTACCTGTCAAAATCTTATCTAAGTCAGTCAGTTTATCATAAAAACCTTCTGTTTTAGAATCTTTATCATACCTTGAATGTATTTGCACATATGAAAACCAATTCATCTTCATACCTTGTTCCTCCAGTTTTTGTACAGATTTAAGTTCACCCTTTTCATTCAATATTTCACCATATCTGTTTATTCCTTTTTGTATATTATAGAATAAGAAAATGCTTCAATAATTGATAGCCAGACTGGAATTTTCAAATAACATTGTCTTTTAATCTTCTCCCAGTTTAACCACAGAGACTCCCGTATATAATGTCTTCTAAAATACCCCTGTGTTTTAGTTCCTTTATACCATAGAAAAGCATGCCACCCCAACAACAGATCATGTCCTTCTAATGCCAACAATTTAGTATTTCTTAATGTTATCCATTCCTTAACCCACATCAAATTTGTAGCTTGGGAATACAACTCCTAATTAGGCAAACCAAATCCACCTCTTATTCTAGCATCTTGCAAAAGTTTTAACTTTATTCTCGCTTTCTTACCTTGCCATATATATTTCAACACAATTTCATTCAAATCTTCAAAGTAATCTTTTCCAAGCCTAACTGGAATTGTCTGAAACAAATATAAAATTCTGGGTAATATATTCAGCTTGATTGTAGAAATTCTCCCTGTTAATGACAGTTGTAAATTTTCCCATTTCGCCAAATCTAGTGCTATCTGCTGTTTGAGTTTGATATAATTATTCTCTTTTAGTGTACTGCATCTTTCTGTCAAGTATATCCCCAAGTACTTGATTTTATTTGTGACCTGAATTTTCAATAGGTGCCAGTTCTTCCTTTTGTCTTGATAGCATATTCATTGTCAAGATCTTTGTCTTATCTTTAATTATTTTCAAACTAGCCACCTTTCCATATGTCTCTATCTTTTCTATCAATTTTGATGCTGTTTCTAGTGGATCTTCTAAGATAAAAACCAGGTCATCTGCAAATGCTTTCAACTTAAATTCTTCCTTTTTTAATTTTCATCCCTTTTATATTCTTTTCATCTCTAATATTTCTATTTAGCACTTCCAAAGTTAACACAAACAACAGAGGTGATAATGGGCACTCTTGTTCCTTTTCTTATATCGATAGAGTCTGTCAGTTCTCCCTCTATCATTACGTTTGCCGCTTACTTATGATATATAGCTTCTATTGCTTGAATAAATTTTCTTGCAAAGCCCATCTGTTCCAGGAGTAACAACATGAATCGTCAGTTCACATTATCAAATGCCTTTTGTGCATCTAGAAATATCAGAGCCATTTGTTTTTCAGGATGTGCCACAAAGTTTTCCAAAGTGTCCAAGATTACTCTCGTATTGTCTTTAATTTGTCTCTTTGGCAGAAATCCATTTTGATCAGGATGGATAAAATTATTTAAATATTTTTAAGTCTTTCTGCCAATATTGAAGCAAAAATTTTATAATCTGCGTTTAGTAAGAAAATAGGTCTATAGTTCTTGATTTATAATGAAACAGTCTCCTCTTTTGGAACAAGTGTGATATTAGCTTCTCACCATGAATTAAGAATCCTCTTCTTTACCATAACTTCATTCATAACTTCTAGCAATGGAAAGTTCAATGATTCTTGTCATGTTTTGTAAAATTCTGCCGGGAGTCCATCTGGGCCTGGTGCCTTTCCATTATTTTGCTTCTTGAGTGCTTCAGTTAACATACTTATATTGCTTTTTAACATTGTTTCAATCACTTTAGGTATCTGGGCTAAATTAGCATTCTGTAGATACTGTTTAACTCTTTCCTAATCAATATTCTCTTGTGTATATAGTTTCCCATCATAGTCTCGAATGATTTCCTTCTTCTCTTTACGACCATAGCAAACTTGGCCTTGGTCATCTCTTAATTGCAATATTTTCCTTGATTCTTTCTCCTTTCTCAATTTAATATGCTAACCATCTCCCTGGTTTATTTGCACCTTCAAAGTAGTTCTGTCTAGCCCCTCCAATTTTTTGTGCTAATTCTTCTTTTTCTATTAGACCCATTTTATGTTTGGTTATATCCATTTTTAACTTAATGTCCTTTTTCTGTGGCATTTTCTGTAGCTCTTTTTCAAGTCCTTTATACTCATCTTCCAATGCCTTATAGGCTTATCTTTTCATGGTATTTCTTTTCCTTGTATAGTCTATTATCAAGCCTCTGGCATATGCCTTCATTGTATCCCATACATTCTGGATTGATGTATCTTCTTTTCTGTTTTCTCTAAAAAAAAAGCCAGTTCTTTTTCCATCCACTCTGTGAAGTCTTTTTCCTTTAAAATAGTATTATTTAACGTCCATCTAGATTTTCTTCTTTGTCCTTTCCATTTAATTGTCATTGGATTGTGATCTGCCCAAGTACTTGTTTCAATATTTATTTCTTGAATATTAGTTAACAATTCTGTTGACATCCATATCATATCTATTCTGGACCATGATAAGTGTCTATTTGAGTAGAAGGTGTATTGTTTACTTTTAGCATTTCTTTCTCTCCATGTATCTTTTAAATTTATTTCATCTACCATTTTAAAAAAAGATTTAGGGAGAGTTTTTTTATTTTGCTTTATTGTTTTCTGTGCTGTATAGTCCAGTTTATTGTCTACAATTCCATTAAAATCTCCCATCATAACTATATTAACATAGTCCAGTTCAATTATTTTCATATGTAATTTTTTTCTTGATTGTCATTCGGGGCATAGATTGCAATCAGGAGTGTTTTCGTATTATTGTCCATTATTTCCATCATTAATATTCTTCCGTTGTCATCAGTATAAATCAATTTCACTGGGATGGTCTCTTTAATATACAAAACCACTCCTCTTTTCTTACATTGTGTCAAGGAAGTAAATATTTTCCCTAATTTTGGCTGTATCAACAATTGTTCATATTGTTTTTTAATATGTACTTCTTGTAGACAAATTATATCAAATTTTAATTTCTCTAATTTATGAAAGGTTTTCCTTCTTTTAACGGCTGAGTTAAGTCCATTTATATTAATTGTAATCAATTTTTTTCTCTTCCATGGTTATATTTTGTAGTTAGGTTTGACAGCTCTCATGGATCTTGGTTCACGTTGTTCTTTGGCGTCCTCCTTTCCACCTACTGCACCTTCTTCTTTTTCAGTCGTCATTTGGCAGTCCTCTTGGAATTCAGTTCGTGAAATTTCTTTTTCTGCCTCTTCCTCTTTCCCTCTGAAAAATTCTGTGTAAAATGATTCAGCTTCCTAAACTGAATCAATTCTATATCTCTGTTCTTGCCATGTGAACATTAAACCTTCTGGAATCAGCCATCTATAATTCACCTCCTTTTAAAGTAGTAATTTGGTCAAGAATCGGTATTCTCTTTTCATCTCTCTCACTCTTTTGGGTACTTGTTTCAAGACCACAATATCCTTATCTTTGTATTTCAGTGTTTTCTCTCTTGCCACTTGCAATATTTGCGATTCAATGGCTTTCTTTATAAACCTGATGTAAACTTCTCTTGGTTCTCATCGCATATCTTGTGAAGACTTGATAAACCTCATCTATTCTATCCATCATCTTCTCTTCAGTTATTTCCAAAGCTTCAGCCAATATTTCTATCATTATCTCAGCTAGATTTTCTCCTTTTTCTTCCTCTATGTTTTGGAATCTAAGATAAAATTCTGATCTGTCCACCTCCCATCTCAGCATACCATTTTTATTTTGTTCAACCACAGTTAATCTGTTATCGATATCTCCAATCTTCTTGTCTCTTTGTTTCTTCTTCTTCAATTTTTTGGAGCCTCTCATCATACTTCATCATCATTTGTTGGATGTTCTCCACTTTTTCATCGGTTTTCCCTGTTCTTTGTTCAATGTTCTCAATTCTCTTTTCAATATTCTCTGATCTTGTTCTAATATTTTGAATTCCTTGCATAATCATCTGCAGGGTCACTTTTTCTTGTTCTTTTTCTTGCCTTAACACTGTTTGAATTGAATGTTGTCCTCCAGATGATGGAGAGGAGGAAGTGGAAGTTGAAGAACCAGGAGCTGTTAGTTTCCTACTCATTTGAAACAATTCAAAATCTTCAGGTTCTTCTAGACCTTAATCCAATTATGAAATAACCAATTGCAATTCCAAATAAAAATAGTAGGAAAAAAGAAGCCAAATGGTAATAATAATAAAAAAGAATAAAAAACTTCTTCAGGTTCTTGTGTACCTTAATCCAGTTGGTTGGTTAGATAACAGTAAAAATTCAAATATGAAGCAAAAGACCATAAACACACCATAAACACACACAAAAAAGAAAAAGTTGTAAAATCCTGAAAAAGGTGAAAAAGTGAAGAAAAAGGCTAAAAAAAGAAAGGAAAAATTCTTCAGATTCTTCAACTCTTTAATCCAATTAAGAGGTCTCAAATATAAAAAGATGCATCGAAATAAACAAAAAACAACAACAACAACAACCCAATATGAAAGGTAGATGGAAAGACAAAAATACCAGGAAGGGAGAGAGAAAAAAAAGGCTACTCCCTTAAAAAGAAAAGGAAGGGAAACATTAATACTAAAGTTTTTACTTTAAAATAAAAAGCAGGCGTAGAAATTTAAGTTCCAAAGACAAGAAAAAAGAAAAACAAAGACAAGTTCCAAAGAGCCAAAAATTCAAATAGCTGTTACGAAAAATAGTAAACTGATGAGGAGGGGTAGCACAGCTTAGAAAGAATAAAAAGAGCACACTGCACTTTGTTTAATTATCCAAGGCTCTTATAACTCTCTTCTCCAAAGACTTATCACCTTTTCTTTTCCTAAGTTTCAACACCAGACTCCAGCTGTTGATAGAAACCCAGAAGAGCACCTGCAATAATACTCTCCCATGCTCTTCCCTCTATCTTATCAAACAGGCAATGTCCTTGAAAAAAAGTCTCAGTTTTTTCTCAGCTTTGTCTGGTCAAAAGATAAATAGAATATTTCCAAGCCTCTAGTTGGCAGTGTTACAAAGTTTCTTTAGCTTTCACTTTTCCCCTCCTTTTCCAAGCAAAATATAATAAGAATTAATTAAAAAAAGAAAAAGATATAAAAAAATAACAAAAAGGGACTCTCTGGCTTAAAATATTATAAAGTCAAAAAGGAGAAAAGAAGAGAAAAAAACAGTCCAGTTTCAAAATATAAGATCATGTGTAGAAAATCCAGTAATGAGAAAAAAATAAAATAAAAATATTACTTTGACATTACTGTTTAAAATCGCTGCTTAAGGCTAGGGCCCACTGGTCGACGGATGCAAAACAAATGCATAAAGGACACAGCGGATGAGCAAAATTTTGGGAGTGGCTCCATCCGCTCCAAAAAGTGGTGAAAATTTGCACTAACAGAATGGAAAAGAACGGAAAAGAACGGACGTGGGTAGTATGTAGCGGGGATGTAAAACGGATGTTCATAGGAAGCCTAGCAGATGAAAGCGGATGGAAGTGGATGACACCTCCGAAGAGGTTCCGGGGGAGAATTTTGAAGCGGACACATAGCGGATGAAGCGGATGCATCACGTACGCCTAAAGGAAAGAAAGAGGATGCCGCACGGATGTATATTGGAATGCAAACGCATCCTTTCTATTTCCGTGCTACTAATGATGTAGACATTCCATGTACCCTTTCTTTCCTCCCTCTTTCTATTTTTAGCTGCAGCGGATGTGAGTTGCGAGGATGCCCAGAGGATGCAGAGAGGATACAGCGGATGTTTAACGGATAATAAACGGACATAGAATGTTTGTTGCTCCTGTGTCATGGATTTACATCGTACACGGCGGAAAGTTCATCCGTTCACAAAGTTTTGTGCAGCTCAAAACTTCTTGCGTGGATGAAATTGCAGTGGACGGATGCTTGAGGGATAGAGCATATGAAACACGTATGCAGTGAATACACAACGATGAATAGTGTTTTCCAACAGATGGCAAGCTTTTTTAACATTTTACATCCTCTTTGCATCCGTAAGTGCAGTGGGACAGGGTCTTTAATCACTTCTGTCAAAACTTTTACAGATTCTTTCTTTTCCTTAGGGTGTCCTTTCAAATCTTAAAGTAAAGAAAAAGTTCTTACTAAACTGGCACACTCTCTCTTTCCGTTCTCTTTCATTTTGGAGCTGTCCCAACTTCAGCAGCTTTAATGGCTGCCTCTTTGCCGCTGGCAAAAACATCTTCTCCTGGATCTACCTGGGACTTTGCGATATCCCTGGGATCGACAGGATGCACTCTACATTCACCGTCTCTTCAGGATGGTTAAATCCACTTGGACTGTCCAGGAGCAAAGATATCGGCAGTGATCTCAGACCTCCAAGATTGCATGCTGTATCGTTGTGATGCCAGCTCCGCCCCCCCATCACTTCCATTGTTGAAATCCAGATTGGTATCTTTAAATAATGTTTTTTCCTTTTTTTCTTCCAGTTGGTCAATAATGCAACTCTAATTAAGTGTCTGTGAAAGTATTTCTGGGTGGTTTTCCCGATATTCCATAAAAAAGCAGGCCACCCTCTCTGTAAATCGTGGCCTTCTAAAACTAATATTATCTTGTTTGTTAAATTCACCCATTCCTTCAACCATACTAAGGAGGCCGCACTATAATACAACTCCCAGTTTGAAAGGGCCATCCCTCCCCTGCTGTTCATATCTTGCATTGCCTTTCAATTTATTCTTGTTTTTTTCCTTTGCCAAATGAATTTTGCGATTATTTTGTTAAGTTCTTCAAAATACTTTTTGTGTACTTTAATTGGTATCATCTGAAATATATAAAGAAATTTTGGGAGAATGGACATTTTAATCATAGCAACCCTACTTAATAGTGAAAGTTGCAGTTTACCCCATGTTTCTAAATCCTTCTTTACCTGTTGCAATAGTTTGTCATAATTATTTTCCTTTCGTGTTTTGCAATGTGTTGTCAGCCATATTCCTAAGTGTTTAACTTTATCACTTGAAATCCCATGGCCTTTTCTAATTCTGACTTCTGTTTTCCTGTTAGATTTTTAGTCATTAATTTTGTTTTCTTTCTATTAATTTTTACTCTAAATTGTTCCATCTTGTTCATCAGTTTTTGTCCTCTTTCAATTGGCTCTTCAATAAAAAAAATCATGTCATGTACAAACACTTGCAGCTTGTATTCTTCTTTCTTAACCTTTAATCCTTTTATGTCTGGATTCTAATATATGTTAGTAATGTTTCCAATGATAATATGAAGAGCAGGGGTGAGAGTGGGCAATCCTGTCTGACTCCTTTCTCTATTTTTATTGGGCGTGTATATTCCTCATTTATCATAATGTTCACCTGTTGTGTATCCTAGATAGTAGTTATAATATTTTCGAATTTGGTGCCTAAGTTCATGTTATAAATTCTTTGGATTAAAAATTGCCAATTCAAGTTATTGAAGGCCTTCTGTGCATCTAAAAACATAAGGACTATTTGTTTTTCGGGGTGGGCTTCATAAAATTTCAGAACATCTAGTACTATTCTTAAATTATTCCTGATTTGTCTGTTCAGGAGAAATCCATCTTGGTCTTGATGTATAAGGTCATTCAAAATTCTTTTTAATTTGTTTGCAATAATAGAAGCGAATATTATATAATCTTTATTTAACAAGGAAATTGGCCTATAGTTTTGTATATATCGGGAGTCCAAATCTTCCTTTGGGATCAACGAAATCAATGCCCCCCTTCCATGAGTCTGGCATTCTGGCTGCCAATAAGACTTTGTTAAAAACTTCCATCATAACGGGTCCTATTAATTCTCCTATGGCCTTGTATAGTTCCCCTGGGATCCCATCTGGTTCCAGAGATTTACTAATTTTCTGGTTCTCTATTGCTGTTTTTAATTCAGACCAAGTAATATCTTTGTTTAATAATTCTTTCATCTCTTCCCCAATTACTTTATCTTTCATTTTTTCTAAATAGTTTCTTAACCTATCCTCATTGACCTCCTCCTTTTTCTATAAATGTTCAAAATACTTTTGAGCAATTTATTTTTTTCTGTTCTATCCCCTGTTGTGTATCTCCATTTCCATCTATTATTTGGTAGATCAATCTTTTTTCTTTTCCTTTTTTAAGTCGAACGGACAACCATCTCCCTGGCTTATTAGGGTGCTCAAAATAAGTTTGTCTAGTTGTATTCAAATTTATAATCATTCTCTCTTGTTAAATTACATTCAATTTGTGTTCAGTTATTGTCATCTGGTTTTGCAATCTTGAATCCTTTGGAGTACTGTGTAATTGAATTTCTAATTCTTTAAGTTTTTGTTGTAATTTATTTTGCTGGGCACATTTTCCTTTATTCCTCTTAGCATTATAAGATATTGTTATACCTCTTTTTACTGCCTTTATTGTGTCCCAAATGTTTCATTTCATAGTTGCTCCATTGTTATTTTCCTTTAAGAAATAATTTAATTCCTCCTGAGGTTTGTTCGTATATTCTTTTTCTCTAATTAACTGCGTATTTAATGTCCACCTTTTCCTGGTTTTTTTTCTACCAGATTATCTGAATTGGATTGTGGTCTGCCCATTCATTGGGTAAGATTTGAATTCCTTTTATTTCATTTGCTATTTCCCCATTCATCCATGCCATGTCAATTCATGTCCATATTTGGTGGGGGTTTGAATAGAATATAAATTGTTTTTTCTCAGGGCTTAACCTTTTCCATATATCAATCATATTTAACTCCCTCATCATTTCCATATATCTTTTTTTTCCTGTTCCTCCCCCCAATAATGTGGTCTTTTTGGTAATCAGTAATAGCATTAAAATCCCCTATGATACAAATATTTCTTTTTTCCAATCCTACTATTTTTTCATATAAATACTTAAAAAACTCTTTTTGTTCTCATTCGGGGAATAAATTACCACTAAAAGGATTGGAATAGCATTGATATAGATCTGCAAAACCATATCCATCAGGATCTGACCATATTAACTCCGCTTTCATGTCCTCTTTCACATACACTGCGATCCCTTTCTTTTTCCCAGCATCTGCCGATGCGGTAAATAGCTTCCCTAATTTCGGGCATTCTAAATATTTTTCATCTAATTTCTTTATACGTGTTTCTTGTAGGCATACTATGTCTGTGTTTTGCTTGATTGATTTGGCTATTGTCCTTTTCTTTTTTTTATCGTAAAGTTTAATCCATTTATGTTAATTGACAATATTTTCCTTTCTTCGTCCATTATTTAATTTTGTCACTCTCTTTGTCTTGTGACTGCTCTAGTTTCTCTTTGTGCCTGAAGGTGTATCCTATCTTCTTCTCTCTCCTAATATGCTCAACTATTTCCTTGGTTTCCTAAAGCTCTATATCTTTTCTTATGTTGGTCTTGATCTTCTTGGGAGTTCATTTCCAATTCATTCTTACTGTTCTGTTCTTTCGGGCCTACCAACCTTTTATAAAATTCCTGAGCCTTTTTCATAGAGTCTATTTTAATTTTCCTTTCCTCCCATGATACTAACATCCCCTCTGGGATTAACCATTTAAATACAATTCCTTTTTGATTTAAGTGGACCGCTAATTCTCTATACGTAGGTTCAAAATAATCCTAATTATTTTAACTAATTAACTAATCAGAGCAACAGAAAGAAATAAAAAAGTAGAGAGAAAAAAAGAAAAAGTAGCTATTTCACTTTCAGTCACTGGAGTTACAAGCTTGCAGTCTGAATACCCAGAAACAGAAAATTGCTGAGTAGTAACAATGTCCTCTCAAAATCTCATCTCACTCAGTTATAACCAGTTCTCTTTTCATCTTTTCTTGGGGATCTTAAGTTCAGTTTTCTTATATTTCTATATTACTTCAGTTGAGGCAGACTATTCAATTGGACAGATACACCCTCGGATCAGTGGTCAAAGGCTTTTTCAGAGCTTCCAAAAAATTTCAAGGTATCTCCCTTTGCACCATGTTATCTCCATTTATTTCACTTACTCTGATCTTCTTCTTGTCTCAAATCTAATGCAGTTTTTCAAAAAGAAAGTGATCCAAGTCCCCCAGACTTTCCAGCAGCTAGATTTCCTTCCATTAATAACAATGCAGCAATCCTCACCAACCTTCTAGTCTTCTTTGCTTCATTTGTTACTGTCCTTATTTTCTATCTGTCCAGCCCTTTCACTTTCATCCTCCTCACCTCTGTTCTTTAGCTGCTTCCGTTTAGGGCTCCAATCAGCTTCTTTCAACAACTTTCTGTGGATCCACAGTGCTCGGAAAAACTTCCTCACCGGCACCGTTTGCTGTTGATCACCACAATATGTCTCTCACTTACTTCCTTTCATTGGTGGCAGACTGGACTCTGGGACCACCATTAACAGAACAGCAGTCTCTTGCTCGTCGGGCTCTGGAGAGTTTATCTTCACTGCAATGGGAGTTGCCTTCCCCTAACTGCAGCTCGAGTTACTCCACACTGGCACATTTCTCTCCAGGATTTGTGCACCCCAAGGGATTGCACCAACAGCAAGAAGAGGCAAGAAGAACTGCGAGCAGATCTCTACACCTCTGTTTGTCCCTGCCTCACCACCGGAAGTCCCGGCCTTAGTATTTTTAGATGCACCAAAAGCTTTTGATAATGTAAATTGGCAGTTTATGATATTACAAATGGAACAAATGGACTTTGGTGAAAAATTTATGAAAGCCATTTAGGCAATATACTATAAGCAATCTGCCAAAGTAATGATAAATGGAGATTTGACAGATAAGATTAACATAAAAAAAGGAACTAGGCAAGGAAGCCTGCTGTCACCTCTGTTGTTTGTTCTGACATTGGAGGTATTAAATAGAAATATTAGAGATGATAGTGAAATAAAGGGAATGAAAATAAAAAAGGAGGAATACAAGTTACAATCATTTTCAAATGATCTGGTTTTCATATTAGAGGAACCATTAGAACAGTGCCTAAATTGATAGACAGGATTGAAGAATATGGACAGGTGGCAGGATTGAAAATAAATAAAGAGAAAACTAAGATTTTGGTTAAGATTATGGTTGAAAAACAAAAGAAAGAGTTTATAGAGAGATTGAATATCCAGATCACAAACAAAGTTAAATATCTAGGAATAAAATGAACAGCAAGATGTGGAACACTCAAAGAAGATAATTAGTATAAACTCAAACAACAGATTTGTGACAGACCTGAAAAAAATGGGAAAATTTACAACTGGGAATTATATCACCAGGCAGCAATATTGATGTGGGTGAAAGAATGGATAGTCTTAAGAAATACTAGATTGTTAACATTAGAAGATCATGATCTATTATTGGGGTGGCATGCCTTTTTATAGTACAAGGAAAGTAAAACACATGGGTATTTTAGGAGACACTATATTCGAAATGCTTTAGTGTTAATTTGGGAGAAAATAAGAAAACAACATTACATGAAAATACCAATCTGGTTGTCAACTATAGAGGCATTTACATATCCGATGGTTTATAAAATGGAACATACAGTTAGATATGGTGAAATATTAAATGAAAAGGGTGAACTTAAATATAAACAAGAACTAGAGGAACAAGAAATAAAGATGAACTGGTATTCATACATGCAAATTCATTCTAGATATGATAACGATTGTAAGACAGAAGGGTTTTATGATGAATTCACTTAATTAGATGGAATTTTGACAGGTACTGATGAGAAGGTGATTAAAAAATTATATGGATATTTACTTGGAATTAAATTAGAAGAACAACAAGTTAAAGAAACAATGGTTGCATGGCGGGAAAATTTTGGATATGGGATAGACTTAGAGAAATGGCAGAAATTATGGTCTCGAAACTATAAAATAACAATGTCAACAGCATATAAAGAGAATTTGTGTATAATGTTTTTTAGGTGGTATTTACCACCAGCAAGAATAGCAAGGATGTTCGAGAATAAATCAGAGAAATGTTGGAAGTGTCATCAAATACGTAGATCACATTATCATATGTGGTGGACATATGTGGGAAGCCAAGACTTACTGGATTAAAATTAATACAAGGCTGGAAAAAATGACAAAACAGCATATAGACTTGAAACCAGAGATATTTTTATTGGGTATCTTACCTGAAGGATACAGTAGAGAATTGACATATCTGATTATAAATGTTTTAACAACAGCTAGAATTGTATTTGCTAAAAACTGGAAAAGTGAAAAAAGTCCAATAGAAGAGGAGGTGATTAAGAAAATAATGGAATGTGCAGAAATGAGTAAATTGGCATTAGCAATTAGAGAGTAAGAAGATAAAGAACATTACAAAATTTGGGATTTATTTTATCAATGGCTAGATAAGAAAATAGGGAAATAAAATGAACTATAATATAAATACAACATAATAGTAAAGATAAGACAATGTAATGATATGTTATAACTGATTGTGAAATGAATGATATTATGAACTAGGTTTTGTAAAAGTTGAGATTTGCTCATAAATTATGAGCAAAGTTATAATTAAAGTCTAATAAGGAGTTAACAATAATATAATATGCCTAGTTGATCTACATAATATGAATTTTAATTTAAATTTAGAAGGGAAAGACCATTGATATTGTGCACAAAAGATATGTACCAACCGACAGACTGTACAATGGAAAGATGGTTTTATTTGATGTTTTATGTTTGTATTTGTCAATGTTTGTTGTAAAAAAAAAAAACTTTTAAGAAAGACATTTGATTACTTGAACTGCCTCCATTGTTAAGTGTCTGGTCTGCTGAGTGCCGGGCTGCACACCTACTTAGTGCTGCATGTGCCAGGCTACAGCTATGTTGTAGCTCTGGCCTGGTTGGTGCTGCAGCTCTCATGCTGGCAAAGCCAGCGTGGGGCTGCCCCTTGTCACCTGCAGTGGCTGCAGCCACCTTGCTTTCTGTTCAGCCCAGCCCAGCCCAGCCCAGCCCAGCCCAGCGCCAAACCTCAAATGCTACCCAGCAGACTCCGCTACCTCCCACTGGAACTACCCCACATATAGTGACATAAGAGCATCCACCAGGGCCAGGACTGTAACCCAGTGTCTTCAGCACAAGTAGGCATGCAGGCTGGTGCTCAGCAGCCCAAAGAAGACCCTTTTAGTCAGAGTTCCATGTCCAGGCAGGGAGTGGTTCCCAGGACTTCCTAATTCACAACCAGCTGGCTGCATGGTGGGAGGGAGCTTCCTGCCCACCTAAAAGAGAGGCTGGGTTGCATGAACAGATGTCCCCCACCCCAAGACTTCCATAAGCACTGGGCTGCAGGCTCCACCCCAGGGAGCTTCAACCAGGGCCAAGATCTTGGCACCCCCCACCCTCCACCTGCCTTGCCAGGACAATGAAGAGCACTTCCTGTGAGGCTAGCAGCAGCATGGATAGCCATTTAGCAGCCAGCACAGTGCCTACCATGGCTGAGAAGAGTCCTAGCAGCAGCTGGTCAAGCAGGCAGGCAGGTGGAGACTGAGATATGTCAAGAGTTTGGCCCATTTCAGCTGCGGGCAGGCAGACAGTGGGATGGACAGGGCAGGGCCTGTGCAAGCTGTGCTCCCACTCCCATTGGCCTCGAAGCTTGCCGTTTCCTTATAAAAAAATAAGACCTCCCCAAAAATAAGGCCAAGTGCTTATTTCAGGGCCCAAAGAAAATAATGCTTCAGGGCCCAAAGAAAATGTTGAGGGAAAACAAGGTACTCACTTTTACTACTATGTTTGTCATTGCATTGCTTCCTCTGTCAACAACATTTAATTAATCAGGCCATGACTATCAACCATCAAAAATATCTGCCAGAATGTATATTCAGCCAAGTGATTGCAGTGGAGTTTGGACTGGATAAATGTGACATGCTCACCATCAAATGGGGGTAAAACAGTGAAAATTGAAGAATCAAAATGTCCTAGGGAAAATAACATCAAGAATGTGGATGAAGATGATCATTACAAATACCTGGACATCCTTCAAGCTGACAACAATCACACAGAAGTCAAAAAAATTAGAAGTGAATACATTCACTTCTTTAAGATCTTAAATTCAAATTCAATGGAGGAAATATTATCAAGGCAATTAGCACCTGGGCAATTTGCCCAGCTTGCTACTCTTGTGAAACCTGAAATCAACTACTTGAAATCATTAGGGTCACTTTGCATTACAGTAGGCACACCATCTTTATTCCTTTGGGGCACCATTTTATTATTACAACAGTGAAATACAAAAAAAAAAATCTACATGGATTGGTGGAAATACAATGGGAAACAAAGCTAAATAGTAATAAAATGAATTAAGCTTTAAAATATAATAAAAAGAAATATTGTTTATAATTATATAACTATGTTATATAACATTAAACTTATCATTAAATCTGAACGAGATAGCAATATAATGTGACCTCATTTAAAAGCATTAAGATTTTCCAAAAATGGATAAGAAATATATAACCTTGATCTATTTCTTGAAATTGATAGAGTGACTTTCCTTCCAGTTACATAGGATTATCGTCTTTGCTGCACTCTAAGCCTGATAAAACCAAAGCTCTTCATAAGCTCTTCAGGGCACCGAAACATTAACTTCATTCTATTAGACTGGGTTGTGAACTGCTTTTTTTTCCCCAAAAATTTTTATTGATTTTTACAAAAAAAACATATACAAACAAAACACATAACATAAAAACATAAAACATCTTTTTTGAAAGCAGCTTGATCCCGGATTACATCTCCTCGTACAGACATAAATTCAAGTTCATGCTCACTTTTATATACTATTCCATATCTTATTACCATTCTACATTTTCTACATAGCTTTTCCCCTCTTTTCACTCTCTTAATTCTATTTTATTTATTTCATCTCAATTTAAATCATTATAGTTATAACCTTTGTCTGTCCTGTTTCTGCTATTATCTTTTCTCATTAACACAAAATTTCTCCTGTAATAACTGATTGGAGTATGGCGCCTTTATATCTTTCCCTTAAATTTAACACTGAAAATAATACATAACTTTCATTCGGATTCTGCTTAGTACATTCTGAAGCTACAAACTATATTTAAAAAAAAGAAAAAATTGTAAATGTATAATATAATTAAAACAACAATCCATACCAATTGAACTCTATCATTAAAATTAATATTCATTTAAATCTTAAACATTTTATACATTTCTTTTCAAATAAGTATCATGCTTCTATGGGAACACTTATACATTTTGTATAGTTACTTCCCCCCCCCCATTTCACTTATATTTTAAGACATTGTGTAATTAAAATGTTCCCATTCCTTCTTAAATCAATTCTCTCATATTTTATTTCATTTATTTTGTTCAAAAAAGAAGAGATTTTCACTAAATTACATTGAATATTTTATCCCATTTCATAATCATATGTTGTTCCACATTTTCTAACATTATTTCTCATACAAATACAACAACACAGTCTTATGTACTTTTACAGAATAAGTCCTGTTTCTTTACAGCTTATTTCAAACCTTTGTAGCTTCTCTTCCCTTCCTTCCTCCCTTGCTTCTCCACTCGATCCTTTTTATCCCCTTGTCTCTTCATCTTCATTTTCCTCTTCCATATTCCTCTTCTCTGTTGTTGTGATATTCATTTAAATCTTAAACATTTCACACATTCTTTTTCAAATAGGTATCTTGCTTCTATGGGAACACTTATAAATTTTACATAGTTACTTTCCCCCGTTTCACTTATATTTTAAGACATTATGTACTTAAAATGTTCCCATTCCTTCTTAAGTCAGTTCTCTCAGGTTTCATTTCATTTATTTTGTTCAAAAAAGAAAAGATTTTCATTAAATTACATTTAATATTTTATCCCAATTTATAATCATATGTTGTTTTAAATTTTCTAATATTATTGCTAATACAAATACAATAATACAGTCTTATGTACTTTTGCAGAATCTCTTTTTCAGTTATATTTTTACCCATTATCTCTAAATAAGTCCTGTTTCTTTACATCTTGTTTCAAACTTTTGTTGCTTCTCTTCCCTTCCTTCCTCCTTTGCTTCTCCACTCTACCCTTTTTACCCCCTTGTCTCTTCATCTTCATTTCCCTCTTCTGTATTCCTCTTTTCTGTTGCTTTCTAACATTATATCTACTTTTCACCTTATTTTTTCCCTTTTCTGGTTGTTTTTTTGAGTCTTAAATTCTCCATTCTCTTTTCCCCCTTTCCCCTTTCTTCCCCAGATAAAGTTACTTGTTCATTAAAGATGGCTTCTTCTTTATCCCAATCTTCTTGTTCTTGTAGCTTCTCATAAGTAGAAATCGCCATTTCTAAAAAATGAAAAACGGAACCAAAAGAGCCCTTCCCTTCTTGTTCCTCTTCTTTATATTTTTTGAATTCCATTTTCAGTTCATCCACCAGTGATGCCATTGTAGAATTTTTTTAAACAACCACCCAAATGTTTTTAATCCTTCAAATATAGTTTCCAAGAGTCCCAAAATCACTAATTAGTCCAAATACACACAAGCTGTTTTGTTTTAACACTTTTTTCTTTTTTCACTTTCTCTTCCTGGGGTTGCAGTTCAGTTACAAAGTTCCAATTAAATTGTACCTTTTGGAAGTCTTGTTACAATTTAGTTTTAATCTTTTTTAATCTTTTTTAGTTTTAAGACCAAGAAGTCTCCTCCAGCCTAATCTTACCCTTATTCTTTTCCTTTCCCTTCCCACTTACAGCAAAGAAAAAAAATTTTTTTCAGTGATCAGAAATCTTTATTGTCCACTTGGCTTTAATTTTCCAGTTTAATTAGCTGCTGATGCCAAAGAGTTTTTTTCTGATTTCTCATTCATCTGCTGTCACTGTAAGAAAGGAGAGTGAGGGAAAAAAAAACTTTCCCTTTTCACTTTCATTCGCTGCCTCTAGATCTTTTGGGAGCGATGTATCTTTTTTTCAAATTTAAATTCCAGAAAGTCTTGAATATTGCTTCTTATCCCAGTCAGCCAAAACTTTCACCTCTTAGCTTCCTCCTGCACATTCTTTTCTGGATGAGTGCTTCTTTGTGGCAGCCATTTCTGAATGCCGCCCTTACCGCCTTCGGAAAAGGGAGTTAAGCCAGCTGGGGAGAGGAGATGCAGCTCCTCTTGAATCCTGCTTGGTCTCCCTTATCTTCAGCCACCTTTACGGGGTGGCTTTAGCCCCAGAGCTGGCTGGCTCGGGGCACTCCAGCAGCGAGCGCAAGCAGAAACCACGCACAATCACTGATTCCTACTGCCGCCAAAGCCCTGCAAACCAGAAGTCGGAAGTAAATCTTGGTTGTGAACTGCTTTTTTGAAGGGAAATTAAATATATTTGAAGATTTGGGAGAAAATAGTAGTTTCCACAAGTCCTTTCCAATTGAAACCTTCTGGATGTGCTGTGATTAAAAAT
This sequence comes from Laticauda colubrina, assembly GCA_015471245.1. Classification (NCBI taxonomy): domain Eukaryota; kingdom Metazoa; phylum Chordata; class Lepidosauria; order Squamata; family Elapidae; genus Laticauda; species Laticauda colubrina. Next base: position 21,366,669 of record BLBF01000022.1, on the reverse strand, counting down.
TTTCAGCTAAAAATAGTAAATGTGATATTGGGAAATGTTGTCTTATAGCCTAGTCTACATCATTCAAAAAATCTCCCAAATCCCAAAAGTGGTGCAAAATGATACAAAAATAATGACTCATATACCTATGGTTAATTGAATCATTGTCTCAGATCTGTGTATCTGTCATTCTTCATGGAAGAAGAAAGGGGGGGAGTTGGTATAAGAAATCCTTTTTGATGTAACCTGGATATCTCATCTCAATAAAGGATTCCTTTTGATTACTTTGGTTTTCAGAAGTTCATTCTTGTTGATTGAATGGGAAAAATTCTGTAGCCTGACACATCGTTTACTGGATTAACAGTGTTTTTTGGTCTTGCATGATACTTTAAACATAAGTTAACCACATAGATTTGGTTTGCTTTTGATTCATTAAGTCATATAGATATAGCCAGAGGAAATAAGGTGCAGAATTCCATTCTATGGACCAAACTCCAAGTTCTTCATGTATTATCTACAATCAGAATTGTTACTGTCATTCTCAAGCAGCAATACGGCAAAATCAAAAATAATTGAAATGGTGTGAAATATTTGTATTTTAATGTGTGGTTATGCTTTGCTTTTAATATTTTTATCTTCCATCCTTTTAAAAATATGTAATCATGCATGAAATATTTGTGACTTCCTGCAAATGAGAACAGTGTGTTAAACATAATATTTGGTGGTAGGAAAAAACATACACCAGAACTAGAATAGAAACTCTCTGGAGTCTCTTTCCCTACACCTGTTTGTCTTATGGAATTGACAGGCACTGTAGACATTTGTACAGTCTTGAGTAATGCAGATCTGTAATGTAGTGTAAGCAATTGAAACTTCAGTGGTGACAGGTTTATAAAGCTATTTTGCTTGCTTTTAAAAGAATTATGGTGATTAGCTCATTTCAGTTAGGTTTATAGGTTATGTTTATATTTCAGAGAAGAAATGTAGCACAGAATATTTTAGGCCCACAAAAACCTCCCATTTATTAAATACTTTGCTGGTGTGAATCCTTTTCTTCTCAAAGGACTTCTTGGCTGACAGGCTGGTCAAAGGCCTTGGGATTTCACAATAGGTTGCCACATGAGGCTTAATGCCATGCAGATTTGTCATTATTATGTGTAGAATCTTGTACTGAGAAACCACTTCTGTATTTTATCATAGTCGTATTAATTCTGCCTCTTCTATTTCCTATGGAAAATAAGATAACATTTCTAATGTTCTAATGTTATCTACTATTAACAATATGCTTGCATTTCACATATGAAAAACAGATCATTCCCTTCACTGGGCAAGTACAAATCAGAAAATGAGGAAGAGAAACACAAAGGGAAGGCATAACTGAATGTACATTTGTGGCAAACAACGCAATGAGCATAACCTGGAAGCTTAATTCTCAGGTTGCACTAAAAACCAAAACACAAGAAAATACAACATCTGATCTTTCCACTTATTGATGGGAAACCATGGACAAAGGTTGAGATTCCATAGTTTGCTAAATAATGCCACATTATCTCATAGCCAAGTGAAAAGGAAGTCCATACATTGAGGTCACTTTCCAATTTAATCAGAAATTCATTTTGATCATTTTCTTTATTATTTGCTGTAGACTGTGATGGTGATATTGGGATTATTGATAGTTAATTGTCCCTTCTGACAGCTTCCTCTCACAAAAAAGAACTCTGTTATTGGAGCCCCCTTTCTGTGGGGGGGCAGGAGCCCTTAAGAAGAAAGAGCAATTAAGATAAACCCTTCAAGTGCTTATTAACATATGATTTATCAATAATCCAGATGGTGATCTCAATGGGCAGCAATAAATGTACAGCCTGCAAGTAGGCAGCTTTTAACTAAAGGCTCAAATGTCCTAAGCTGAGTAGCAGTGCCTTCAAACAAACCATTTGATCTTTGCATATTTGTATTAAACACTCTGTCAGTTGCTTTCAACTTACTAAATTAAATCTTTCATATGTTCATGTCCTAAGTTTGAAAAAAAAAGATTGTTAATATACATTTTTGTCCTAAAAAAACCAAGAAAACATAATTATGTGTTGAATTTATCTAGTTTTGGCTGAGCTTCTTATAACTACTTTTGTCCATATAGATTTGCTCATGGGTTGCTGCAAGTCAAGATGATGGCTGTGTCACCAAAGACCCACTTCATTTACATATGTGTCCTCTTTTTATGCACATAGAAAAGAGGGTAGGGTTTTGATCACGCAGCTGTCTGAATCTTATTGACATTTATCTCTCCCCTTCCCTCTCCATTTGCCTATTGAATACCTTGAGTAAAAGTGTACTCCGAATACTCTTAGAACATCTACAGAATCCTTTTGTGGATTCTGTTGTGGATACATTTGACATCTATGATCAGTTCTCCATTCTCTGTAGCAAGGTTCATCTTGTGAAACAAATAGCCATTAAAGTTAGGAGGTGATTCAAGAATAATTTTAACAATAAGAGGAATATTTTTCATTCTTTCAATATTTTGGTAGTTTTAAATTGTATTTTCATTATTTCAATAATGTTAAAGCTAGTATGAGAAGATCATATTCATTGTGATAGAGGTTTGTATGCACGCATGTGCACACACACATACACTATCTCCTGTAGGTTTGTCACATTGAATTAAAGAAAACTGACTTTTGATTAAAAACAATGCAAAATCATGTGCCATCTTAAGAATAATACATTTATTCTGGTATTAAGTTTCATAGGCTGCATTTATGGATTGCTGATCCTGAAAGAAGAATACTTATATTACTCTGGGTGATGTGTGGAAAAACCTTACTGTCTAGAACTTCTATTTCGCTCAATCAAGGATGAATTCACAATTCTCTTAAAAGAACATTCAGGAGTGGGATTCTACTGGTTCAGACTAGTTTGGTAGAAACGGTTGTTATGATTCTCCGTAGTTTGGAGAACTGGTAAATCGAGCCTCTGGTTGGCCCCACTGCTCTCTGTCTTCTTCTCCGCTCTCTGCCCAGCCAGTCCCTATCACACATATGCAACATTGAAAGAGAAAAAGAGAGAGAGAGAGAGAGAGAGAGAGAGAGAGAGGAGGAAGAGACAAGAAAGAAAAGAAAGAGAAAAGGGAAAAGGGAAAGAAAGAAAAAGGGAGAGAGAAAGGAAGAGAAAGGAAGAAAAGGGATAGACAAAGAAAGAGGAGGGGGATGGAAGGAAGGGACAGAAAGAAAGAGAAAGAGAGGGAGAAGAAAGTGAATGAGATATATGATGGATAGATAGATACATGGAAGGAGGGAGGGAGGGGAAAAAAAGGAGAGGAAGGAAGGACACAAGCCCTGGCTTCAGAATATTCTTCGAAGCAGCACAGCTGGCCTGCAAAGGATCTCAGAGGTCATATTCTATTCCAACCCTCTGCTCCAGCAGGGTTAGAAGGGTGTGTGTGTGTGTGCATGGCTGTTAAAACTCCAAAAACAGGTCAAGTAGCTCTGGGGAGGTCAGTCATAAATTAGAACACTTGCTAAGCAACCGGCCATTAAGCGAGGACCATTTGATTTATCAATCACATGACCATCAAGCCACACCCAGTCAGTCATGTGACCACCAAACCACCCCATCCGGTCATGTGATCACCAAGCCATGCCCAGCCAGCAAGCAATGCCCAGCCAGCAAGCCATGCCCAGCCAGTCACATGACCACCAAGCCTTGCCCACAAATTAAGCCACACCCACAGAACCAGTTGTATAAAAAATTGAATCCCACCTCTGATAACATTCCATTCATCCAATTACTAAAGTGGATTTTTGCATTAAAATTTGTGTCCAAATAACTCTGTAAGGGCTCCATATTGTTTCAAGTTCTATACAATTAATACAACCTGTCATTTTTGAGTAGACATGCACAGGACAGTGATCTTAATAGACACAGAGGTGGTATTCAGCAGGCTTTGACCAGTTCTGGAGAACCGGTAACAGAACTTTTGAGTTGTTCGGAGAACCGACAAATACCACCTTTGACTGGCCCCACCCCCATCTATTCTCTGCCTCATGAGTCCCAGCTGATTGGCTGGGTCTTCTTTTGTTGCCCTGCACAGGAGAATAGAGCTGGAAAGCAGGTTAGTGGGGTGGGGAGCAGAGGTGGTGTTCCGAAGATTCTGACCAGTTCTGGAGAACTGGTAGCGGAAATTTTGAGAATTCGGAGAACCAGCAAATACCACCTCTGAGTGGGGATTTTACAGTATCCTTCCCCTGCCACACCCACCAAGCCACGTCCACAGAACCAGTAGTAAAAAAATTTAAATCCCACCACTGGTGGGGAGGGAATGGGATTTTGCAGTAACCTTCCTATAGGAGTGGGGAAGAAATAGGGATTTTGCAGTAACCTTCCCCTAGGAATGGGGTGGGAATGGAGATTTTACAGTATCCTTTCCCTGCCATGCCCACCAAGCCATGCCCAAAGAACTGGGAGTAAATTTTTTTGAATCCCACCATTGAATAGATAGCCTCAAATAGATAGCCTCGAATATATATTTTCGACTTCAATATGTTCACATTTTCTTTTTTAAGAGAGTTTAGTTCCATCTATTCTTTAAATGTTGCAGATAAATTTCTCTTTACTGTCATTATTTTACCTATGCTCCCCCCCCATCCTAAATTCTATCTAGATACTATCATGCTATGTGACTGGCAAGAATAATTGCTTCTATTCTTCTTCAAGAGAAATCAGCCTCCTTCCCAGAGACCTCACATTATTCCTGCCTATGATTTTTAACAGAAATTTTCTGTCATCTTACTGAGTGTCTGACAATTTTACAGGTTCCAGAATATTCTGTTTATCATTTTGATGTTTTTAGTTGATAAAAATATAGGAACACTAGAATGATTGTGCAAGGTACAAGGCTGAAAATTGATATTCTTCTCTACTTTTCTGTCATTTTAGTATAGTATACAATGAAAGATTTTGCATTGATTGGTCTGACCATAAAATATCTACAAACTGGAACAACTTTGGAAACATAAAGCAAGTTAAATCTGGTGCAGTGGAGTGAAATTCTTCCATTTTCTTCAATAATAGTTTCATAATACATTCATATTCACAATTTGTTCTCATATCCTATATCCCTTAAAGCATAGGTCTATTTAATCAAAAATTACTATATTTAAATAGAATTTAAATAAATACTAACTTATTTAATTTTAATTAAATTTAAATTATCAGACAAAATCAAATCTTATCTTAGACCTATTTGTTACTTATTTGGTGCATTAAAATAATACTTCTTCAACTATAGTTTTAAAAGGTTGTGGACTGATCTCAGTAGTATCTGATATGGGATGGTGGGAAGGGTCAGATATGTCAGTCACCTTGGGGAATCATATCAACAACATTTTTCTAAAAGTGTCATGAACTTGTATGCACACCTTCCCCCAACATGGAAAATCTTGTGGTGTGATCAAATTGTGGATGTCACTGTTTGGTCTCATGGAAGTAGGAAGGGCATGCCCAGCGTAAAAACTTCTTCATTAGGTACAGAAGTCTCCTGGATGACTTTAGGCCTGTCATTCCTTCTAAGCCCACCCCTCCTCATAGGGTCTTGTTCTGAAGAAAATAAGAAAAGGGAACTAAAGAGAAATGTAACTATCTTGAATTGTACAAAATCTTTTTATGTCAATAACTATCATGAAAGGAACCATGATAGATGTGATAAGATTATTTGTAGTAGGAAACAGCAAGGAAAGGCAGAAAAATAGAATCACAAAGAAGGTACATGGTGATGGACCAATTGTAAGTGGGCCAATGGTCGTGATCCTGCTCCTTTACCATCTAAAGAAATAATGCCAACAATATGAACTCAAAGAAGAAAAAGTGTATAAATAATGTTTTGAAATGTCAAATTAAGGCCTTTAAATAAAAACAAGACCTAAATCAATTTTGCACATCTTGCATCTGGCATTTAATGTTAGGAGCAGTGGTGGGATTCAAATTTTTTGTGGGTGTGGCTTGGTGGGTGTGGCAGGGGAAGGATACTGTAAAATCTCCAGTCAGAGGTAGTATTTGCCGGTTCTCTGAAATACTCAAAATTTCCGCTACAGGTTTTCCAGAACTGGTCAGAACCTGCTGAATACCACATCTGGTTAGAAGGGTAGAAAATAAGTTAATCCAGTGCCGAAGCATGCAACCATTTGGCCTGGAGACTTGACTTCATTTAAATTAGCTAAATTATTTTACATTCTCTATTATTCCAAGTTCAATTGCCTTCCTGAAGTGAAAAAATGACCAGAGAGCATTTAATTCGCTTCTGAGAAAACATAAGTCTGTCCTCTCATCATCACCTATTGCCAGTTTGCTGTTTGCTCCCTGCAAGAGACTTGCAACCTCTCTGGATTTTCTTTTGTCTCTACCAAATCCAGGAATTTGTTTTTTGATGTCTCTTACAAGCTTCAGCTTCTTCTGTGCTTTAGCCTTTCTGGCAGTCCCTATAAGTTTTTTAAATTAACCTTAAGCCCATGTCACACAGCACCAATGGATGGAAAGAAGATGTAAAATGGAGAGAAACACTTGCCATCCATTGGTTAACGCGATGCATCCGTTCTGTCCTCACTGCCTCCGTTTTTCATACACTCTATCTGTCCAGCATCCGTCTACTGACATTTCATCCCCTCAAAAAGTTTTGATCTGCACAAAACTTTTTGAGCGGAAAATGTATCCAACGTGTCCGTTATACATCTGCTATGCATATGGGGAACATCCGTTATACGTCTGTCATCATCCGTTGCGCGTCCGCGATATCCGCTAGGCATCTGCTGCGCATCCGTGCAACTCGCATCAACTCCAGTGGAAAACGGACACAAGGAGGAAGCAAAATGGATGTGGAACGGACACACAGCGTTAGTAGCACGGACATAGAAAGGATGAAAGCGGATGCAGCTCGCATACAAAGCATTAAAATGGAAAAAACGTTCGTATAGGGGACGTATCTCGGATATTTAGGATGTCTGCAGGATGTCTAGAGGATGCAAAAGGACACCTAGCGGAAAATCTATATTTCCTATAAAAAGGGGGAGAAATCATCTGGATCTCACTTTCAGTCCAGCAGCCCTCTGGTGCAGACCTCTTCAGCCTTCATCTTGCTCTTGCTCTTCCACAGCATCCAGTCATCTCCACCATGAATCATCACACACTCCTTTTGGTAGCCACCATCGTTCTACAACAGTGCAAAGCCCTCAACAGGCTCTTTCACCTGTTCTGCGTGAAGAAAAGGAGGCGTCCAAGAAGTGTCTGGGTCCAAAGATGGATCGCGAGAAGAGCCGAGTACGGACTGTATAACAAGCTGATGGTGGAGCTGAGGAACGAAGACTCTCGTGCATTCCAGAACTTCATGAGGATGCCGTCAGCCATGTTTGACGAAGTTGTGGAGCAACTGAGACCCAGGTTGACCAAGGCAAACACCAACTTCCAGCCCAGCCTGGACCCTGGGCTGAAGGTGGCACTGACTCTGCACCACCTGGCCTCCAAGACCACATACAGGAGCATGCAGTATGACTGGAGGGTACCACACAACACCATCAGCATTGTGGTCAGAGAAGTGGTGCAGGCCATCATCAAAGAATACCTAGAGGAGCTCCTCCAGTGTCCCTCCACTAAAGAAGGCTGGAAGAAAGTTGCAGAGCAATAGTATCTGAAGTGGAACTTCCCCCACACCGTTGGAGCCATAGATGGGAAGCACGTGGCCTGCAAAGCTCCAGCCAACTCAGGGTCCACTTATCACAACTACAAGGGCTTCTTCAGCATCATCCTCTTCGCCATGGTCAATGCTGACTACAAGTTCACGTACATCGATGCTTCAGGCAACGGGTCAGCTTCAGATGCCCAGGTATACAATGCCAGTCACCTCAAGGAGGGGCTGGAACGCAACCTCATCATGGGCTTCCCAGATCCAGACCCCCTACCCAACGACACACAAGATGTGCCCTACTTCATCGTGGGGGATGACGCCTTCTCCCTCACAACCTACCTCATGAAGCCCTACACTTCCAGATGCCTCACCCCTGAAGAGAGGATCTTCAACTACAGGCTGTCCAGGGCAAGGTGGGTGGTGGAGAACGCTTTTGGCATCCTGGCCAACCGGTTCCAGGTATTTCTCACCACTATGCAGCATCATCCACGGACCGTGAGGAGCATCGTGGAAGCTTGCTGCATCCTGCACAATCTCATGCGCACCCACTACCCAGTGTTGCAGAACAGGCTTGTGGATTTCCAACAAGGCAATGGGGACATGGAGCCTGGTGAATGGAGGCAAGGGCAAAACCTGATAGATACCGTGGATGTGCAAGGCCCCAACAGAGCTTCACGTGAAGGAAAGAAGCAGCGCAACCTCCTGAAACACTGGTGCAACTCCCCAGCTGGAGCAGTGGAGTGGCAAGACAGGATGGTAGATGCTTAATGGATGCTTTCTTCAGCCTGTCTCATCACACTGATGAGATTGTGCCATGTATATTGAGTGGCCCTACAATGAACAGGGCATTTAAAAAAGAGTTGTGTTTATGTTGAAATGTGTTGATGAATGATTAAATTGTTATTGATAATAAAGGGCCTTAGGTGTGGCACCTGGGAGGGTGGACCATACAGTCCCACTATGCTTTCACTGGAGGTTTATTTATCCTACTGCTATCCTAACCCATCCCACAGCTATTACCCATTCCACAGGTATCCCTGCCCATCCCACTGCTATTCTTAACCATCCTACAGCTATTACCCATCCCACAGGTATCCCTGCCCATCCTACTGCTATCCTTACCCATCCCACAAGCATGCAAAGGCTTAAACCATTTCTAAAAGTTTCCACCAAGACTTTATTGACTAAAAGAACTGAACCAAGTGTGTGAAGCAAAGATAACCTTTATTAATAACAAACTGTAAAAGCAAAATGACCCAAGTAAAGTGTCCCAAGCAAAGATAAAGTCAACAGGTAGCAACCCAGTCTCTGGCACTCTTCTCAGTCACTCTGAGGTGTGCCCATAGTCTCAGGGGTGAAGGGTCCAGGTGCTGTGGAGGTGGCTGCTGCTGGAGTGCTGGTCTGAGGTGCCATTGGGGTGCCTGGCCCCGAGTCGACAACAGGGGATGGTGTGTGGAGGAAGCTCTCAGAGAGCTGTCTCAGTCCCGTGATGTTGAGAGCCCCTTCCTCCATGACATGGGGTGTCAGTCCCAAGACCGATGACTGATGTTCTGAGGCCGGACTTGGCTGTGGGGTGGAGGAAGGAGGAGTGTAGTGGGGCTGTCTGGTCTGCAGCTGAGCGAGGAGAGGTGTGGGTGGCATCTGTGGCGTGGGTGGCATCTGTGGCATGGGTGGCATCGGTGGCATTCTATGAACCTGTGCCTGGACTGGGAAGGGCTTCCTGTGCTGCTGGAACTTCTGGTAGCCATCGCCTTGGTAGGTGAGGGCCTGTGGAAAGCCTTGGAAGGGCTGTGACATCACCTGGGGTGGAGGAGCAGACCTGGACTGGGTCGGAGCAGATTCAGCTGGGCCTGGAGGGTTGTGCAGAAGACCTGTGATCCTCTCCTTTATCACCTGGTACTGTGATTCGGACATGTCCATGACAGTCTGGTTGACGTAGGTGAGGAAGGGCTTTCGGTTTGAGGATGCTTTGTCAGTGTGTACCAGCTGAGAGAGATCTATGCTGCTTCTGATGGTGTCCCTGATCTCCAGCAGGACAGTGTGGCTCTGCCCCTCCTGTATGCCTCTCTGCCTCTGTGTGGAGGTGGAGCTGGGGGTGGATGCGGGTTGGTCTCTGGTGGAAATGCCATGTCCTTTCTCCCACTGCATCAGGGGGTCCTCCACGTGCTCCGCCAGGGGTAGTATAGCTGTCGGGGGGGGGGGTTCTCCGTCGTGGCACGCTCCACAGAAACCTGCCTGGACACAGGAGCTGACTCTTTGCCAGAAGAGGACTGGCTCTCAGCAGGCTGCCTGAGAGAGAGGGTTGTGAGAGTGGCTGCTCCTCGGTGGTGGATCTCACCCTCCAAGAATCTGCACTTGGCCATCATGTAGGTCTCCCGGTCCATCAGCTTGACCGTGGCCTAGCCAGATTTCTTGAGGTGCAGCTTCCCATACTAGCTGTGCATGTGCTTCCATCACCCAAGGAGCACCTCTGAAGTGTTGCCCAGGCTCTCCACCTTCTCTCTCCAAACAGCCTGCTTCCTCTTGGTGTCTCGATAGAGCCTGTGTCCCTTCTGCCATAGATACTCGTTCTCCCTCAGCCATTTGGGGACCTCATCCTCATGTTCCTCTTCGATGGAGTATTGCCTCCTCTTCCTATCTCGCGTATGCCTCTTCCTCCCTCTGGCAGGGCCTTCTGGGCCCTCATCAGAGGGACTTTGAGGTTCTAGGGGCTGCTCCACCACCACCACCAGCAGCAACAACAACAGCAGCAGCAAAAGCAGCAAAAGCAGCACCAGTAGCACCAGCAGCACCAGGAACACCAGCAGCACCAGCAGGACTAGCAGCACCAGCAGGACCAGGAGCACCAGCAGCAGAGTAAGCACCAGCAGGACCAGGAGCACCAGCAGGACCAGCAGGACCAGCAGGACCAGGAGCAGCACTAGCAGAGTAAGCACCAGCAGAAGCCCCAGCACCAGGAGCAGCGCCAGCAGAGTAAGCCCCAGCAGAAGCCCCAGCAGAAGCAGAGTCAGCACCAGAGGATGGGATGGTGGTCCTGTCCTTCTTGCCAGGGTTGGCAGAAGATGGCAAAGGCTTCCTCTTCTTCCCCATGGTTGTTGGCTGGAGATGTGTCTGGCAGCAAACAGACTACAGTAAACAGAGATGTGTCTGGCAGCAGGTCTTTCCTCTGAATGGTGACCTGCTTGCGAGCTGCATCCTTTTATTTCTGTGGGGCTGATGCAATGCATCCTCCCCGCATGCGCAGTGAACGCTTTGCATCCGCTAGGCATCCGCTAGGCATCCACTAGGCATCCACTAGGCATCCGCTAGGCATCCGCTAGGCATCCTCTAGGCATCCACTCTGCATCCGCTCCTTCTGCTGTGCGTCCGCTTCGCTGTGCTCCCCCAGAAGCCCTGCGGATGTGCCTTCTGCTTCCATCCGCTAGGCTTCCATTGAGCATCCGCTTTATATCCCTGCTATATCCTCCCCCCATCCATTCCTTTCCGTTGTTGTCCACTCTGTTTATGCAAATTTGGGGCACTTTTGAGAACGAATAACAATGGATGGAAAATTTTCTCGTCCGCTATGTCCTTTTTACATATTTTTTGCATCCGTCGGCCTATGTGACAGGCCCTTTAGAGTCTTTGGTTATGCAATATCATCTTCACTTCATTTCCTATACAGGTTCCTTTTTCCCCTTTAGTATTTTCTCAAGGGCTGACTTTTTTACATTGTTTTCATTGTTTTTATTGTTTTTTTATTTTTATTGTTTGAAATTAAATCTTCAGTATCTCTGATTTGATGCTGCTTCAACATTTCAAGGTCATCTCTATAAAAATAGGATATTCCCAGAATGGCAATCAAGGTTTTTTCAGCACAGTGTTACAATGTCTGATTCATTCATATATGAGCCTAACAATTAGTAAAGCGAGTTTTATTTCCTGGGTTTGAAGTCCACATATCATAATGGGAGTAAGACTTTTTTTCCCAAGGTTATAGCTGTTCTTTTTCTGGTTTTACTTGAAATGATAAATTTTAATTTATTTACAGGAAATAAATGGCAACTAGGATGTATAGTAGTGTGTTTTATATGATTGTATGTCCATGGTTCAACATGTTGATCTTCAGCATTACTTAACATGCATTATTGTTATTGTGCATTACATACTTTTAATAAGATTTCCTACAGTAAACAGGTATTACTTTCCCTCTCTCTTTCCCAAAGAAAGAAAACATACTGTTTGTTCAAAAACATTTGTAATCTTCTGCAAATAAGCAGGGCATTAATTAAAATGCAATTTGCATTAAAATTAAAATGCAATAAGCAGGGCATTATTAAAATGCAATTTGGGATAAAAATCTTCCTTTAGAATCTTGTTCTTTTTTAAAATAACGATACAAAATTTACAAAAATGTGTATTTGGTAGAAGATGGTGTAGGTTCTATGACAAATCTTTAGAATGCTAGAGTTCTTAAGGAAGAAATTGTTTCTGAAAAGCAGAAGGCTGAAATTAAATATTTTCTCTAAAATTTTAAATTTTTATTTCATGAACACTTATCCAAAACTAATATATAGAATTTTGAATTTTCAGTCCTTGCCTATAAGAAATTGTTATGCAACTTTTGAATAATTTGAAAAGAATAGATGTGTTGGTGTAAGCCAACAACAGGGTAAGACAAAAAAATAGTAATGTGCTGATTATGGACTTAATATTTTTATGAAATATGACAAATTGAATATTGTGTAAATGTCATTTACAATTGTTTTCCAGTAGCAACAGAATATTCTAGTGGACTTGACTGCAAGAAGACGTGAATGTAATTGACTGCAAGAAGGAAATTGATGCGAGTGACATGTTTCTATGGTAGGTGCAGGAGTGAGACTGATGGAAAGAGGCAAAAATCTACTGATTCTATGAACAGTAAAGGATTTGAGCTATGTGAACTATATGATTAATTCGCAGAGGCTCATTTAGAAGAGGAACTTCCTAAGTAAGTCACACCTGACCAGTGGTGGGATTCATCCAAATCTCACCAGTTCAAGTGAACCAGTAGCTCAATTTCTCACCACTATCAAAGTGGATCCTGGGTGCTGCGCTGCAAGGGAGAGATGGGCAACAGAGTGACCAGAGCGAGGGGAGAAAGATGCTCTCCCTCTTTCTTCCCTCTGCTTCTCCTTTCCTTGTGCCAGCCGCTCCACTGCCCATTTCTCCATTGCAGTGCAGCACAGCGCCAAGGATCTAATTTGAAAGTAGGAAAAGTAATTTAACAACTGGTTCACCCTGGGTCAGGTTGGGCCATGCCTTCCATGACAGCCAATCTAACCCTGGGAGAACTGATTGTTAAATTATTTGAATACCATTACTGCATCTGACCTTCTAAGGGTGTAGTCCAGGGGTCTCCAAATTTCGTAACTGTTGGACTTCAACTTCCAGAATTGCAACATCAAATTGGAGGCTGACTTGGAAATTCTGGGAGTTGAAGTTCACAAGTCTGAAATTTTCCAAGTTTGGAAACCCCTTCACTCCTGGTCTGAATATATTTCTCCAGGATTCTTGAAGGAACAGTTTTTATCTGCTAAAAGCTTTGGGCTCCAAGCCAAAAATCTCCCTGGTCTTGTACTTTGAATATAACATCTCTGTATGTGTTTGCATTAGAACAAAGCAAGGTTAGTTCAATAGTAATTATGCCTGGCATGACTGAACAATCAAGAAATAAAACTGCAATCAGAGTGATTCCTTTTATTATTAAAGGGTCTTCTTTCCCCTCCTGTATGATCCTTCTTTAGATATAACAAAATGTGCCCTTTGAAATTGGACTTTAACACTGTCAAAATCTGTTCAAGTTCTTTAAAAGTTTTGTTACTCTTTCTTAAAACACTTGTTGAATAAATATATCCAACAAAATATGATTTTTCTTTCCATATATTTCTCAATGTCAGAAAGTTTTGAGATAGCTGGCTATATAAATATGATGAGAGAGAGGGTGGGAGGGAGGGAGAGAGAGAACCATTGTTTTTAAAAACATATAAAATAATACATATATAAGAAAAGCAATTGCTATCCATTAGCCAATGCTGATGCCTTGCTTTCCTCAACAATTTGATGCAATTTTATCCTTGTAGAGCAATTTGTAAGGCTCATTTATACTTCCCTTTCAGTGAGAAAAGCTTCTGTTACCAAGTTTTCTTCAGTAATTAGATCCTTCTATTTCCTTAAAATTGTCAACAAATACTTGTACGTTCCTATTTTATGAAGCTGGTGGAGAAGATGTAAAGAACTTAAAGAATAAAACAAATAACAACAAAAGACAACCTAGAATGAAAGAAGCCCTTTCATGTTCTCTTTTAATTCTGTATTTTAATCATTAGTCTTAATGTTAGGAGCTTTTAAAAGTGGCTACAACCAGACCATTAGTAGAACTGATAAAATTGAAACAAAATAAAAATTAGTAAATTGTATAAAATGGATAAAATTTGCTTAATAATTTACAAAGTTTTAGTTAACCTCTCCAATGGCCCAATTAAGGAACTCTAGATACTTCTGAAGATATTTAGAAAATGGAATTGAAATTATTTTCAATTGCTCCATCTATTTCTCTTCTTCTCCTAAGCTCTTGTTTTATTCCCAGTTTAACAAGTTAAATTGGAAACATCCAATGTGGGAGAAAAGCAGAATCAAAACATTATGCAAGTAATTTTGAATGGCAGTCTATGCAAATAGCTCCAGCTGGATTGAACTTTTATTGTGAAAACCCTCCCAGCAATAAATGAGAAATCAAGACTTTCACCTATTTCCAGAATTCTACTGGAACGGGGCTTCTTTACATTATTCAACAGGACTTAATGATATAGCGGAAATGTGTAGTGGTTTTTTATAATTAAAATATATGGTTTTAGACCAAACACATGATATTTTTTCAGTGGTTAACATATCTTTATGAGTGTATTTTAAGAGAATCTTCTAAACAGTAGAGATTTCTGTCTTACAGATTTCAAGTGTTTTGTTAAATGTGTAACAGTTAACTTCTTGGGCAGGCTAGGGAAACCAAAGTTCAAATTTCCACTTAGCTCTGGAATATATTCCAGCAGTCACAGTATTGTTTGGATAAAATGAGGGATGAAAAGATGGTGGCTGTTTCTGTTGAAGAGAACAACATTTCATTATCTATACATTTGTCCCTGAAAGTTAGAGATATTGCAAAATTTCCATCAGTAATTTCCAGTTTAGTTTGTACCCAACATATTCACAGTCAGTCCATCTATCCAGATTAAGGAAAGTCTAAATACCACTCATTTCAGCCAGGAAAAAAAATATAGTTTGATGTTTGTTTATTAAACACCAGCAAACAAACAAAAAAATTTAACTGGCTAAACAGGACACAAAGCAGGCAAAAGCAGAAAGAGAGAAACATAGGAACAATGCTCAAAAGATAAATGCATAAAAATAATTACCACCACCACCACCACCACCACCATCTACATTTTTTTTGCTCTCGCTCTGATACTTTACTGTGGATAATCAGTATGACACATTCCCAAAGGAGGTATCATTTAGTTATTCAAGCTTTAATTTTTTTATGGACATAAAAGTAGTCGAATAAAGATGCAAAGTAGGACACTACTTGGTGCTTCCTATATTCTGCATTAATAAAGAAACAATTTGGTCCAAAAAGAGAAAGGTAAAAATTTGTGAATGAATGAAGCTGGGGTTGCTGTCTGTGTTTGGGTAAAACAGCTGAAGCCGGGCAGAAATGCTTACTATTCTCTCTTCCCCAGGGACACACTCAATCATCTCTTTTCCAAACGGCAGTAAAAAATTTACAGATCTAGAAACTTGAGAGGCTCCTTCCTTCCTTCCTTCCTTCCTTCCTTCCTTCCTTCCTTCCTTCCTTCCTTCCTTCCTTCCTT
>BLBF01000022.1:21309996-21343672 GCA_015471245.1 Laticauda colubrina | reverse complement strand
GAAGAGGCCAGAAGAAGGCATGAAAGAGATGAATTAAGGAGGGAGCAACCTCAAAAAGAAGATAATAAATCTCCTACTGCATACGCAATTAAAAGGTGCTTTAATTGTGGAGAAAGAGGACATTTGGCAAGATTTTGTAAAAAGGCAAAGCGCCAGAACGCTGGCCAGAACACAAAAAATCATCAAAAGATAAATAAACATTTAGAGTTAGCCATGTATACTAACGGAGCTGTAAGAAATAATTTATGGGTGGTTGACAGTGGGGCATCCCATTGTATAACAAATGATAACAAAAAGTTTATAAAAATGACCCAGAGTAAACAGCAGATATCCTTAGCCAATGGCTGGAAACTGAAAGCTAAAGGTGAAGGTATAGCATATTGTTCTTTTATAAAAGAGAATGTAAAAATGTTATATGTACCACAACTTAAGTTTAATTTAATTTCAGTTAGAATTTTGGTTAAACTAGGATATGTAGTTACATTTAAGGGAGATAACTGCTTAATTACAAAAGATGATAAGAAAATTACTGCATCTTTAAGAGATGGATTATATGTGTTAAATGATGATGGTTTAAAGGTGGCTAACACAATTTATGAAAACCAGAAACCTCATGATGAATGTATTCACTTGTTACATAGAAGGCTAGGGCATTTAAATTTTAAAATGCTTAAGAAAACTGTTGAATTGTCTAAGGGAATAAGTTTGAAACCTTGTGATAAGTATTTGCAATGTAATGCATGTAATCAAAATAAGAGCAGGGTCATACCAGCTAATAGAGTTGATGGATTTACTACTAAAGAGCCTTTAGAAGTAGTATTTGCTGATTTAATAGGTCCGAAAAAACCAAGTGTAGGAGGAGCTCGCCACATACTAAGTATAATGGATCACTATTCTAGATATGGGTTTTGCTATTTAATGAAGAGCAAAACTGAAACATATCAAAATCTATTTAATTGGCTAAAATTCGCTGAAAGAAAAACCAAAAGGAAACTAATGACTCTCATCACTGATAATGGCACAGAATTCACAAATAATAAATTTAAAAACAGACTAAGACAATTGGGGATTCAACATAAAATGTCTGCACCATATAGGCCACAACATAATGCCTTTATAGAGAGAAGAGGCCAAACATTACAATTAATGGCACAAACTATGATGTCTGATTCAGGATTACCTGACAATTTATGGGGAGAAGCAATAATGTGTGGTAATCATATATTAAATAATGTTGTTAATTCAACAACAGGTGAATTACCATTCACACTGTGGCATGGTACAAAACCTGATTTAAGTTACATGCACACATTTGGAGCACCAGCATGGGTGCATATCCCTAAACAACTTAGATACAAAGGACAGCATAGAGCTAAAAGATTGATTTTTGTAGGTTATACATCAAATCATCGATCCTATAGATTCTGGGAACCAGGTACATCTAGAGTTTACACCAGTGCTAGTGCAAAATTCCTAGAACATGTAGGATGGAATAGATTAGAGCAAGATTTAAATAATGAAATATTTATTGAACCCTACAAAAGTCAGAAAGATGAGATTAGCTGTAAGAAGAGTCCAATTAAACTAGAAATCCACGAAGAGCAAATAGGACCAGAACAAGAGGAAATAGAACAATTAATAGAGGAAAGTCCACCTGTAAGTCCTATTATACCTAGACGTACTACACGTGTAACTAGACCACCTGATAGGTATCAAACAAGTATAGTTTGCCAAGTAACTAAAGTTCCAACTAGTGTAGAAGAACTTAGAATGTATCCTGCTAAGGATCAGGAGAATTGGCAAAAGGCAATGGAAAAAGAACTAAATTCATTAAAGGTAATGAAAGTGTATGAAGATGCCAAATTACCTCCAGGAGAAAAATCCATTGGGTGCAAATGGATATTTAAAGTAAAAACTGGAAATGATGGGACTGTTACCCATAAAGCTAGGTTAGTAGCTCAAGGATTTAATCAAACTGCATCTGATTATGATGAAGTTTTTGCGCCAAGCCTTAAAGCAACCTCTTTAAGAGCAGCATTAGTGTGGGCAGCTAAGAAAAACTATATTATTAACCATTTGGATGTAGAAACTGCTTATCTACATGCACCATTGCAGCACACTATATATTTAAGAAAACCAATTGGCATAAATGTAAATAATGTAAATAGCAATGATTGTTGGAAACTCAAAAAGAGTCTTTACGGGTTGAAACAATCTGGGTTTGAGTGGAACCAATATATTGTGAAAGAGTTAAACAATATAGGTTTTAAATCTGGTTTAGCAGATCCTTGTGTATTTAAAAGAGAAAATAATGGAACGGTGTCATTATTATTGTTATTCACTGATGATATTGCTTTAATAACTAAAACTAATAATGAGGCTAATGAGATAATATCATTATTAGCCAAGAAGATAAAAATAAAGCATCTAGGTGAAATTAAAAGATATCTAGGATTGACAATAAATAAAACAAATCATGGTTTTAAAATATCTCAAGAAGATAAAATTTGCCAATTACTTAAAAATTATAAGATGGAACTTTGTAAACCAGCAAAGACTCCAATGAGTCAAGAAGTTTGCCAAATTAATGATCAAAGTCCCAAATTTGATAAGTCCATATATCAATCTTTGATTGGTAGCTTATCATATATAAGCAATTGGTCAAGGCCAGATATTGCTTATAGTGTAAATCAGCTGTCACGTTTTAATTCAGATCCAAAAGAATATCATTGGAAATCTTTAAAACGAATATTGAGATATCTGAAGGGAACAATAAACCATGCATTATATATAGAGCCAAAGGGTGATTTGAGTCTTAGTGCTTATGCAGATGCAAGTTTTGCAACTGATATAAACACTAGAAAATCAACATCTGGTATGGCTATATTATTTGGTAAGGATGGAGGTCAATCAGACAACAGCATATTAGCTTATCTACAATGGAAGCTGAATTTTCATGTCTGTCATTATTATGCACTGATTTGATTTTCTACAAACAGTTGTTTTTGGACATGGGAATAACTATAAAAGATCCCATTATGGTATATGAGGATAACCAATCAGCTATAAAGTTAGCTACTAGTATTGCTGTAAAAACTAGATCAAAACATACTGACCTAAGATATTTGAATGTAAGAGAAGCAGTGAAGAATGAACTGATAAGATTGGAATACTGAATGTCAGAGGAAAACATAGCAGACCAATTTACAAAAGCTCAAGGAGCAACTAAGTTTAAAGAAAGTTGCGAAAAATATAATTTAAAGTTGTAAATGTTTCATAGTTATTATTGTAACCTAAAAGGGGAGAATGTTAGGGATAACATTGTTCACCCTAACTGTTTTAGGTGAAATAATAACTATGAATCATAGTTAGTGTATGCAGCTTTAACTGTAAAATAGCAATTGTGGGTGTGGTTATGAAAACCATATAAAAGTAGCAAGGCTACAGCTTGCTCTCTCTCTCTCTGGCTTTGATGATCCCTGATTACTGCTTGGAAGCAAGACTGCATTGCTCGAACGGGAGAGACAACAACGGACTGATTAATGTGAACTGACCTAGGATATTCTACATGGACTTTGCTAACTGAATATCACTGAATGGACTGACTACATGGTAAATGAATATTGGACTGTTTTTGACTATGCCATAAACTTATACTGGAATAAAATATATTCTTGATAACACAAACGTATCTGTTATTTTTACTGTATGTTAATAAACATACAAGCTTAGCTCACTCATTTATCTGTGTGCCTATCTGACTAACGCTGCACATTCTGTTTAGCTTGTCTACCTAACCCTGGTTGGGGAACCCAGGCTTAACACCAGCCTTCCTTCCAGCCTTCCTTCCAGCCTTCCTTCCAGCCTCCCTGCCAGCCTTCCTGCCAGCCTTGGTTCCTGCCAGCCTCCCTGCCAGCCAGCAACC
Organism: Laticauda colubrina; assembly: GCA_015471245.1. Lineage (NCBI taxonomy): Eukaryota > Metazoa > Chordata > Lepidosauria > Squamata > Elapidae > Laticauda > Laticauda colubrina. The sequence goes on along the minus strand of BLBF01000022.1, from coordinate 21,339,747 downwards.
CCACAACCATGGGGAAGAACATAAAGCCTCAGCCATCTGCTGCCAGCCCTGGCAAGAGGGACAGGGCCACCATCCCATCCCCTGGCCCTCACTCTGGTTCTGCTGGGGCTTCTGTAGCACGGACTCGCTCTTCTAGGGCTGGAGCTTCTGCTGCTTCTGCTTCTGGAGGAGCTGCTGCTGCTGCTTATGGCGGTGGTGCTTCTGCTGGTGACTATGCTGATGCTGCACCCCAATGGCGCTTCTGACAAGCACTCCTTCGTTCCTGAGCTCCACCATCAGCTTGTTGTACAGTCCGTACTCAGCTCTTCTCCCGATCCATCTTCGGATCCAGACATCTTGGCCGCCTCCTTTTCTTCCCGTAGTAGAGTTCACAGAGCCTGTAGATGGCTTCGTACTGTTGCAGAAGGATGGTGGCTGCCAAAAGGACTTTGTTATGATCCACGGTGGACATGACTGGATGCTGTGGAAGAGTAAGAGTCAGATGAAGGCTGCAGAGGTCTGCACCGCAGGGCTGCTGGTCTGAAAGTGAGATCCAGGTGAGTTGCTCCCCCTTTTTATAGGCAGTATAGGTTTTCCACTATGTGTCCCTTTGCATCCTCTAGGCATCCTCTAGACATCCTTAATATCCGAGATAGGTCCCCTTTGTGAATGTTTTTTCCATTTTAAATGCTTTGTTTCCGTTCTGCATCCACTAGGCATCCATTCTGCATCCGTTCCACTTCCTCCCTGCGTCCGTTTACCGCTGGAGCGGATGGAGTTGCACGGATGTGCAGCGGATGCCTAGCGGATATAGCAGATGTGTAACGGATGCAGAACGGATGCCTAGCGGATGTCTAACGTATGCAGAACGGACGCATTGGATACATTTTCCGCTCAAAAGTTTTGAGCAGTTCAAAACTTTCTGAGTGGATGAAACGTCAATAAATGAATGCTGGATGGATAGAGAGGAAGAAAAATGGAGGCAGTGTGTACAGAACAGAAGCATCGCGTTAACCAGCGGATGGTAAGTATTTTTCTCCATTTTTCATCCTCTTTCCATCCATTGGTGCAGTGTGACAGGGGCTTAAAGTATAGCTTTATTTTATGCCTGTTTATTCCCAAAATATTTTAGTCCAATTTTGTAAAATCTTTAGTTACAGCCTCTTCCTTTTTCGGTTCGAAGCCCCCCATAGCTGTCAAGAATATTTTCTTATTTTTTTTCCTGTTCCTTTGTAATTTTGCCGCCCACTTTTCTTTTCTAAAAAATTCTATGTTACCTTAATCCCAGGGTACTTTTGTTTAGTTGTGTTGCCCAGTTGTCCCGGTTCAGATATTATCCACCTCTTTCTTCCCTCCTGCACAAATCTTAATCCTGCTGAGTCCTCCTCTTTGGGGTGGCCATTTTAAACCACCGCTGCAGTCGTCTTCGGGGGGAAAAAGACCAAGCCCAGGGGGGGAGATACGGCTCCCCTCAACTTGGCTTGCAGCTTCCTCTTACTCCGCCACCCCTCCAAGGCAGCATCAGCCCCTCATCATAATGATCAGGGCTCTCCACGAAAGAGCATGGACCATAGCCACAGAGAGTCGCAATATATGGTCCGTCAATGAGGAGGCTCCACCTTCTTCCTGGGAAATAATTCTTAAAGCCTTGAGTAATAATCTGATCGTAGGAGCTTGGAACGGTTGAAGTATGATGCACCGGGGGCTCAGGTGAGTTGAATTTAATTAGTAACTTTTAACTAAACTTTAGTTTAGTAACTAAACAACATTTCATATTTTTTTTTGTGATTGTTTAGAAGGGTCTAAAATGGCTTCTGTTTGATGTGTGTGTGTGTGAGTCTTCACTGTTTTCTCTGTTCTCTTTTCTTCCTGTCATATTTTGTGTTAAGGAAGGGGGGGGGGTTAGACATTTTTTGTTAAAAGAGAACAAGATGTTTGTGAAGTTCCAGAGTTCTCTCTTCTTTTGGAGAGCTGGTTTGGCTTTTGGCTCCTGCTATTTATGTATTAACCCCTTGATGAGTGATACAGATTGTACTTTGGGCTAGAATGGCTGAATTATGTTTGAAACAGTTCAAATGTAGAGTGTGCATTGAAATGTGTGTTGGTTTGAATGCCTTCAAAGCTGTGTTAAACAATTAACTGTTGAATCTTTGTATTGTCTCTTTTAATGCTGTGTTGAAGAGTTAGAAAGGTTAGATGCCCAGGTGATTTATGTTGATCTGTGATATGTGGAAGGATCTTTTCCCCTCTTAGTAAGATATTTTATTAAGGAATATATTAGCTGTTTATGATCTCCTTTCCAGCTGTTTCAGATGCAGTTGAGGGGGAAAATGGGTGAGTTTCTGTTATGTCACAGTGTAGAGGATTGAACTATGAGCTACTTTTGTATGAGGGACTTGAAGCATTTTATGTTTGGAATAGTTATAAAATGTACGGAAAAGGAATTTTTGTTCATAGTGTGAAATGTCTAATAGTCTTACAGTTGTGTTACTTATTTCCTCTATTTTGAAGAATTATAAGCTGTCTATGCTGTGGTTGCAAAGTGTTCCAATAAGGAGTTGAAGGTTTAAGCATTTATACTTTTGAGGAGCTGCAGCATATTTTGGATTATTTGTTTACTCCAGAAGGGATATAGATGCTATACTCTACTAGTATAGTCTATTGCAGGAAATAGCTGGTGATATACTGGCTGGAATAGTCAGGACAGTTTAGTGCAAGGTATTAAAACTGATGTGACATGAGGGCAGAATCTGGTTAGAGTTTTTTTTTTTTCTTAGGTCAGTTAAGAGATGAATTGTCAGCTGAATTCTTGAATAGAATTAGGGATAGTTTGAATAAGTGTTCTGTTTTTGCTTCAGAGACACCAGAATAAAATTAATACAATTAATAAAATTGTAGTTTGTGACAGAGTCCATGAAAGTTTTTTTTTTTAAGTTGTGATATTTAAGTTATGTTTTCTGTGTTCAAAGCTGTTATGAAGCTTCAGAGAGAGAGGGCAGAGATAAGTCAGATGGATTTGGACTTGTAATAATTAATAATAATCACAGGATAGGAGCTTCATATATTGGAAGTATACTGCAGTATACCGGAGAAGGAGAGAGAATAGAATTTCTTTCCTGGAACAGAAATAGCTGCTGAAAAAAGTAAGCAGTGTTTTGCTTGTGGCATTTTGTGAGAAAATTGCCCGGACAAGCGGAGAAATGCAGCAGAGGCTGAATACCCTAATTGAAGATTGGGGGCGGGGGCAAAGGCTTTTAACACTTGTATCTCATCGGGAGTTTTTAGTAAATATAAAGGTGAGACTTGAGGAAGCAGTTGTGTTTTCCTGACAGATACTGTAGCCAGGGGGGGGGGGTTGGCCAGGTATGATGTATCTGGTGTTAAGGGAGAGCTTTTTGATGTTGCTATTGTTGAAAATGTATCTCTAATTGGAGGACACTCTGAGATAACATTGGAAGTTATGTATATACCTGAACCTTTTAGGATGGGATATTTTGTCCTTATTAGGTTGTGCTTATCTTTTTGAAGATAAGTGTACTGTTCATTTATTGACTGATGAACAGAAGAGATTTATAGATCCCATAGTGTGGGAAGTGAAAGGGAATAGAGGTGTTTTTAATATTGCATCTGCGGAGGTGATATTGAGCCAGTGAGGCAGAAGTAATGTGATATTTCCCTGGAAGGGAGATGTGGCTTGAAGCCAGTGATAGAGTCCCTGTTAAGGGATGGGCTAATTGACCCTGCAAAGTTACCATGCAATATATTTATATTACCTATAGAGAAACCTGATGGTTTTTGATGTCTAGTGGTTGGTTTCATATGATCACTTGTTGATTATTGTTAGGAATATAAGTCACCTAACAGGTATTTGGGTTAGAAATATATAAGCCAGGATAGACATTTTAGTACTATATCTTTAAGAAAATACAAAACTGTAATTGGGTGTGGTTTTTTAAACGACCATAAGATGGAGCCAGAAACCTGGGTTGTTTTAGTCTTAATCTCAGAAGAGAGTGTGTCTCCGTCTCTGTTTCCTTCTGTTGGAAAGTATTGCCATTCCTCCATTTCTTCTAATTGACTGATATTACTGGAATTTGATGTAAGTTTGTTACTGAACTGTTTTTTGACACTGTATTTTGATATTTGGATTATCCCTGGATTGAAAACTGACTGATTTACTTGTGAATGACTTTGGATTGCTTATTTTGGACTTTGCTTTAACCTTTCTGGAAGTAAAAATCTACATTTACTGTACAGTGTATCTGTGTACTTATTCAAACACTTCTCTCAAATACGTCTCCCTGTATGCGCTCATTCTTCTAACGGGGAATTACCTCAACAATTATTATGCCAGATCCCTATACATTGTTAGGGGGAATTCCATATGAATACAGGTATTTTAGTGTGATAGATTTGAAAGATGCTTGGACTTGCCCAGTAGTGAGGGCTGATCCAGATACACATTGAACTTGACAGTATTGATGGTGTGTTTTACCGAGATGGGTTCTTAGAAAGCCCTAGTTTGTTTGGACAAGCGTAGAGCAGGTCCTTGGGGGATTTGAATTGTCTGTGGGTATAAAGGTGTGATAATATGTGAATGATTTGTTAGTATTAGGTGAGAAGAAAAGAGAGATGTTGAGAAAGGTCCAAATGCTTTGTTAGATTTCTTAGGACAATAGGGCCTCAGAGTTTTCAGGAAGGAATTGTAATATGTGAAGTCTGATTTAGGACATTTGACAGAGAATCAATCCAGAGAGAGAATTGAGAGGATAGTTAGATAATCTATACCGAGAACTAAGAGAGCTCTTGTGTTGAGTTAATCTGAATTAAGGAAACCTTTCCATTTGTTTGTAGCAGTGGAAGAGGTATAACTAAAGGTGTTTGTTCTAGCACAGGTGTAAGCTGAGAGACAATTAATGGATTTAATCGTGCGTGGTTGGCCTTTGCATATGTAGCTGCTATGGCTATGTTTGTGGGAGGAAATAGGAAGCTGACTTTAAAAGTGCTTTAGTACTAAGTGTTTTAATGCAGAAAGCATATGTGGCTTATATATGTTAGATTTTTAAAGCTATTTTATTGTTAAGGAGAATTTGTTTCTTTCAATTGACAGGAATTTAAATTCAGCTGAAGTCCTTTTGGGAGAGAGACAGAAATGGGAAGATATAGAACAATGCATGATTGTATTGAAGTTCTAGATTTTCAGGCAAAGGTGAGAGAGGATTTGGAAGATAGCCCAATAGAGGGAGGTATTAATTTGTTTATTGATGGATCTTTTGAAGTAAAGAATGCTTATCTGTTGAGTATTCTATTAGGTGCCTGAAGTGTTTGCTTTGGAAACTTCTATGAAACTTCTAGAAAATGAAGTGGGTAAACAGTGGCTAAGAATACTTGGTTATAATATATGTTGATGCTATTAAGAAGAGAAGTTTTCCAAAGAGATTTTGGAAAATAGATTAACAGATGAAGTTTATGTATATATGTATGGATGCATGTATGAGAGAAGATAATGGTTTTAGTTCCTGTTTTGGAATAGAATGTAAAACCAGGTTTCATTGATGAAGAAGAGAAACAGATGACGTTATAAGATGTAGAGTATGTAGATTGGAAGTGGTTAATAGAGATTGCAAGTAGTTTATAGGCCTAATATGAGAGACATAATAGAGAAGGTACATGAGGGTACTCATTAGAGAACACAAGTATTTGCGGATGTTGTGAAAAGAAAATATATTTGTAGAAGTATGTACATGACAGTCATGCAAGTGAGTAGAACATGTATATATTGTGTGTAAATGCATATAATCCTGATAGAAGAAGGAGATTTGGTTATTTGGCTGTTTTAAAGAATATAAGTTGCTTGTACTGTAATGTCAGCAGTGAGTACTTTGAAATATCTGTTGGTGATAGTTGATCATTTGATTGGATGGTTGGAAGCTTTTCTGTGTGTGAATGCACAAATGACTGTGAAGTTAACATTGGAACAGATATATACAAATAAATATAAATATGCATTGATAGTGCATTTATAGTGATAGAGGTACACATTTTTCATGTGGTAAAAGGGTATAAGAAAAGAATTTGAAATGGATTGGCAATAGACTTGTTGGTTTTTTCCTTCAGGTGGAGTGAAGAAGGAGAACTATAAAACAATACATTAAAGAAATTAATGTTGGCAATTCAAATACCCTGGATGAAATGTTTACCTTCAGCTTTATTTCACTGTATGAAATGATGTGTGGAATACCTTATACTGGAAGTGTGAGTATGTCTAGAATTGTACTTGAAGATATTTTTTTTAGAAAATATATACAGGGACTGTCCCAGTGTTTTTCTCTTTTAAGGTCTGAAAGACTTTTGGCACAAACACCACCATTTGATTTCCAAGTGCATGATTTTAAGAGTGGAGACTGGGTCCTGATAAAGCAGTGGAGAGCTTTGGGGAAACTGAGGCCTATCTGGGAAGGACCATTACAAATACTGTTGATTATTGAGTCTGCTGTGCAGACATGTGAGTGAGGTTGGACACATCATTCGTGTGTGCGGGGATTTGTGGATCCGGTTCCTGTTTCCAGTGGAAGCAAGCTTCGGAAGGACTGGACTTTTTATTTTCTATTTCTTTTAGATAGTGGGGATAGATAATTACATGTCTAGTTTAGCTTAGGTTTGTGGAACTTTGAAATATATTGTTGATTATTTGATTGAATGTAATATATTTTTTCTTTGTATTGTTGATTATTTTAAGACATGAAATAATAGATTGTTGTACACAGGTATTGTGTCCTCTGAGTGCAGAAGAAGATAAAGAAGGGGATGTAAGTCCCCAAAGACTGGTTGTAAGTTTTGAAGTGTAAAACTACATATGTTAAGGTGGATGGAGCCCTAGCCTATTTGTGAATATGATGTGGATAGTGATTATTGCCTTATGTGGGGTTGGAATGGAGGCTTCTGAGGTATTGCCTGGTTATCTATTAACATGGCAATGGTTATGTTTCCAAATTGAACCTGACACTATAGAATATGAAGGGCATATATCACTGACATTGATGAAACCTATGGCTGAGGTTGGAATCTTTATAAGATCCACCTTAGATGATGGTTTATATTTGAGAAAATATCCAGTATGTAACCGCACATATGACATAAGGACTTGTCTAAGAGGATTGAACAACTATATGATTGTTGTTTTGACATGTATGACAATTATTCTCCTTCCTGTATGAGATTTAGAGCTTTGGAGAAGGGATTGTTTATGTCATTTATTGAATTAAGAAGTACTCTGATGAAGTTGATGTTTTTGTGTGACAGTTTAGCTAGTGCAAAAGGTTCATTTAACTGGAAAGGTAGATGTACAGTTAGATGTTTTGAAGTACCAAGAATTTTACATAGAAGTGTAAGATACTGAAGGTAAAGAGCCTAATGCAAGAAATGAAAATGTTTTTCTGAAATTAATGAGAGTAGCTTTGCATAGTTTTTCTTTTTGTGTGAAAGGAGAGACTACAGTTGCAGACATCATGTCTACTTGTTTTAGAGAAGTTCCAGTGCCAGGAAGATTTTTTTTTTTAACTGTAATAGAATTTACAATTATTATATATCCTGATGATTATATTTTGTATAATTTGTCAAAAGATGATACTTTCTTTGGATTTCCTTTGAAGCCAATGAAATGGACTAATCAGAAAAGCTGACAGTTTTTTTTTCAGCTTATGATTATTAAGTATGAATATCCAGATGACAAAACAATTTATACTTATTTGTCTAAGGAATTTTTTTTTTATTGTATGGAGGTTGAAGACGTAGGTGGAATGACACATGTGTTGTATTTACCTAGAGGTTGGTTTATGTTTTGTGGAGCATATGCATATACTTTGATACCAGTTAATATAATGGGTGTGCAATTGATCGTTTAATGACTGTTATGGCAACTGCCCATGTTAAGGATATAAACAAAGAAATTAAATTATATGATGAGGTGCTGAACATGAATCTGTGGATGAACATGTGAAGAAATATAGAGGAAAAACATTGTTTAATGATGCTTCTTCTATAGAATGTGATGATATGTAAGTTGTGCTTCTGCTGTTGTAAGGCTAAGAAACCTGAAGGAAGTTAAGCCCATGTCACACTGAACCAACGGATGCAAAGAGGATGTAAAATGGACAAAAAACCTTGCCATCTGTTCGAAAACGTGATGTACTCACTGCCTCCGTTTGGCTTCCTCTCTATCCGTCCAGCATCCGTTTATGGACGTTTCATCCGCTCCAAAAGTTTTGGGCTGCCTAAAACTTTTGCGTGGAAAATGTATCCAGTTCGTCCGTTCTGCATTCGCTACGCATCCGCTACGCATCTGCTACGCATCCGCTATATCTGCTAGGCATCCGCTACGCATCCGCGCAACTCCATCCACCCGGACGTGGGGAGGAAGCGGAACGGACGCAGAACGGATGCAGAACGGATGCCTAGCGGATGCAGAACGGAAACAAAGCGTTTAAAATGGAAAAAACGTTCGCAGAGGGGACCTATCTCGGATATTAAGGATGTCTAGAGGATGCCTAGAGGATGCCTAGAGGATGCCTAGCAGAAAACCTATACTGCCTATAAAAAGGGGGAGCAACTCGCCTGCATCTCACTTTCAGAACAGCAGCCCAGCAGTGCAGACCTCTGCAGCCTTCATCTGCCTCTTCCTCTTCCACAGCATCCAGTCATGTCCACCGTGGATTGTAACAAAGTCCTTTCGGCAGCCACCATCATTATGCAACAGTGCAAAGCCATCTGCAGGCTCTGTGAACACTACTGCGAGAAGAAAAGGAGCCACCCAAAAAGAGTCTGGGTCCAAAGATTGTTCACCAGAAGAGCAGAGGACGGACTGTACAACAAGCTGATGGTGGAGCTTAGGAGCGAAGACACTCGGGTGTTCCAGAACTTCATGAGGATGCCTCCAGCCATGTTTGGCGAAGTTGTGCAGCACCTGACACCCAGGTTGACGAAGGCAAACACCAGCTTCCGGCCCAGCTTAGAACCTGGGCTCAAGGTGGCACTCACTCTGTGCCACCTGGCCTCAGGGACCTCCTACAGGAGCATGCAGTACAGCTGGAGGGTGCCATCCAACACCATCAGCATTGTGGTCAGAGAAGTGGTGCAGGCCATCATCGAAGAATACAAGGAGGAGCTCCTCCAGTACCCCTCCACTGAAGAAGGATGGAAGAAAGTTGCTGAGCACTGGTATCAGAAGTGGAACTTACCACACACCGTTGGAGATGGCAAGCACGTGGCCTGCAAATCTCCAGCCAACTCGGGGTCCACTTATTTCAACTCCAAGGGCTTCTTCAGCATCATCCTCTTCGCCATGGTCGATGCTGACTACAAGTTCATGTACATCGATGCTTCAGGCAACGGCTCATCTTCAGATGCCCAGGTATACAACGCCAGTCACCTCAAGGAGGGGCTGGAACGCAACCTCATCATTGGCTTCCCAGATCCAGACCCCCTACCCAATGACACACAAGATGTGCCCTACTTCATCGTGGGGGATGACGCCTTCTCCCTCACAACCTACCTCATGAAGCCCTACACCTCCAGACTCCTAACCCGTGAAGAGAGGATCTTCAACTACAGACTGTCCAGGGCAAGACAGGTGGTGGAGAACGCCTTTGGCATCCTGGCCAACAGGTTCCAGGTACTTCTCACCACCATGCAGCATTGCCCAGAGACCGTGAGGAGGATCATGGAAGCTTGCTGCATCCTGCACAATCTCATGTGCACCCGCTACCCAGTCTTGCAGAACAGGCTCATGGACCTCTAACAAGGCAATGGGGACATGGAGCCTGGGGAATGGAGGCAAGGGCAAAACCTGATAGACACTGAGGATGTGCAAGGCCCCAACAGAGCCTCACATGAAGCGAAGAAGCAGCGCAACCTCCTGAGACACTGGTGCAGCTCCCCAGCTGGAGCAGTGGAGTGGCAAGACAGGATGGTAGATACTTAATGGATGCTTCCTTCAGCCTGTCTCATCATATGGATGAGATTGTGCCATGTATGTTTGGTTGACCTACAATGAACAGGGCATTTAATAAAGAGTTGTGTTTATGTTGACATGTGTGGATAATTATTACATTATTATTGATAATAAAGGGCCGTATGTGTGGCACCTGGGAGGGTGGACCATACAGTCCCACTATGCTTGCACTGGAGGTTTATCTACCCCACTGCTATCTTAACCCATCCCACAGCTATTACCCATCCCACAGGTATCCTAACCCATCCCACAAGCATGCAAAGGCTTAAACCATTTCTAAAAGTTTCCACCAAGACTTTATTAAAAGAAAGAAATGAAGCAAGTGTGTGAATCATAAATAGACTTTTTTAACAACAAGCTATAAGACAAAAATGAGTCTCTGGCACTCCTCTTGGTCGCTCAGTCTCAGGGGTGAGGGGTGCAGGTTCTGTGGAGGTGGCTGGTGCTGGAGTGCTTGTCATCAGCTCCTTCAGAAGCAGAAGCAGCAGAAGCCCCAGCCCCAGCCCCAGAAGAGCGAGCCCGTGCTGCAGAAGCCACAGCAGAACCAGAGTGAGGGCCAGGGGGCGGGATGGTAGCCCTCTCCCTCTTGCCAGGGCTGGCAGTAGATGGCTGAGGCTTGCTGTGCTTCCACATGGTTGTGGGGTTGCTGGCTGGCAGGGAGACTGGCAGGAACCAAGGCAGGCAGGAAGGCTGTCAGGGAGGCAGGCACCAAGGCTGCCAGAAAGGTTGGCAGGGAGGCACCAAGGCAGGCACCAAGGCTGGCAGGAAGGCTTGCAGGCAGTCAGGCACCAAGGCTGGCAGGAAGGCAGGCAGCAAGGCTGGCAGGCAGACATGCAGGCAGGGCAGGCAAGGCAGTTGATGTGTCCGGAAGCAGGTCTTTCCTCTGAATGGCGACCTGCTTCCGAGCTGCTTCCGTTATATCCGTGGGGCTGACGCAATGCATCCTCCCCGCATGCGCAGTGAACGCCAGGCATCCATTAGGCTTCTGCTGTGCATCCGCTCGGCTTCCGCTCGGCTTCCGCTCTGCATCCGCTTCATCCGTTCGGCATCCGCTCTGCATCCGCTCTTTCCGTTCCGCGTCCGCTTCGCTGAGGCCCCCCAGAAGCCCTGCGGATGTGCCACCCACTCCCATCTGCTCCCATCCGCTTCCATCCGCTGGGCTTCCATTACGCATCCGCTTTGCATCCGCCCTGTGTCCTCCATGAGTCCGTGTTATCCGCTCTGGTTATGCAAATTTTTGCCCCTTTTGAGAGCGGATAACAATGGATGGAACATTTTGCTTGTCCACTGTGTCCTTTTTGCATCCGTTGGCAAGTGTGACATGGGCTTTAGGCTTATATTGCAAGAGCCTGATGGAAATTCTCAGGTGTAAAATATTTACAAAAGAAAATGGTGGATTTGTTATAAGTAGAAATTTGGTTATTAAAACTGAGAATATAAAAAGCCGAACTGAAGCCATTTTGTGTTCACAGTCTGAACTTTTACAGCTCAGAACAGTTATGAAATGTCTTTTTGCTGGACAATTATTCCAGATTGCAAAACTATGAACTTGGCATAAGTTAGAGGCATGTGCTGGGGCACTCTGACATTACAAATGTCACATTAAGATATATTCATGTTTTTTTTTTATAATTTTCTGGTATTTGAATAAAAGGAAATCTGAATATAATGAGAATGTTGAAAGTTTTCCATGAAAGGTTGGAACTTTTTATGAAAACATTGTATAACATTGTATAACATCCATATATGGGAAACAGGAAGTGTTATGTAACCACATGATTTGATAAACCTATATAAGCTGTATTCACTAAATGGAAGGGTCTCCTTCCTCCTAGAAAATGTTTTTTTCTGGAATAGAGGGGTCCACACTGCAGTATTTTCCCTAATAAAGCATCCTTTGGATCAGATTATCAAAAGTCTGTTGATTCATTTTTATGTACTTCTCACATAATGATTTTAAGAATGTTGTGGACGGTCCTCAATCTTGAAAGGTTTAGGGTCGCAACATCTTTTGTCTGCTTGAGCTTTGATGACTGCTCTAGTTTCCTGAAAAGACAATCTTACCACTGGCCACATGGCTTGTAAATTATCCATCCACTCCTTAAGGGAGGGGATTTCAGGTTCTGTGGTGGATAGTTCCGGCATGGGGTTGAATTCTTGGCCCGTGGCTACCTGGAATGGGGTGAACCCCATGCTACTGTGGACTGAGTTATTGTATGCTCCCTCTGCAAAAGAAAGGTCAGTCCAATTACCAATTGTTCTGTTGGTAATTAATAAAGCATCTTAAATATTGTTCTAATATGCTGTTCACTGTCTCTGTCCAGCCATCTCAAAAGGTGACTTGATGACAACAACCCCTGGGTGAAGCCTAGTAGGTTTAAAATGCCTGCCAAAATTTGGATGTGAACTGAACACGCCTATCTGAGATAATCCACTGGGGAGTTCCATGAAGGCGATAAATGTGTATTAGGAACAAATGACAGTATTTCTAGCACTTTCAGGAAGCTCCACTATAAAGTCCATAGAGATCTCTTTCCAGGGTGCAAAAGGGTCTGCTACTGTTTGTAAAAGTCCAGGATATCTTCCTTGTCTTCTCTTTGCAGCAGCACAGGTGGGGCAGCTTGCAACATAGTTTTCAATGTCCTTTTTGAGAAATGGCTACCAAAATTGTCTTTTGATGAGGTGTAGGGTTTTTACAAACCCAAAGTGTCCTGCTATTTTTGAGTCATGGCAGCATTTCATGAGGTCCATTCTATGGCTTGCAGGGACATAAAGTTTGTCTTCTACCCAAGCCAGTCCATCTTTGAGGAAACAAGTGTTTTTGTTAGCCTGAAGCCAGTCGTCCTTAAGTAGTGCCTCCTTAAATATTGATGTCATTGTGTCTTCAGTCAGGGATGATTTTTTTTTTCTCTTGTGCCCATGATTACTTTGGCTGCTAGTTGGGTTGATTGGATCATCGGTTTTATAATCTTAATCTTTTTGCTGTTTTCTGGACAGTGCATCTGCTAAGAAGTTTTTTCTCCCAGGAAAATATTTGAGAGTGAAATTAAATCATTTAAAGTACCGAGCCCACCTTGCTTGTTTTTCAGAGAGTTTCTGTGGATTTCCAGATTTTTGTGATCAGTCCATACTTCAACTTCCAGATTTTTGTGATCAGTCCATATTTCAAAGGGGATTTGATTTCCTTCCAGGAAATGTCTCCATGTGAACACTGCCCACCGCACAGCATATGCCTCTTTCTCCCATATGGTCCATCTTTGCTCGGTTCCCATCAGTTTCTTGGATGTATAAGTTCATGGTTGTAATTGTCCACTTCCATTCTTTTGGAAGAGGACTGCTCCAACTGCAACATCACTAGCATCTGCTTGAATGACAAAAGGTTGTTTGGGATCTGGGTGCTTAAGGACTGATTCTGCTGAGAATAGATGTTTGAGGTTCTTGAATGCTGCTTGGCATTCCATTGTCCAGATAAGGGGTTGCCTTGGTTTGGGTTTCTCCTCCCCCCCTTCATTTTTAGCACGTTTGTGATAGGGAGGGTGATATTTGCAAAAGCTGGAATGAATTGTTGATAAAAGTTCGCAAACCCCAGGAAGCTTTACAGTTGTTTGTGGGTGTGAGGTGGGTCCCAGTCCAATACAGCTTTTACTTTCTGTGGGTCCATCTCTATTCCCTCATGGGATATTCTACACCCCAAATAGTCATTTTTTTCTTGGTGGAATTCGCATTTAGAGAGTTTCGCATATAATTTAGCATCTAAGAGTTTTGTGAGGACTGCATGGAGTAGCTTGATGTGTTCTTCCACCATTTCCGTGTAGATTAAAATATCATCAAGATACACTAGAACCCCTTTATATAAAAATTCATGAAGGGTTTCATTGATCAATTGAATAAACACAGCAGGCTCTCCTTGCAGTCCAAAGGGGAGCACTTTAAATTAGTAGCATCCCAATGGTGTGTTAAAAGCTGTCTTCTACTCAACCCTTTCTTTATTCTGATGCAGTAATATACCTCTCGTAGGTCTAACTTTGAAAAAAAAAATCCTTTTGAGAGGTGGGCTAACATGTCCTTCATGAGGGGAGTGGGTACTTATATATTATGTATAATTAATTTAATTATATTATATATAATTATTTCTCTATGCAAATTCTGTTTACTTTTTGGTAATTCACACACAGATGCATGGAGCCATCTTTCTTTTCACAGAATAATACTGGGGCAGCTATTTTTGGTTGGGTGGCTTTGATGAAGCCCCTTTTAAAGTTTTTATCGATAAATGCTTTGGGTTCTTTCAGTTCTCTGGGAGACATGTAATACATTTGTGGTTTTGGGAGTTTAGCCCCTGATAGCGCAGTCTGTGGCTCGATGGAGTGGGAGTTCATCACAAGCTTCCTCACTAAATGCTTGGACCAGATCCTGGTACTCATTGGGGATGTTAATGGGTTCAGCTGACTGTCTGATCATGACTGATTCTCTGTCCTCTGTCCCTTTCTTTATCCTTTCCTCTGAGCTTTTTGCAAATATTACGTCTCTCTGGAATTGTATGGTTCCTTTCCTCCAATTTATTTTTGGATTCCATTTCCACAGCCATGTGAGACCTAGGACCAGCAGCATTTCCATTCCTGGGGCTACAATGAATATAAGCATCTCCCTATGGTTCCCTAGTCTTATTTTCAATGGTTCTGTGCTAAACCTGGCTGGCTCCCCCATGCTATAATTCCATCTAATTGGCAGAAAGTGATAGGATTTTCTATTTCTTTCAGTTGGATTCCCAGTTTATCTGCAAGGAGGAGTTTATTAGGCATCAGGTGTATCCCGAATCTAGCAATGCTGCAATTTCCTCCCCCTTCCCTCGGCTGGGGATAAACAGTCTCAGGGGTAGGGTGATTGGTTCAATTGGATTGCTTACCAGCGGGTCATCTTCTGGATCATTTTCAGACTGGCTCAGGTCCCCTCGGAGCATTTGGGATTCTTCCTCAGGGTTGGGGGGGGATTGGAATCCCATATCTACTCAGCCTCTCAGGCCAGTCTCCTTTCCTTGAGGGCTGGATGGTCCTGGTTTCCGCCCCCCCGATGGGTGGTCTAGCTTTCTTGCAGGGGTCTTTGAATGGCATTCTTCTGCATGGTGTCCCTCCTTTCCCCTCTGATAGCAACCTCTGTTCTTGGAGTCATGATGGATTGGGGTTTGAAAACTTCCTGTTTCCCCTGGGGTGGGGATCTTTTCCAAAACTTGCTGGTACCAGTTTCGAGTCATGTCTATCTCTGCCTCCTCTGCCATCATGTACCATTCATGCAAAAGTTTTGGGGCCACATGGGCCAGGCACGCAGTGTATAGGTCACCATTTAGTCCATATTTGAACCAACAGACTAGGATATCCTCTGGCCAGTCTACCCGGCTGGCCAGGTCACAAAATTCCTTGATGTATTCTGCTACCTGGTGACGGCCTTGTTTTATGACTCTAATGCAGTCATGGGCTTTTCCATCAACAAGGGGGTCCTCGAAGCGGTGGCGTAAGACCATCATGAAGTGATTGAGGTTCCTTAATTCTGGGGCATTGACGTTGTGGTGCATCCCCATCCATCTGGCTGCTGCCTCTTCATGGGCCAGGGTGACCACTCATATTCAGGATGCCTGGGTTGGGAAATCCCACACATATTCTTGCATGTAGGTGAGCACTAGCACCAGGAAAAATCCCAGTTTCTGGGGGTCTCCATCAAATTTTACCCCCAAGGACGAGATCTTCCTCTGCAGTAGTATGTTTCTGGGTTGGCCAGAGTTAATCCCCTGATCCGGGATGTTTAGGGGCCGGGTACCTGGTATGACTGCTGGTTCTTCGGCTTGTCCCTTTGCCTGCTCAATCTCCACTGTATCTGAGGTGGCAGCTCAGGTTCTCTCATTTTTTGGTTCCCTCATTCTCCTGCATTGTCATCCTGGTGCATCCCTCACCTCAAGGTTCTCCAGGGCTTCTCTCATGAGACAATTTATGTGCCACTTCATTTGGTTGTTGGCTGGTGGCTCCTTGTCCCATTCTTCCTGATTTGATAAGGCCTCCAGCTCCAATTTCCGGCTGGGTATACAAATACCCCAAGTGAGGGTAACTCCTCTGGTTCTTCCATCCCAGCTGTCTCTTTTTCCTACACCTATAGACCACCAGGGCTTGGTGGAGGTTTCATTGGCAGCCTCACTGTCTTCGATGGAGTGCACCAAGTCAGTATCTGGCTGGGTAAGTGTCGACGTTTCTCCCCAGCATTTGGCTTCCCCTTGCTCCTTGCTTTGTTCAGATAATTTTCTTCTTTTGCAGGGTCCCCTCAGTAGAGTGAAAGGTTTTCTTTCTTTTTTCTTTTTCTTTTTTTTAAAAATTTCTCTCCGGGCTGACCTCTATTGCAAACGCTGCTTTATGTCAGGCTACAGAACTTTTTCCCATTCAATAACAAGAATGAACTTCTGAAAACCAAACATATCAAAAGGAGTTGAAATGAGACAATTCATGTAGGAGTTCAAAGCAGCATCTGAGGTTCCTCAGGCATACCAGGATAGATAAGGGAGCCTAGAACCCCTCCCCTTCTGTCAATATGTATTTAGTGAAACAAAAGCCATTATGTTTATTCCTTCTGAAGGAACAATCTTTTTCGGTTTCCCAAGCATACATCTCACTGTGGAATTTTTATGGTGTTCTCATCTCCTAGCTGTGCCTCTCAGAGGTGATAGGTTCTGGCCATCTGGGATTCCTATCTCCATTGTATCATGTGTGGGTTATACAAATTTGATATAAGATTGAATGTATTCAGGTTGCATCAGGGAAAGATTTCTTTATCAGTCCCACTGCCCCTTTTTTTCTTCCACTGAAGTAATGACAGATACATGGATCTGACACTAGGTTTCCCTTTTCTAAGTTTCCCCAATCTTTCTTCTTTTTTCCTTCTAATTTTATTTTTATTTCCCTCTGCCTGTCGACCATGTTTCTCCCCCCCCCCTTTTCAGTTCTCTTTTTTTCGGTTTCTTCTAATGTATGCTCTTCTTCTTAGTCTTGAGTGTCTTATGTCTTTTATTTATTGTCTCTAATGTCAATGTCTCTGCTTTAAGTCATTTTATATCCTTTGACAATGGTCCTTGTTCTTCATGTTCATTGAGGCTGTTAGTTCCCTCATTTAATTTGTCGTCTTTTGACGTCCTTTGTTCTTCCACAAGCTGTGATGCCATTACTTTACTCAGCATTAACTCCACCAATCTCATTATTTCTTTAAACATCTTTCTCACATTTGGAGCGCCAACTTAAATTCTTTGCTTCTCTCTTCCATTTCTTTGGTCTATTAAGTTATTCTTTATTTTATTAAAAGTCAAATTTTCCTGTTATAGTCTTTGTCAAAAGTCTCCATTTTAACTGTAATCCTTTCTTCTTTTTTTTATAAAGCTTCTGGTGATCTTGTTATATACAACCAGTAATTTCCGTAGAAACATAAAAGAAGGATATCTTTAACCCTTAGGTGGTACTCTATATCACTTTCTTCTTAGAATCTTTCATTTTTAATTCACTTTTCCGTGGTATTAATGTTAGATTTAACCAATTCCAAATAAGTCCAGCATTTTATCCAATGCCTGATTAATGTTCAATTCTGTATGTTATTCCAAATTTAGTCTCTAATCACATCTAATTCTTTTATTTCCGTTTTTTTCTTTCCCTTATATTTTCTGCTTATTTCTTGTTTGCCGGTACCACTCTTCCAAACTAGGGCTCTTTCTTTCCTCTTTTCAGGGTTATAAAAAAATATTCAAAGTTTTTTATCCAGTAACATGCTACTCACCACTTTCACTCTCCAGCACAAAACTTGTGTCCCAGCAGCTTTCCATCTTCAGGGCAGCCATTAAAAGTTTGCCAAGCCAGGGAGGGGAGATGTGGCTCCCCTCTACCTAGATGGCAGTCTCCCCCTCTTCCCCCCACCCTTATGAGGTGGGTCAGATGGATCCGGTCCTTTAAGGACCCCTCCAACAAGGTCAAAGCCATGCATAATCACAGTCTGTCTGATCCGTTGTCAACCAAAATGCCACCAGAAGTTCACCCTGAATGTTATGATACAAGGTTGAAAGCATAAAGGGAATTAAGGAGGTTCTGGTAAGCTTCTGGGACAGATGATATTGATTACAAAAAAATTGGAATATAAAAAATTGTGAACATTGCATTTTTGGGGGAGTGACTTTAGGCTTGAATATATGATTTTTGGATCACTGGATAAGAGTGGTACTTATTAAAATAAATTGAAATGCTCCATCAGGAGGAAATGAGTGGAATTTCGGAAATGGCATCAATGTTTCAAACTATCACGGACATTCTCAAAAGAAACTACAAGGAGATTAAGAACTTAATGTATGCTGTAGATGAAAAACTGGGAAATATTATACAAAGGACATTGAGTGACCAAGACGCCCAGGATAATGAGGAGCCAACTGAAAGACCAGATGGAAAAGCAGAGATTAACCAGCAAACAAAACAAGACAAGAATGAATGAATGAATACATGAATGAATTCTTTATTGGCCAAGTGTGATTAGACATATAAGGAATTTGTCTTGGTGCATGTGATCTCAGTGTACATAAAAGAAAAGATACATTTGTCAAGATTCACAAGGTACAACACTTAATATAGACATAGGGTACAAATAAGCAATCAAATCATACTAGGAAACAGTCAATATAAATTGTAAAGATACAAACAACAAAGTTTCAGTCATATAGTCACAAGTGGGAGGGGATGGGTGATAGGAATGATAAGAAGATTAATAGTAATAATAGTGCAGACTTAGTAAATAATTTGACAGTGTTGAGGGAATTATTTGTTTAGCAGTGTGATGGTTTACAGACCATATTTACAGATGGTGTTCTGGAAAAAACTGTTCTTGTGTCCAGTTGTTTTGGTGTGGAGTTGAAACAGTTTATGTCCAGGATGTGTTGGGTCTGTAAATATTTTCACAGACCTCTTTTTGACTCATGCAGTATACAGGTCCTCGATTGGAGGCAGGTGGGTAGTAATTGTTTTTTCAGCAGTCCTAATTATCTTCTGAAGTCTGTGTCTATCTTATTGGGTTCAGAACCAAACCAGACAGTTATATTGGGGCAGATGTCAGACTCAATAATTCCTCTGTAGAACTGTATCAGCAGTTGGGCAGTTTGAGCTTTTTGAGTTGGCGCAGAAATAACATTTTTTGTTGTGCTGTTTGTTGACGTTTTTGATGTTAGATGTCCATTTTAGGTCTTGAGATATAATAGAACCTAGAATTTTGAAGGTCTCTACTGTTGATATTGTGTTGTCTAGTACAGTAAGAGGTGGTGGTATGGGAGGGTTTCTCCTAAAGTCTACCACCATTTCTATGGTTTGAGTGTGTTCACTTGCAGATTGTTCCAGTCGTACCACAAGGCCATGAACCTCCTGTCTCTATGCAGATTCATCATTGTCTCGAATGAGAACAGTCACTGTTGTATCATCTGCAAACTTCAGAAGTTTAACAAATGGATTGTTTGAGATGCAGTCATTGGTTTCATAAAGAGAAGAGAAGTGGAGAGGGCACACAGCCTTGGTGGCTCCCTGTGCTAATTGTACAGGTATCAGATGTGATTCTGCCTAGCTTCACCTGCTGCTTCCTGTCTTTAGGAAGCTTATGATCCACTTACAGGTGTGCAGGGGTGGGATTCAATTTTTTTAACAACTGGTTCTGTGGGCGTGGCTTAGTTGGTGGGTGTGGCTTGGTGGTCATATAACTAGGTGGACATGGCTTGGTGGTCATGTTATTGGCTGGGAATAGCCAACTCAATATCACTCACATCGAGACACACATCTCCTCACCTGGCCTCTCATGACTGTGGGGATGCTGCAATAGTCGTAAGTGTGAAAAATGGTCATAAGTCACTTTTTTCAATGCCATTTTGACTTTGAATGGTCACTCCATACTAGCAAAGTACCAGCAAAGGAGGGAAAAAAACTCCAGAGAAGTTCCAGAGACAGGAAGTCTAGTCCTGCCAAGAATGTAGTAAGTCTTTTATTCAGTTACATGCTACTCACCAGAGAGGCAGTTTCTGTAAGCAACACCAAAATGTTTCCTTCCTGCCTTCCTTACAGGATTAGGCCAGTAATTTCTTCTAATAACCAGTTATCCAAACTGCTTATAATGTTAACAACCAGTTCTAACAAATAGGTGTAGAATTTGAATGGTAGAATCCCATCCCTGCAGGTGTGTTCAGGTACCACTAGCTGGTTTAGTTTAGTTAGAAGAATGTCTGGAATGATGGTATTGATTACTGAACTAAAGTTTACAAAGAGGACTCTTGCGTAGATCTTTGGAGATTCAAGATATTGTAGAATGTAGTGCAGAGCCATATTAACAGCATCATCTGTCGATCTGTTTGCTCAGTATGCAAATTGCAGGGGGTCTAGCAGCAGATCCATGATGGTGTTCAGGTGGGACAACATTAGCTTTTCAAAGGTTTTCATCTCTGGTGATTTATTGAAGATTCGGGTGAAGATGGGGGCCAATTGGTCAGCACATATATCATAGATATATATAGATATATATCATAGATGCAAACTTATGAATACTGCCATCTACTAGCTGGCTGTAGTTGTTCCACAAAATACATGAAAACTGTGTTCTAACAGGTAGTCTAACTATGATCTGTCATATTTTGTGTTTTGGTTTATTATTTTTATGTTGTATGCCCTGCAATTTCACACAGTTTGAGTAGGATGGACTTGTAAATCTAGTTAGTAAATAAATACATTTTATTTTCCGGTTAGACCCTCCTGACATTTCTATATACAGTGGAACCTTGGGTCATGAACACTTTTGACCATCACAAAATTGGCCAACCAAAAAAATCCACAAAATTTTAGACTCTGGTCACGAACATATCCTCAGGTAGTAATCAAATACAGCTAAGTTGATTTTCTCTTACATGAAAATTTTTCCTTCCACACCATATTTTTGTGGGTATGTGCGCACATGCGCAGTCAGTCTCATTTCTGGTCACAACCAAATTGGATTGTGACCGAAGTCATGGAATGGATTACGGTTGTGACTAGAGGTTCCACTGTAATTTCAACTTGCTGTCAATGCAAAACTATATCTGGAAGAAGCCATTTTGGTATTTCTCATTTACCACACAGTATTGGGGGTGGGTTGGAAGGAGGCTGGAATGCATTGCAAGACACAACACCAATCTATTGTGTGGGAGGCAAGGTCATCTCCACAGGTGTTAGATGAAGACAGAGTTGAGTGCCTAAGGAACTCGCCAATTAACCTAATTGGACAATGTGACCTGTAACACTTGGAGAGAGGATGTACTTTTACTATTTTAATGATACTGAAATTGCGTGGAATATTTAGAGTTTGTTTTACATTTAATTGTGCTGATATGATGTACCCAATAAAGAAGTCCTTCAAGGGAGATTCCAGTCTCAAAGTTTTGATTTGCTTGGGTTCATTAGTTGAAACCTTGACATTAAATGAACTCTCTTAAATTTTGCTGAATAAAGGACAACTTTCTGGGTTCCTGAAAGTTCCTGTTCCTGGGTTCCTGTTCCTGAGCCCAGCTGCCTACCTGGTTGCTTTGGGAGGATGGAGTAGACTCAGGGAAGATTTTGAGATGGAGAAGAAAGGGGATGCTGCTGCTAAACCTAGTGCAGCTCCAGCTGGTGGAGCACAACTGGCTGGCCAAACTGGGGAGAGAGTCCTTCTGCTGCCAGCCAGACCAAAAGTCAGTGTGGACAGTACTGAAAGTCAAGTAAAATAGGGAGAAGTTTTAGCCACCTGGAACCTCTACCAAGTGGAATGGGACAGCTGGCACAGGAGGACACAAAAAACTGATGAAGCAGAATGTCAATTTGTAAAACATTCCTATGCTAGTTTCCAAGTTGCCATAAGAAAGGGAGGGGTGAGAAAACCTGAAGGAGCATATGGCAAAAGAACTCATAAGCACATTCCAAGCTTGTCTCACAAAGATTGTAACTGAGGAAGCCGAGTATTCTGGGCATGAAAATCCTCTATTGTAAGGCATGATTGATGACACCCAGCCATGAATGTGTTCCATTGGACAATCTGAATTGTGACACACTCAGAAGGGGGTGGAGGGAAGTGGGGTCATAGGTGCTTGTAAATTAGGTATCTTAGAGTCGGATTCATACAGGTCATGCCAGTATGTCACTCCTTATAAATCCTTTGAAGGTTTTTGAAGTTTGGCTTGAGGCTCATGATTTAATTAGGGTGATTGCTGGAAGAGCAAAGAAGATAGCTGAGTGGGATGAGCAGGGGGAATAGAGGTACCTAACTGCCACCCACAGCCCATCGGTTGAGTGGCTAAGAGAGAAATTTGACCATATGGAGATTCAAGGAGTGGAGCCAATTTGAGCCACTGGTAAAAACTTCAGCCTGGGTGGTTCAGCCACTTCAGCCTATTGGAGCCCAAGCTCAATGCGGCAACCCAAGTAGTTAGCCCACCTCCTAGCCAGTGGCAGTGGTGAGTCTGGAACGAAGGCAAAGCCCCCAGTGACAGCAGCAAGTGGCAAGCCCAGTGGACAATATTGATTCCCCCTTGGGTGGCTTGGACTGCAACCATGGCCCTACTTCCCAGTCCCCGGTTGGTTCCCTGGGCAGTGGGCACCTCCTCCTCCTTCGCCAATGAATCTTCTGCCAATGAAAGCTACTTTTGATGGGGACCCAGAAAAATTAGAGTTCTTCCTAAACCAGATGTGGGCTCATTTGGACTGCTATGCTCTCGCCTACCTGACAGAGGTAAATGCAGTGGCCTTTAACTTCAAGAAAGAAGCCACAGAGTGGGTGACAAGTCTCCATGATGAGGATGCACTGGAGCTGGAGAATCAACACAGATTCGAGGATGAGGCTCAGGTTCTGCAAGCTGAGGCAGAGATCTGGGATCTGAAGCAGAGAGCCAGCTGGCAAAAGAGTATGTTCGGGAGTTCTGAAGGGTCACTGGCAAACTGAGGCAATGGCCAGAGTGGCTACTAGTCTACCATTTCAAAGAAGGCTTGGATCGAGAGCTATTCCAAATCTGTATCTACCAGTAAATCCTCAAATAAATCCACGAATGGCATTGGATAGCAATAGCACTAGACCTTGAGCTGAAGCAATGTAAGAAACATGGTGCACCCAAGTCAAAGTGGAGCCAGGAGAGGTGCCAGTTCAGATGCTGGCCCATCAGAACTCCACTAACACTCCCTTAATAATTTTATTCATCCTGACCAAAATGGATTTCTGCCAAAGAGACAAATTATAGATAATATGAGAGTAATAATGGATACTTTGGAATATTATGAGGCACACCCTGAAAAACAAATGGCTTTGATATTTTTAGATGCACAAAAGGCATTTGATAATGTGAACTGGAGATTCATGTTATTATTATTGGAACAGATGGGCTTTGCCAGAAAATTTATTCAAGCAATACAAGCCATATATTATAAGCAAACGGTAAAGGTAATGATAGAAGGAGAATTAACAGACTCCATCAGTATAAGAAAAGGTACAAGACAAAGTTGCCCACAATCTCCTTTGCTATTCATATTAACTCTGGAAGTGTTAAATAGAAACATTAGAGATGAAAAGAGTATAAAAGGAATGAAAATTAAAAAGGAAGAATTTAAATTGCAAGCTTTTGCGAATGACTTGGCCTTCATTTTAGAAGACCCTCTAGAAACAGCATCAAAACTATTGGAAAAGATAGAGGCATATGGCAAGTGGCCGGCTTGAAAATGAACAAAGATAAGACAAAGATTTTGACAAAGAATATGCTACTAAGACAAAAAGAAGAATTGGCAGATGTATTGAAAATTCAAGTCACGAATAAGGTTAAGTACTTGGGGATACATTTGACAGCAAGATGTAGTACACTAAAAGAGAACAACTACACTAAACTTAAACAGATAGCACTAGATGTGATGAAATGGGAGAACCTACAATTGTCACTAATAGGGAGAATTTCAACAATCAAAATGAATATTTTACCCAGAATTTTATATTTGGGATATATATATGGGAAGGTAAGAAAGCGAGAATAAAGTTAAAACTTTTACAATATGCTAGAATTAGAGGAGGATTTGGTCTGCCTTATTGTACTACCAAGTTGTACTACCAAGCTACAAACTTGACATGGGCTAAGGAATGGATAACATTAAGAAATACTAGATTGTTGGCTTTAGAAAGACATGATCTGTTGTTGGGATGGCATGCCTTTTTATGGTATAAGGGAACTAAAATACAGGGTTATTTTAGATGACATCATATATGGGAGTCTCTGTGGTTAAATTGGGAGAAGATTAAAAGACAATGTTATTTGAAAATTCCATTCTGGTTATCGATTATTGAAGCATTTTCTTATCCTATAACATATAAGAAGGAACAAACAGATATGGGGAAATTTTGAATGAAAAGGGTGAACTTAAATCGATGCAAAAACTAGAGGAACAAGGTATAAAGATGAATTGGTTTTCTTACGCGCAAATACATTCAAGGTATGAAAAAGATTTTAAAACAGAAGGTTTCTATAATAAATTGACTGATTTTGATAAGATTTTGACAGGTACTGATGAAAAGGTGATTAAAAAACTGTATGGATATTTATTAGAAATTAAACTAGAAGAAGAACACGTTAAAGAAACTATGATTGTTTGGGGGAAGAATTTTGGATATGGGATTGATCTAGAGAAATGGCAAAAATTGTGGTCTCAAAATTATAAAATGACAATGTCAACAGCATTTAAAGAAAATTTGTATAAGATGTTTTACAGGTGGCATTTTCCTCTGACAAGAATAGCAAGAATGTTCAAGAATAAATCTGAAAGATGTTGGAAATGTCATCAGATACCTGGCTCATATTACCATATGTGGTGGACTTGTGCGGATGCAAAAAAATATTGGACTAAAATCCACACGTGGTTGGAAAAAATGACTAAAAAGCCTATAGATTTTAAACCAGAGATATTTTTATTGGGAATTCTACCTGATACATGCAGCAAAGATTTAAAATATTTGATTGTAAATGTATTAACAGCAGCTAGGATTGTATTTGCTAAAAATTGGAAAAATGAGAAAATACCATCGCAGGAGGAAACTATCAAGAAAATACTGGAATGTGCTGAAATGAGTAGATTGACATTTGAAATTAGAGAACAAGAGGATAAACAGTTTTACAAAATTTGGGATCTTTTCTATCAATGGCTAGATAACAAAATATAATAATAGAATATGTAGAATTTTGGAAAATAATGAATATATAAACATGTATTTCTTTTCTTTTTCTTTATTATTATATATATAAAATGTTTTTAGGATAGATTTAGGAGGACTATATGAATTGTTATAAAATAAACTCAGTAAAGTATAGCTATCTTGCAAAGTAAGAATGAACAAAATTATAGTGAAATTATGGATTAATAATAATACTAGGATATTTAATTTTTGATTGATAATATGAGTTATTATGTAATGTAACTGTAACTGAGACTATGAAATCGAAGCACAAAAAATTTGCAAACCAACCGACATACTGCTTGTATATTTATGGAAGAAAGATGGAAGTTTTTATGTTTTGTTTGTTTTTTGTTTGTTTTTAAAAATCAATAAAACTTAATTAAAAAAAAAAAAAAGAACCCCACTAGCACTCCCACTGCTCCTGTTGTGGCCCCCATCAAATGCTTCTGATATGACCAGCAGGGTCATCGAGCAGCTGAATACCTAGCACCCATCCCCCAGCCAAAGAGCAACCTGCCTGCCTTGACAAAACCAAAAAAGCTATGGAAGGGTCAGGAGAAGTCAAATCGGTCATGCCAGGCCATCGAGGTCTCCTCCTCCTCAAGTGAGGGATAGGGACCCTGACTGAAGGGGGCCAGCAACCTATCCCCTATGACAGTGAAGTTGAAGTTGAAGGTGACCCAATGGTTAATAAAGCCATCTGCCCCTTTGCCATCCCCATGAAAACCATGGTGCCAAATTCAGGGGACCAGGGAGAGGTGGATGTTATAATAGACTCAGGCTGCACCTGGTGCCTAATTAGACTGCTAATGGTGCTCAGACCAGGGAGTGAAGTGAAAAAAAAAAATCCCCAAGCCATGAGGTTCGAGCAAGTGGATGGATCATTCATAGGAAGGTCCCCTGCAACACACCTAACTGAGCCAGTGTGGCTAGAGAAATCCTTCAGGTTTCAAGGGGCCCCTGTTATATTCATGCAGCATGATCACTTGTATAAGAGGGTCCTAGTCTACTTAGATAACATCCTCATCTTCCTCAAAATAATGTAGAAGCACATCAAGCTGGTTTGCCAGATACTCAAGAAACTCCTGGCCACAAACCTGTATGCTAAATTGTCTAAATGTGAGTTTCAAAAGACCCATCTTGACTACCTAGGGTATCAAGTATCAAGCAAAGGTGTGGAAATTGACCCAGGAAAAATAAAAGCCATCTTGGCGTGGCAACCCCCTCAAACCTGAAAGCAACTGCAAAGCTTTCTGGGATTCACAAACTTCTACCGTCAGTTCTTCAAAGTGCTGTTTGAAGTATGGACTGATCACAAAAATGGAGGCACTTAGGGACCCTCAGAAACTCTCGCCCAAGCAAGTTTGGTGGATGTAGTACTTTAACTGGTCTGATTTCACTCTAAAGTACATCCCTGGAGAAAAGAACTTCCTGGCTGATGCTCTATCCCAGATGCCATAGTACAAAAGTAATCATGAAGAAGTAGTCAATGTCATCATTCCCCTCCCACAAAAGACAGTGCAAGTCATGATGAAGTGGCAAGCTTGAAAATGGTTGACCGAGCCCGATGGCAAGCTGATCCAGAAGCTCAGGACTGAGTTGTATGCTGACCCATGGTTTAAGGACAACAAACAGCTCCAGATCTCCAGGGATGGTTTCACATGGAAAGGCCAAACCATACACCCCCAGTACTCTCTGGTCAAGGTCCTGCAGAGAAGTCACAATGCCAAGCAAGCCAGCCACTTTGGTTTCTTAAAAACTTGGCACCTGGAAAAGAGACAATTTTGGTAGCCAAGAATGAAGAAGGACATTGAAAGCTATGTAAAAAGCTGGGCGGTGTATGCTGCAATGAAAAACAGGCCAGGGAAACCTCCTGGACTGTTACAACAAGTAGCCAAGCCATCCTGACCCTGGGAGGAGATAGCAATGGATTTTATGGTGGAACTCCTGGAAAGTGGGAAATTTGGACAGTGATTGATCTTTTCTCCAAGCAGGCTCATTTTATTGCCTACTCCAGTCTTCCTTCAACCCACAATGGCAAAACTGTTTCTGAAACATATTTACTGATTGCATAGAATCCCAAAGAGGATCATATCGGATAGAGGGGTTCAATTTATGGCCAAATTCTGGAGGCAATTTATGAAGTGAATTGGATCTACCCATGGGTTTAGTTCAGCTTTTCATCTGTAGAACAGTTCTTGAGGTGCTATGTCAATTACCAGAAAACTGATTGGCCAATCCTACTGCCTTTTGCTGAGGTGGTATACAACAATGCTGTGCACAGCAGCAGGGCTTACTTCCTTCAAGGTAGGCACAGGGTTACCTTGCCCAAGTACCTCAGAAACCCCCTTCATCAGTGAGTCTGACAGAATGGGTAGACTTACTGAAGAGTGCTTGGGAAAATGTGAAATGAACATTAATAAAAGCCACAGAAACACAAAAAGAACAAGCAGACAAAAAGCAATCCCCCCAGGGACCATTTCACTGAAGAGATAAAGTCTACCTCTATACTAAGTATCCGAAAATACAAGTTGCCTTGTAAAAAGCTTGGCCCTAAATTTATAGGACCTTTCCCCATCACAAAAACCATCAATCTGGTCATGGTGGAGCTGAAGCTCCCATGTCTGCCAGCATCCAGTTTTCCACAGTAGCTTATTGAAACTAATAATAGGATCAGAGCTGTGGCCAGTAGCTTAGGTATCCCCAGGTCCTATTGTTGTGGAAGTGGAACCTATTACGAAGTACAAAGGATCCTAGACTCAAACCATATAAGGGAAAGCTACAATATTCACTGCAGTGGAAGGGTTACCCCCTGTCCAAAGCTACCTGGGTTGAGAGTAAGGACACAAAAACAGAAAGGTTAGTCAAGGAATTCCATGATAAAAACACCCAGAAGCCAAAAGAACAATCTGATAATGGAAGGGGTGGCTAGTAAGGAGTTAATCTGTCTGTACTTGATATTTTCCAGGGACTTCTCACTCACTAGGGGAAATCTGTCAACTTCAAACCGAACCTGGCAGAAACCATTTTGGTGTATCTTAATTGCCACACAGTGTGGGGGAGGAGGGAAGGAGGTTGGAATGCATTGCCAGACACAACAACGATCTATCAAGTGGGAACCAAAGTCATCTCTACAGGTGTCAAATGAAGACAGAGAGGACTACCTAAGGAGCTAGCAATTAACCTAATTGGGCAATGTGAACTGTGGCACTTGGGGAGGAGATTATTTACTCTTTTAATTAGACTGAAACCTCGGGGAATATGTAGAGTTGGTTTGACAATTAATCATGCTGATATGATGTACCCAATAAAAAAGTCCTTTGAAGAAGATTTCAGCCTTGGAGTTTTGATTTGCTTGGGTACATTAATTGGAACCTTGACACTTGTATTCTTTGTAGGTTCCTCTTTGGCTATTGTTTTTATGGCTCCCAGATTAGTTATTATTTGTTATTAAGTTTATCACCCATGCTTTTGCTTATGCAAACACTTGCACAATGCAAAATATAAAATTGCACTATAGAATCAACATTTATTTGCAACAACTTCATTTTCTATCAAGGTATTTAATACAGTAAAATAAATAAATATTCACTGATGCAACAGTTATTTTGCAGTACGTTTGTGATAAAATGACAAGCCCAAAGAATAGAAAGCATAAATTTGTACTCATCTACATGTATTTATCACAAGTTAAATTAGTATCTTAATGTATCATCTTTATCTTTTTATAAACAATTTGTACTAATTAGAACATCTTGGGGAAATGGGAGAAATTGCCTATTTATGGCACAATAAAGTTAAAGTTCAGGTAGATTTAAAAAATGACTTCGTTGGAAGTGCCATAGTAAGAATATGGAGCAGATGTAAACTCAGGCTGTGTCTGAAAATACCTTTATAGGTCTCAGCACAAGAAGTATTTTACAGGAAAGAAACAGCTGGCAAAGATTTGTTAGTGCAGGAATGCAGAGGGTTTAAGATGAAGTCAAGGGGGCAATTGACTGCAATGGTTTCAATGGTTTTCAAATACACAATTAAGAGAAAAAATTATATTGGTAAGAAGAGAACTGGTATTGAAAAATATAAGAATTTGAAATGGAATTATACACAAATGATGAGCATGTAATTGCTAAATTTTTTGCTGGGATTTGAAATGGAAAAAGTGCATTGTAAAAAGGGCTATGAATTTTGGTTCCACAGATGGACCAATCAGACAGAATGTAACTAAAAGGATTTAAATACCTAATGTGTTATAATTTGAGAGAATATATATATATATATATATATATATATATATATATATATATATATATATATATATATATTTGTTTTTTTTAAGTTATCGCGGGTACTTACATGTGTGCTGTTCAGCTTCCTTCGGGTATTATCCCACGTCATTGTAGTTCTGTTAAAGTTGTAGCAACGTTTCAGCAGAATCTCATCTGCCATCATCAGGCTTCTGTATGGATGTGGGTCTTACAGCTCCTGGTTTTTAAATTTGAGGCTGGTTCATTCAT
>BLBF01000022.1:21223569-21234831 GCA_015471245.1 Laticauda colubrina | reverse complement strand
TGAGGAACCCCAAAGACAAAATTGACCTGGAAAACCAAGGCATATACAAAATTTCCTGTACATCATGCCCGGCCACATACATTGGACAGACCAATAGAAGAATAAGTACCCGCCTGGATGAACACAAAAATGCAGTAAAAAAGCTGGAACACACCTCCTCACTAGTCCAACACATGAAAACCACAGGTCACAACATCAACTTCAATGGCACAAAACCCCTAGCCACTATAGAAAACCCCAACCACAGAATCATCAGAGAAGCCATAGAGATTGAAAAAAGACCTGACAGCATGAATAGAAGAGATGATTCCACCAGACTATCAACCATTTGGAAGCCTGCACTCTCAAATAGAAAGATCTCCATGCCACAAGCCAGGCAAACACCTGGGCAAAAACAGACTCCCTCTGATAGCTCCAACCCACACACACCCCCACCAGGCACCCAGGTGAAACCCAGCTTGCTAATGAAGAGCAGCTTGCTAATGAAGAGCAGCCGTCCCTTCACACGGAGCCAAGCTGCACTGAAAGCCTCCAACACAAAAACAGAGTGTTGCCAGCCAATCAAAGCCACAAAACAGACAGAAGAAACCAGAAACACCAATCAATCAAACTCCAAGTCCAATGAATACAGATCCAGGCTCCCAACCAATCAAAATGGACCAGTCTCAAATTTGAAACCAGGAACTAACTCTATACAGAAACCTGAGGATGGCAGATGGGATTCTGCTGAAACGTTGCTACAACTTTATCAGAACTACAATGACGTGGGATAATACCCGAAGGAAGCTAAACAGCACACATGTAAGTACCCGCGAAAGCCTAAGAAAACATATATATGTGTATATATATATATATATATATATAGATAGATAGATAGATAGATAGATCGATCGATCTTTGGTTATTCGGGTTTTCTCCCACGTAGAATTGGAAGTATCTAGGCAACATTTCGATGAAGTCTCATTCATCATCTTCAGGCTTGTTTCTTCAGCTCTGTGCTTCTCAGAGTAATGTGAGCTTGCAGCTGCTTCTTCCTTTTAACTGCTAGTGGGGGTGTGACTTGATTGGGTGGGGGTTTGGCTGTGTTCTGATTGGTGGGGGGGTTGGCTGTGTTCTGATTGGCTGGGGGTGTGTTCTGCTTAGGTGGGGGCTTGGTTGTGCTCAGGTTAGTCTTAGTTACTGGGGGATTTGAGCTGACAGAGAACAAGAGAATGGCAAAGCCCTCCTCCCATATATAAAAGGCACTACAGACAAAATCAGCAAGATCCTCCAAAAACACAACATTAAAACAGCATTCTGCACAAACAGAAAAATATCCACCATCCTAAGAAACCCTAAAGACAAAATCGAGTTAGAAAACCAAGGAATATACGAAATTCCTTGCACTGCCAGACCCACCACATACATCGGACAAACTAACAGAAGAATTAGTGCACGCATTGAAGAACACAAAAACTCAATCAAAAAAGAAGAACCGACCTCTTCCCTGGTCCAACACCTCAAAGCCACAGGACATGAAATTGACTTTAAAAATACCAGAACTATCGCCAAAACCGAACACTTCAACAACAGAATAATCAGAGAAGCCATAGAGATAGAGAAACGCCCACACAGCATGAATAGACGAGATGATACCTCCCGCCTACCAACCATTTGGAAACCTGCCCTCATTAATAAACGAGTAACTTACATGAAGAATGACACCAGACCCACACCCGCAAGTGCCACACAAGATGCTACCACCACACTTCCACACAGAAAAAAGACTCACACCCACACAGAAGAGGAGACACGACCACGAACCAGAAACCATACTGCAGCTGCACCACTACCCGCTTCAAACCCCTCTGACCCATACAAGAAGCAAACTGACACCCACCATGAAGATGTGGCACGACCACGAACACGAAGCCAAACAACAAGATCACAGCTCACCAGCTCAAATCCCCCAGTAACTAAGACTAACCTGAGCACAACCAAGCCCCCATCTAAGTAGAACACACCCCCAGCCAATCAGAACACAGCCAACCCCCCCACCAATCAGAACACAGCCAAACCCCCACCCAATCAAGTCACACCCCCACTAGCAGTTAAAAGAAAGAAGCAGCTGCAAGCTCACATTACTCTGAGAAGCACAGAGCTGAAGAAACAAGCCTGAAGATGATGAATGAGACTTCATCGAAACGTTGCCTAGATACTTCCAATTCTACGTGGGAGAAAACCCGAATAACCAAAGATCCACATACAAATACCCGCGAAAACCTCAGAAAATATATATATATATATATATATATATATGTATGTATGTATGTATGTATGTATGTATGTATGTATGTATATATATATATATATATATATATATATATATATATATGTATAAAAAACAATATTAAACCTTTAGCTATTAATATAAATGCAATGTTTTTCATAACAATACTATAATAATAATGGGAAAAGTTTTAAACTTTTATGCACATGTTCAATATCTGGCAAATAAATTTGATTTTCCAAATCTTGGACAGAGATCTATCCAAAGCACATTGGCAAAGTTTTCAAAGTTTTTAATATTGTAACCAATCAGAAAGCATATAACTTAATATTAAGATCAGGGGTATCAAACTCAATTTCATTGAGGGCAAGTGAGTGAGCAGACCAGGGAAGAGGAGACGAGAGGGGAGGCATGTTTATTGTGGACCAGCCATAAGTCCTATTTGCTGATGAATGCAGTATCTAAGTACAATGGACGAGCAAATGGAAGCCATGTGGCTGCAGAGCAGCAGGGAGGAGAGCCAGCAGTAGAAAAAGGCAGTGCAGCAAACTAGACCCTGAGAGCAGCATACAGAGCAATGGGAAAAGAGATGGTAGAGCTGAGTAGCATATTGAGTGAAGCAGACCAGACGGCACTGCTGAGCTGACCAGAAAGTTGAATGGCAGGCCAAGAGAGCTGACCAGAACAGAAATGAGGCCAAAAAATCCCAAGCACTGAAAGACAGAACTGAGCTGGCAGAGAAAAAGACAAGAGGCCAGAGCAGTGAACGATGGAAGTGAAGGCAACAATTTAAGCTAGAGGTCCCAATAAGCAAGAAGGGAAGACCCTGGTAGAGAATAAAAATAAATAAAGGACAGAAAATAAAAGATAAATAAATAGGCAAAAAATAAGGACAAGAGTGGAACATGAGAAATCAAGGAAGAACAAAATCTATCAAATAAATAAAGCAAATCTTAAATAACAAGGTAGGGAGGAATTGGAGTTCAAAAACTTTTTTAAAATAGTGAAGAAAATGATAAATAAAACTAACATAAAAGTAAGCAAGTTAAATAAATAACAAGCAGGGGTGAGATTCTACCGGTTCAGACCAGTTCTATAGAACTGGTACTTATGAGTCTGTGTAGTTCAGAGAACCAGTAAATCGCCCCTTGGCTGGTCCTGCCCCTTCCTGTCCTCCCACTTCCCACCCCACCCAGTTATTCCTCATCTTGCCCAACATTGCTGTTTGCTTTCCACCGACTCCCTGATCTCCCTGGGTGAGTGATGCCATGATATAGTTGGGAATGGCGGTGTTTTGCGAGATCCAGGGGCGGGTGAGCAAAGCACCTCTGCAGCGGCTTATAGAGGCCCCAAGAGCCAGGATCACTGCCTCTATCACCTGTGGAGGTGTTTTGTGAGGTCTGTGTGGCGGGTAAACAAAGAGCTACTGCATGGGTTTATACGAGGCCCCCAGAGCCAGGATCGCTGCCTCTAACATCCGCGGAGAAGTTTTGCAAGGTCCAAGGGATGGGTGAGAAAAGCGCCACTTGCAGGAGGTTATACGAGGCCCCCAGAGCCAGGATAAGTGGAGGAAAATGGC
Source organism: Laticauda colubrina (assembly GCA_015471245.1). Taxonomy (NCBI): domain Eukaryota; kingdom Metazoa; phylum Chordata; class Lepidosauria; order Squamata; family Elapidae; genus Laticauda; species Laticauda colubrina. The sequence goes on along the minus strand of BLBF01000022.1, from coordinate 21,230,983 downwards.
TGGCTTTTCCACAGAGATTGCCCCCACTGCTCACCCAGGTGAGACCCTCAGCATCCCTGCTTAGCACCTGAGATGTTCCAGGCGCACTCTCATTTGAAGCTGCTCCGTAAGACCAGGGGTTCTTGGGTCATTTTAACTCACTTCTCTTGCAGCTCCTCTGCTGCCTTTTTCAGACACTTTGCCCACTCCTAGCCCACTGCTCTCTTTTTGACTTTCATTCCCTCCCTAGCTTTCAGCCCCCTCCTCCTCCAACTGCTCCCCTTCACCCACACATGATATCCACCCACAAAAGCAACACCGCACAAACAATATCCCACTCAAGCCAAACCCACACAGCTGACACACCCACTTGCATCCCAAACACTCGGTCCTTACCAAAGAAACCTTTTGCTCCTCTTCCCCAATCACAGACAAAATCTGTCATGCCCGTCCCTTGCTCACCTTGTTCCCTCACACCCGGGGGTGGCCAGCACAAGCAAGACCAGCCACACAGTTCAACACCTGACTTCCACCCTTGCCCCATCTGCCACCCCCTCTCCTATCTATCCTTCTTTGGAGAAGAGCCGTAGCATGCAGCCTTTGCCCTGCAGTCACCCCTTCAATCTCCCATCTGCACTCTCCTGCCAACCAATTTCCCCCCCTCACAATTTCCCCACTTCCTTCACTTCAGATCTAAAAAAACAAGCTCTTTTTCCATCACCCCTTAAGACCACAAGCCCCTCCGAACAGGCCCCGGATCTCTAAGGAATGGGGAAAGATGGGGTCTGTTCAGTCCTTTTCCATTGGGTGGGGGGGCTACCTAACCTGGACAGAAGGTTTGCCTCTAGGACCTTGGAGCTGCTTCTTCCCATTTCCCCACCATGTGCAAGTAGAAGAGTTAGAAAAGGTGCCCCTGAGGCAGGACTGTCAAATGGAGACCACCAAGCGACTTTGTTGGGTTTCCTGCCTTTAGAGAATGGGAAGGACTGGTGCCAACCTCCTTCTGCAGAGAGTCCAAGGGGGCTTCCCAGCATCCCAGGGGTTCCGCTTAGTTGGAGTCGGCAGGTTGCGCACCCCCGGCTGTAGGCTACTGAGCCCCCTCCAGTATCCTGCCCACAGCCTTGCCCCACTCCTGCCCTTGGGTCTGCCACAAAACCTTGCCAGAAGCCCGGGTGGAGCAGAGCAGGTGGGAGGGGAGGGGAGTTCAGGGCGCCCGGGCAAGCTTCTTCTCAGTCCTGTGCGGGAATGAAAGTCACGGGCAGCTTTGCACCTCTTTCCTCCCAGGTGACATTGGGGCTCTGTCTCCAGAGGCTGCGGCCACCCCTGCAGAGAAGAGCTATACGGGAAGCAACAGTGGGCAGGCGGCCTCGACTGAGAGTTGACACAAACTCCCTCTGAGGCTGGAGGGAGAGCCTGGTTTGGCTTCTTCTGCAGAACTCTTCAAGCCAGAGGAGGAAGGAGGAAAAGGAGGAGGAGGAGGAGGAGGAGGAGAAAGGGGAAGGGAAAGGGAAGTTTTCTCCAGGGGTACAGATCAGCCACCACTAGACTCCACGAAACCTCGTAAATTTCTCTCCCTTCCAAGTTGTTCTGTGTCGGGCTGGGGCAGAATCGTGGCTATCTCCGCACTTGACTGCACTAATTACAAAAATTTACCTACGCGGTACCATCACTCACACCAGCAACAGCAGCAGTAGCAGCAGCAGCCAAGCCAACCAGCTGGCCAGCCAGCCAGCTGTCTGTCTCTACCTGCCTTCTGCTGCCCCGCTGAGTGAGGGCAAGCCGCAAGCCCTAGTCACCACTGCCACTAATCGTCCTCACCCAGCCAGCCTGCCTTACCCTGCCTGCCTCCCACTGCCATCTCTAGCTGCCTGGACTGCCTACCCCACCACCAGCCTCCAAAGACGCGGATCGGTAGGTATGTCCCTCCAACCCAGTCGCCTACCTACCATCACCAGTCGCAGTCGACCACCCTTGCTGACACTCCCTGCCTCACCTACCCCCATCTTCCCTTGCCCATGGCCCTCCATTGTTGCTGCCTTGCCTTCCCACCACCGATTGGTAGTGAGGAGGCAAAGCAACAAGTCCTGCTGCTGGCCCAGTCCCCTACCTCCTCCTGCTGCCACCGGCCCCAGCCCAGTTGAGAGTCAACTTCTGGGCCAGGCACCACTGCCTCAACCACATGGCAGCCACCATCTTGGCTAGGCTGCCAGCCTGCCAACTTCCCTCACCCGCCATGACTCAAGGGTTCCTGCCTTGCCTTCCCACCACCGATTGGTAATGAAGAAGCAAAGTAGCAAGTCCTGCTGGGTCGATCCCCTACCTCCTCCTGCCACCTCCGCTGCCAGTCCAGTTGAGAGCTGACTCCTGGGCCAGCCATCCTCGCTGCAGCTAGAAAACTGAGGACGACCTCAGCATAGTTGGCTAGCCAACTTGCCTGTCTCCTTTTTGGTAATTTATTTGTTTTATTACTATCTGTTTTTGTTTTTTATTAATCATAAAAACAAAACAGATACTAAAGAAATAAATAAACACAAATAAAATTTATTTTACTATTCATCTTGATGTTTCTTTCTCCTTTGCTTAAACAAACATCAAGATGAATAATAAAATAATTTTTATTTGTGTGTTTATTTATTTCTTTAGTATGTTTTGTTTTTATGATTAATAAAAACAAAAACAGATGGTAAATAAATAAATAAATATATGCATAAAAAAGAACTTACCAAAAGGGAGACAAGCAACTTCTTGTTGCATTGATGTTATACATTATCTGTTTCTGCTTAAATCAGTATATAGCAACATCAATGTAACAAGAAGTTGCATGCATACATAAATGAAATTTTTTAAATAAAAGTGTTTTTTTTTAAACATAAACAAAAACATAAAACATAAACCATCTTCAATTATGTAGTGTGTTGGTTGGTACAATCACTTGTGCACAATCTCTGCAGTGCATTAATTTGCATTAATCCTTATATCATACTAAGCAATTGGCCACTAAGCAAGTACCTGGTCATTAAGTGAGGACCACTTAAATTTGAATTGCCAGACACATGGCCACCTGCCTGGGCCTTTCCAGGGCCTCCCCAGGCCTTGGAAACTGGCAAAAGGCACTTGCTAAGCAATTGGCCACTAACCGAGCACCTGGCCATTAACTGAGGACTAGTTAAATTTGGGTTGCCAGCCACATGGCTATGTCCACCCTAGTCACATGACCACATAGCCATGCTCACTCAGTCACATGACCACCAAGCCACACCCACAAATTAAGCCATGTCCACAGAACTGGTTGTTAAGAAATTTGAATCCCACCCCTGCCTAAATGCCATAAAACAAGATTGAATGCATAAACGGGATTTAAGGAGGTTCTGGAAAGCTTCTGCAACTATCTAAAGGAACAGATTGATTAACTATGGCATATAAAACTTTGTGAACATTGCATTTTGGGGGGGAGTGACTTTAAGGCCCTGTCACACTGCCCAACGGATGCAAAACAGACACAACGGACGAGCAAAATGTTCCATCCGTTATTATCCACTCTCAAAAGGGGCAAAAATTTGCATAATTGGAGCAGATAACACGGACACGGGGAGGACGCAGAGCAGATGGAAAGCGGATGCAGAACGGAAGCCCAGCGGATGGAAGCGGATGGGAGCGGATGGCACATCCGCTAGGCTTCCAGGGGGCCTCAGCAAAGCGGACGCGGAACGGAAAGAGCGGATGCACAGCAGATGCACAGCGGATGAAGCAGATGCAGAGTGGAAGCCTAGCGGATGCCTGGCATTAATTGCGCATGCGTGGGGGATGCATTGCGTAAGCCACACGGATATAAAGGGAAGCAGCTTGCACGTGGCCAGCATTTGGAGGAAAGACCTGCTGCAGGATACATCGAGTCCTTGCCTGCCCTGCCTACATGCCTGCCTGCAAGCCTTGCTGCCAGCCTGCCTCCAAGCCTCCTGGCCAGCCTCCCTGCCAGCCTTGCTCTCTGCCTGCCTGCCAGCCTTGCTGCCAGCTTGCCTTCCAGCCTCCTTGCCAGTCTGCCTGCCAGCCTTGGTGCCTGCCTGCCTGCATGCCTTCCTGCCAGGCTTCCTGCCAGCCTTGGTGCCAGGCTTCAAGCCAGCTTTGGTGTCAGCCTTCCTGCAAGCCTTGGTGCCAGCCTCCCTTCCAGCCTCCCTGCCAGCCATCAACCCCACAACCATGGGGAAGAAGCGAAAGTCTCAGCAACCTGCCGCCATCCCTGGGAAGAGGGACAGGGCCACCCTCCCACCCCCTGTCCCTGACTCTGCTTCTGCTGGGCCTTCTGCTGCTCGGGCTCGCTCTTCTGGTGCTGGAGCTTCTGCTGAAGCTGCTCCTGGCGGTGGTGCTTCTGCTAGTGCTTACTCTGCTGAAGCTGCTCCTGGTGGTGGTGCTTCTGCTGGTGTTTACTCTGCTGAAGCTGCTCCTGGCGGTGGTGCTTCTGCTGGTGCTTACTCTGCTGAAGCTGCTCCTGGTCCTGCTGGTCCTGCTCGTGCTCCTGGACTTGCTCGTACTGCTCGTGCTCCTGGTCTTGCTCGTCCTGCTTATCCTGCTCATGCTCCTGGTCCTGCTCGTGCTCCTGGTGCTGCTGGTGCTGCTGGTGCTGCTGCTGCTGGTGCTGCTGGGGCTCCTGGTTCTTATTCTGCTGATGATGATCCTGGTCCTGCTGATCCTGCTGCTGCTGCTGCTGATGATGATGATGATTATGATCTTGCTGGTGATGATGATGATGATGATGATGATGATGATGATGATGATGATGATCCTGCTGGTGCTGATGCTGCTGGTGGTGTGGAGGAGCAGCCCCTACCACCTGGGAGCCCCTCTGATGAGGGCCCATCTGGTCCTGCCAAAGGGAGGAAGAGGCGTATGCAGGGACGGGAGAGGAGGCAATACTTCATTGAGGAGGAACATGGGGATGAGGTGCTGGAGTGGCTGAGACAGAATGACTATCTGTGATGGAAGGGACACCAGCTGAACAGGGACACCAAAAGGAAGCAGGCTGCTTGGAGAGAGAAGGCGGAGAGTATGGGTTACACTTTGGAGGTGCTCCTCGGCTGGTGGAAGCACATGCACACCTGGTACGGGAAGCTGCACCTGAAGAAATCTGGCCAGGCCACGGTTAAGCTGATGGACAGAGAGACCTACGTCATGGCCAGGTGCAGCTTCCTGGAGGGTGAGATCCGCCACTAAGGAGCACCAGGAGCCCCTCTGTCTACCCTTTCTCTCCGGCAGCCTGCTGAGAGCCAGTCCTCTTCTGGCTGAGAGTCAGTCCCTGTCCCCAGGCAGGTTTCTGTGGAGCGTGCCACGGCGGAGAACCCGCGGACAGGTGTTGTCACCATGGTGGAGCGCATGGAGGCCTCCCTGGTGCGGTGGGAGAAAGGAGACATCGAGTCCACCACAGTCGTAGCTGCATCCATCCCCCCCAGCTCCGCCTCCACAGAAAGGCAGAGAGCCAGACAGCAGGAGGGGCAGAGCCACACTGTCCTGCTGGAGATCAGGGACACCATCCGCACCAGTATAGATCTCCTCTCTCAGCTGGTCAGCACCGACTCCTCATCCTCCAACCGCAAGCCCTTCATCACCTATGTCAACCAGACCCTCAAGAATATTCGAGGAACCCCTAACCCTAACCCTCAGGAACATGGAGGAATCCCAGTACCACGTGGTGAAGGAACAGATCACTGAGCTGCTTCACAACCCTCCAGATCCAGAGGAACCTGATCCCACCCAGCCCAGGTCTGCTCCTCCACCCCAGGAGATGTCCCTCCCATTCCAAGGCTTCCCACAGCCCATCACCTACCAGGGCTATGGCTACCAGGAGGTCCAGCAGCACAGGCAGCAGCCCTTCCCAGTCCAGGCACAGAGTCATCGGGCGACACTGTTGTCACCGGTTCCACTGATGCCACCGGTGCCACCCACAACAATGATGCCACCGACAACAGCGATGCCACCCATGCCAGTCCTCACCCAGCTGCAGACCGGACAGCCCCACTACACTACTCCTTCCTCCACCCCACAGCCAAGCCCGGCCTCAGTACATCTCTCATCAGTACTGGGGCTGACACCCCATGGCATGGAGGAAGGACCTCTCAGCATCGCGGGTCTGAGCCAGCTGTCTGAGAGCTTCCTCAACACACCGTCCCCTGTTGTCCTCTCAGGGCCAGGCACCCCAATGACGATACAGACCAGCACTCCAGCACCACCCACCTCCACAGCACCTGGACCCTTCACCCCTGAGACTGGGCACACCTCCGAGTGACCAATAAGAGTTCCAGAGACTGGGTAGCTGGCTACCTGTGGACTTTATTTGGACACTTGACTTGGGTCATTTTTGTTTTACAGCTTGTTGTTCAAATAAGTTTATGTTTGATTCACACACTTGCTTCATTTCTTTTTTTGTAATAAAGTCTTGGTGGAAACTTTTAGAATTGGTTTAAGCCTTTGCATGCTTGTGGGATGGGTTAAGATAGCAGTGGGGTGGGCAGGGATACCTTTGGGATGGGTTAAGATAGCTGTGGGCTAGATAAACCTCCAGTGCAAGCATAGTGGGACTGTATGGTCCACCCTCCCAGGTGCCACACCTTTGGCCCTTCATTAATAAGCATTGATCCACACATTTGAACATAAACACAACTCTTTATTAAATGCCCTGTTCATTGTATGCCCACCCAACATTCATGGCCCAATCTCATCCGTGTGATGAGACAGGCTGAAGGAAGCACCCATTAAACATCTGTCATCCTGTCTTGTCATTCCACTGCTCCAGCTGGGGAGTTGCACCAGTGTCTCAGGAGGTTACGCTGGTTCTTTCCTTCATGTGAGGCTCTGTTGGGGCCTTGCACATCCTGAGTGTCTATCAGGTTTTGCCCTTGCCTCCATCCCCCAGGCTCCATGTCCCCATTGCCTTGCTGGAGGTCCACGAGCCTGTTCTGCAAGACTGGGTAGCGGGTGCGCATGAGATTGTGCAGGTTGCAGCAAGCTTCCATGATCCTCAGTCTCTGGGCGATGCTGCATGGTGGTGAGAAGTACCTGGAACCTGTTGGCCAGGATGCCAAAGGCGTTCTCCACCACCCGCCTTGCCCTGGACAGCCTGTAGTTGAAGATCCTCTCTTCACGGGTGAGGAGTCTGGAACTGTAGGGCTTCATGAGGTAGGTTCTGAGGGAGAAGGTGTCATCCCCCATGATGAAGTAGGGCACATCTTGTGTATCATTGGGCAGGGAGTCTGGATCTGGGAAGCCCACAATGAGGTTGCGTTCCAGCCCCTCCTTGAGGTCACTGGCCTTGTATACCTGGGCATCTGAACATGAGCCGCTGCCTGAAGCATCGATGTACATGAACTTGTAGTCAGCATCGACCATGGCAAAGAGGACGATGCTGAAGAAGCCCTTGTAGTTGAAATAAGTGGAGCCCGACTTG
>BLBF01000022.1:21154966-21223559 GCA_015471245.1 Laticauda colubrina | reverse complement strand
CGATGCTGAAGAAGCCCTTGTAGTTGAAATAAGTGGAGCCCGACTTGGGTGGTGCTTTGCAGGCCACGTGCTTGCCATCTATGGCTCCAACGGTGTGTGGGAAGTTCCACCTCTGATACCACTGCGCTGCAACTTTCTTCCATCTTTCATCAGTGGAGGGGCACTGGAGGAGCTCCTCCTTGTATTCTTCGATGATGGCCTGCACCACTTCTCTGACCACAATACTGATGGTGTTGTGTGGCACCATCCAACCGTACTGCATGCTCCTGTAGGTGATCCCTGAGGCCAGATGGCACAGAGTGAGTGCCACCTTGAGCCCAGGTTCCAGGCTGGGTCGGAAGTTGGTGTTTGCCTTGGTCAACCTGGGTGTCAGGCGCTGCACAACTTCGTTAAACATGCCTGAAGGCATCCTCATGAAGTTCTTGAATGCCCGAGTGTCTTCGTTCCTGAGCTCCACCATCAGCTTGTTGTACAGTTCGTACTCTGCTCTTCTCCCAATCTATCTTCGAACCCAGATGCTTCTTGGCCGCCTCCTTTTCTTCCCGTAGTAGATTTCACAGAGCCTGTAGATGGCTTTGCACTGTTGCAGAAGGATGGTGGCTGCCAAAAGGACTGTGTTACGATCCATGGTGGACATGACTGGATGCTGTGGAAGAGCAAGAGTGAGATGAAGGCTGCAGAGGTCTGCACATCTAGGCTGCTGCTCTGAAAGTGAGATGCAGGTGAGTTGCTCCCCCTTTTTATAGGCAGTATAGGTGTCCCTTTGCATTCTCTAGGCATCCTCTAGGCATCCTCTAGGCATCCTCTAGGCATCCTTAATATCTGAGATAGGTCCCCTCTGTGAACTTTTTTTCTGTTTTAAACACTTTGTTTCCGTGCTGTATCTGTTCTGCATCCGTTCTGCATCTGTTCTGCGTCCATTCCGCTTCCTCCCTGCGTACGAGCGGATGTGAGTTGCGCGGATGCGGAACGGATGCCTCGCAGATATAGCAGATGTGTAACGGATGCAGAACGGATGCGTAGCGGATGCATAGCGGATGCAGAACTGACGAATTGGATACATTTTCCGCACAAAAGTTTTGAGCAGCTGAAAACTTTCTGAGCAGATGAAATGTCAATAAACGGATGCTGGACGGATAGAGAGGAAGCAAAACGGAGGCAGTGAGTACATCGTGTTTTCCAACGGATGGCAAGCTTTTTTGTCCGTTTTACATCCTCTTTGTATCCATTGGTGCAGTGCAGGCTTTAAGCTTAAATATATGGTTTTTGGATCACTGGATAAGAGCAGTACTTATTAAAACAAGATGAGATGCTTCATCAGGAGGAAATGAGTGGTATTTGGGAAGAAATACTGTCAATGTTTCAAAGCATCAAGGACATTCTCATAAGAAACCACAAAGAGATTAAGAACTATGTATGGCATAGACAAAAAACTGGGAAATATCATACAAAGGACAATGAGTAACCAAGATACCCAGGAAAAGGAGGAACCATTTACAATCACTTTTGCATCCATTCAGTATATATTGCCTTGATCATATTAATATTTTTTTCACCAAATTCCATATATTTTAATTGACTATCATAAATTGACAATTTACATTGTCAAATGCTTTCTGCATGTCTTAAAATATCAGCACCAATTGTTTATTTGAATGTATTTCATAGTATTCCATCATATTCAAGATTATTCTAATGTTGTTTTTAATTTGTGTCTTAGGGAAAAATCCATATTGATTTGAATGGATAAATTCATCCAAGAATTTCTTTATTCTTTCAGCTGTTATTGATGCATAAATTTTATAGTCCACATTTAGAAGTAAAATTGATCTATAATTTTTAACTTGCAATAGATTTGCATCTTCCTTTGGTATAAGCATAGTATTTGCTTCCATCCAGGATTTTGGTATCTTAGCTTCTAACAAGACTTCATTACAGACATCCATCATTGGAAGTCCTAGGGTATTTTGTAAATGTTTGTAGACTTCCACTGGTAAACCATCTGGTCCTGGCGTTTTATTGTTCTTCTGTCTCTTAATCGCCTCAATTAGTTCAAACATTGTTATCTTTTCATTTAACAAAATTCAGGCACTTTAGGCAGCCTGGCTTCTTCCAAGTATTGTATTGTTTTGTCAGCGTTTGTTCCAACCAAACTCTCCATTCCAAGTCAGCACTCAGAGACAAAGTCCATCCAAGTAAGAATTTATTAGAGAAGTCATATCGGCATTTCTGGGGAAAACCTGAATCTGAATTTCTGCATTTTTCCCTGCTACACGAAAACTTGATGTTCCTCAAGTCACCCTCTGCAATCCACCTCCATTCTGAACTCCCACCAAGTCCAGTCACTCCCCTCCAAACTCCAGTGACTCGACCTTGAGTTCCAGCGAAAGAATGTTGTTGTGGTTATCTTCCCTTTTCACTTCACTCTCGTTCCCATAGTTACCCATCCTCCCTTGTGGAAGCCCCAACCTGATTCAAAATGGATCTGGGGCTGAAATCTTTTTGTTTAATATAATTATTTTTTTTTTAAATAAAGTTTTTATTTCTTACAACAAACATACAAACAAAACATAAAAACATAAAACCCTCTTTCAATTATATTCATACAGTGTGTCAGTTGGTTACAATCTTTTGTGCAATCCTTCTTTTACCATTACTCCCAAGTTAAATAAATTCTCACCTTATCGATCTAGCTTCTGCTTATGTAATATCAATTATTAAACATTCATTTGACTAAACTATTTTTCCATCATTTTATATGAGATATTATAATTTTTATTATGATATAATCTTATACATTCATCCAATGGTTATATATTTTATACTGTATTCTATATCAATCTATTAACTTTTATTGTAAGGCTTACCAATCTATTTTTTTACCACGTCTTTTTATCTAACCATTGATAAAATAAATCCCTTATCATATAAAATTGTTTATCCTCTTGTTCTCTAATTTCAAATGTCAATTTACTCATTTCGGCACAGTCCATGATTTTCTTAATAATTTCCTCCTGCATAGGTATTTTTTTCATTTTTCCAATTCTTAGCAAATACAACTCTAGCCACTGTTAAAACATTTACAATCAAATATTTCAATTCTTTACAATATATTTCTGATATAATTCCCAATAAAAATATCTCAGGTTTAAAGTCTATGTGTTATTTTCTCATTTTTTCCAACCATGTGTGGATTATAGTCCAATATTTTTTTGCATCTGAGCATGTCCACCACATATGGTAATATGAACCAGGTATCTGATAACATTTCCAACATTTATCCAATTTATTCTTGAACATCCTTGCAGTTCTCATTGGGGGTAAGTGCCACCTGGAAAACAACTTGTACAAATTTTCTTTATTTGACATTGTCATTTTATAATTTTGAGACCACAATTTTTGCCATTTATCTAAGTCAATCCCATATCCAAAATTTTTCCTCTACCCAATCATTGTTTCTTTTATTTGTTCTTCCTCTAATTTAAACTCTACCAAATGTCTGTAAAGTTTTTTGATTACTTTTTATCTGTACCTGTCAAAATTTTATCTAAATCAGTCAATTTATCATAGATACCTTCTGTTTTAACATCTTTATCAAATCTAGATTGTATTTGCAAATATGAAAACCAATTCTTTTTATACCTTGTTCTTCCAATGCTTGCATAGATTTAAGTTCACCCTTTTCATTCAGTATCTCACCATATCTAACTGTTCCTTTTTATATATTATTGGATAGGAAAAAGCTTCAATAGTAAATAACCATAGTGGAATTTTTAAATAATATTGCTTTTTTATCTTCTCCCAGTTTAGAAACAATGCTTCCCGAATATAATGTCTTCTTTAAAAAAAAACAAAACCAAATTTTATTAATTTTTAAAGACACAAACAAAACATAAAACCTAATTACATAAAATATCTTTTCTAAAAACTGCTTATTAAATTTTAACAAAACAAATAAAACATCTTATTTGAATGCGGTATCTGCTATCCCGCATCAGATGGGCGTCTCATGACAGGGAGCGAAGGAGAGAGAAACGACAGGAGACGAAGTTCCTCGCGATGAGTGCGCCCAGAATGGCTGGGTACAAGCTCTTTTATTATGCTCATTCAAACGGGGGGTGTGTGTTTGTTTATTCAGAACCTAGGTTAAGCCTAGGTCAGACGGAATATACAAATTTAACAATGACTCAAACAACAGCAGGATATCAGGACAGACAGGATGGCAAGAATTATATTTGATCAGGATATTACTTCTTCACAAAGCTGCATGCCAGACAATGTAATCCCAAGTGAATAAACCATTTCTGCAAATGTTTGACTCCTTGTCTCTGTACGTGCCCTGTAAAAGGTCACTGAGAAGACAGAAGCTTAATGATTACACGTGAAATGATACAATGTTGAAATGTCTGAATGATCCATAGTTGCATTGATATACAATTGCAAACACATAAATGATACATAGTTACAACATATGAATACAACATAGTTCCAGATTATCACATATGCATATCTTATTTATTCTTTTTCCAACTTCTCCTTTTACCTAAATTTCTATATCTCTTTATTCATTGTACTTATACTTTCATCTGTCTTGTTTACAATTTCATTATTCTCTTCTAACATTTTCCAAAATTTTATTAATTCTCAATAAGCTAACTTAACAAACAAACATGAAAACTTTTTTTGGGAAAGCGGCTTAATCCTGGGTTAGCATCTTTTTATACAGACATAAATCAAATTCATGCTCACCTTATATACTATTTCATATCTCATTTATCATTCTACATTTTCTATATATTTTCTCCCCTCTTTTCACTCTCTTAATTCTATTTTATTTATTTCATCTCAATTTAAATCATTTTACTTGTATCTTTTGTCCGTTCTTTTTCAATTATCTATTTTTTCTTTTCTCTTTACTGCAAAATTTCTCTGTAATCACTGGTTGAAGTCTTTCCCCTAGATTTAACAGTTAAAATAATATATAATTTCCATACTGATTCTGCTTAGTGCATTCTACACAGTACATTTTAAAGTAATAAAAAAGAAAAAAAATTAGTAAGCTTATAGTATAGTAAAAACAATGTTCCATAGCTAATTAAACTCTATTAGACATTTTACACATTCCCTTTAATATATTGTTAACTCATATAATATTCCAATTTTCTAACTCTATTTCAAATAGAAATACCACAATGCAATCCTGTGCACTTTTGCAGAATCTCTTCTTTAATTACATTTTACCTTTTGTCTCTAAAAAACTCCTGTTTTTTAACATCTTGTTTTAAGTCTTTATAACTTCTCTTCCCTTTTTTCCTTCCTCTCTTATCCAGTCTAGTCTTTTTGTCCCCCCATCTCTCAATCTCTACCCTCTTGGTTTCCCCTCTCTGTTGTATTCCTCTTTTCTGTTGCTTCCTGACATTGTATCAATTTTTCACCTTATTTTTCCCTTTCTTGGTTGTTTTTTTAAATCTTGAATTCTCCATTTTCTTTCCCTTTCCCTTTTCTTCCTCAACTAAAATCATGTGTCCATTAAAGATTGCTTCTTCTTTTTCATCACAGCTTTCTTGTTGTAATTCCTGGTAGGTAGAAATCGTCATTTCTAAGAAATGGAAAACAGATCCAGAAGAGCCCTTGCCTTCTTGTTCCTCTTCTTTTAACTTTTTATATTCTATTTTCAATTCTTCAACAGATAATGCCATTGTAATTTTTTTTAAAAAAAACAACCCAAATGGTTTTAGTCTTTAAAAAATAGTTTCCAAGAGTCACAAAGTCACAAAGCAATCCAAATCAGCACAAACTGTTTCATTTAGCACTTTCTTCTTTTTGTACTATCTTTTCCTGGGGTGAAATTTAATTACACAGTTCCAAACTAATTTTTTAAAAGTCTTATTGCCATTATCTCTGATCTTAAAAGTTCCAAGCTGTCTCCTCCAACAAAATCTTAATATATATTCTTTGCCTCTCCCTTCCCACTTATAGCAAAAAAAAAGAAAATTTTTGATTTTTAGTTCCAATGTTCAGAAATCTTAATATCCCCTTGGTTTTAATTTTCAGATTTAATTACCTTCTATGCCAAAGCAGGTTTTTCTGATTTCCATCTGCTATTTCTGTTGGGAAGGCGAGTGAGAAGAAAAAAAAAACTTTCCTTTTAACTTTTCTCCGCCGCTTTTAACAATCTAGTTAGGAAACAATGTATCCTTTAAAAAGTTGAACCTCTAGAATAAAAATGTAGCTTATTGTCCCGGTTCAGCAAAAAACTTTCACTTTTTCAAACTTCCTCCTGCACAATCTTATCCGGCTGAAAGCTTCTTTGTGGCGGCCATTGCTGACCGCCGCTCCACTAACTTGGGAAAAGGGAGTTAAACCGGCTGAGGAGGGGGATTGGGATTCCCCAGACCCTTTCCTGGATCTCTCCTGTCTTCGGTTACCTCTACGGGGTAACCATAGCCTCCAAATCAATTGGATCGGGGGCACCTCGGCAGTGAGCACAGCAGGAACTGTGCACGAACGTGGATTCCTGCTGCCGCTGAAGCCTTGCAACCGGAAGTGGCCTCGAATATAATGTCTTCTAAAATACCCCTGCGTTTTAGCTCCCTTATACCAGAGGAAGGCATGCCACCCTAACAGCAGGTCATGTCCTTCTACATTCAAAAGTATCATATTTCTTAATGTTATCCACTCCTTTGCCCACATCAGACTTGTTAAGCCTGGGTTCCCCAACCAGGGTTAGGTAGACAAGCTAAACAGAATGTGCAGCGTTAGTCAGATAGGCACACAGATAAATGAGTGAGCTAAGCTTGTATGTTTATTAACATACAGTAAAAATAACAGATACGCTTGTGCTATCAAGAATATATTTTATTCCAGTATAAGTTTATGGCATAGTCAAATAACAGTCCAATATTCATTTACCATGTAGTCAGTCCATTCAGGGGTATTCATTTAGCAAAGTCCATGTAGAATATCCTATGTCAGTTCACTTACAAAATCAGTCCTTTGTTGTCTCTTCCATTCGAGCAATGCAGTCTTGATTCCAAGCAGTAATCAGGGATCATCAAAGCCAGAGAGAGCGAGCGAGCAAGCTGTAGACTTGCTACTTTTAAATGGTTTTCATAACCACTCCCACAATTGCTATTTCACAGTTAAAGCTGTATACACTAACTATGATTCATAGTTATTATTTCACCTAAACCAGTTAGGGTAAACAATGTTATCCCTAACAAGACTCATTGCTTGGTAGTATAATTCCCAATTGGGCAAAGCGAATCCTTCTCTTATTCTTGCATCTTGTGGCAATTTAAGTTTTATTCTTGCCTTCTACCCCTGCCAGATGTATTTTAGCACAATTTTGTTTAAATCGGCAAAAAATTATTTCCCTAATCTGATTGGAATTGTCTGCAATAAGTATAAGATTCTGGGTAATACATTCATCTGAATTGTAGATATTCTCCCAATCAGTGATAATTGTAAAATTTCCAATTTTATCAAATCTGTCACAGATTTATCAAACCTGTCTTAACCTTGTTTGTGACCTGGATCCCCAAAACTTCCTCCAGTTTTTTCTTTTATCTTACTAACATGTTCTTTGCTAAAATCTTTGTTTTATCTTTATTTATTTTCAAACCTGCTACTTTCCCATACTCTTCTATCTTTTCTATCAATTTAGGTGCAGACTCCAATTGATCCTCTAATACCAGGTCATCTGAAAAAGCTTGCAATTTATACCCTTCTTTTTAAATTTTCATTCCTTTTATTTCTTTTTCTTCTCTGATGTTCCTATTCAGCACTTCCAGTGTCAACACAAACAACAGAGGCAACAGTGGACAGCCTTGTCTGGTCCCTTTTCTTATATCTATAAAGTCTGTTAACTCTCCATTTATCATAACCTTTGCAGTTTGTTTATGATATATCGTTTCGATGGCTTGAGTAAATTTTTTACCAAAGCCCATTTGGTCCAACTGTAACAGCATAAAATGCCAATTTACATGATCAAAGGCTTTTTGTGCATCTAAAAACATCAGAGCCATTTGTTTTTCAGGATGTGCCTCCTAGTATTCCAGTGTATCTACAATTATTCTCATATTATCTTTGATCTGTCTCTTTGGCAGAAATCCATTTTGATCAGGATGAATAAAATTGTTTAAGTATCTTTTCAGTCTTTCTGCCAGAATTGAAGCAAAAAATTTATAATCTGAATAGTGAAATTGGTCTGTAGTTTTTAACTTGCTGTGAGTCTGTGTCCTCCCTTGATACAAGTGTGATATATGCTTCTGACCATGTTTTGTCTCTTCTTTGTCATAACTTCATTCATAACTTCTAATAAGTAAAGATTCAATGTTTCCTGGAATGTCTTATAAAATTCCACTGGCAAATTGTCCGGATCTGGTGCTTTCCCAATGTTTTGCATTTTAAAAGCTTCTGTTAATTCCATCATTGTTATGTTACTTTCTAACATTATTTCAATATCTTTGGGTATCTGAGGCAAATTTGCTTCCAGTGAGTATTGTTGAATTCTTGATGGTACAGTTTTCCATAATAATCTTGAATAATTTTTTTCTTCTCCGCATTTCCATAGCATACATGTCCTTGTTCATTTATCAGTTGATTTATCCTTCTCGAGTCTCTTTCCTTTCTCAATTTATATGCTAGCCATCTGCCTGGTTTATTTGCATCTTCAAAATAGTACTGCTTCGCGTTTCTAATTTTTTGTGCTCTTTCTTCTTTTTCCATTAGCCCCATTTTATGTTTATTCATGTCCATTTTAATCTTAATGTCCTTTTTTTGTGGAAATTTCTGTAGTTCTTTTTCCAACTTCTTGTATTCATCTTCCAATATTTTAAATGTTTTTTTCTGTTTTGTATTTCTTTTCCTTGTATAGTCCATTATCAAACCTCTCGTATAAGCCTTCATTGTGTCCCAGAGGTTCTGTAATGATGTATCCTCTTTTGTGTTTTCTTTAAAGAAAAAAGTCAATTCTCTCTCAATTTTCTGTTTTAAGTTTTTTTGCTTTTATATCGTATTATTTAAAGTTCATCTCGATCTCCTTTTTTGTCTTTTCCATACAAGTGTAATTGGATTGTGATCTGCCCAGGTACTTGCCTCTATTTCAATGACTTGTAGGTTAGAAAGCAATTCTGTTGACATCCATATCATATTTTTCTAGACCATTATGCATGTCTATTTGAATAAAAGGTATATTGTTTATTTTCCACATTTCTCTCTCTCCATGCATCTTTTAAGTTTATCTCATCTATCATTTGAAAGAAGGAATTTGGCAATGTCTTTCTTGCTTTTTTTTTTTTTTTGATGTTTTTTGTGTTTTATAGTCCAATTTGTCATTTATTATTCCATTAAAATCTCCCATCAGACAGATATTAGCATAGTCCAGCTCAATTATTTTCTCATGTAATTTCCTGTAAAAATCTTCTTGATTATCATTTGGAGCATAAATTGCTATTAAAAGTATCTTTAGATTATTGTCATTATCTCCACCATTAAAATCCTTCCATCATCATCTGTATATATTTGTTCCACAGAGATTGTATCTCTAATATATAACACCACTCCTCTCTTTTTACACTGTATCAATGCTGTAAATAATTTCCCTAATTTTTGTTGTTTCAATATATAATCATGTTATTTTTTAATATGTACTTTTTGCAGGCAGATTATATCAAATTTTAATTTCTCTAAATTATGAAATATTTTTCTTCTTTTAATTGCTGAATTAAGCCCATTTATATTAATTGTAATCAGTTTTCTCTCATCCATCTTAGACTTTATAAGAAGGATTTGTTGCTTCAGTAGATCTTGGTTCTCATTGCTCTCTGGGTACACCACCTCTGGCTCCTTCTACTTTTTCAAGTACTGCTATACATTCCTCTTGAAATTCAATTAACGACTCTTCTTTTCTTGCATCTTGCTCCTTTCATCTGAAATATTCCAGATAGAATAACTCAGCTTTTTCAACTGTATCAATTTTGTGTCTTTGTTCCTGCCAGGTAAACATGAGACCTTCCGGTATCAGCCATCTGTAATTTATTTCTCTCTTAATTAACTCTTTGGTCAAGAATAAATATTCTCTTCTTATCTCTCTCACTCTTCTCTGTACCTGTTTCAGTGCCACTATTACTTTATCTTTGTACTTTAATGTTTTTTCTCTTGCTGCCTGCAGTATTTGTGATTTTATTATTTTCTTAGTAAATCTGATATGAACTTCTCTTGGCAATTTATTTCTCATCGCATATCTTGTATAGACATGAAAAACCTTGTCCATTCTATCCATCATCTTCTCTTTAGTTACCTCTAATGCTTCTGCCAGGATTTCTGTCATCATTTCAGCAAGGTTTTCACCCTTTTCTTCTTCTATATTTTAAAATCTAAGATAGAATTCTGATCTATCAATTTCCCATCCCAATGATTGCAGAGATCTGCCCTTATCTCTTTCCACTTCACTCAATCAGGTATCCATGTCTCCAATCTTCTTATCTCTTTGTACATCTTGTTCTTCAATTTTCTTAATTCTGTCCTCGTATTGCATCATCATCTATTGAATATTTTCAATTTTCTCATCTGTCTTTTCCATTCTTTGTTCAATATTCTCCGTTCTCTTTTCCATATTATCTGTTTTTACTTGTATCTTTTGAATTCCTTGCATAATCATCTGCAGTGTCACTTTTTTCTCCTTCTCTTGTTGTGACATCACCTGTATTGATTGTTTCCTCCAGACGGTGAAGAGGAAGAAGTCGGGATTGAAGAAACTGAGGCTGGTATCTTTATGCTCATCTTAGAATACTTAATAGGAAAATTGAGGAGAAAAAGCAAGCGCAGCCAACTGCCACTCCAGGAAAAAAAAAAAAAAAGGGAAGGGAAAAAATCTTCAGGTACTTGAATACCTTAATTCAATTGATTTCAATTATGCAGAAAAAAAGGAGGAAAAAAGAAAAAAATGGAAAATGGAAAAAGGAAAAAGGATGAAAAAATAAAAAAGGAAAAAAATTAAAAAGATAGAAATCTGTATATTCTCCTTGCTACAAAAGTAGAACAAAGAGAGGAGGGAAGGAAAAAGTGGTCTTATTCCTGCATCAAAGGACTCAAGTCCAAATATAAAAATCCAACTGGGGGGAGAGTAAAAAAAAAAAGGAAAAAGAAAATGCAATTCTGTCAGTAAGCAAAGCACTGCCACTATGTGTTCAAGGCTCTTTACTCAATCAAAAAAAACAAAATTTCCCATTCTCTTTTCAAGGTCACTTCAATCTTCTTTCTTCAATTTCAAATCCAGACTCCAGCTATCAGTAGTTCCACAGAAGAGCACCTGCATAAACAATCTACATGCTCTTCCTACTATCTTTTCAATGAAAAGCAAAGAGTCCTTGAATGTAACAGCAAATGTATCAACAAGAAAGAAAGAAAGAAAGAAAGAAAGAAAGAAAGAAAGAAAGAAAGAAAGAAAGAAAAACAATGTATCCAAGCCTCCAGGTGGCAGCACAACTTATTTCCCTTTCCTTTCCTTTCCCCTCTAATATTAAAACCAGGAATAAAAAAAATTAGAAGAGTCTAAAATTATTAAAGAGAAGAAATAAAAGGAAAAAAACTTTTCCAAAGCATTATTTTGAAAGGAAAAAATTAAAATTAAAAAGGAAAGACCAGTCCAGTTTAAAAATTGAAAAGTTTTTATAAAAATCCAAAATTCCAATAAAAACTAAAAAAATTTTTTAGGTTTAATTTGTGCTTAATCATGCCACTTGAGCACTTTTATCTTCACTTTTAAATTTAATTTTTAGTCTTTTAGGGTGTTCTCTCCAGAAAAAATAAATAAAAAATTATCTCACCAGACTGACACACTTTCTTTCCAGCTTTCTTCTGTTCCGCAGCTGTCCCAGCTTCAGCAGTTTTAATGGATACCTCTCCACCATGGGAAAAAAGGGCTTTTCTTGGATCTACCAGGGACTTTGCGATATCCTTGGGATCGAAAGGATGTGCCCTCCTCAGTCACCGTCTCTATGGGACAGTTTAGGTCCATTGGGACCGTCTTACAATGGAGATATCAGCAGCAATCTTAGAGCTTAAATATCACATGCTGTACCTCCACAACTCCATCTCCGCCCTCCGTTTAATATAATTCTTACTGCTTCAGGCACTTTAGGCAATATGACTTCTTCCAAATATTGTTTTATTTTGCTATCTAATAATCCTTCTTGATCATATACATTTTCATAATAGTTCTGGATTGTTTTATTTTTTAAAATCATTTTGGTGCTGAAGCATACCCTTCTCATCAACCAGCCTTTGTTTCTTTTTCTTTGCTTTCTCCTTTTTTGATTTATATGCCAGTCACCTCCCTAGTTTGTTAGCATTATCAAATAAAGTTTGTTTTACACTTTTAATTTTTGTAAACTAACTATATTAGTTTAACTAATATATGTTATATATTAGTTAAACTGTTAAATAAATTTATTAGTTAAATAAATTGGGCATAACTAAAATGCCCAATCAGATTTGAGCAAGTGGATGGGACATTAATTGGGGGGACCCGAGCCACCCAAATGACAGAATTAATCAAAATGGAGATGGGTCCTCATCACGAACTCATACGCTTTATAGTGGCTCCAAGAATGTCAGAATCTGTCATATTGGGATTTGCTTGGCTAGATAAATGGACCCCTACCATCAAGTGGGAGGATGGATTCTGGAAAATAATTATTGGAGTGAGCTCATTGCCCCCCCCCTTCCTCCTTCTAAGGAAACACCATCTGACCTGGGTCCAAAAAAGGAAGCAGCAGCCACAGCCTCGAACCTTCTCCCTGGTACTTCCTAAGTACCCAGACGATACAGAGAGTTGGTTGAAGCATTCAGTGAAGAGGAATGTAATGTTTTACCTCCACATCAAGCCACTGATTGTGTCATTGAATTAGAACCTGGGGCAAAACTGCCAAAACCAAAGATGTACTCCATGACATCAGCTGAAATGACTGAATTGAACAAATACATTGATAACAATTTGGGTGGAGGTTTTATTGAACCTGTCAAATCTAGGTTAGCCACCCCAGTGCTGTTCAAAGAAAAGGAAGATGGTGGGTTGATATTATGTGTTGTTTTTCGGGACGTAAATGCTTTGTGCATCAAAAACATGTATCCTCTCCCCCTCATGAAGAACTTATTAAACCTGTCAAAAGGCAAGGTCTTCACCAAGCTAGAACTGAGAGAAGCTTACTACAGTTGCTGTAAAAGAGGGAGACAAATGGAAAACATATAAAAGAGGGAGACAAATGGAAAACTGCCTTCAACTGCCCTTTGGGTAGTTTCCAATTCCGAGTCATGCCTTTTGGACTCCAAGGGCCCCCCTCTGTATTTATGCAACTCATCAATGAAGCGTTACATCTGCACCTGTACTAGGGGGTCCTCATCTACCTGAATGACATCCTTATATTCAGCAAAACCATCGAAGAATACATCAAATTGGTCAGAAAAGTGCTGAAAAAACTTTTAGCTGCCAAGTTATAGGTAAAACTGTCAAAATGCAAATTCCACAAGGAGTGGTTGGATTACCTTGGTTACTGAAACTGGGGAATTAAGATGGATCCTGGGAAAGTGAAAGCCTTGCTGGATTGGCAACCCCCCAAAACACACAAGCAACTTCAAAGTTTTTTGGGGTTTTGCCAATTTCTATAGACAATTCATTCCTTTTTTTGCTGAGGTCTCTCTCCCTTTGACAGAGTTATTAAAAACAGGCCCTTCACCCACCAAACCAAAGCCCAGTCATCCCTTGCTTGGACAGTGGACTGTCAGAAAGCTTTTGAAACCTTAAAGTACCTCTTGGCAGCTGAGCCCATTCTTGAGCAACCAGACCTGACCAGACCTTTTAAGGTCCAAGCTGATGCTAGTGATGTGGCAGTCACAGCTGTTCTTCTCCAAAAAGACTCTCAGAACTGACTGATGCCTTGCACTTATGTGTCCAAAAAGCTGACAGACACAGTGTGAAGATTTAGGAAAGATTTAGGCTGATTTAGGAAAAGAATCATTTGCAGTATGATGGGCTTTTTTGACTTGGAGGCATTTCCTGGAAGGGGTGAAGGAGCTATTTGAGGTATGGACTGATCACAAGAACCTCAAGGCTCTAAAGACACAGGGGAAGCTATCACCTAAACAAGTCCACTGGGCTCAATATTTCAAGTGGTTCAACTTCAACATGAAATATATGCTCAGAGGGAAAACCATATTGGCAGATGCCTTGTCCAGGAAACCCCAATTTGACAGTTGCCAAGAGGAAATAGTGCAGGCTCTGATATCAGAAGCTTAATCAAGTAACCACTCAAGGCCAAGCCAACCGCAACCCCAGACACCTGGAAGACAAACTGATAATTGAGTTGAAAGTAGCCCTATTAACCAATCCCTGGTTCCTGGAGTATCAACCCAAATTGACAATGAATGACAGACTGGCTTGGAAGGGGATTAAACTTTATGTACCCACAAATCTAAGACTAATGGCACTAAAGTGTAGCCATGACTTGCAGCTGGGGTTCACTTCAGGTTCTTAAAAACCCTACATTTAGTCAGAAGACAGTTCTGGTGGCCAAAAATGAAATCTGACATTGAGGACTATGTGAAAAGCTGCTCAATTTGTGCCACAATGAAACACAGAACTGGAAAACCCTCTGGCCTCCTCCAATAAGTAGCTGAACCAACATAGCTGTGGGAAGAAATTGCAATGGACTTTATCATAGAATTACCTCAGAGCAGAGGGAATATAATCATTTGGACTGTTCTCTAAGCAGGCCCACTTGACAGCCTGTAAAGGACTCCCATCTGCAAAAAAGGTTGCAAAACTGTTCGTGAAGCATATCAACAGACTACACAGAGTACCTCGTAGAATAATCTCAGATAGAAAGGTGTTCTGTCTCCCCTTCCCTTTCCCCCCAAAGGTAAGGGATTATACATACACACAAAGAACGACAGGCAAGCTGGCTCAAGTTCGCAGAGCAAATCCTCTGTAACTGATAACATTCTTGGCATCCCACTACGTCCTGCCTGCCAAGTCTGAGCTGGCAGAAACTGTAAATCAAAGTCTTACTCACATAGAGAGAAATGGGTCTTTTACTTCACAAAGCACAAGGTAATCCACAATACAATCATTCTTCCAAGATAGTCACGAATAAAGTCTAAAGTAAGTTAAACTTTGTCCCATACAAAGTTTAAGGAGAAAGCACACCCACTTTTATCCCCTGTGTGGTGTGGCTCAGTGACTCAGCTCACTCTCTGACCCTCCCATGCTTCCTACGTTGCTGCTCATGTTTCTCCCTACAATGCTGCTTGGGGTCAATCCAAGACTTCTCCTCTTCACTCCCTGTCAGGGGCTGCTCCAACATGCCTTCCTCCTGATTCATCTCAGGTTTAATCACACAGGGTGAGAAGCATTACGAGATTAAGAGAATCCTCGATTCCAGAATACACCAAGGATGGTTACAGTACTTAGAAGGAAGGGTTACCCAATCTCGGAGGCTACTTGGATAAAAAGTTGGGATGTACATGCTGATAGATTGGTTAACCAATTTCATGAGGAATTTCCCAACAAGCCGAAAGGCCCTCTTGGAGGGGGGAGAGGATGTTAGGACATAACATTAACCCTTGTTTGTATTTGTTTCTTATGTTTCTTTTTAGGAGGTGAATTTCTCAAGGCGGGATGCCTGTCAGCTTTGGAATTGATATTAAAAGCTGCCACATAGTTGTGGAGGATTGGAGGGGGCTGATGTTGTTTGAGTAGCTCTCAGTAGACAAAAATGGATTATATAACATTCAAGGTCATTGTGAATTGTGCAGCAACAATTGGGGCTGAAGGAGAATTGGTTCACATGATGTATGGTATGGAAAAGGGGATGATGGGTTATAGGTTGGGTTTTTGTGGGAAGTCTGGGGGTGAAACTTTAGTTTTGGAATTCCACAGAAGTACCAACTTCTATTCTAATAAAAGTACTTTGAGATTAGGGTTGTCTTGGAGTTACTGGCTGGAATGGATAATCTCTGGAATGCTGACACCAGTTCTTTTTCAATTAAGCTTAATTTAATGTTTTATTATTTCCATTTGATTTTTAAGATTCTTTTTCTTTTGTGGTTCTTTCTGTAGCTCTGATTCTAATCTTTTATACTCTTCTTCCAGTGTCTTTTGATGTTTCTCTTTCTTATTTTTCCTTCCCGTATAGGTTATACAGTAACTAAACTTTGAAAGTATGCCTTAGCTGTATCCTATACATTTTGCAGTGAGGTCTTTTTCTTTTTATTCTCTTTAAAAAAGAACTTCATTTCTTTTTCAGTTTTTGTATAAACTCTTTGTCCTTTAATATAGATTGAATCAACATCCATCTCAATTTTTTCTTATGTCCTTTCCAGTTGATTTTAACTGGATTATGATTTCCCCATATATTTGATTCTATTTCTATTTCTTGTATGTTAGCACTTAACTCAGGTGATATCCATGCCATATCAATGGTCATGTCTATGACCAAGATTGAGGCCTATTTGAATAATATGTATACTGGTTTTTCTTAGGATTTCTTTCTCTACATACATCTTGCATTCTATTTCCCTTACTTTTTTGCTTAATTTATTATTCTATAGTCAAGTTTTAAATCTGTAATTGCAATAAAATCTTCTATTCCATCAATGTTTTCATAGTCCAGTTCTGCAATTTCCTCATGAAACTTCCCATAGAATACATCTTGTTTATTATGAGGTGCATATATCAAGAACACCTGTTTATAATTTATTGTTACCTCTATCACCAGTATTCTCCCATCTTCATCTGTATAAATTTGTTTAGCATATATTGTTTCTTTAATATATAACCCCCACCTTTTCTTTTGTTGTGCTAACGAGAAATATCCTTTCCTGATTCTGGGGTATTCTAAAAATTTGCTATATTGTCTTTTGATATGTACTTTTTGCAGGCAAATTACATCTAATTTCAATTTTTGCAGTTTCATAAAGGTCCTTCTCTATTTCATGAGAGAGTTTAGTCCATTTATATTAATAGACAATAAATTTGTTTCTTCTTCCATTTTTCACTTATAAATGGGTTTTTGCCAGTCTAATTGCTCTTGTTTCTCACTGCTCTTTAGCTCTTTCTCATTCTTCTTGTCTTTTTTGTTCAGTTTCACTTTCTTCTTGTTTACTTATGTCTCCTACCATTAATTCCTGTTGTCTTCTATTCTCTATTTCCTTTCTTCTTTCTTGTCCCTTGTCTGGGTGAAATGGTAGTCATAGAATTCATATGCTTTATCTAGAGAATCCAATCTGTTTCTTTTATCATTCCACGTAACCAAAATTTCTTCAAGTATCAGTCATCCAAAATTTATCTGATGTTTAATCAACTGTCCTGTCAGCAATTGGTATTGCTTCTATAGGTGTCTCAAGATCAAATGGTATGGCAGCTGACAGCCACACCACAAACAGCAGCAAAGTTCAAAAAGCAATTGAACCGGTCTTCTGCAGTATCTTCCATAGTATTCATTCAAGAGGAACTTTCATTCAGTCACTCACAGGAGAATCCTAATGCAAGATGTGAGAGAAATACATCAGAGACTGGTTTCCTCATTTTATATGTGGGTCCCCCAGCAAATATACCAAAGATTCAGTTTCATCCATCCAAACCAAATACAGAGAAAGAAAGATCAGCTCATAGAAGGGCAAACTCTCTGGCCTGCATTTGCTAGTGGATGTGGCTTACAAGCAAGACCATTTTCTGAAGGAAGAATATTCAACATTTCACAAATCTCTGATGAATGGAAGTCCTTTATCCAATGCAGAATCTGAGGGTAGCCTCACTGTAACAGAAGCAAAGACATACCAGCCTCAAAGCCAAGTCACTGTCCAGATGCCTTCAGACTTGACTTGTAACCCATTGCTAC
This sequence comes from Laticauda colubrina, assembly GCA_015471245.1. Taxonomy (NCBI): domain Eukaryota; kingdom Metazoa; phylum Chordata; class Lepidosauria; order Squamata; family Elapidae; genus Laticauda; species Laticauda colubrina. Next base: position 21,205,659 of record BLBF01000022.1, on the reverse strand, counting down.
AGAATGGTGCTGGATATCTATCAGATGACTTCAACAATTCTAAGGGAGAGGTTAGCAATAGGATGTTATATTCTGAACTTAAATCACTGTTAAATTCCCAGAAATCTCATCGGGAACTGCAGTCACATCACTCTTTGACAGCCATGTCAGCAAAAAAGCAATGGCAGCTCACCTAATGCTTATATCTCAGAAGTCAAATAGTGGTACCCTGTTGATACCAGGCAGGGAGTGTCATGCCTAATTTATGTATATTTTATTGTTGCTCTCTAGCTTCATCTAGTGGCCTGGGCTAAATATTGATCTGTATTCTTTAGAAACTTCCCCTGCCTTTTAAGAGTCATATTCCCAGCAACCTTCACTCTCAAAACAAGTGCATCCTGGGAAACAAGACTCGATTCTCTTTACCAATTGAAAGGAAACAGAAGCACCAGGAAGAATCCAGCCTCATCCATGGCACGTGTTCATCTGAGGACAAAAATCCATATCCCATACACATAGAATTGCTGGTGAGATTTAGATTTATCTGTATTTGTTAATTGGTATGATCACCAGCAACTCAACATTGCTTATTTTGCATTTGGATGTATTTCTATTTTTCCCAGTTTCACTATCCTGTTCCTTTAATAAAGCATCCAGTCTGTTTTATTGGAGGAAAAGTGGGTTTAGCTACATGTCAAGTTGCACATGTAGCGAGAACTAAACAATTATCATGTTTGGACATATGATGATGTTCCTGAGAACATGATGTGTAGGGTGGGATGTCTTGTACTCTACTGCATGCAGTAGAATGCCTGGCATCAAGGTTTAATTCAAATATTTATTCAGGAATCAGATTTAAGACACATAAAGTAATTAAAGGAAATGAATTCTAACTCACAAGGAACTGTGATTCTTGTAGAAACATCACATAGCCCTATGGAAGGGGCTGAGTTTAATGAGAAATATTGATCAATATTCGATAAATATCATGATTTAAAATTGTTATTTTGCAGACTATTTGCTATTAATCTCTTGCTGTTGCTGTGATTTACCTTCCACATTCTTCGCTGAAGATAGTTTTCCTAAGATCTGATCAGATCATTGAAGGAATTGTCATTGTCCTTGAACTCAAAGTAAAGTTTAAAAGTAAAACACTAAAGCAGTGTCCTGCTTCTAATTGTGAGAATAGTCCACTTCATTCTGATAAAAAAAAATTCAGTATATTTTGAAACCTATTATGAAGCATGGATTGTCTCCACAGTGAAACTTTTGTCATGGTAGATGATGAGCACTAGCCACAGAGTAGACAACATTAAATTAAATTAACAAAATTGTACAAACTCACATGTAAGCTGTGTCATGAATTGTAATATATTGTATTTTGTCACATGTGTAGGATGTAACAAGTGGATAAAATGCACCAGCCACCTATGTATACATTTATGAGTAGCTTTCAATACCTGCAAGCTGCCAATAAAGTTTACTTGTGTATTGAAATTGGCTTTCTATTTATTTTCTCTATTTTTTGTGCTAATATATAAAACAAGGCATTCCAGGGAACACATACAAGCTGCCCACTTAGGGTAATTCGTTACACAAACTGTAAGTAATTAATATTGTACCAGAGAAATAGGTGTTACAACATATAACGTCTATATTACTGGGAGTACAAGACTTGTAATAACTAATTTTGGATATATAAAACTTCAAAATTTTATTACTATGCATGTGTAAATTGACATAAAAGATGCTGTGACAGTTTGAGCATAAAACTGACATTTCATCAAGTAATGTGTGACAAATCTCTTTGTATTGGATGTCTTCCCTCTTGCTCTTGCTCCTGTTTCTTTTTCTTAGTTTTGGCCAAATTCTTGTTCATTTGGAATTGGAAAAGCACAAAAACAATTAAATAATGTTTAACACCACAAAATCACACAAAACCAGTATCAGGAGTTTCTTTTTATGTTAACAGGAGGTAGAAATGACTGAAAATAACCTTTGAGCTTTTTAATCACTCAATAGCATGTTTTCCCAGAACAATTCAGAATGACTAGAAACAGAGTTTATTAAAATCTGTCTTGATCTTACATTTTTTAAGTAAATGGGATATAATAAACTATTGCAGAGAATATGGAATGCATAAAAACAGATAGCTTAAGGGCATTTTTATAATTTCCCTTTCTGCTAACTTTTGTTTATGCTCCATCTGCTCCTTTCTTGCTCCAAGGTTAGGATAAACTATATTGTTAGGTCCAGTTGCAACTTAAATTGCCCAGCCCTTCCTAACATTGCTCTGTAGAATTTTCACTGTGATTCTTTTTGTTTTCCTTCCTGGTTTAGGCACTCAAGAAAATAGGTCTCTCTGTTGAGAGAAAAACTTTAAAAAGTATGTCTCAATGGCAGTCAAAATTATCCACAATAAAAACAGCAGTCTGTTAGATCACAGGAAAAGAGACTCAAGACCAGTATGACTTTTAAGCTCTTTATTTAGTTGCTTGAATCTGCTCTGGCCGCGGAGCTGTGGCAGCCTCTTTTATAGCGGCTGCTAGCGGCTTGCGGCCAATGACGGCTCTTTGAAACCCCTGCCGATCCGGCAGGCCAATCACAGGGTGGTAATGCGTACCAATCAGGATTGGATTTCTGGACCAATCAGCAAGTAGTATTTCTGGTCCAATCAGAAGAGGGTATTTCAAATATGTTAATATAGAACACAGTCCTCAAATCTGGCACAGTAAGCTCTGACACACGTCAGATTTCTGAAAAAGCTAGCTAGGAAAATAAGGAGTGTGCTTAACCAACACAAAGGTATTTTATATCTGATGAGAATGAAATGAAGAACTAGGAGAGAGTGTTTGTAATAGTCTTTGAAAATATAGATGGTTTCTTATAAAATGAAAACTGCCTTAGAAATCTATTCTAAACTTCCCAATATTTCTGAAATTGAGATAAACAAACCAATTATTAGCTTGTTTATAAAGATATACCCTCCACCTACTGAATCTCTGTCTACTGATGAATATCTGCATTATTTTTAATTCTACCAACATAAAACTTACACATGCTTCTGGCACTTCTCTTTAATAGGTCAGATTTTATCAACAACAAGGATTTTGTTTTTCAATTCTTCTCACAGTAAAATCTTGCTATACTTTTCAGCGATAGCTTTTGCTTTTATTTGATAGCCAAAATAGTTAAGTGATGAAATTGTTCATTATTATTCTACAGATTCAATTTTTGATTACTGTTTGCTTGCTGAAATTTCTTCCAGTTTTTGCCACAAATCAATGCAGCTGCAAAAAATCCACTGGGCTTTGTATACATCATGGAAATAGATTATTTTTGTTTTTATGATAGCTGTCATGCCCCCAACATATAATTTAGGTATATATTGCTGCTGTTCCCTGGTCCCATCTAGTGGCTGGGGCCAAATACCAATCTTTATTACTTGGAAACTGATTTAGCCTTTTAAGACATCTATCTTTCCATCACCCCTCATTCCTAAAACAAGTCTATCCTGGAAGCCAGACTCTCTGAGCAACCTGAGAAAACAGAAGCACCAGGAAAAATCTAGCCTAATCCATGATACACGTTCATCTGAAGACAAAACCCCCACATCTATGCAAATGGCATCATTGGTGAGATGTAGATTTATCTATATTTTGATCCCCTGATGATTTTGTATGGTTGCCCACTGTCAAAGAAATGATCAGCTTGTAATTGTAATAGTAGGTGTATTTTAATTGTGAGAGACACAATAACAAAAAAAATCAGAAAAATGAATTTCAAAAATTATAAATTGATTTGCATTTTAACAAGTGAAATAAATATTTGATCCCCTATCAATCAGCAAGATTTCTGGCTCCCAGGTGTCTTTTCTTAAAATGAGTGCTCCTATTCTCAGCTTGTTACCTGTATAAAAGTCATCTGTCCACAGAAGCAATCAATCAGTCAGATTCCAAACTCTCCACCATGGCCAAGACCAAGGATGTCAGGGATAAGATTGTTGACCTACATAAGGTTGGAATGGGCTATAATACTATTGCCAAGCAGCTTGGTGAGAAGGTGGCAACAGTTGGTGCGAGTATTCACAAATGGAACAAACTCAAAATATCTGTCAATCTCCCTTAGTCTGAGGCTTCATGCAAGATCTTGTTCAGAGTTTTGCAGTATATATTTAGCACCAGAAAAGTAAACACAGATGGCTGATGCTTCATTTAATGTCTTTATAAACATATTAAGTAAATTTTACAAATCAGTTGTAGATTTCTCCAACATGGAGCAAATTCAAACAGAAGCAGACATGTTACTGGTTCAGAGCATTTTTGAAATGCATTTTTCTCAATTTCTTTTTGTTATTCTGTCTCTCACTGTTAAAATAAACCTACCATTAAAATTACAGACTGATCATTTCTTTGTCAAATGGGAAAACGTATAAAATCACCAGGGGATCAAATACTTTTTCCCTTCACTTGTATGCATTTCTATTTTTCCCAGTTTCAACTATCTTATTCCTTTAATAAAGCATCCAGATCTATGCATACAATCTGTTTTATTGGATGATAGGTGGGTTTAACTGCATGCCAAGCTGCACGCAGAGTAATGTGTAGTGAGGACAGAACAATAGTATTAGTAGTCTAAATTTGTGTAGGACAACCCGACAGTATGTAGGCTAGACGAAGAAGTAAGATTATATGAACTGTTCAGGTGCAAAAAGGATTCTTATTTGCTTCAAAAAGGCACTTTATTTCACTTCAACCATTTCATCCTAAAATATTAAATAGCTAGAAAAAAATCTACATGTACAGAAACCTTTCCACCCCAGTAGGTGGAAGCTCACTATTTTGTATTATCCTGTTACTGTAACTGGAGATAATATTTCATAAGATGCTTTTTTCAGTTGCAACATTTCATAAGGCTAATTTATTTTTATTTCTAGTCAGACAATGTGCATGTATACTGTATACTAATGATATATAATGCTTGTCCCTTTCCCCATTTATCTACAGCAGGCCCTAGAATTCATAATTCTTTAGAAAACATAGCATGTAAGAAAGGATGCTTTGTCTCTAAAAATACAATTCAACAACTACAGTTATTTTAACTGAAAAAAAATAGACTTTCTAATTTTGAAAGAAGGGACTGGGTACCCAGCCCTACAATTCACAATACAGAATACTATTTCTTCTTCTTCTATACTCATGATGGGAGCAGACTGGGCTAGTTCAGCAGTCCAGTCTCCAGTAAAGTATTTCTTCCCTATTCTATGTGATACCTGTGTGAATATGCCAATTCTGTCTATTAAGTATCAGGAATAAACAGCGATCAGGAAATTTCTCACTTAATTCAGGAGATCATATTCATATGTTTTAAGGCCAAACAGAGTCATTTTCAGACCATAGTGACATTCTTGAAGATTTGCCACAATAAAAGCTTTGTAGTGTACTATCCATCCAGGTAGAGTGCTGCTCTCATAAAGATTTAGAAGTAATTATATAGATCCTTCTGTCTTAGATTTTCTCTTATAATTTTGCCAGATTCCTTGATGAATATATTATTTCATTCACCTCCCTACCTGTACACCCATCCATTCAAAAATGTTGTATATCACTTTATGAGATGAACTACCAAATCTAGGCAGATTATCCTAAAATACCAGGTATTTTTATTAGCTTGGTTGGAGAAATAGACTTTCCTCAGACATAGAAAGTACATGTAGTTTTCTCCTCTGGTTTTTTGCAGAGTGGGGTAGCTGCAGGCAAGCAGCTTGAACAAAATCATACCTTTTAATAAAGCAAAGATAAAAACAAGTGAGGGTTTTCTCCCCCTTCTTTCAGTGCTTTTTCTACTCTTTCTATTTTTCCTAAAGAGTACAATGCATTTGCAAATGTGGTCAACAGAGGGAAACACAGCTTGGATTCACAGTGCCTGAGAAATGCACTGCAAATCAAATGTTTGGCATTGAAAGCCTAATGATAGAAGAAGATTCTTAACTATAATACTGTTTTTGAGTAGAGGTACCTGAGGAAACTTGGCACTTGAGAAGGAAAGACCTACAAACTTATAAAAGGATAAGAATGGTCCTGCTGGATCTGGTAAGGTGATCTTAGCATTTTTTCCTGACAACGGCCAACCAACCAGATGCTTCTGGAATGTTAACAAATAGTAGAAGGAAATGCAATATCCTTTTATCATTGTTCTCTTATATGTAGTTTTTAGAGGCACACTATCTGCAAAAGAAAGTCTTAAAACTTGAGTTTTAAGACTAAGAGTGTGATGGAATGTGCACCTGGAGGAGTGGGTGTGTTGGAGGTGGGGGGGGGGAATTCTGTCAAGAGCACTCTGTTTCCTGGGGAGGAGATGGCAATTCCAGAGAAAAACCAAATTAAGAGACTGCAGTCCTGAGCTGAATGGGGTAGGGTAATAATTCTTTGGATATATCTCAGGATATATCTACTAGTTAGAAGGTTTATAGAATAGATTCTGTCTATTAGGTATAAACAAATGAAGATTTGGATTTGATTGGATTTTACTGTCATCTTTGGGCTTGGACCTAGCAAAGACTTCTTAATAGATCTATTTATCCAGCACCTCTTTAAACCCATCCAAATAAGTGCCTCTCACTACGTCATGATGTAATGGTTAATTATTTACAGTGTTTTCCGTGGCCTATTTCACACAAGAAAAGATAAAGGGAGGTTCACTTTTTAGGCTCCCCAAAGAGAGGTTGTGGTCAGAAGGATTCTTGAGTTTTTAAACCTTAAAAATGTGAGTTAAGTTTGGCCCATTTAGAAAACTTTGAAGCAGCAGTTCATAGACAATTGTTAAGGGAAAGCAGACTGATGCCACCAAAAACAATTACAAGTGTTGTGTAAAAAGTTAGTACCCACCCTTGTCCCAGAAGAATTAAATATTCTAGGAAATATTAAAAAGGTACAATATTATACCTCCCTGGATGAGAAAAGGAGATACATGCTCTTGTAAAGCAGTCCCCACCTTTGTTAATAACCCCAGAAAGGCTGGGCCAGCTTATCTACAACACAAAAGACTTTCATCTCCAGGGTGATAGGATTAGTCCTCACTCAAAATCCAAACCAGGACAACGCCATTGGGCCATAAAAGGAATTGCCCAAAGCCTCTTCATTACATCATCCATTAAGATTCAAACAAGCCTAGGACTCAAGACAACTTACAAAGTTACCCCTGCATGGTCCCATGGGAGTCTGACAACCAATCAGGATACAGGAACAGGAAGAAACAGCAAAGCCCAATAAAGGATATAAATCTTTCCCTCTCTCTTGCTCAGTTTTGCGCAGGACCTCAAACCATGTGGTCCATCCACCATTAAAGCCACTCTTCCAAGCAGTCTCCATGTTTCCAATATCTTTCTTCCCACTTGGAACTGAATCCAGATGGACATTTCTTCCAACAGTTGCAAATTTAGATTTGTTTTTGAGTACTTTTTGTAAGTTTGTGTCATAGTTGCAGATTATAGCTTTATTTTTATATTGTCCACAGAATCCTTTCAAAGTTACAGCAATTCTCAGAACAGATTTAACACCCACAATAATATATACAGTTTAAAATAGCCCTCTTACACTGAACAGTTGCTCTTGACATATTTTAGTTCCAAATCATATTTGCACCTTATGTAAATAAGATACAATGTGTGCTGTCATTAGGTGTTGAAGTTTTATTAGTATCAATTTCAGATATTTAGGATTGTTTTGCATTTTTGAATCTATCGACTTCATTGTACAGAATGCTTCTAAATCCATTTTTTCCTGGATTAGATTAATGTAAAGACTCATGGACTTTTCTTGATTATGTTTCCTAATTATGGCAAACCCCTTCCCAACCATTTTGTATCCTTTGTGTTCATTTTTAATAAGCTATACTAGTGAAATGGTTTTCATCATGCTATACAATAGGAAACTATTTCCCCGAAATGGACAATGAAAATATCTTGAATACTGTAGAATACTATCAGATGGATGGGATTTTAGGATACAGACTAAACTTCATATTCTGCATTTTTTATATTTTTGCCAACCTCTTTTCTCCATACAGGAAATTAGGATGATGGCCTTGCACTTACAGACTAACATTACTCTATGTTATATTAACGGTATTTAAATCCACATGAAGGAAAGAAACTGTTCTGACCCAGGCTTAGCAGAACCAAGAAACAGATTCCTTGTCCCCAAAAACCTCTCTTTATTTAGTTACTGTGAATTCATGGCATTCACACACACAAAAGTCCCGGCAATAATCCTTCCAAGGGTTAAGTGCAAGAACAGACCTTATCAGTCCTTGGATAATTGCCAGGCCAAGAGCTTCCAGTCACAAAGCTATAAATTAATTCTTGGCAAGGAGTCTTTGAGGCAACTCATGTTGTCAGGAGCAAATGCTGGGGTGGTGGTGTCTGGGGGCCACTTCCAATGGGCATGATTCTGTGTTGGTGCACATCTGACCCAGTGTCTCCACTAGATTGTGCTCAGGATGTTTCCTGACAAGATGTTCTGGGGCTGTGGGATAGGCCCAGTAGCCGACGCCCCTCCTCGCTTCTTGGGGCAAGAGGTGACCATGTGCCCAGGTTCCCCACAGTAGAAACACAACCCCCCTGAGTGCTGTATGTTTTTCTTAGTCACTGACAGCTGGGGCCTGGCTGCCTAATTCCATGGGTTCCCCTCATGGAGCCGGGGTCTCATGCATGACCAGAACCATCTGGCCTCCTGGGAGTCACAGCAACTCCCTCTTTTCTGCAACTAATCGACCCAGACCAGCTCATCCTGCAACTCCTCCAACAACCCATGGAAAGTGTCCATGAGGGCAGCCTTGTTTCAGGCCAAATCTTGGCTAAGCAGCCTAAACTCACTTATATATTCCTTCAAGTGTGTCAGCCCTGCTTCAGGGTTTTTAGGTATTGGATAGTGGTCTGAATCTTAATGGGGTCTTCATACATCATTCTGAGGTGGTCACAAAACCCCCAGAAAACATCTAGCAAAGTGCTAGCCTGGAACAGCAGGGGCATGGCCCAGTAGGCCGCAGAGATAAGGCTAATAATAAACCCCACTTCATCCCAGTTAGAAGGGAAGACTTCAGTTTTCAGGCTGATAAAGAGCCTGAGGTTGTCCCCAAAATGCTGGAAACATCACTTGGTTGCCATCAAATTTATAAAGGCACCACCACAGGGCATTTCCTCCGGGGAACTGGAACAGCATGAGCTTGAAGCTAAGCCACCTGTGCTGCTAGCAAAGCCACCTGTTGAGTGAGCTGAGTGTTCTCTGCATGAAGTTGCTCCATATTAGTAGAGGGTTGTTGGGGCAAGAGACAAACTGTTCTGTCCCAGGCTTAGCAGAACCAAGAAACAGACTCCTTGTCCCCAAAAAACCCTCTTTAGTTCATGTGAATTCATGGCATTCACACACAGAAAAGTCCCAGCAATAGTTCTTCCAAAGATTAAGTGCAAGAACAAACCTTGAAGTCCTTGGATAATTTACAAAGCTGTAAATTAATTCCTGGCAAGGAGTCTTCAAGGCATGAACCAAGAGAAGGAAATCTTCATAATAATAAGTGAATGAATTGTCTCCTGCAACCACCACTCCCCTTTTGCTTCTATTTATTCCCCAGGGAGGGGCCATTCAGTCCACATGTGACTTTCTTTCTGAGTTCTTTAGCTGTTCTCCTGTCCTGACAGCTCTGTGCATAGGCAGCTGGGAAATGTCAGATGGCCTTGGCCCTATCTCTGCTTCTGATGCAGACCATCCATCAGAGACTTCCCCGGACTTCAGGACTGGCTCAGGTTCCTCCCCAACCTCATCATCATCCAAATCTGCCATTAGCTCTGCTGGCAGCTGGCGGGCCACAACAGAAACATCCATCTTCCTATTCATGTTGTTCCATCCTTACCAGATGCTCTGCCCATCTTGTGTGGTCAGTGGAAACTTGAAAACATCGCTTTTAATCATGTGAAAAACCTTTGCACTCTGTCACAGATGTTGTGATAGGTCCCTCAAATAACCCAGTTCCATACCATGAAGGGCTTTAAAGGTCAAAACTATCACCTTGAAATGGTCCCAGAATGTGATGATTTAGAAGCAGACATAACTTCCTTGTGGTTGCATTTTATATCAGCTGAAGCTTTTGTATAATCCTCAAGGTAGCCCTATGTAAGGCACATTATGATAAGACAATCTGGAAGTGACAAGAACATGAGTGACTATGAGCAAAGCCCCCCAATCCAGAAACAGGTGTGACTGGCACACAACATGAAGCTATGCAAAGGTCCTCTTAGCCACAAGTCATGAGTCCAAGAGAGCTCCCAAACTGCACATTGGATTTGCCTGGGAGAGTGCAGCCCCACCCAGCACCAAAGATGAAACTGATAGGGCCCAAACCCAAAGTTTTATCAGGGTTCCCTATTGTGACTTTCACTGTCTGCAGGTGTCAAGATAAGATGTTCATGACTTCACTTAATTTTCCAGTGGCAGAGATAGATAATTGGGTATCATCAGTACCCAATAGATAAACTCACTCAATGGCTTCACGTAGATGTGGAATAGGAGAGGAGAAAGCACTAAATCCTGTGTCACTGAAGATAGTAAGGGCTGAAGGCAGGACCTCTCCTACTGAATAACCACTGACTGGAATCAACCTGGCAGAAAGAAGCAAATCAGCACAACTGCCTCTCGTGGAAGCCATGTACATAAAACTTTTAGCATACAAAAACGAGTCTAGATGTCTTGTCTGCTTTGTCCAGAAAGAATAGTAAAAAATTAAATGTATAAGCAAAGCAAATAATATCAAAATATACTGGAATCTGTAGTTAACTTAAATCACAAACATTGACTAACTCTGAAGACTGTCTTTTTGTTGAAATAATTTTGCTATGCATGCTTCTTTGAATAAATTATAGACATTTGATTCATAATGGGCAGGGGTAAAATGTTACAATAGCTGTAGAAATTCTGCACAGATGCTGAAATTCTAACAGAAAACTTCCCCAAGTAGATGCCATACGTCTTCTTTTTTGAAAGAAAACAAATACAAAATTCTAAAACATAAATTCACAGAATAATCTGTACTGCAGTATTTGTGATTTCTTTCTCCCCCAGTTCTGTATCTAGGAAAAAAAATAGAGGGAAGGAGATTGCTTTTGTGAAACTCAGGACTAGGTCTGTTCAAATCAGGCTTGATTTAATTTGAATCAGAGTTTTGAAATTTAAGATGACATGATTAAAAACCTAAGGAAAATCTGATTAGATTTGAGCCATTTAGAGATTTGAGTTCAAAAAAGATTTACCCATAGCCTAAAATGAAAAACACATTAAATGCTTTCAGGGTCCTTATATATATAAAATATTAAAGATAGCAAATCCAGGAAAAGTAACCATAGCAGTCTCCAATTATGTGACAGAGTCCATATTGTCCTCCAATACTGTGTCCTTTTGCAAAAGGAAATGTCCTGTTTGCAAAAGGAAAAGTTTTTTTTAAGAAAAACTTTCAAAATGATTGTAAAAGTAATCTCCTGCATTTTTACCTACTTTTCTGGGATGCTAAATTTGACAAGACCTTGAAGAATAACCATTAACTTGCTAATGTAGATTGATGTACTTGCTACCTTTCCTTTCCTCTCCTTTCCTCTCTTTTCCTCTCCTTTCCTCTCCCCTCCCCTTCCCTCCCTTCCAAAATAGCTTAGTCCATAGCTTAGTCTTCCTTCAACCATTGAAGCTCACTAGGTGACTTTGGGTCAGAATCTGACTTTATTTCATCTCAAGCAGAATTATTTTTTATAGGTACACAATCAGAAAAACAGATTGCATGTTTATTGTATAATAAAATAAAAATAAATTATTATAATGTCATAATGTATAAATTGGTGGATATAACAATAACACTATTATTATACCCAGCAACGTTGTTAGAGGTTTTCTGTATAAAACTTTAAACTGAGTTTACTGTCTCCTTCAAAGAAACTTGCAGGAGATATTAATGAGTCCATATCAGTAGACAAACAATTTTGGATCAAGGTCAGCTTCCATTTGATTAATTAGGTACAAAAGGTATCTTGGCTATGAGAACTATCTTTCTTGTGGTGCACTTTCTCACAATTAGTCAGAGTCACTCAGAAGCTTCATATAGTGAAGTCAGCAAAAAGACTGAGAAAGAATTTGTCAGAGATGTTCAATCTGAGTAAAAAAATATGCATTAACTGGAAAATATAACTGGTGAATCTCTAAAGTAATCTGTGTTGCTCAGTATTTTACTTTTCTGAAAGAATAGGCTTGAATTGCTACCACCATTACCTACTTGAAACAGTTCTTCAAAGAAATAACTTAAAATGATACCAACAAATGGGTATTTCTTTGATTAATTATTGAATGGAACTTGCTTGTGCTGCAGAATACTTGTTGATATTCCCATATCACTTGGAATGAAAAGTCTTGAACAAAGCCCAAAGGCAAGTGGAATTCTAAATAAATAAAATAGAATATTAAGCCCATGTCACACTGCACCAACGGATGCAAAGAGGAAGTAAAACGGAGAAAAACACTTGCCATCCGTTGGAAAACGCGATGCATCCGTTTTGTACTCACTGCATACGTCTTTCATACGCTCTATCCGTTGAGCATCTGTCTATTGCGATTTCATCCGCTCAAAAAGTTTTGAGCTGCACAAAACTTTTTGAGTGGATGAACTTTCCGCCGCGTATGATCTACATCCATGACACATATGGGCAACAAACGTTCTATGTCCATTGTCATCCGTTAAACATCCTCTGTATCCTCTTGGCATCCTCTGGGCATCCTCGCAACTCACATCTGCTCCAGCGGAAAATGGAAAGAGGGAGGAAGCAAAAGGTACATGGAACGTCCACACAGCGTTAGTAGTATGGACATAGAAAGGCTGAAAGTAGATGCAGCTCAGATATAAAGCATTAAAACGGACAAAATGTTTGTATATGGGATGCATCTCAGATATTTAGGATATCTGGAGGATGTTTAGAGTATGTGGAAGGACACCTAGCAGAAAACCAATATTTCCTATAAAAAGGGGGAGGAAATCACCTGGATCTCAGTATCAGTCCAGAAGCCGTGGTGTGCAGACCTCTTCAGCCTTGTTCTTGCTCTTCCACATCATCCATTGATCTCCACCATGGATCATCGCACACTCCTTTTGGTAGCCACGATCATTCAACACCAGAACCAAACCCTGTTCAGACTGTTTGACCTTTTCTATGCAAGGAGAAGAAGAAGACGTTCAAGAGCTGTGTGGGTCTGACAATGGATCAGGAGAAGAGTGGAGTTTTGACTGTATGACAAGCTGATGGTGGAGCTGAGGAATGAAGACCCTCGTGCAGTCCAGAACTTCATGAGGATGCCACCAGCCATGTTTGACGAAGTTGTGGAGCAGCTGAGACCCAGGTTGACCAAGGCAAACACCAACTTCCATCCCAGCCTGGACCCTGGACTGAAGGTGGCACTGACTCTGCGGCACCTAGCCTCTGGGACCACATACAGAAACATGCAGTATGCCTGGAGGATGCCACACAACACCATCAGCATTGTGGTCAGAGAAGTGGTGCAGGCCATCATCGAAGAATACGTGGAGAAGCTCCTCCAGTGTCCCACCACTGAAGAAGGCTGGAGGAAACTTGCAGAAGAGTGGTATCAGAGGTGGAACTTTCCCCACACCGTTGGAGCCATAGATGGCAAGCACGTGGCCTGCAAAGCTCCAGCCAACTCAGGGTCCACTTATTACAACTACAAGGGCTTCTTCAGCATCATCCTCTTTGCCATGGTCGATGCTGACTACAAGTTCATGTACATCGATGCTTCAGGCAACAGGTAAGCTTCAGATGCCCAGATATACAACGCCAGTGACCTCAAGGATGGGCTGGAATGCAACCTCATCATGGGTTTTCCAGATCTAGACCCCCTACCCAACAGCACACAAGATGTGACCAACTTCATCATGTGTGATGATGCGTTCTCCCTCAGAACCTACCTCATGAAGCCCTACACTTCAAGATACCTCACCCGTGAAGAGAGGATCTTCAACTACAGGCTGTCCAGGGAAAGACGGGTGGTGGAGAATGCCTTTGGCATCCTGGCCAACAGGTTCCAGGTACTTCTCACCACCATGCAGCATGAGCCACAGACTGTGAGGAGCATCATGGAAGCTTGCTGCATCCTGCACAATCTCATGTACACCCGCTACCCAGTGTTGCAGAACAGGCTTGTGGACTGTCAACAAGGCAATGGGACATGGAGCCTGGTGAATGGAGGCAAGGACAAAACCTGAGAGACAATGTGGATTTGCAAGGCCCCAACAGAGCTTCACGTGAAGGGAAGAAGCAGCGCAACCTCCTGAAACACTGGTGCAACTCCCCAGCTGGAGCAGGGGAGTGGCAAGACAGGATGGTAGATGCTTAATGGATGCTTCCTTCAGCCTGTCTCATAACACTGATGAGATTGTGCCATGTATGTTAAGTGGCCCTACAATGAAGAGGGCATTAATAAAGAGCTTTGTTTATGTTGAAATGTGTTGACCAGTGATTAAATTGTTATTGATAAAAAAGGGCCATATGTGTGGCAGCTGGGATGGTGGACCATACAGTCCCACTATGCTTGCGCTGGAGGTTTATCTATCCCACAGCTATCCTTACCTGTCCCACAACTATCCTTACCCATCCCACAGCTATCCTTACCTTTCCCACAGCTATCCTTACCCATCCCACAGTTATCCTTACCCATCCCACAGCTATCCATCCCACAGCTATCCTTACCCATCCCACAGCTATCCATCCCACATCTATCCATCCCAGAGCTATCCTTAATTAAGAAAGAGCTTTGTTTATTTTAAAATGTTTTGATCAATGAATAAATTGTTATTGATAATAAAGGTCCATATGTGTGGCAGCTGGGATGGTGGACCATACAGTCCCACTATGCTTGCACTGGAGGTTTATCTATCCCACAACTATCCTTATTTATCCCACAAGCATGCAAAGGCTTAACCATTTTTTCAAAGTTTTCACCAACACTTTTTTAAGTAAAAAAAATGAACCAAGTGTGTTAAGCAAAGATAACCTTTATTAATAACAAACTGTATGACTTTATTAAAAAGCAAAATGAACCAAGTAAAGTGTCTTAAGAAAAGATAAAGTGAACAGGTAACAACTCAGTCTCTGGCACTCTTCTCAGTCACTCTGAGGCAGCTTGCCATACCAGGTGCGCATGTGCTTCCACCACCCCAGGAGGACATCAGCAGTGTAGCCTAGGCTCTCCACCTTCTCTCTCCAAGCTGCCTGCTTTCTCTTGGTGTCACGATAGAGCCTGTGGCCCTTCCTCCACAGGTACTCGTTCTCCCTCAGCCATTCCAACACCTCCTCCTCATGGTCCTCAGAAATGGAGTACTGTTTCCTCTCTCCCTTCTTCTTCCCTTGCCTCTTCCTCCCTCTGGCAGGGCCTTCAGGACCTTCAGCAGCAGGGCTTTGAGGGCCTTGTCCACCACAGCAGCAGCAGCAGGAGAAGCTCCACCAGCAGCAGGAGAAGCACCACCAGCACCAGAAGCAGCAGCAGCACCAGCAGAAGCACCAGCACCAGCAGAAGCACCAGCAGCAGAAGCACCAGCAGCTTCAGAGTCAGTGCCAGGGGGTGGGATGCTGGTTCTGGCCTTCTTGCCAGGGCTTGCAGGAGTAGGCACAGGCTTCCTCTTCTTCCCCATGGTGTTCTCTCAAGATGTCTCTGGCAGCAGGTCTTTCCTCTGAATGCTGACTGCTTGCGAGCTGCATCCTTTTATATCCACGGAGTTGATGCAATTCATACTCCCCGCATGTGCAGTAAATGCTTTGCATCTGCTATGCATCCGCTTTGCTTCCTGTTGGCATCCGTGATGCATCCGTGTCATCCGCTATGCATCCGCCCCTTCCGCTACACGTCCGCTTCACTATTCTTCCCGGGAACCCCTGCGGATGTGTCATCCGCTTTCATCCACTTTCATCCGCTAGGCTTCCTACAAACATCCGCTTTACATCCCCGCTACATCCTCCCTACATCCGTTCCTTTCCGTTCTTTTCTGTTCTATTTATGCAAATTTGGGGCACTTTTGAGGGTGGATAAGAATGGATGGAGCCACCCCCAAAAGTTTGCTCATCCGCTGTGTCCTTTTTGCATACATTTTGCATCCATCGGCCAATGTGACCTGGCCTTTAAATTTGAAATAACTATCTAGGAAAAATATATAGATATGAGGGAGATCCAGGATTACATCTGTAGCTCCAAGTCTCATGCATTTTTAGGATGTCTTGGAAAATTTACTCTTCAGGTGTGGAAGAAGGCACAGCCCATTCAGTTCTGTTTGCATTATATTACATTTTAAGTTAAACATTATAAACTGGGAAATTATATAGCAACCTGACAAATATAATGAACAACTGACAAGTATCTGGAAACCAAATCCAATAAAGTTAAATGTTTAGACATAGCCTGCCGAGAGAAGAGAACATTAAAATGTATCATATCTACATCTGACTTTGATTTAAGAAAAATGAATTCCCAAATGAGCACTCTTAGAATGAATAGTCCATGAAGACCATTCTCAGCCTCCAGACACTATTTCCAACTATGGTTTTCTGCAGCAGAAGCAAATTCCTTTCAAGCATTCGTTGATTCTGCAAGATGATGTTTTACTTTCAAACAATCTGATATTTTCTGGAACTAATTCTGAAGGGATATTTAGCTCTTCCCTCATTGTTCAAAACCAAGGAGGATACAGTGGAGATGGAAAAAATGTAAGGCTATTGAATGAACTTGTCATACTTTTCTTTTTATTCTGTTTGAACAAATTTATGTTCTTTTTAGGCCAGTTTTTCATGTATTTAATAATAATCATTTCCTTTTCTTTTCTTTTTTCACAAGAGCATGAAATCATTAGGCTATGCTTACACTGAACATGATTTGGGAGAAAAGTTCTAAATCCTAGGTAGTCCTACACATTGATGATGATGATGATATTATCCATTCAGTTGTGTCTGATTCTTGGAAATTCTATGTGCCAGGTCTCTACATCTTGCACGGCTTCTTTGAGTTTTTGTATGCTTCATTGGTGTCAGCTTTGAGTGTGTTCTTTGCTGGCCTGGTTTCTTTTTACTGCTAACTCTTCCCAACATAATTGCTTTCTTCAATGAATTCCCCCACATGACATACTGAAATGAGTAAGACACGGTTTTGTGATTTTTTTTTTCCTTCTGGTGACTTTTCTGATGTTATGTGCTCAGTACTTGCTTGTTGGTCACCTTTGCTGTCCAGAAAATCTTCTCCAGCAGCTCAAACATTGATTTTCTTTCTGTCTTGCATTTTTAAAGGCCCGGACCCACTGGTTGACAGACGCAAAATGTATGCATAAAGGACACAGTGGACAAGCAAAATTTCGGGGTGGCTCCATCTGTTGTCATCCGCTCCAAAAAGTGGCAAAAATTTGCATAAACAGAATGGAAAAGAACAGAAAAGAACGGAAGTAGATAGTATGTAGCGGGGATGTCAAACGGATGTTCATAGGAAGCCTAGTGGATGAAAGTGGATGGAAGTGGATGACACATCTGAAAGCGTTCCGGGAGAGAATTTCAAAGCAGACGCATAGCGGAAGGGGCGGATGCATAGTGGATGAAGTGGATGCATCACGGACGCTTATAGGAAACAAAGGGGATGCCGCACGGATGTATATTGGATGCAAAGCATTCACTGCGTATGGGGGAGTAGGAATTGCGTCAGCTCCGTGGAAAAAAAGGATGCACCACGCACTCAGTCAGCATACAGGGGAAAGACGTGCTGCCAGGTACATCTTGAAGGAAAACCATGGTTCGTCAGGCAGGCTACACCTCAAGAAATCCAGGCAGGCCACTGTCAAGCTCACTGACCAGGAGATGTACATCATGGCCAAGTGCAGTTTCCTGGAGGGTGAGATCCACCACCAAGGAGCAGACCCTCTGAGACCCCTCTCCCTTAGACAGCCCACAGACAGCCAGTTCTCTTCCAGCCAGGAGCCAGTGACCCTGTCCAGGCAGGTGTCTTCAGAGGGCCCCACAGCAGAGACCCCCCCAACAGCTGCACTCCCCATGCCGGTGGACTTGGAGGATCCCGTGGAGGATGACGCCCTGCTGTCACAAATAGAGGAAGAAGCAGCGGCCACCAGAGGCCAACCCCCATCCCCCAGCTCCAGAGTATGCAGGCAGAAGCCACCCCCACCCCCAGCTCCAGAGGTTGCAGGCAGAGAAGCAGACTGGAGGGCCAGGACCACAGTGTGCTGTTGGAGATCAGGGACACAATGAAGACCAGCACAGAACTTCTCTCTCAGCTGGTCCACAGCGACATACCATCCTCGGACCAGAAGCTCTTCATCACCTACGTGAGCCAGACCCTAAGGGACCTGCCCGAGGCCCAGTACCAGGTGATAAAGCAGAAGATCACAGCACTTCTGCACAACCTGCAAGGCCTAGCTGAAGCTGCTCCTACTCAGTCCAGGTCTGCTCCTCCACCCCAGGCGATGTCACAACCCTTCCACAGCTTTCAACAGCCCTTCACCTACCAAGGCTACAACTACCAGGACTTCCCACAGCAGAAGCAGAACTTCCCAGTCCAGGCCCAGGTTCATCGGATGCCACAGACGCCAGTCCTCACCCAGCTGCAGACCAGACAGCCCCACTACACTCCTCCTTCCTCCACCCCACAGCCAAGCCCGTCAACGTACAATCTGTCATCAGTATTGGGCCTGACATCTCAAGTCCTTGATGAAGGGCCTCTCAACCTCATGGGACTGAGTCAGCTCTCAGATAGCTTCCTGAACACACCACCACCTGTTGTACCCTTGGGGCCAAGCACCCCAATGGTGCCTCAGACCAGTACTCAAGCCAAAGCCACCTCCACAGTCCCTGCCCGCTTAACAGCTGAGACCAGGGACATGACTCAGAGTGACTGAGAATAGTGTCAGAGACTGAGTTGTACTTGTTAAGTTTATCTTTGCTTAAGACATTTTACTTGGTTCAGTTTGCTTTTTTAATAAAGTCATACAGTTTACCTAAGAAAGTTAATAAAGGTTACCTTTGCTTAAGATATTTAAGACACTTTACTTGGTTCATTTTGCTTATTCAATAAAGTCATAAAGTTTACCTAAGAAAGTTAATAAAGGTTATCTTTGCTTAAGACACTTGGTTCATTTTTTTTACTGAATAAAGTGTTGGTGAAAACTTTGAAAAAATGGTTAAGCCTTTGCATGCTTGTGGGATAAATAAGGATAGTTGTGGGATAGATAAACCTCCAGTGCAAGCATAGTGGGACTGTATGGTCCACCATCCCAGCTGCCACACATATGGACCTTTATTATCAATAACAATTTATTCATTGATCAACACATTTTAAAATAAACAAAGCTCTTTATTAATGCCCTATTCATTGTAGGACCACTCAACATACATGGCACAATCTCATCAGTGTTATGCGACAGCCTCAAGGAAGCATCCATTAATCATCTATCATCCTGTCTTGCCACTCCACTGCTCCAGCTGGGGAGTTGCACCACTGTCTCAGTAGGTTGCGCTGCTTCTTCCCTTCACGTGAAGCTCTGTTGGGGCCTTGCACATCCACATTGTCTATCAGGTTACGTCCTTGCCTCCATTCACCAGACTCCATGTCCCCATTGCCTTGTTGATGGTCCACAAGTCTGTTCTGCAACACTGGGTAGTGGGTGCGCATGAGATTGTGCAGGATGCAGCAAGCTTCCACGATGCTCCTAACAGTCTGTGGCTCATGCTGCATGGTGGTGAGAAGTATTTGGTACCTGTTGGCCAGGATGCCAATGGCGTTCTCCACCACCCGTCTTGCCCTGGACAGCCTGTAGTTGAAGATCCTCTCTTCACGGGTGAGGTATCTTGAAGTGTAGGGCTTCATGAGGTAGGTTCTGAGGGAGAACGCGTCATCACCAACGATGAAGTAGGGCACATCTTGTGTGTCATTGGGTAGGGGGTCTGGATCTGGAAAACCCATGATGAGGTTGCATTCCAGCCCCTCCTTGAAGTCACTGGCGTTGTATACCTGCCATCTGAAGCTGACCCATTTCCTGAAGCATCGATGTAGATGAACTTGCAGTCAGCATCGACCATGGCAAAGAGGACAATGCTGAAGAAGCCCTTGTAGTTGTGATAAGTGGACCCTGAGTTGACTGGAGCTTTGCAGGCCACATGCTTCCCATCTATGGCTCTAACGGTGTGGGAAAAGTTCCACCTCTGATACCACTCTTTTGCAAGTTTCTTCCAGCCTTATTCAGTGGTGGGGTACCTGAGGAGCTCCTCCATGTATTCTTCCATGATGGCCTGCACGATTTCTCTGACCACTTTGCTGATGCTGTTGTGTGGCACCCTCCACACATACTGCATGTTTCTGTATGTGGTTCCAGAGGCTAGGTGGCGCAGAGTCAGTGCCACCTTCAGTCCAGGGTCCAGGTTGGGACAGAAGTTGGTCCTCGGTTTGGTCAACCTGGGTCTCAGACACTCTACAAGTTTGTCAAACATGGCTGGAGGCATCCTCATGAAGTGATGGAATGCTCAAGGGTCTTCATACCTCAGCTCCACCATCAACTGGTCATACAAACTCCAAACTCCATTCTTCTCACGATCCATCCTCGGACCCACACAGCTCTTGGACGTCTCCTTCTTCTCCTTCTGTATAAAAGTTGGAACAGTCTGAACAGGTTTTGGTTCTGGTGATGAATGAGTGCAGCTATAATAGGGACTGTGTCATGATCCATGGTGGAGAACAATTGATGATGTTGAAGACCAAGACCAAGGGTGTAGAGGTCTGTAACCACAGCTGCTGGACTCATACTGAGATCCAGATGATTTTCTACCCCTTTTTATAGGAAATATCGGTTGTCCGCTAGATGTCCTTCTACATACTCTGGACATACTCCAGACATCCTAAATATATGAGATATATCCCAGATACAAACGTTTTGTTCATTTTTAATATTTTATATAGAAGATGCATATGCTTACATCCTTTCTACTTCCGTGCTACAAACACTGTGTAGACATTCTGTGTACCTTTTGTTTCCTCCCTCTTTCCATTTTCAGCTGCAGCGGATGTGAGTTGAGAGGATGGCCAGAGGATGCAGAAAGGATACAGCGGACGTTTAACAGATGATAAAGGACATAGAACATTTTTTGCACGTATATGTCACGGATATACATTGTACGCGGTGGAAAGTTCATCCGTTCACAAAGTTTTGTGCAGCTCAAAACTTCTTGCGCGGATGAAATCTCACTGGACGTATGCTCAACAGATAGAGCGTATGAAACATGTATACAATGAGTACACAACAGATGCATAGCATTTTCCAATGGATGGCAAGATTTTTTTAACGTTTTACATCCTCTTTGCATCCGTAAGTGCAGTGGGACCGGGCCTTTATGGTCCAACTTTCACAACCAGAGCTAGTTGTGGAGAACATGACAGAATCGACCAGCCTACATTTGATTGCCAGGCTGATGTCCTTGCTTTTCCACATTAGCTCATGTTCATCATTGCTGTGCAATTCAGTGCAATCCAATGTTTTGCTTCTGGGCTACATTCACCACTTTGAGTGATCTTCGATTCTATGAAAGTGAATTTTTCCATACATTTTATCTCTTCACCATGAATTTCTATTTTGATGTTTCCCTTCCTTGCAATGGTCATGAGCTTGGTCTTTTTGATGTTCAGAATTAAAGAAGCCCAATTTTGATAAGGTTTCCATGTGTGTCAGAAAAATGGTGCTGCTGTTTAAGAATTACCTTAAATTTAATAAGGATATTTCTTAAAGCAGGATCACCTTTCCCATTTGCATTGAAGTTTAGAAAAACATTGCTTCCTTTAAAGTATTGAAGAAAGGGTTCCTGCATGTCCAGTCTCCTTTCTTCAAATCATGTCCAAACCTTAAAACACTATCTCTCATACAAATATTTGCATTTGAATTTTAATGCAAATATTTGCATTTGAATTTTAATCTTTTCCATTTTATATAAATTTTTACAAGGATAGTTTTGGTCAACTTTGTCTTAATATATACAGTTTGAATCAAGGACCATATCACAAATGTCAATCATATGCAGAATTATACCCTGATTGCAAATCAACTTGGGAAAAGTGAATTAAATCAATTCATTTAAAATATGCTGTAACAAACAAATTGCCTCATCTTTAATTTTAAGATATTTCATAATTCTCTACATTTCTTATTGTTTCCCCAGAAATCCTTTCTAGCACCATGCTACAGAATGATTTATGGATTTGACAACCCAATACTTTTAAAAACCAAATGAAATATAGGTATGCCCAAATGAACATGCCAAAATTTATTTTTGAAATTTATTTTTGTGTTGTAAAACCATTATGATAACAATAAAGTCTTCTGACCATGCTGTTCTAGCTGAGGTATTAGGTTTATTTTATGGATAGAAAAATTTATCTGAAAAGAGAAAAGAAAATTTTAAAAATTTAATATCCCTGATTTGTATATATCTTTAAAAATTTTATTTTCCCCATTGGATACTGATATTTTAAATGTTAATGTGAATTTTAATATTGCACTAAAAACAAAAGGTTGACACTTTCATATTTAATCATTCCTACAAATAAGTACTGGTTGTGCATTACTGACACTTTGATTTAGTTAGTGACTTGTCAGTGAAAAATATCAAATCTCAGGCTTGTGAACAATTTTTCTCTTACATTATTGATCCTAAATCTTCTAACTTCAGAGCCTCATAAGACATGAAATGTATTGTCAAAATCAGAATACCAGCCATTAAATTTTGTATCCAATTGGCTATGGTAGTAGAAATGAATTAAATTTTAAAGTGCCTTTCATTCTCGCAAATAAGGGAAAGGAATGACATTCCATTCTGTTTCCTTGCTCAGCTTCTTTAGATATGTTTTATGTCAGCAGTTTTTTTCCCAAAATATCTTGCACTTGTTACTCAGTGGGACATAAAACAGTTGTTACATAAAACATCATCATTGCATTAATTATTGATCTGTTTCAAGCTTTCATTAGAGAACTAAAGTATTTCTTTGATATCTGGAAGAATCTTTAGTACTTTTTTGTTTTGCAAAAGAAAAAAAACAGAAAATAGGAGTACATTGTTTTCATTAATGTTTTAAATGATATCTAACACAGCAATCCTTTGCAACTCCCTCTGAGGTTACAATATTATAATCACCATTGTGTTCATATTTTTTCACCTGTTTTCTTTTTCTAGTCAGGGAAAATTAAAAAGAGAAGTGTTTTGAACCTGTGATTAATCACTAAATATATAAAGTTATTGAAAATCTATTTCTCATTTATTTATATCTACCATATAATCCAATCAATGCAAAATAGCACATGAAACATTTGTGATATTTATGTTAAATGCAAGATGAATACATTACAGCGTAATCCCAGATCTGCCTATTCAGAAATACGGTAATTCAGTAGTCTTTTTTAGGACAGAGCTCAAGAAAAGGGTGAGTGGATCTTACAATCAGAATATGTTATATCTTGGCAGAGCTTGATAGAAAAAGCAGACGAAATCTTGTATATGCGTGGTTTTTTAAAAAACGTAATATATTGCAGAACTTAAACAATGTGTTTAAGGAATTGATATCAACAACCAATGGCTTATCCATGCTGCCTGGTGACCAAATTGGCACAGTGGGCAGCTAATCATTTCTACATGTGTCACCCTCACCACTTACCATCTTTTTCTCCTACCAAATGTTTCTACCAATGTTCTGGAGAACATTGTTTTCCATGTAATGGCTCCAGTCAATTTGGCATTGTACAGTAGCAATTCTTTGGCTGTTTTGCAAGGGAAGGAACAACCCTTCAACTGAATTAAGGCTTACTATTCTCAAATTCTTTAAAGCTGCATTTTTACTATGAGTGGTCTTGTAGCACAATGGCCGTTATTCTGACTATTGATTTCAATTGTGCAAATCCAGCATGTGCATTTTAAGGCTGCCATGGTCCAATTGGTCTGGAAGGCACCTGCCCGTGGAATATTTTTTTAGGATTGTAAGGATAGCAATAATTTTAGTGAAGACTTTTCACAGCATTGCTACTCAGTGCTACATGGCAATAAGGCTAGGTATTGAAAAGACATGAAAGCTGACATGGCTTCTAACAAAGAAATTCCAGAGGACAGAGACAACATGGTCTACAAAATAATTTTTAACAGAAGAAAATTTTAAATAGAACAAGATATATAACCTTTTAATGGAAAGACCAGCATAGATATGGAGAACACCATGGTACTAATGAAAATAAATGCATGGTTAAATAACACATATGGCTATTATTATGCTGATTTGATTTGATTTTAATCAAATTTATAAGACAACCTTAGTTATAATAAATCTGAGTAGAATAGAAGCGAGACACATTTAATAAAAGAAAGCAACAATGCTGGTATAAACAGAACCAACACATTCACACAATTTTCCATTGGAAGATATAAACTCGATACTAATACTCTGGTAAAAAGTCAGATCTTTAAAGCCCATTTAAAGAATATTAGGGTTGGGATTATCCAACTTTTGACAGATATAAATAGTACTCTTTTAAAGATGGAACCTGGGAATAGGTCCCCTGGTTTGGATCTATCCAGAGAGGTGGTCTTCCAGATTGCCAGGCTGAACAATATAGAATTATAGGTCAAAATCAGCATATTAAATTGTACCTGAGCCCTGTGGATAACTAATGCATAATGCACAATAGAGATATTACATGGGGATACTAATTTATTCCCATAACTGCGCACACTGCTGTATTTTGGATTAGCTATAGCTTCTAATGGCTTCAAAGATAGCCGTTATATAGATCCATTTGTATCCTCTTTTTTAGATAATATTCTCCCAATAGTAAAAGTACCCCATAAGAACAGGGACCTCATCAAAACTACATAAAACAGTGAACATTAAACCTAAAGGCCAGTTAACGATGGAATAATATAATAAATAATTTAAAAGCCTTTGAAAACAACAAGGAACAGATAATAAACGTGAAGCTTAGTGAACATCTGGACCAAAAGGATTTACACAGTAGCCCCAACATTCTCAGAATTTGGTCCTCACATTTTAAGGATAGCAAATAGTGACCAGAGAGCATAGCAGTGGCAATAAAGGTCAGGAAATTGAATGGAAGCTTGGACAACTGAGCTGGGTTGCAAATAAAAATTGTCTTTTGCCCCTTTGTGCTCTGCAGGGCATTTTGGTAATGCTCTATTGTTCATATAATATATGTGTATAGGTGTGTTGTTTTCAGGTGCATGTTATTTTTCAGGCAAAATTATTTTCCAGCTTTAGTTTCAAGGATCAAATCCAAGCACTAACATAGATTTGTGGTGTGTGCATAGGGAAAAGATTAGTTTAATAGATTTTTGTTTTGAAATATTGTTCGAAACTATTCTCATTATAATTATGGGGTCTTTCATTCAAAATGTGAGCAGAATATTAATCTTCAGTATAGATTCTAGCATTTAACTACTAAACCTTTGCACTTTGACACACATTTTACCAGGAAAAATCAACTCTAAATAAGGAAAAGCTAATTAAATCCCGCAAACAATCTTGCTGATTCCAGCAAAGTACAAAATAGGCAATAATTCCTTTTGGAATACATTTTCATTACTAATGAGATTACATCAGCAAAGAAACACAAGCCCATTCTCAGGGGGTTGATAGAGCAGAAAATATACATCTCTCTGGGTTAACTACAGTAAAATTAACTTGAATATTTGGAAAACAACAAAATTAGAGTGGAATCATCCTTTCCTTCTGCATTTACTATTTACATTTGATTTTTAAAATCTTATTATGTTGGACCTGATTAAAAACATTTCTGAAATAAAAAGCTAGCCTAAATATTTGAGAGTTATTAATTAAATAAAGATCTTCTACCTGATGTTGAATCCATTCCAAGCAGATGATGTATCTTTCCCACTCCAACACAAGATAGTGATGCTTCTATAAATGTATGCAGGTAATCCTTGATTTACAACAGTTCATTTGGTGACCGTTCAAAATTACAAAAATACAATGGCACTGAAAAAAATGACATGACCATTTTTCACAGTTACAACCTTGATCAAAATTCCCCATGATCAAAATTCAGATGCTTGGCAACTGGTCTTGCTGTGTCCCAAGGTCATGGAATCACCTTTTACAATCTTTTGATAAGCAAAGACAATTGGGAATCCAGATTCACTTAACAGCTGGTTACTAACTTAT
Source organism: Laticauda colubrina (assembly GCA_015471245.1). NCBI lineage: Eukaryota > Metazoa > Chordata > Lepidosauria > Squamata > Elapidae > Laticauda > Laticauda colubrina. The sequence continues at coordinate 21,179,377 of BLBF01000022.1, read as the reverse complement.
TAATTGCAGTGATTCTCATAATAACTGTGGCAAGAAAGGTCAAAAGGAAAAACACACATAAATGTCTCACTTAACAACATGAATTTTGGGTTCAATTTTGGTTGTAAGTTGAGGACTACCTGTACTAATACTCAAATAAAAACATATAATAAACATGACAAATGGATTATGTCATACTTTAAAAGCTAATATATATTATTATGAAACTATGTTCAATAGAGGTTGTGTTTTGGTGAATGAGTGCCATATTGCCTGCTTTTTCTGATAGGAATGTTACAGGCAGCTTGATCTAATGGTGGTGCTATTCTGAATAGAAAATGGCAATGTAATATGATCATGATTTCATACATCCCCAGGAGCAAAAAATAAAGTGAAATAATGCTAATATATTCAAGAGATAACTGCACCATTTTCATAACAATTGCCACCCATCAATCACTAGACTATACATTGTTAATGGCACAATATTATTCAGGCATGAAAGGCATCAATCAGTACAAAGTAATGGCAAGACAAACCTAGTAGGTCAGCTTAACCTACCACAGAGACACCTGTTCTGACCCAGACTTCATAAACCGTAATTATTCACAAACTTGTTTTAAAAGCAAAACCTATTTTATTGCAATGCTGGAAATTGTTTTCATTCCCAGCCGGAATTAAAGCACATGTCACACTGCACCAATGGATGGAAAGAGGATGTAAAACGGAGAGAAACACTTGCCATCCGTTGGTAAACGCGATGCTTCCGTTCTGTACTCACTGCATCTGTTTTTCTTCCTCTCTATCCGTCCAGCATCCGTCGATTGAGGTTCCATCCACTTAAAAGGTTTTGAGCTGCTCAAAACTTTTTGAGCAGAAAATGTATCCAATGCGTCCATTCTGCATCCGCTACGCATACAGGGAACATCCGTTCTGCATCCGTCAGCATCCATTACACATCCGCTACATCCGCTAGGCATCCGCTGCGCATCCGCGCAATTCAAATCTGCTCCAGCGGAAAGCAGACACAGGGAGGAAGCGAAACGGACGCGGAACGGACACAGAGAAAGGATGAAAGCGGATGCAGCTCGCATACAAAGCATTTAAAACAGAAAAAACGTTCGCAGAGGAGACCTATCTTGGATATTAAGGATGTCTAGAGGATGCCTAGAGGATGCAGAAGGACACCTAGGGGGGAACCTATATTGCCTATAAAAAGGGGGAGCAACTCACCTGGATCTCACTTTCAGTCCAGCAGCCCTGCTGTGCAGACCTCTGCAGCCTTCATCTGGCTCTTGCTCTTCCACAGCATCCAGTCCTGTCCACTATGGATCGTAACACACTCCTTTTGGTAGCCACCATTGTTCTGCAACAGTGCAAAGCCATCTACAGGCTCTTTCAACTGTCCTATGGGAAGAAAAGGAGGCAGCCAAGAAGTGTCTGGGTCCAAAGATGGATCGGGAGAAGAGGAGAGTATGGACTGTACAACAAGCTGATGGTGGAGCTGAGGAATGAAGACCCTCGTGCATTCCAGAACTTCATGAGGATGCCTCCAGCCATGTTTGACGAAGTTGTGGAGCGGCTGAGACCCAGGTGGACCAAGCAGAGCACCAACCTCCAGCCCAGCCTGGACCCTGGGCTCAAGGTGGCACTGACTCTGTGCCACCTGGCCTCAGGGACCATGTACAGGAGCATTCAGTACGCCTGGAGGGTGCTACACAACACCATCAGCATTGTGGTCAGAGAAGTGGTGCAGGCCATCATCGAAGAATACCTGGAGGAGCTCCTTCAGTGCCCCTCCACTGAAGAAGGATGGAAGAAAGTTGCAGAGCAGTTGTATCAGAAGAGGAACTTCCCCCACACCATTGGAGCCATAGATGGAAAGCACATGGCCTGCAAAGCTCCAGCCAAGTTGGGGTCCATTTATTTCAACTACAAGGGCTTCTTCAGCATCATCCTCTTCGCCATGGTCGATGCTGACTACAAGTTCATGTACATCGATGCTTCAGGCAACGTGTCAGCTTCAGATGCCCAGGTATACAATGCCAGTGACCTCAAGGAGGGGCTGGAACGCAACCTCATCACAGGCTTCCCAGATTCAGACCCCCTGCCCAACGACACACAAGATGTGCCCTACTTCATTGTGGGTGATGATGCCTTCTCCCTCAGAACCTACCTCATGAAGTCCTACACTTCCAAATACCTCACCCATGAAGAGAGGATCTTCAACTACAGGCTGTCCAGGGCAAGGCGGGTGGTGGAGAATGCTTTTGGCATTCTGGCCAACAGGTTCCACGTACTTCTCACCACCATGCAGCATCACCCACAGACCGTGAGGTGGATCGTGGAAGTTTGCTGCATCCTGCACAATCTCATGCACACCCGCTACCTAGTGTTGCAGAACAGGCTTGTGGACCTCCAACAAGGCAATGGGGACATGGAGCCTGGGGAATGGAGGCAAGGGCGAAACCTGATAGACACTGAGGATGTGCAAGGCGCCAACAGAGCCTCATGTGAAGGGAAGAAGCAGCGCAACCTCCTGAGACACTGGTGCAACTCCCCAGCTGGAGCAGTGGAGTGGCAAGACAGGATGATAGATGATTAATGGATGCTTCCTTCAGCCTGTCTCATCATACTGATGAGATTGGTCCATGTATGTTGGGTGGGCCTACAACAGGGCATTTAATAAAGAGTTGTGTTTATATTGAAATGTGTGGATCAATGCTGACATTGTTATTGATAATAAAGGCCATAGGTGGGGCACCTCGGAGGGTGGACCATACAGTCCCATGATGCTTGCACTGGAGGTTTATCTATCCCACAGCTATTACTCATCCCAAAGGTATCCCTGCCCATCCCACAGGTATCCCTGCCCATCTCACAGGTATCTTAACCCATCCCAAAGGTATCCCTGCCCATCCCACAGGTATCTTAACCCATCTCAAAGGTATCCCTGCCCATCCCACAGCTATTTCCCATCCCAAAGGTATCCCTGCCCATCCCACTGCTTTCTTAACCTATCCCACAAGCATGCAAAGGCTTAAACCATCTCTAAAAGTTTCCACCAAGACTTAATTGAAAAAAATAAATGAAGCAAGTGTGTGAAGCAAAGATAATCTTTAGTAAAAACAAAATAAAAGAAAAATGACCCAAGTCAAGTGTCCAAATAAAGTCAACAGGTAGCCACCCAGTCTCTGGCACTCCTCTTGGTCACTCAGAGGTGTGCCCAGTCTCAGGGGTGAAGGGTCCAGGTGCTGTGGAGGTGGCTGCTGCTGGAGTGCTGGTCCGAAGCGCCACTGGGGTGCCTGGCCCTGAGGGGACAACAGGGGACAGTGTGTTGAGGAAGCTCTCAGATAGCTGGCTCAGCCCCGTGATGTTGAGAGCCCCTTCCTCCATGCCATGGGGTGTCAGCCCCAGTACCGATGACAGATGTACTGAGGCCGGGCTTGGCTGTGGGGTGGAGGAAGGAGCAGTGTAGTGGGGCTGTCTGGTCTGCAGCTGGGTGAGGACTGGCATTGGTGGCATCGGTGGCATCGGTGGCCTGGGTAGCATCAGTGTCATGGGTGGCATTGGTGGCATCAGTGGAACCGGTGGCAACGGTGGCGTCCGATGAACCTGTGCCTGGACAGGGAAGGGCTGCTGCCTGTGCTGCTGGACCTCCTGGTAGCCATAGCCTTGGTAGGTGAGGGCCTGTGGAAAGCCTTGGAATGGGAGTTACATCACCTGGGGTGGAGGACCAGACCTGGACTGGGTGGGAGCAGGTTCATCTGGGTCTGGAGGGTTGTGAAGCAGATCGGTGATCCTGTCCTTCACCACCTGGTACTGGGGTTCCGCCATGTCCATGAGGGTCTGGTTCACATAGGTGAGAAAGGGCTTGCGGTTGGAGGATGAGTAGTCGGTGTGGACCAGCTGAGAGAGGAGATCTATGCTGCTCCTGATGGTGTCTCTTATCTCCAGCAGGACAGTGTGGCTCTGCCCCTCCTGTCTGGCTTTCTGCCTTTCTGTGGAGGTGGAGCTGGGGGTGGATGCAGGTTGAACTCTGGTGGAAGTGCTGTCTCCTTTCTCCCACTGCGCCACGTGCTCCGCCACGGGTGCTACAGCTGTTGGGGGGGTCTGCATCGTGGCATGCTCCACAGGTACCTGCCTGGAGACAGGAGCTGACTCTTTGCCGGAAGAGGACTGGCTCTCAGCAGGTTGCCTGAGAGAGGGGGTTATAAGAGGGGCTGCTCCTCGGTGGTGGATCTCACCCTCCAGGAAGCTGCACTTGGCCATGACATAGGTCTCTCTGTCCGTCAGCTTGACCGCGGCCTCACCAGATTTCTTGAGGTGCAGCTTCCCGTACCAGGTGTGCATGTGCTTCTACCAGCCGAGGAGCACCTCCGAAGTGTAGCCCATGCTCTCCGCCTTCTCTCTCCAAGCAGCCTGCTTCCTTTTAGGGTCCCTATAGAGCCTGTGTCCCTTCCGCCATAGATACTCATTCTCTCTCAGCCACTCCAGCACCTCATCCTCATGTTCCTCTTCTATGGTATATTGCCTCCTCTCCCATTCTAATGTCTGCCTCTTCCTCCCTTTGGCAGGACCACATGGGCCCTCATCAGAGGGGCTTCCAGGTTGTAGGGGCTGCTCCTCCACACTACCACCACCACCAGCAGCAGGACCAGCAGAACCAGCAGCACCAGCAGCAGCACCAGCAGGACCAGGATCATCAGCAGCAGAGTAAGCACCAGCAGCGCCAGCAGCACCAGCAGGACCAGGAGCACGCGCAGGACCAGGAGCAGCAGCAGGATCTGGAGCACCAGCAGGACTAGCAGGACGAGGAGCAGCGCCAGCAGAGTAAGCACCAGCAGAAGCACCAGCACCAGGAGCAGCGCCAGCAGAGTAAGCACCAGCAGAGTAAGCACCAGCAGAAGCACCGCCAGAAGCAGCTTCAGCAGAGTAAGCACCAGCAGAAGCACCACCGCCAGAAGCAGCTTCAGCAGAGTAAGCACCAGCAGAAGCACCACCGCCAGAAGCAGCATCAGTAGAGTAAGAACCAGCAGAAGCACCACTGCCAGAAGCAGCATCAGCAGAGTAAACACCAGCAGAAGCACCACCGCCATAACCAGCATCATCAGCTCCTCCAGAAGCAGAAGCAGCAGAAGCCCCAGCCCCAGAAGAGCGAGCCCGTGCTGCAGAAGCTCCAGCAGAAGCAGAGCAAGGGCCAGGGGGTGGGCGGGTGGCCCTGTCCCTCTTGCCAGGGCTGGCAGCAGATGACTGAGGCTTTCTCTTCCCCATGATTGTGGCATTGCTGGCTGGCAGGAAGGCTGGCAGGCAGGCAGGCAGGCAGGCAGGCAGGCTGGAGATGTGTCTGGAAGCAGGTCTTTCCTCTGAATGGTGACCTGCTTGGGAGCTGCTTCCCTTTATATCCGTGGGACTGACACAATGCATGCTCCCCGCATGCGCATTGAACGCTAGGCATCCGCTAGGCATCCGCTAGGTTTCCGCTCTGCATCCGCTTCATCCGCTCGGCATCCGCTGTGCATCCGCTTCATCCGCTCGGCATCCGCTCTGCATCCGCTGTATCTGTTCCACGTCCACTTTGCTGCACTCCCCCGGAAGCCTTGCGGATGTGCCATCCACTCCCATCTGCTTCCATCCGCAAGGCTTCCATGGAGCATCCGCTTTCCATTCGCCCTACGTCCTTCCCCCGTCCGTTTCTTTCTGTGTTGTCCGCTCTGTTTATGCAAATTTTTGCCCCTTTTGAGAGCGGATAACAATGGATAGAACATTTTTCTCATCTGCTGTGTCCTTTTTACAAACGTTTTGCATCCGTCGGCCAGTGTGATAGGGCCTTAAGCTCAAACAATCCTCCAAGATAAGCACACACCTTTCAGTTCTGTGAAGTGCTGCCAAAAACAGAAGTATCAAATTAACTAGAACAGAAACCAACCAAAGTTCAAGAATAACCAACCAAAGTACAAAGAACTTCCAGGATTTTTTATTGTTATTTTATTTAGTTTGTTAAGCGATTATAAGATAACATAGTTATGAATACATGAAATGGATACATATAAGAAAAATAAAAAGAAACAATAGGACAGGGATGGTAGGCATGTTGTTGTGCTTATGCACACCCCCTATAGACTTCTTAGGATAGGGGTGAGATCAATAGTGGACAGTCTAAGGTTAGAGTTTTGGGGGTTTGAGGAAGAAACCACAGAGTCATTTAGAGTATTCCAGACATTGACCACTCTGTTGCTGCAATCAAGTTTGGTATGATTTACCTTGAGTTTGTATCTATTGTGTGCTCTTGTATTGTTATGGTTGAAACCGAAGTAGTCAATTGACAGGTAGGACATTGCAATATATAATTTCATATACTATACTTAGATCGGACCGAAGTCGGTGTAGTTCTAGGTTTTCTAGGTCTAGAATTTCAAGTCTGGTGGCATAAAGTATTTTGCAATGATTAGAAGAGTGGAAACTCTTCCTGTGAAATATTTCTGGACTTTCTCAACTGTATCAGATACAGAATGAGGGTTCCAGACTGATGATCTGTATTCAAGTATTGTTCTAGCAAATGTTTTGTATGCTCTAGTGAATAGTGTGATATTACCAGAGATATGTAAGGGGATGACTCGGAACTGATCAAACTACTTTGCTTCCTGCAAAGTTTTCATCCTCTTGGCCTGACTTTTCTCCCTTATGGGAGGGGCAATCACCTCCCAGCCTTACTCCTGAGTTGCCCCTTTTGTTTCAGCTGCTCTCGCTTTCTAGCAGCTCTGTGCATACATGCACTGGGAACAGGCTCCCCTGGGTCCTCTACCTCCCTACTGCCAGACTCCGAAAGCAGCATCCCACTCCCAGATGGTCCTGGCCCCATCTCTGCAATGGACACAGGACCCTTGTCTGAGTCCTCTCCAGACTCCCTGACTGGTCTTCTCCACTGTCTGATTCCACTGCCACTTGCACCAGCTGCTGGTGAACCACAACAACATCCATAGCAACCACCTGAACAAATTGCTGCAGTGAAGTGATATAAAATTTGAAAAATACAGTATCATTATTGCGGCATACTCGTTCATTCTTTTGTTAAATATGTAATATGAATAAATACGATTTGGAATGTAATTTTCTTATGAATGTGATTGCTAGTCCATAAACCTGGAGAAATTGTAAGTGAATCCTAACTAATGTTTTATATTTGAGATTTACTCCAGTAGAAGTATTAAAATGGTGTTCTTGTGATAAGACAGTTAAAGGCTAATAAATTATCAATTGTCTTCTTGTGCATGATATCTGCAAATACTTGAAAAGTGCTACTATATTCTTCCCCCTCAGGCCTATCTTCTCAAGGCAAAACATAAGCAGTTCTTTCTTAGTTTTATTTTCCTCCTGATCATTCTTCATTTGTCCTTCTCTGCATCTATTTTTGTTTCACTGAACCTTTCTTTATGGTATAAATACTTGAAATTGATCTGACTAAGGAGGATACAATGGAATCAGAGCATGCAGTGAAGTGGAAGTATACTTCTTTTGATGCAAGATAATATTACATTTGTCTTTGCACAAACTAGGACATACTATTCAGCTCATGATCAATTATATTCTGAATGTATTCCCCAGCCTATATCTGTACAATTAATATGTTTTCTTTCCTATGTGAGGAACTTTGAATGAGGCTCTGCTAAATTTCATGCGGTTATTTTCAACTCATCTTTTTACCCTATCAAATCCATCTACAATTTTGTGTCTTCTAAACAAATTAGTTATCCCATCCAATTATATCACTTTATCTCAGCTCAGCCCACCTAAGTCACAGGTTTATTGTAGGAAAAATAGGAGACAGGAGCTTTCATTAGCTATGTATGCCACCCTGATTAAACCATCATAAATAAAATCAGGACAAAAATTCATTAATTCAGTAAATTTTACTTCTTTATCCAAATCATTAATAGGAATGTTCCCCTGAATTTTCTGACGTCTAACTTGTCTTTAGTGACAAACTGTTTATGAGCATTCTTAGTATGATTTTATGTCTATTTATCCAGTGAACTATCATACTATTCAACTTATAGCTGTCAACATGTTATGGGGTACACTGTCAAATGCTTTGTCAAATGCTTTGCTGAAATTGAGATATATTACCTACACAGAATTTTATCATGTTCTACTTAGGGAAGCCACCAGATCAAAAATGAAATAAGATTAATCTGGCTCTACTTGTTTTTAACAATCTTCATTACCATAAAATCAAAGAAAGTTAAACCAGAACACTTTTTTATACAGATAGAATATTCCCTGCTATCAGTGTCAGTCTGTATAGTGTGTACAACAATTAGAACAAATATTTTGGACCATACACCAGGATCTAGCAGCTATTCATCTGTCTATAGCCTTGTAAATCCATTCAAAATTCTACCTACATTTGATTCCATTTTTCATAGCTTCCCCTGTTATGGGAGCATTATTACAATGAGCTTATTAAACCTTTATTAGAATCTGTTTTCTTGAAGTTCTCAGTTAAATATAAGACTAATGCTCCAAACATATCAATTGAGCAAGAATGATTTTTTTATTGTTTCCTTCAGTCAGTCATATCATTTTATAGTGAAATCTGAAAATTTATGTGCAAATTAGTATACAGCTTTTAGAAGCAAAATTTATTTTTATATGTAGGTTTCATAGACAATTGCTTTGTGTAGATTTTGACTGGAAAAAGAGACTAGAATGGAGTCCAATCAAGGCTGCTTTCCAAAGCACAACATTTTGGCACTTATTGCAAATATATTCCCATAGGAATCCATGATTGTGACTGTTACTGCCATGTGCATGCAGTAATTCTAGAGGAAAGGCAGGTCACCCAGGTCTCCCGCTGAAGGACATTTGTTACATTCTCATGGGAAAGGAAACATGAATGCAGGACAAATGAGAACTCTTAAGGGACTGATACTTGAAAAACAAACAAACAAAAAAACCCTCTAAAATTTCTATAAGTTTTTTTTTTGTCTTTATTAACCTTTCCCTCCCATCTTTCAGTATCAAAGCAGAATATTAATAAGGCAGTGGCTTTGCGGAGGTCAATGCAGAAAGAAGGCAGTCTATATTGAATCTATCACCATTTGAAGTATCAAAAATCTAATTAGACTATTTTCTTAATTTTTTCTTACATTTAAATCTGTTAAAAACAGTATATGCATAACTGGGTCTCTTTCCATTTAGGCATCAGTTTCAGAGATTCCAAAGGCAAAAACCGCCTGTCAGTTTTGCCAGCTTAGTAGTACATATTTTATTCTTCCAAAATGTCACTTCTCACTTCCTGCTGAATACACTTGTCTGACCCATAATACTTCTTTGGCTCTCTGAGAGCATAAGCTGCCTCTTATCTTGTATTGCTTAATTATTGAAAGCATTTTGGGATAAAGGGGTATGGCAGCTGCTTTACAAAAGAATTTTTGTTTGTATCAATTTTGAGGACTTGCAACTATCTTTTTTAAAAAAATGTATGTATGGGGGAGAGAGAGAGAGAGAGAGAGAGAGAGAGAGAGAGAGAGAGAGAGAGATGCCTTTACTATGTGAAGCATAGAAAGCTTTCTGTTGCAAAAACATTTTTTTCTTTTGCCTACATGCATTATTTCTAGATGATGCATTTGGCTTCAAATGAAACCAGATGGGAGCATTTTGCATTTTGGTTCAAAAATCAAAACTGTAAACCTCTTAAAGACACTTCTTCAAGAAACACAAGAGGGACATTATATTGAAAAATGAAGTGGAAAAACTGCAGGTGGGCTCAGTTTCTTTCTCATGTGCGAGAGTAAGAAAATGGGATGGAATGGAACTTTGAACCAGATGGAAACACACAAGACTCATGTTTCAGAAATTCAAATACTGAGCTTTGAATAAGTTTCCTCCACTGATATCTATGCTGTATCAGTGGATATTCTGATCAGACTGACCATATATGTTATTGGCAAAAATAGTTGCATTGTGAATTCTTCTTGTTTGAAGTATAAAAAAATGGCTACAACTATACAATTCTTAACCTATTTTCCCACATAGCTTAGAATTGCTTATCAAACACAAACCAATCTGGAAGAAAACATGAGTACTCCTTTTAGAAATATGTTTTAAAATGTTCAATGCATTATAGAAAGCATTAAAATTTTAACAACCTTATAAATTCTAGATCAGTTCAAAGGTACAATTACTTCTTTCCATACCAGCCAGCCAGTCCAATGCCTACAGGAAGTCTCAAAACAAGGCATCAACGCAATGTGATTGTTTTACTCTCCTGGATTTGGAAACTGTATTGCCAGTGCTACTGGGAGTTAGGATGATGTAGATCAGGGTAAATCTGAAGCTGCAGAGGTTCAGATGTCATTCATTTCATTTTGTTTCAGTGAATCATGTTATCCTAAATGTTTGGTATTATAAAGTTTTGTCAGGATATTTCTAGGATAGGATAAATTATTGCAATGCACTTTTTTGTATGCCATACACATCATTATAAATCTTTTATAGACAACTATCCCAATAAACACATTTTTCTTATTCAGTTCTTTTGAAAGTTATCATTGTTTACTTTACATTCAGTTAAACTTAATATATGTGTCTATACAGAGTTCCTAATTTCATGTGTCTTTTGATTCCTTCTATTGTTCAAATTTTTTATATGCAGTTATATGAGGGAGATATATAAGTTCAATATACTTACTAGCCTCTTCTCTCCCCTTCCCTTCCCCTCCACTTTCCTACTGTTTTCTTTTTTTGTCTATCTTTTAATTTTTAGAAGTTGTATTCAAGAATTACAAATTTTAGGATTTTAGTTGGAGTATGGCTATTTATGAAGGCATATTTTGTGATTTTAAAGTACACTAAGTAATATATTTTATCAGAAGATTGTTTAGAGTAGATTTGTGTAAGAAAAAAATGAAAATCTATTCCCCCCAAAAAAACAAAATGGAAAAAAAATCAGCTATGTCAAAATGTTTTCACATTTTTGTTGCTTTTATTTATTTCTTACATTAAAAAGAGAAAGGAAAACAAGAACTATGATAAAATATTGTATTAACAGTGACTTCTCTTATGGATATGTATGTCACTTATATAAAGCTTTATGTCATAGTTTAATTAAAGGATGACCATATATACTTTTATTTATTTTAAAATATTCACTTTGGCTATTTTATAAAAAGCAGTGGTAGAGATAAATTCCAGATTATTTTGAACTTGTCCAACTTGAATGGAAGGAATTATAAAAAAAATAATGCTCAGATTTTCATATTTTGGCCTGCAAGTACATGAATTACCTATGCCAATGTGCAAATAAAACTAGCGAATGGTTTCAAACGTGGCTTCTGTGGATATGTGTAAATTAGACCCTAAGATCAGTGATTCAAGATTCCAAAAGGAAAAGGTAAGATATAGCCTTGTAACTTAAAATTTATTGGGAAGCCAATGCAGTCACTCCAAGATTCAGCTTGGGAAAATAAGCCCAGAGATTAAAATGAAAAAGGTTTATATACCTGCAGCTGCTTCATTTATTTAGCAGAAGAAAAATAAAATAGTTGGGATGACAGATCTTTTGGAGGACATTGACCCTGCCAGGTTTTCAGCTGAATCTTCAATGTTGTGCTGCCATAAATGGTTTGAAATATTTCCCTGCACACCTTGCTTAAGGCAGAGAGAGTAGATTGAGAAAAAGACAGCACAGTGGCAACCTCCAATTGTCTAGAAAAGAGTTTAAATTGTGCTGAACCAATGCAGAACGTGTGCTAGTCTACATTTAAAACAAAGCCTTTGCAAAACTATTTAAAAGATGCACTCTTGTTTTCCGTTTCCTGGGATGGCTTCATATTACAAGGGAAAATCACCACTAACTTGTTCTTGTAGCAGTCTGTGTTTCTGGGTTTTGGGATGACAAGAAGATTAGCCTGGACACTTGGCAAGCTTGCCCCTTTGGGGAAGGATCTTTTGACTGGTGCCAGGGCTCAGTTGTGTTCAGCTTATCGATTAGTTTGTTGTAGAAGAAAGAAACCAAGCACAGTGGCATACAAAGTCACAGATAAAGAATCTGGCATCGAACAAATGGCTTTTGTAACTCTGCCACATCCTATTCTTAAAAATAGTAAATGTTTAGTCTAGTGTCTAATAAATAGTAATTTGACATCCATTCAACATTGCCAAGAGCATGATATTACAAAACTTTAAGATTTGAGCCAAGGATATAAATTGCTTTGATACAACTGGGTGTGATTACCCAATTGAATATTCTGTGAATATTGAGAAGGCAGTGGTATTGGCAGCCTAGCACAATGGTATGATATTCAATTAACACAAGAAATAACAAATATTTAATACACATCAGGATTATTTGTGCATAGCTGCTCACACTGAGAGCTTAAAAAGAGGATGAGGATGCTTGAAACAAGGTTATCGGCAGGTAAAGTGTTTTAATGAGATGATAAAACTCATTTGTAGTCTTTTCAAATATAAGGCAGCTCATCACACCCTGACCCTTCTCCCCCACTTTCTGCATTGGTAATTAATTCTAGGCTAGAAACTTAGTGACTGTGAATTCATTTATTTGTTTGTCACGTTTAGAAACTGCCTATCTCCCTCTCAAAAGGAATCTGGGTGGTATACAAATCAAGTTAAAACATAAAACTGATGATAAAAAATTAAAATACAGGTAAGTTAACATTCAATAATAAAAGTTAATTAAAAGGATGGGGAGGGCTTCAAGGTGCTAACTAGCCCCACAGGTGCATGCTCCACTGTGAGCCCAGAGCAATATGGTAGAGACAAGCTTTTAGATATTTTTAAAAAGCCTGGGAGCTCACATTGCGTTTGGGGGGAGGATATTCCAATGGACAGGGACAATGTCAGAGAAGGCCCTCTTCTTAGACTCAACAAGTCAGAATTCTTTAACTGAAGAAGTCTGAAACATACTTTCCCAACCTGAATGTGTGGAGAAGAAGGGGTATTAAGTATCCATGCCACCTTCAGTTAGTTATCAAAAGTAACAAATGTGGGATATAAATAAATAAATTGTAACATTACATTACATATAATAATCCCCCAAATACCAGAAAAACCACTAGATCTGTGAAGCACTTTGAAGCTCAGCAAAATATTTCAAAGCCACTTCATTCAAATGATTGCTTCAGCAGGGATCTCTGCTTTGATTTTTATAAATCTTTTTTGACAGAATGAAGCTTTCTCGATGAATGAATGAATGAATGAATGAATGAATGAATGAATGAATGAACATTATGTTTCTTTGAAACATCTAACCAACAGTTAAGTTGGTGAAATTATTTTAGAGCTATGAAATAAAGAATGATCACATTTCAAAATCTGAAATCTGAACTAAATTATAATCTGATCATCTGGAAAAACCCCACTACATGGATTTAACACAATTCTTTGAATCATATTTTCTGATCAAGATGAATCATCAGCTTTCTATTTCACTTTATTTTCAGTAAACCAGGCTTCAAAAATTAGATTTTTCTTCTTGTGTTAAAATTGAAACCAATATTTTCTACTTGAATTTTATTTTGTTCATTCTCTGCATATATGCACATGCTTTTGGAGAAGACATAATTATTATGGAAAAATATGCTGCAAATAGTTAGGCTGTTTTCCACATTTGCTTAGAGTGATTTTCACAAAGTTAGTCCTTTTGGCATATAGCACAGGGAAATCTGTCAATATTACTACAATCTATATTAAAGTGGAGTGACAGACAAGAAGCCACATTGTATAATGATTACCAGGTCTTCATTTGTATCTTGCTATTAGCCTGAATACTCACTAAAGCCCCTGTCACACTGCACCAACGGATGCAAAGAGGATGTAAAATGGACAAAAAAGCTTGCCATCTGTTGGAAAACGCGATGTACTCACTGCCTCCATTTTGCTTCCTCTCTATCCATCCAGCATCCGTTTATTGACGTTTCATCTGCTCAGAAAGTTTTGAGCTGCTCAAAACTTTTGCGCGGAAAATGTATCCAATTCATCCATTCTACATCCGCTACGCATCTGCTAAGCATCCGTTCTGCATCCACTATATCCGCTAGGCATCCACTGCGCATCCGCGCAACTTGCATTGGCTCGGACGCAGGGAGGAAGCGGAACAGATGCAGAACGGATGCAGAACGGATGCAGAATGGATGCAGCATGGAAACAAAGCGTTTAAAATGGAAAAAACATTCACAGAGGGGACCTATCTCAGATATTAAGTATGTCTAGAGGATGCCTAGAGGATGCCTAGAGGATGCAAAGGGACACCTATACTGCCTATAAAAAGGGGGAGCAACTCACCTGCATCTCACTTTCAGACCAGCAACCTAGCTGTGCACACCTCTGCCACCTTCATCTGACTCTTGCTCTTCCACAGCATCCAGTCATGTCCACCGTGGATCGTAACACAGTCCTTTTGGCAGCAACCATCCTTCTGCAACAGTGCAAAGCCATCTACAGGCTCTGTGAACTCAACTACGGGAAGAAAAAGAGGCGGCCAAGAAGCGTCTGGGTCTGAAGATGGATCGGGAGAAGAGCAGAGTACGGAGCTGATGGTGGAGCTGAGGAACGAAGACACTCGGGCATTCCAGAACTTCATGAGGATGCCTCCAGCCATGTTTGATGAAGTTGTGCAGCGCCTGACACCCAGGTTGACCAAGGCAAACACCAACTTCCGGCCCAGCCTGGAACCTGGGCTCAAGGTGGCACTCACTCTGCGCCACCTGGCTTCAGGGACCACCTACAGGAGCATGCAGTACAGCTGGAGGGTGCCACACAACACCATCAGCATTGTGGTCAGAGAAGTGGTGCAGGCCATCATCGAAGAACGCAGGGAGGAGCTCCTCCAGTGCCCCTCCACTGATGAAGGATGGAAGAAAGTTGCAGAGCAGTGGTATCAGAGGTGGAACTTCCCACACACTGTTGGAGCCATAGATGGCAAGCACGTGGCCTGCAAACCACCACCCAAGTTGGGCTCCACTTATTTCAACTACAAGGGCTTCTTTAGCATCGTCCTCTTTGCCATGGTCGATGCTACTACAAGTTCATGTACATCGATGCTTCAGGCAGTGGCTCATGTTCAGATGCCCAGGCAACCTCATCATGGGCTTCCTAGATCCAGACCCCCTGCCCAACGACATGCAAGATGTGCCCTACTTCATCGTGGGGGATGACACCTTCTCCCTCAGAACCTACCTCATGAAGCCCTACACTTCCAGACTCCTCACCTGTGAAGAGAGGATCTTCAATTACAGACTGTCCAGGGCAAGGCGGGTGGTGGAGAACGCCTTTGGCATCCTGGCCAACAGGTTCCAGGTACTTCTCACCACCATGCAGCATCGCAGAAACCATGAGGAGGATCGTGGAAGCTTGCTGCATCCTGCACAATCTCATGCGCACCCGCTACCCAGTCTTGCAGAACAGGCTCGTGGACCTCCAGCAAGACAATGGGGACATGGAGCCTGGTGAATGGAGGCAAGGGTGAAACCTGATAGACACTGAGGATGTGCAAGGCCCCAACAGAGCCTCACGTGAAGGGAAGAAGCAGCGCAACCTCCTGAGACACTGGTGCAACTCCCCAGCTGGAGCAGTGGAGTGGCAAGACAGGATGATAGATGATTAATGGGTGCTTCCTTCAGCCTGTCTCATCACACGGATGAGATTGGGCCATGTATGTTGAGTGGCCCTTCAATGGACAGGGCATTTAATAAAGAGTTCTGTTTATGTTCAAATGTGTGGATCAATGCTTACTAATTAAGGGCCAAAGATGTGGCACCTGGGAGGGTGGACCATACAGTCCCACTATGCTTGCACTGGAGGTTTATCTATCCCACAGCTATCTTAACCCATCCCAAAGGTATCCCTGCCCACCCCACTGCTATCTTAACCCATCCCACAAGCATGCAAAGGCTTAAACCAATTCTAAAAGTTTCCACCAAGACTTTATTACAAAAAAAGAAATGAAGCAAATGTGTGAATCAAAGATAAACTTTATTGAACAACAAGCTGTAAAAAAATAATGACCCAAGTCAAGTGTCCAAATAAAGTCCACAGGTAGCCAGCTACCCAGTCTCTGGCACTCTTATTGGTCACTCGGAGGTGGGTGGTGCTGGAGTGCTAGTCTGTATCGTCATTGGGGTGCCTGGCCCCGAGAGGACAACAGGGGATGGTGTGTTGAGGAAGCTCTCAGACAGCTGGCTCGGATCCGCGATGCTGAGAGGTCCTTCCTCCATGCCATGGGGTGTCAGCCCCAGTACCGATGACAGATGTACTGAGGCCGGGCTTGGCTGTGGGGTGGAGGAAGGAGTAGTGTAGTGGGGCTGTCTGGTCTGCAGCTGGGTGAGGACTGGCGTGGGTGTCGCTGTCGTCGGTGGCATCATTGTCGTGGGTGGCACCGGTGGCATCAGTGGAACCGGTGGCATCAGTGGAACCGGTGGCAACGGTGTCGCCCAATGACTCTGTGCCTGGACTGGGAAGGGCTGCTGCCTGTGCTGCTGGACCTCCTGGTAGCCGCAGCCCTGGTAGGTGAGGGGCTGTGAGAAGCCTTGGAATGGGAGGGACATCACCTGGGGTGGAGGAGCAGATCTGGGCTGGGTGGGAGCAGGTTCCTCTGGATCTGGAGGGTTGTGAAGCAGCTCGGTGATCCAGTCCTTCACCACCTGGTACTGGGGTTCCTCCATGTTCTTGAGGGTCTGGTTGACATCGGTGAGGAAGGGCTTGCGGTTGGAGGATGAGGAGTCAGTGCTGACCAGCTGAGAGAGGAGATCTATACTGGTGCGGATGGTGTCCCTGATCTCCAGCAGGACAGTGTGGCTCTGCCCCTTCTGCTGTCTGGCTCTCTGCCTTTCTGTGGAGGCGGAGCTGGGTGGTGGTGGATGCAGCTACGACTGTGGTGGACTTGATGTCTCCTTTCTCCCACGGCACCAGGGAGTCCTCCACGTGCTCCACCATGGTTACAACACCTGTCCACGGGTTCTCCGCCGTGGCACGCTCCACAGAAACCTGCCTGGAGACAGGGACTGACTCTTAGCCGGAAGAGGACTGGCTCCCAGCAGGCTGCCGGAGAGAGAGGGTAGACAGAGGGGCTCCTGGTGCTCCTCGGTGGCGGATCTCACCCTCCAGGAAGCTGCACCTGGCCATGACATAGGTCTCTCTGTCCGTCAGCTTAACCGTGGCCTGGCCAGATTTCTTCAGGTGCAGCTTCCTGTACCAGGTGTGCATGTGCTTCCACCAGCCAAGGAGTACCTCCAAAGTGTAACCCATACTCTCCGCCCTCTCTCTCCAAGCAGCCTGCTTCCTTTTGGTGTCCCTGTACAGCCGGTGTCCCTTCTGCCACAGATAGTCATTCTCTCTCAGCCACTCCAGCACCTCATCCTCATGTTCCTCCTCGATGAAATATTGCCTCCTCTCCCATCCTCACATATGCCTCTTCCTCCCTTTGGCAGGACCAGATGGGCCCTCATCAGAGGGGCTCCCAGGTGGTAGGGGCTGCTCCTCCACACCAGCAGCAGCAGCAGCAGGATCATCATCATCATCATCATCATCATCATCACCAGCAGGATCATAATCATTATCATCATCATCATCAGCAGCAGCAGCAGTAGGATCATCATCATTATCATCATCATCATCATCAGCAGCAGCAGCAGCAGCAGGATCAGCAGGACCAGGATCAGCAGCAGCAGAGTAAGCACCAGGAGCCCCAACAGCACCACCACCACCAGCAGCACCAGCACCAGCAGCACCAGGAGCACGAGCAGGACCAGGAGGACCAGCAGGACGAGCAGGATGAGCAAGACCAGGAGCACGAGCAGGACGAGCAGTACGAGCAAGTCCAGGAGCATGAGCAGGATGAGCAGGACCAGCAGGACCAGCAGGACCAGCAGGACCAGCAGGACCAGGAGCAGCTTCAGTAGAGTACACAGCAGCAGAAGCACCACCTCCAGGAGCAGCTTCAACAGAGTACGCAGCAGCAGAAGCACCACCGCCAGGAGCAGCTTCAGCAGAAGCTCCAGCACCAGAAGAGCGAGCCCAAGCAGCAGAAGCCCCAGCAGAAGCAGAGTCAGGGACAGGGGGTGGGAGGGTGGCCCTGTCCCTCTTGCCAGGGATGGCGGCAGGTTGCTGAGACATTCGCTTCTTTCCCATGGTTGTGGGGTTGCTGCTGGCAGGGAGGCTGGCAGGCACCAAGGCTGGCAGGAAGGCTGGCACCAAGGTTGGCAGGAAGCCTGGCACCAAGGCTGGCAGAAAGCCTGGCACCAAGGCTGGCAGGAAGGCAGGCAGGCAGGCACCAAGGCTTGCAGGCAGACTGGCTGGCAGGGAGGCTGGAAGGCAGGCTGGCAGCAAGGCTGGCAGGCAGGCAGAGAGCAAGGCTGGCAGGGAGGCTAGCCAGGAGGCTTGGAGGCAGGCTGGCAGGAAGGCTGGCAGCAAACCTTGCAGGCAGGCATGCAGGCAGGGCAGGCAAGGACTCGATGTAACCTGTAGCAGGTCTTTCCTCTGAATGCTGGCCATGTGCGAGCTGCTTCCCTTTATATCTGTGTGGCTTACGCAATGCATCCCCCCACATGCGCAATTAACGCCAGGCATCCGTTAGGCTTCTGCTCTGCATCCGCTTCATCCGCTGTGCATCCGCTACACACCCGCTCTTTCCGTTCCACGTCCTCTTTGCTGAGCCCCCCTGGAAGCCTAGCAGATGTGCCATCTGCTCCCATCCGCTTCCATCCGCTGGGCTTCCATTCCGCATCTGCTTTCCATCTGCTCTGCGTCCTCCCCGCGTCTGTGTTTTCCGCTCCGGTTATGCAAATTTTTGCCCCTTTTGAGAGCGGATAACAACAGATGGAACATTTTGCTCATCCATTGTGTCCGTTTTGCATCCGGTGGGCAGTGTGACAGGGCCTTAAGGTAAAACCACTTATTGACTGAAATCTCTATTCAATATTTCATCATAATCTTAATACACTTATTAAAATTCACTCTCTCTGCCATAAGGCGCACAGTTGTGGGTGTGGCTTCTAATCAAGAGAGAGCTGCTGGGGGTTTGCAGGGTTTTGGGAGAGCTCCTCTGTGTATTTGGAGAACACCCATTCTGCCCCTCCCCTCCCAAGAGTCTCCACGTAGCCCATTTTGGATGCAGGTAAGTGCAGGGTGCATGTGGAGGCTCGGAGAGGTTGAAAAATGGGCCTCCTGGAAGTTCAAGAAGGCCAGAAATGGGCCTGTTTCTGGCCTCCAGAGAGCCTTCAGAAGCTGTTTTCACCCTCCTGGAGCCTCGGGGAAAGCTTCCGGAGCCCAGGGAGGGCAAAAATGCCCCTCTCCCCCGCTGTGGTGCAGGAGACAACTAGGCCACACCCACCCAGCAACCGGGCAGAGAACTGTTGCTAAATTTTTTGAAGGCCACCCCTGCTTCTAATGTCTCTTCAAAAAATGTTACCCAGTTGTTTTTTAATGAAATGGATAGATGGAATAGTGTGAATCAGAAAGCAGTGATTCTATGGCCAAAGGTTATAAGAGCTTTTCAGGGGCTATAATCTATATTTCTAATTTTATTTGATCACAATTAAATGGTAAGAGCAAGCAGAAATCTCATATGTGACTTTATTTCCATTCTGAATTTTTTTTTCCATTGTGGCATTTGTAACCTTGCAGTTCCCCAATCTTGTGCTCTCAGTTAAGAAAACATACACTGTTCAGAATGCCAGCCAGAATTTCCCTTTCCTATGATGTTTGGTGAATTTTGGGTGTCACAATCTCATCATATCTGGATGAAACAGGATATGACAGGTTACTATGGTGGGATCTCTCAAAACCCTTTGATTTCTGAAAACCATAATAACTAGACTCCTCTAAATATCAAAGCAATTGATATAATACTTCAGAATTTGTAATACTGCTCAAAAGTCTGCAATGGAAATTAAAACCCTGGAAGCAATGCAGAAGAATCTGCACTGCAACATTTGAATAGTATGCATAAAGGATCAAGTAGACTGATTAGCCCCAATTTAATTTTAGAAGCACTTTTGATGAAACAGAGACTTTAGATGCCCTGGATTTTGCTCTGGGATACTGATGTGAGAGAACTGAGCAAACAAAACATGTCAAGAAAGAAATCTAAAATCTCTTTTGGGAAAGGCCACATGTGGATATATACACTTTCTCCCACATAATATTAGCATACTATACCTTTTGAAGCACATCTTTGATTTCATAAACAACATAGGTTAAAAAGATACTTTTTGGCACTATGTGTAAAGGCCTTTTGAAAACAAACACCTTTCAGCTGTTTTCATAATAAGAATCCCTGAGTTTCCTATCTATTTTAAATTCCTCAAGACAGTTCTTAGAACATAGTTTAAAACTCACATCTGGTGTTTATTTGCATGATATTCCCCAGAATTTTTGTTTTCTACAGAAAAGCAGAGATGGGAGTGTAGCACCTGGGTAATCAGTATTTCTTCTTTCTCTTTTAAATAAACTTGTACATAATCAGTGGCATGCAGAGGTTCGTGGTTCAAGAGAATCTTGTTGCCTTATTCAATATATGGATGGCATCCATAACTACGTAGTTGCTGGAATCATACCTAGATGTTGCCAGTAGATGTTATAAATTGTAATAAGTTACTGGTATTTTTAATTGGAAAACAAGGAAGAAAAGTATAAAAGTTACATTTCTTTAAGTATTCTTATGTCTATGAATTCTGTACTAGTTTTACTACAGGCCACCCATGACTTGATTGAAAGAGACTTGGTGTCCTGCATCTTAAATTCAAGGCATTTATGAATTTGTGATACACACCAAGAGCACATTTTATCATAATTTAAAGTCCAGATATTTGGCAATTAACAAATCTTGCAAGACACCAAATAGAAGGATACAAAAAGAGAAGGAGCAGGAATTGTTATGCTGTCATACTGAATGTGCGTTGAGTATGCATATTATTTATAGAACAAAAATGTAGCATAATAATTTGGAATGGTGTTTTACTTTATTATGAAAATACAGTACTGGACTGTATAATTACAGTTTGGTAGAATGCATTGTTATGCTTCCAATTCTTGTATTGGTTCAGAATGAGCTGAAATGCATTTTAGATCACTGTTGCAAGGATATACTCACATAGCAGTACTATTTTTGAGGAAGATATTTGTGAATAACTCATTTTCTCCCTGCAGGCTATATTTGCTCTAAATGCGCCTGTCCAACCAGGTAGATCATTTTAAGAAATCAATGCTATATAAGTCATAAGTGTATTGTAACAGCTTCAATAACAACATTTTGCAACTTTGAATATGCTACTCTTTCTTTCATTTGATTTTCATGTTAACTAGGGAAGAGCTCGTCTGAGACATTTTCTTACAGTATTTATTTACTTGGATTAAATCCTTATCTCATTGTTGCCTTGGCAGTGGCTCATTTTCCTGTCTTAAAGGCCATTCCCTATGTCCTTTACAGAATGTAATCATGCAGGCGTTGCAGCGGTACAGCACGCAATCTTTAAGCTCTAAGATTGCTGCTGATATCTCCATTGCAGGACGGTCCCAATGGATCTAAACCATCCCATAGAGACAGTGACGGGAGGGCACATCCTGTCAATCCCAGGGACATTACAAAGTCCCTAGTAGATCCAGGACAAGCCCTTTTTCCTGCAGTGGAGAGGCAGCCATTAATGCTGCTGAAGCTGGGACAGCTCCGGAATGGAAGAAAGCTGGAAAGAAAGTATATTAGTTTGGTGAGATAATTTTCTACTTATTTTTTTTTCTGGCGAGAACACCCTAAAAGACTAAAAATTAAATTTAAAAGTGAAGATAAAAGTGCTCAAGCAGCAAGATTAAGCACAAATTAAACCTGAAGGTTTTTTTTTCTTTTTATTGGAACTTTGGATTTTGTTAAAACTTTTTAACTTTTAAACTGGACTGATCTTTCCTTTTTAATTTTTATTTTTTCCCTTCAAAATAACTCTTTGGAAAAGTTTTTTATTCTTTTTCTTTTTCTTTTTAATAATTTTAGATTCTTTATATTTTTTATTATTCCTGATTTTAATATTAGAGGGAAAGGGAAAGGTAATGGAAATAAGTAGCACTGCCACCTGGAGGCTTGGATACATTGTTTTCCTTTCTTTCTTTCTTTCTTTCTTTCTTTCTTTCTTTCTTTCTTTCTTGTTGATACATTTGCTGTTACATTCAAGGACTCTGCTTTTCATTGAAAAGATAGTGGGAAGAGCATGTAGATTGTTTATGCAGGTGCTCTTCTGTGGAGCTACTGATAGCTGGAGTCTGGATTTGAAATTGAAGAAAGAAGATTGAAGTGACCTTGAAAAGAGAACTGGAAATTTGGTTTTCTGATTTAGTAAAGAGCCTCGAACATATAGTGGCAGTGCTTTGCTTTTTGACAGAATTGCATTTTCTCTTTCCTTTTTTTTCTATCCCCCTCCCCAGTTGGATTTTTACATTTGGACTTATGAAAAAATAAGACTACTCCCCCCCTCTTCTCCTCCCTTTGTTTTACCTCTTCGGCAAGGGGAATATACAGATCTCTGTCTTTTTAAATCTTTTCTTAAATTTTTTCTTTTTTCATTCTTTTTCCATTTTAATTTTTTTCTTTTTTTCCTACATAATTGGAACCAATTGGATGAAGATATTCAAGTGCCTGAAGATTTTTCCCTTCTCTCTTTTATTTTTATTACTTTTTCTTTTATTCCTTTTTTTTACTGGACTGGCAATTGGCTGCGCTTGCTTTTTCTTTTCAATTTTTCTATTGTACTTTAAGATGAGTAGAAAAATACCAGCCTCAGCTTCTTCAATCCTGACTTCTTCTTCCTCACCATCTGGAGGACAACAATCAGTACAGGTGATATTACAACAAGAGGAGAAAGAAGTGACACTGCAGATGATTATGCAAGGAATTCAAAAGATACAAGTAAAAACAGGGAATATTGAAAAGAGAACAGAAAATATTGAGCAAAGAATGGAAAAGATGGATGAAAAAAATGAAAATATTTAACAGGTGATGATGCAATATGAGGACAGAATCAAGAAAATTGAAGACCAAGATGTACAAAGAGATAAGAATATTGGAGATATGGATACCTGATTGAGTGAAGTGGAAAGAGATCAGGGCAAATCTCTGCAATCATTGGGATGGGAAATTGATAGATCAGAATTCTATCTTAGATTTCAAAATATAGAAGAAGAAAAGGGTGAAAACCTTGCTGAAATGATGACAGAAATCCTGGCAGAATCATTAGAGATAACTAAAGAGAAGATGATGGATGGAATGGATGAGGCTTTTCGTGTCTATACAAGATATGTGATGAGAAATAAATTGCCAAGAGAAGTTCATGTCAAATTTACTAAGAAAATAATAAAATCACAAATACTGCAGGCGGCAAGAGAAAAAACACTAAAGTACAAAGATAAAGAAATAGTGGTACTAAAACAGGTACTGAGAAGAGTGAGAGAGATAAGAAGAGAATATTTATTTTTGACCAAAGAGTTACTTAAGGAATAAATTACAGAAATAAATTACAGATGGCTGATACCCGAAGGTCTCATGTTTATCTGGCAGGAATAAAGACAGAGAATTGATACAGTTGAAAAAGTGGAGTTATTCTATCTTGAATATTTCAGAGGAAGGGAGGAAGATACAAGAAAAGAAGAGTCGTTAATTGAATTTCAAGAGGAGGGTATAGCAGTAATTGAAAAAGAGCAAGGAGCCATAGGTGATGTAACCAGAGAACAAGATCTACTAGAGCAACAAATTGTCCTTACAAAGTCTAAAATGGATGAGAAAAAATTGATTACAATTAATATAAATGGGCTTAATTCAGCTATTAACAGAAGAAAAGTATTTCATGAGTTAGAGAAATTAAAATTTGATATAATCTGCTTACAAGAAGTACATATTAAACAACATGATTAACATTTGAAACAACAAAAATTAGGGAAATTATTTACAGTGTTAACACATTGTAAAAAGAGAGGAGTGGTGTTATACATTAGAGATACATTCCTTGTGGAACAAATATATACATATGATAATGGAAGGATTTTGATGGTGGAGATAATGGACAATAATCTAAAGATACTTTTAATCGCAATTTATGCTCCAAATGATAATCAAGAAGATTTTTACAGGAAATTACATAAGAAAATAATTGAACTGGACTATGCTAATTTCTGTCTGATGGGAGATTTTAATGGAATAATAAATAACAAATTGGATTATAAAACACAAAAAAGCAAAGAAAACTAGAAAGACATTGCCAAAATCCTTCTTTTGAATGGTAGATAAGATAAACTTAAAAGATGGAGAAGGCGGAACCTCGTCTTGGTGCTACAGCTGCGATCTCGGGGCTCTGAGATCGCAGCTGATATTTTCACCCCTGGTCGGTCCTAACGGACCTAAACCGTCCTGTAGAGACGGGGATTGTGAAGGGC